>CM014087.1:34014284-35214284 GCA_004119915.2 Collichthys lucidus
ACCCACTAATGAGCCTACGAGAAGGAACGTTTAAGATTTACTGTTACGTGCTCCACACAGGTGATGATGCAATGGCATTATGTAATGACAGAGGGAATCTTTCCTCACATCTTTTGGATATGTCAACAGAGATATAAGTCATTATGAAGACTCTAAAAGGAAATGGCTGATTTAACACGGCCTTAACACAGCTGTGATATTTGATGCAAATTTAGATGTCTAAATGAATTGTCCGTGAAACTGTTATTAATCATCTCAGAGTTCAGAAATGACCACAGCGTCAGAGTAAAGCAGAACAGGCCATGAATAATATCGTATTATACTTACTCTCTCTCTCCTTATGTAGCCTGCAATGACATTAGTGGTTAGGCTTGAGCTGCCTCTTGCAGCTGAAGTGTGATGTAATTGGCCGTTAGAAGCCTCTTATTAGGGAAGGGGGAGTCAGGACCTGCAAGAATCTGTGATGCTAAGTGCCTATTAACCCCCATGTGTGACAGATACACTGTGTGTTTGCAGGAGTTTGTGTATTTGTGGGAATCTGTGTGTTTTTTCTGTGTGTGTCTGCGCTTAATTACACGTTAGTACTTGCTCACGTGCTGTTGTTCAAGCTTGCATTAAGAAACGTCTTAACAAAGGCCAGGCAAAGTTTGATTTGCTAAGATTTATTATATTTACAACATATATATATATAAATATATACAACAACAATTATCTGTAAACTCCCTCAATGGCACAAATCATGGGAAATATCAGGGAGAGAGTGACCTTCTGCTACTATTAATACATAATTAACGATGCACTTTCTGATTTGCAATCAACCCTAAATGTTATCAGGTCATTAATAAAGGGCAACGGGTTCCTCACCTTTTAATTAGCTGTCGAGTATGCAGATCTAAATGTTAATAAGTTGTGCGGAAGCTCTGCTACTCTTTTACATAAATACAGAGGGTAAGTAGTCAAGCTGCCCATTAGACAGGCTCTCCTAATAAATCGGAGTGATAGCTAAATAGACAAAGCTATTCTGGAGGAGAATTTACACCAGTCTAACTGATTTTACACAACTTTGGATCTTAATGTAATATTATTAAGTCGTTAATAAATAATAAGGGTTTTGTAAACAGTTACAGGGGAATCTCAGTAGTAACCCTTATGATGCCACCAAGCTCATCTTAGTTTGAGTTTGAAGAGGAAGGCCTGCGTTAGCCAATGTGGGGATGAAGTTTTAAAATTATTGCTGTTTTTCAGAGAGGAATGGTGTAAAAATTTGCCCAAGACTTTGGTAAAAAAACCCCTCTTCCCATCCCCAGTGTGATCCCAGTGTTCAAAACTGTTTACAGTTATACGTGCGTAATAAGCCTAGCAACGTACTCAACAATGTATAGCAAACTGTCCAAACTCTCCTAGCTGTAATGTCAAGTGGTTATGCTAATCACAGATTCTGCTGTTTTGATTGCAATAAATGGAACAAAAGTATGCTGAAGAAAGTTCATCATGATGACTCAGGGTGGATTTTTGAAAAAGTCTGAATTGATACTTTCTCAAGTCTGTCTGCAAGACGAGTTGAGCTCAATGAGGGCAACGCTAAGACTCAGCTCAGTAAAGAAAGAAAATGTTGCATTGTCTTACTTTTCTCTAAGCAATCTCTGTTTCTGTCCCGTCTATGTGTAAAGATGAATCAGCATCATAGAGCTCTGGGTGCCTGGAGATGGCTTTTATAATAGCGGCATGTCTGAGCTTTTACTTCAGCAGACAGGCTGAGAAGTGAGAGCAAAGGTGAATCCATTCAAGACCCAAGTGGTTAGTTAGCTCTTCACCTTCTGTTGATATATTTTTCTAATCTTACACTTGATCTACAATCCTGGCCTAAACTTACGTATTTCCCCTTTAATGGCCAAATAGTAGCAAAGCTAATAAAATCCCATCTGCCTCAGCTTTACTTTGTGTTTAGTGGTAATTAGAAAGTAGCTCTTATACTAATGGACTAAACTGAGATGGTAAACATTTTAATTAACAGTGATGCAGCATTAATTAGATAACAAATTACTATTACCTGGATACCATGTCACATACAGTGTGTTACGTTGTTTTTCTGAGCTACAGTGTTAAAAATCTTTAATGAATAATTCAAACATTACTCATTAAAAAACACAAAATACACCAGTTCACTTGTGGGATGGTAAGCACTATGACTGCACCTGCATGCTAGCATTGCCACTTAGCATGATGGTGCCATTGTTTAACTAAAAGCGCTGCTGTGCAGCCTCACAGGGCTGCTGGTATGGCTGTAGTTAAACTGTCTCTCAAGAGCCCACCAACTACAACACTCGATTCCTAGAATACTACTTTAACAAGATCATTAATTAAACCGTACCAATAAATTAACATGACATCATACACATCATACACAACGGTATGCCGCATTACACAGATTTTATTACACATTGCATAAAGTGCTTTGATTTCCAGATATGCTGAGTGAGTGTGTGGTGATTTATTAATATGCGGTACCCTCTCTCACTTCTACAAAGTGATTCTGAAGCAAAGCAGTGATGGCTCAGATGGGAGGGGCCTAATCCTAGTATATTCCTCAGTATTATGTAAAAAAAAAGCCTATACTCCTCCTGATCCTGTTGACCCCCTCGTCGTCACCACTTGGTACAGGCCACAATGCCATAGCCCACTACCCCCCCCCCCCCCCCCCACGTCCTAAGCTGCACAGCTCCTTACAACCCTACTGAGCCTGTCTGACAGAGAGAGAGGGAAAACCTTAAAAGAACAGCAAAGGCGAACTGATAGGGGGGTGGGAGGGAGACGGCGGTCACAGCAAAAGCAGACAGCAGAGTGGAAGGAAGAGAAGAGAAGAGAAGAGGGGAGAGACATAAAGTGATATTTGGATGTACTATCTTTGATATCTACTCCTGGTGCCAAAGTCAAGCGATGCAATGACTAGATGATCAGCCACTACACATACCAGCATCCTGTCCTGGAGCCTTGACAGGAGGGGACAAGAAAAAAATCCACACAGACACTCAAAGGCACAACACTCTCCTCAGCCAGTCCCACATCTACTGGATCATGTCGTCTACTGGATCAGCCAACCACAACAAGCGTCTGGCATGTAAGTAACTAACAGTTAGTTAACAGAAATGGAGCTGAAGAGAACTAAGCAGACTTGCAGCATCCTACAATAATTTGTTACTTGATATCCTGTATAGGGATTTACTCAGCATTGTTGTTGTGACTTATGTGCTCTTTCATTCTGAGCATGTATTTACTACATTCATAAATCATTCCTTACAGTCTCTCAGGACATTTGCATCTCCCAGGCAAAGGAAAGTTTTATTGTATTGAGTGTATTATTTCCCTGTTCCCTATGGAACCCTATTGGTTGAGCGGTCAAAACCATTTAATCATGAAAGATGTTTAATTCTGCAATAGTTGGTAAATAACAGATCACTATTAACTGGATTTTTTTGTCCCATACAGTCTGTTGCATTTATTTTTCTGAGCTACAGTGTTGAACACCGTTAAATTATTACTCACTAAAAAAAACTAAATATACAGTTTATTCTTAGTATAGCTTGAACCTCATTAGCAACTACTGTAAAAACATTTGTCCAATAATAATCTGTTTTAGTTTTAGTTAGCCTGGCAGCTTTGATGGAGGTGTGGCACTGTTGATGCAGATGAAGTTTAATCACAGTGAAGGGATAACAACCACTTCTAAGAGTCTGACTAAGCTAAACGAAGGTCTTAATATAGAACAGGGGAAGACATGCTAACTGCTACCTGCTTGCCTGAGGAATGTCGGCTCGCTTTATAATTGAACAAATTAGCTCACATGTGATGCTTTTTGTGTGCTAGTGTGAAGTGTTAAGAGAATGATCTGCTATTCCCATACTACTTGCTGCTTTAATGAATATGTTACTGAGTGGGGTTTGCATGAGTGTTAAAGTGTGCAGGCAGAGGATCATATATGAGCTCTATGGACTACTGAGAGCCCTGTTGATTGACCTAAATAGGGAGCAGTGGATGTGGCTGGAGGTCATCTTTGCATTTAGCCCTGAGTGAAGAGCCCTAATGGCTTTGGGAATGTGAATGGCCTGGAAATACACATATCCGATCAGACACTTACAAAGCGGGTGGTCAGACATGGTTCAAGATATAATAGCAGCATTGGGATCATAAAAACCTGAAGATGAGAGTCAAGTAATGAAACATGTAGATTTTAAATGTGTTCATATAAACTATTTGCTGCTCTAGGCCTCAGGAGGCCTGCAGTATGACGTAGTACGATGATTATTATGCCGGGATGCCGGAATCATAAATGACCTGTCTGGATTTACTTTTTACTACATGGCTGTATGTTTATGGATATCGGACTGAGAGGGGAGCAGGGAAGCATGGTGGGGGAGGTTGCTGTTGTGGTGCAGTGATCTCACTCATAAATGATTTATGCTTGATGGACTGCTGTGGCTACAAGGCCAGCAGAGTAGAGAGCGGTTGGCTCGGTAAATAATAGCAGTAATACCTAAAAATGATGTCGCTGGCTGTATACTGCTGAGAGCTGGGTGACACCATCATCAGGCCCCCAGGGGGAATTTAGAGCTGCAGGAGAGGAGGGGTGGAGTTTGAGATAGATGGGCTGTCAAATGTGACTGGCCATGCAGTGCAATTGCCTTACAAGCGCTTTCTTTCACACACAAACACCCAGTCTCTCCGTTCACTGAAAACAGAAAGATGATCATGGGATTTCTTTTTCCACTTGCCACAAGGGGATTGAGTGCTTCACCATGTGACTTTGGTTCAATAGGAACATTTGTTCCCTTCTTCCAGTGCATTTCCTAGGACTCTTGATGTATGACTGTAGCATTAAAATGACACAGGGAGGCTAATGATGCACATGTCCAAAGCTCAATGTTTTCATCACGAATAAGATACTGATAAGATAATCAGAAAGAAGAAATTGCACATTGCACGCTGGGGCAAAATTAGACAACCTGAGAGACTGATGTGTCATTTTTGAATGTGAATATAGAGACTAGCAGTGAGGATTAGAGCAGTGGAAGTGGCAAAAGAATCAGACTTGAGAATAATCAGAAGGATGAAAAAATTATGTGCTTCGGCTCAACTGTCACCTCTGGCCCTGTACCCCCACCCCACCACTCTCTGAGACACACACATACACACACTCTACATTTTTGTTAGTTTAAATAAGTGCTGAGGGTCTGATAGCAGCAATACATGAGTGAAAGCATCTGAAGGAGGAAGAATCAGGACGGACAACGGAGAGAAAACAAATATTTTCTTCTGGTATTAAAGCCAGTTAAATTATTTCTATTCACTGTGTTTTCCTTGACACATAACAAATGCACAAAAAATGCATGGTGCCGGCTTGTGTTTGTCAGTATGAGGCTTAGCTGAGGCAAGCAGACTCAGTAAAGCCCTTTGCCTCAAATCACTGACACTACAGTTACTTTATATGAGGAATAATGCACAGCAGGCTCCGATTGCATAACACCACATTCTCCTTTCTTTGACAAACTTCTTTCATCCTTCCTTCCTTCCTTTCTACCTTTCCCACAAACTCAGCCAACTCATCCTACATACATGTACACACCAGCAAGGCTAAGTGAGCTTGCATAGACATGCACTACAATACAGTAGGAGTCCAATGTTGTAGGGTGTGCAGTTGAAGGATTGTACCAGCATTATGCAACAGTAAGCCCTGGGTAATTATGGTGCAGTGTGGGCTGAGATGGAGCAGGGATTTAGTAGGGGCCATAGGTCCTGTCACAGATCACAAGTGTTATGAAATTTCAGAGGACAGCTCTTTAAATACTGTAAAGCTGGACACAGTTAGAAAACAACTATACTTCTGTCTCAAGCCAGAGTGAGGTAGCGTGAGATAAACAAAAGCACAAGAGGCCCTATGGTGAAAGGGCTGTAGAGTCAAAATTCAGCCTCCTCCAATGGCAAATAAAGCTGCATTTGTAATTCTTTCCCAAATTGCTATATTTACCAAGTTCTTGAAGGTAAACCTGAGGATTTAACATGCAAACAAACTCCATGTTTAAGGATAAATGTATGGTCATGCCTTCTGTACAGTGAAATTAACATTTTGCTAAATCCTTTCCCTGAGATTGTTCAATATATTTTGCAACTGTTACTAGGAATGGGAAGCCCCTGTCTGGATGAATCTGTATTTGGTGTATCAAGAGTTGTCATGTGTTACAAAAACACATGACAATGAATGAATTCAATCCTGTGTTTGTCTTGACGTAAACCCAAAACATTAGCATGCCTTGCTAGCTATATCACTACCAACAATAGTAACCGACAGACGATGTAAAACATGGAAGCAATATCTGTTACGTCTATTAACCTGCACTCAACTTAATCTAATGACACTGGGTAATACATTAAAATTAAGTAGCCGTAAACACGGCGAGCAAGGTGTCTTTTGTAGTCTGTTAATATTATATGTCAACAGAATAAAATGGAACAAAAGTGTGTGGACTCTTACTATCATGATTTATTTAATACTTGTACATTACATAACATACATGACAACATAATTTCTGTTTCCACTACCCGAATTTGTGCAGCCAAAGCTAACAAAGGTCAATTATTGTATGACCCAAGAATCTTCCAGAGTCAGAGATCATACCAAAACAGAGAACAAATTGCTGAATTCATCAATCAGCGAGTGAATAGTCTCAAAGGTGCAGCTTTAGCGTAGAAGCCTGGAGTCCTGCCTACACCTACATCAGAGTAGTGGTTTCTGAACTGAGACATACTTTCTAATTCCTGAATCCTGTTATGCAGTGGTAATGACAACAACACTGCTGTGTCCCAGGGTAATGATCAGCAGAATCAGACGTGAGATATTTTTTGCACACAGCAGTCATACTGAATTATTAATTCTGGATTTCAAATAATATTGTTTTTACTGTCCATCAGTTGTTATAACAAAGCCATAATGTGTCAAAGTCATACAATACGTCGGATAAACAAGTGTGGATTTGAAGACTATCCTCTACTCTTTTTTTTCCTTCTCTTCTGTAAGCTATTACGTAGGCCACACAAGGTAAACATTCCCTAAGAACACAACAGCCAACTATTTGCTTAACATTCAAAGTTCAATGATTACTGTTTTTCTTTAGAACTGCTCTAACAGGTTTGTTGTTCCTTTGAGCTTACTGAGAAACAGTTAAACTAGCAGTCTAGTGCTGAAAAAAAAACTTAGTCATACAGTATGATCATTTGCGGTTAATAATCCGTATAAAAAAAAAAGTGATTACCTCCAATGGAGGATATCAACCCACATCAAACAGAGTATGGCAGTAATGAAACATTAGCCAGCTTGCATGGAGACACCCCACACATCTTCCACAGAGGGGTGAAAGAAAACACAGGGGGTTTTCCAGATAAGTCAGTGTTTTACGCGCACACGTACGTGAGTTGGGTAGGTCCATTGGCTATCTCAATATGAGTAAGGAGAGAGGGAGAGGTTGAGAGAAAGAGAGGGAGAGAGAGACGCTTATCAAGCCAGCAGGCAATGCTGAACTTTACATAAGCTGTGTAGTTTCATCATCATCATCCAAAGCCTTGTCATTGCTGCTAGTCTCAAGCTTTCCACTAGAGCTAAATAAACCCCTGGATGAACAATTTGTGCATGTTGAGGCCATTGGTCTCCCTGAAGAGTATACCCCTAAAAAAACAATGATATACCATAATCTGCAAATGCAATGCAATTTATTGGTCATGAGTCAACTGAGTCACACTGCATGCTGTCTTGATCTGGTTGGGGCAGCACACTTTTGCAATTCTTCGCGGTATAGGATAATGCTGTTAGTGGTGGATTTGCTCTACTTTCCAAAAAGAGCTTGACGGTTCCAGCTTATCCATTATGAGGATTTGGTGTTTCTCACAGGACACACAGATGGGTGACATGGAAATGATTGCATAATTGCTGATTAATTGATTAGTTGTTTGGTCTACACAATATGACAGAACAAAAAAAAATCCCACACAATTCACAGCATGACATCATAAAATGTCTTGTTTGGCTGAACACTATTCAAAAAAACAGGCGTTGCACTAGAGGGATGTTAAAACTGGGAAAGCAGTAGATTTTTACCTTTAAGGACCTGAACCATCATGTGTTCTCCAGTTCTTCTAAAAAAGTACTTTTTAAAGCTAAATCAGTGATTTTACCAAACTGTTCACTCTGATTTTTCTTTAGTAATTTGTTATTCTTTTTTGTCACAGTACATTGCAGTTTTCGGAGCTATGGAGAAGAAGTAGAGAGTGGCAATGGCTATGATGAGCTACATGACCATAAATGCCATTAAACGCACCAGGGCCTGTGATTACCTCAGTAAATAACACACTGCATAGCAGAGATGCCTGAAAATCAATGTTTTCATATTTGACATTACATATTGTAAGTATATCTCTACAAATAATTAATCTTTGCTTTAATTATGCTTATATATATATATGACTACTACTGCCTCCATAAATGCTAACGCAAATATGACATTTAATATATAAAACATATATAAGGGTCCGTCTGGGGCGTTGTGGGAATTATTTATGCCATGAATACCAGCAATAAGATAAACATCTCAGCATACTCTATTAAAAGAAATTCCTCTATTTAGATGTATATGTAACATTCACATTAACATCTGGACACTGGTTTATATTTAACAACACGGTGAGCTGTATGTCATTGACTGTGTTCCCAGTTACTTCACTGACTGAACTACTATTACTATTAACAGGAGAGTTGTTTCCTGCCTCCACAGACAGCTTGAATGACTAGTGAATAAAGGGCTGTCATTTGTGCATGACAGTGGACATACCTCCCTCTTCAGGGCTGTGGAGCAGTGACTGACAGATTGACAAGCTGTGTCTCCAGAGATGGAGCTGTCTGAAGAGGGAGGTGTGTTTGTTTTAATTTTTATTCATCTGTTGGCATCATGTAAAAAAAGGTTGTTACACGTTACATGCACTGGGTGACAAAATGAGCATAAACTGAATAGCATGCGTACAGATACATGCACACACAAAAGCATAAATGCATAAGCACACGCTCACGAGGTTTTATGTGAACATGCACGCTCACACTCACAAACATCATAACACCGGTGACATGAGTCAACATGTCAGCTCATGGAGCCCAGTGGGTGAAGGCACGACGTGTGCTGAGAGGGATGTAGCAAGGTTACACAATCACAGCTGGTCATCTTGGCAGAGGTCAATGTTGGAGGTAGACCTAAGGACATCTCTTTTGTTTTTCGAAACATGTCTGCATTGCATGCATTGAAAAAAAAACAAAAAACGTATCTTGTCACAGACTGCTAGCTTGGGGACCTTCAGAAAATTGTGTGGTTTTCAGTGGCCGTCTAGTCCTTTACTGGAGCTCTTGGTTGCATATGTATGAGTGTACAAACATCAAGAAAGGATTAACTACAGCTCAAGGATGGTACTTGATTAGGCATATTTACAAATACTTACCCTAATTTTCACACTCCAACCCAATCCAAATGCAAAAACAATTGCAAAAGTGTGTGTAAGTTAAATACTGTACATATAAATAAAGACATAAATGCCCCCAAAAGATCATTTTTAAGCAAATATTTGTTTGATCATACAGGTATAACAGCTGTGATGTGTGTCATGTGCTATCATTACCACGAGAGAGCAGAAATATAACATCTGCAAAGTCACGGAAAGGGCAGACTGAAGTAAAGAAGTAATGTGAGAAGAGAAAGAAAAAATGGGGGGAAAGGTAGAGAATAACTGAACTAATCTAATAAATGGACTGTAAATGACAGCGGGTTACTAAAACAAGAGAATTATTTCATTTCCTGTATGAGAGACATTAGAGATTATCTGCTAGTACAAAGTAGTTATTGGTTGAACACTGATAAACTATTCATATTCAGTTGGCATTTTTTTTATGTTACAGGTAGTTCTGTTTGTTCAGCAAAAAGCCTGCAGCTAATCATGGGGGTTGAGAAGATTTCTTAATGTCATAAATGTTATATTATTGACAGATTTTGCACTGATCTTGCACTGTACAAGTTTTTGTTTGCACCAGGCAAACAAAAACATGTCCATATCAATCAACCTTTTAACCTTCTCACTTTATTTTCAACAAGCAGAAACTAGAAATGATGCAGTCAATAATTTGTGTGATTGATGTGAATAGTGATTAAAGTTCCTCAGGCAGAATAAGACAGATTTCATCTGTCATCAAAAAAAAAAAAAAAAAAAAATCATGTCATAAAAGTCTCATGTCATATGAGACACATGATTGCACCGGCTTACTGTTTAGAAACCAACTCTGCTGCCAGTTTCCTTTACCATGGAAGTTAATCTCATGTATCAAAGCTTGAGGTGCGAGTACCAGGGAACTAGAACAGGAAATGTTTTTTGTTTTTTTGTTTTTTTAATAAAAACAGACAGACAGGCAGAGTAAGACTGTTACCAACAAAAAGTAGATTTGTTTGCATCCTAAAAAAACTTATTTCATGAAATATTTTACACAAAACTGCCTTAAAAACAGGATTTTTTCTTATTTGTTTTTTTTGTCTTGTTTTTGTGGTCAGCGGAGACAGACAACTCCCAGAAGGTGCTGGACAATGATTCTGCACAGCACCTGAAGATGAGGGACAGACAGCGTTTCTTTGAAGAAGTCTACCAGCATGATATGGACAACTACCTGCCGTCTGCTCACCTGCAGATTGACTGCAGAAAACGTCAGTTACTTTCTAACTTTACATGGAATTCTGTCCTGGGGGCATAACAGCTGCTTTGAAAAGAGGGATCTCTCTCTCTCTCTCTCTCTCTCTCTCTCTTTCTTACAGTTTTTGAGAACATCTAATGATTGCCCTTTGAGGCAAATTTATAATATGCAAATCTGCAAATGAAATTGACATGACATGTCTTTGCTTGTTCTAATGATTTAGTTTTTGATGGGAAACAGCAAAAGCTGTACAGGTTTTAAATAAATGTTTAGCTGATGCTTAATTGTAAGTATTTATTAACTTCATTTAAATAGACCTGGAAGTTTATAACTTCATAACAGGTAACAATGACTTAACAATGGTGTCATACTACTGTCATATTGAGTCATCATAAGCCAATGTATTCAAATCGAATCAAATCAAATTTTATTTGTATAGCCCAAAGTTACAAAGTACATTTGCCTCTGAGGGCTTTACAATCTGTACAGGGAGTGACACCCTCTGTCCTTAGACCCTCGGTTCGAGTGAGGAAAAACTTGCCCACTATAAAACCTTTAACAGGTAAAAAATGTGGAAGAAACCTCAGGAAGAGCCACAGAGGAGGGATCCCTCTCCCAGGACGGACAGACGTGCAATGGATGTCACGTGTACAGGACAAATCAACATAGACATAGTGTCAAGATTTAAATCTGTATCACCTTGAAATAAAAAGTGCGTATTTATGTTGCATAAGTATTTCTGTCTTTCTTTGCAGCCCCCATGGGAAGCATCTCTTCTATGGAGGTGAACGTGGATGTCCTGGAGCAGATGGACCTGATGGACATCTCTGACCAGGAGGCCCTTGACGTGTTCCTTAACTCAGGCTCAGGAGCCGACGAGGGAGCGCTGGCATCTGCACTACCAGGTGCACCACTTGCTTCAAGTTGCAATAATAATAATAAAGCAATAATTCTAATCTGTTTTCTAATGCAGATTTTTACAAAAGCATATAATGAAATGTGTCAAATACACAAAACAAAAAACAAAGATTTATGAGACCTTTTCCATTATTATTGAACCAAATTGTTGTAATGTATGTGTACATCTGTACTTCATCAGAGGAAAGATTAATATGGAATTTTAAGAGATTTTAAGATGTTACTACAGAGGAATATATATTTTAAATCTTTCAAAAATACATGTGAAATACCCATGCTAAAAAAAAACTAGCACTGTCAGAACAAATGTTCTAACCCCTTCTGCCTATAGAGTGTGAGGACGAAGAAGAAGATGAGGAAGACGAAGATGCAGAGGTGGTGTACAGGGAGTGTGCACCTTTGAAACGGCAAAATGAAGTCCTCACAAAGTCACGCATGTCCTCTACATCGTCTGGTTCCAGCGATAGCAGCGAGGGAGGAGTCGACACACCTGTGATCCAGTCGGATGATGAAGAAGTCCATGCCGACACTTTGCTTCTGACCTCCGTTCCCCATACCAGAGATGAAGAAACTGAGGAGGAAGATGAAGAGGAAAGATGTCTTGCAACTAAATCTTCATAAAGACTTATTTTACTCTTTGTAGAGGTACAAAGGGTAAAAAAGATCTCTTTCTATTTCTCTGTCTCTACATTTGCATTCCTTTCTTTTGGGGAAACCCCTGCATGGTTGACCTGGCTGTGTCTTATGAAAGTTTCCTATGTACTTTGGATTTTTCTTTGCAACTAAAATAGTCTATTTTTCCTAGTAACTGTTAAAGATTAAATTAATTAAATTGTTTTGTTGTTTAAACTCTTGGCGACATTCCTGTTTCCTGATGTGTCATACCACTTCTATTGCCAGAAAGAAACCGTGCCCATTTTGTCTTGAAAGCACATGTGCTGAACAGCCATGTGAAACAGAAAGGCCACAGTGCATCTTTGCTTTAAAGCCTTTCCACAAGTAAAAGAACAGAAACAGAGTAGAGTCATAATCAGAAACAAATACAGACAAATACCAAGAAAAGGGAAATCCAAGGCAACCTATAAAAAGTAATTATCCATTATCTATACCTCTTTACAGAGTGACGCGGGCTGGAGCCAAACTCAGCTCACACTGGACAATCACGTAGCTGATACATAAAGACAGAGAGCCATTCAAAGTTGCACCTATAAGCAATTTAGAATTGCTAATTATCCAAACCTGCATGTCTTCAGACTGTGGGAGGAAGTTGGAGTAGCTAGAGGAAACCAAAAAAAACAACAACAAAAACACTTGCTGTAGGGCAACAGTGGTACCCATTGCCTGTGCCTTGGATTCTCCTCTTATTTATTGGTGTGTAGATCATGTAGATCATTGGGTCTGACCTTAACATGAATATAACACATGCACTGTAGTATAGATTAATCGACACTAACTGCACATTACAGACTGGAATGGTGCAAATTTACAGTTTAATTAGTCAGAGGTTCAACCAATACCGAGTATTGCTCTGCTAAACTATGGCAGGTGAAACCAGTTGGCAAAATATAAGACCAAGAGCGAGTGACAAAGATTTCTGTGGTCATGCCTGTGACGCAGGTGTGTGTGGGAGCATGCAAGTGGTACAATACAATAATAATTACAATGCAACAGGTAGGTGAACCTACTTTCAAGACCTTTTTACAGTGTTATTCATCGTGTGTATCTCTTCCCCATTTGAACATCTTGCTATGAACTAAATAAAAAGTTAAAATGGTTGAATTTATCGTATGTTTGCCTGTGTTCACTGTCCTCCACTCACTGTTTTGGGTTCGCTTTAGGCTTTTCTAATACAGCCAAGTTCCATGGTTGTCTCTGCAATGCATTCCTCTCAAACTTACGTTTCTAAACCTCTTTCTAACCGAATAGTCAAAAATAACATCTAACAAACAAAACTGATGGTCTGCATCCTGCACATATAAATCATGAAGGATAGATTCACATAGGTTCCCCATGCATTTTTGTTTGCTTCTTTCATAGTGTGTGTGAAATACTTTAACAGTATTTAAATTCAAAAGACACCAAAACACAAGATGCTCTGGCTGCTGCAGTTTAAATGCCTGTGATGCTGATGACTGGGGCCCTCTGACTGGCAGTGCATGAAGGATGTCTCACCAATCCCGGACCCTGCCTCTGACACTTGGGACCAATCCAGAACCAGCACCCGCACACCTGTATTTACATACAGAATAATACACACCCATACATACACAGGGGTGAGAGGTGGCCTCAAAAGTAAGCAAAACCTGTTTTACTGTTCAAAGGGAACATGAATGCACTTGACTTGACAAGAGACTTGACAATCTGTGACCCTACCCTTTTAAAGCATCCAGATGACAAGCTCTATAGGTAAACTGTCAAAAGTTGTTTAAGAGTTCAAACTCAAATTCAAACTTTATTGATTTATATAGCAGGGACATAGCCATCATTTAGAAGAGGGAGGGACAAATTGTTTAGAGGTCTATTGAGTGAAATATTATCCTCTCGCATTCAATTGCACCTCTCCTTAGCAGCTAAAGAATCACATAACCACAAGCAGCACAGCACTAATGAAGCGACTTTGGTTCTTTAAAATGATATACTATCAAAATCTAATATCTAAATCTAAAATTTAAAGCTAAAAAAAACTCTGGTTGAGTAAATATAGAATGACCCTGGAGCATCTACAGGGTGAGTAGCCATATAATTAACTGCCAAAAAAAACACTGAAGCTGAAAGTTCTGTAAAACACCATTCCTGTTTCAAATTATCAGCACCAAAATTGAATGGAAGTGACACGGTTACAGGGAAATAATGCACATAATTAAATTTAGTGAAGTGAAAGTGAAACAATAAACAATAAACATATCAGCATTAAGTAATTAATTCATAGCTGCAAATAAATAAATAATAAACAAATAAACAAAATGACATTACATATAAACTACATCTTTAAACATCCGTGTCAGTATTTCCCTTTTGAACTAAGGGAATCAAAGGCTACAGGCTCCTGATTAACTATATTACAAAATAATATCATCAGTTCTAGATTTCTTTTAGACCAAAGCAGAAACAATAATATAATCAAAATAAAATAACAGTTGTATTAAGTAAAAAGTAACTAAGTCTTGTGGCAGGAAGTGCAGACTTGCATTTCCTCCCCACAGGTAAGGGGGAGGAGTTAGGAAATCATTAAGAGCACCTGTGAGATGGGGGGAAGGGGGATCTTTTTAAACAACAGTCCACATGGAGGAGAATAGGAGGAAGCGAGTGTGAGCAGGAGAAATCCACAAATATATAAGCTGGAAAGGAAATATACAAGCACAACAGGACCAGAAAGCAACCATGGATTGTGTGGAATCACACCCATAGACCTATATGAATAAAAATAAGAAGAATGGAATATAAATATCTATCTGTGATAGGCCAATATGTAACATTAATGCAATCATTCAATCATAATCAGCAATCAGCAAATTCATGTAAATAAATAAATGTAATCTTTACAAAAATAACTGCCAAAGGAACGCATACATTTATATTCTTATTTTCTACCCAGTAGTGAGTAATCTTAGAGAAGCCAAAATAGTAACATTACTCAAGTAAGAGTATTGTTACTTTAAAATAATATTAAGTACTTAAAAGTAAAAAAGTAAAAGTAAAAAGTATTTTGCAACAAAACAACTCTTAAAAGTACAATTTATCCAAAAAGTTACTCAAGTAAATGTAACGCAGTAACTAGTTACTACCACCTTTACCTTAACTAGCTAGCTTAACTAACTTAATTGACCATATGTTAAACATTATCTACATTTAACAGCATTACTCAACTTACATGGCTTATTTGGAAAAAAAAAAAAGACTTTTGCCTCTTGTCTGGTTTGCTGAACATGTTTATACAGAAGCACTGCCCGGAACTGAATCACACCAAAGATATTCAAAACAATATTTTCCTAGCGGTCTCTGATCACACAGACAGCAGTGTTTGTTTGCCTGCTCATGGTGCATTTAGCAGCTTGGAAAAACACATTTCCACATGTTAAAAATGAACTGAGTGGTTGTAATGGCTGTAAAAAGTGGGGGGAGCAGAGGGCACAGATACGGGAAGTGCTGGGGACATGACCCCTACATACCCCGCGTCTGCTTGCTATATATATATATATATATGCTAGCACCTTTCAGCCCAAAGTGATTCACGGAGCAAGAATGAAACAAAAGTAGGCCACAAAGAAAAGAGTCAGCAAAATGGATAACACAAAAGTGAAATAGGTCAAGTAAGACTATAAAATGTATATAATATGTGTATAAATGAATAAATAAATAAACAAATAAATAAATACATACATACTGTAGCTAACGCCAGCAATACAGCCATGTGTTACCATAGACATATATACATAGACGCCGCATTGAGCGCTGAATGGTACGTAACGGCGCCGCCATATTGGACCTGGCTGAGTCGAGCGGTCGGCGAATAGGAGCAAACGGAGAAGATGCCTATTTCATGTTCTGCGTGGAATTGTACCAAGCGGTTTACAGTACAAAACAGATCTCTTGGTATTACCTTTCACAGGTAAGAATGAAAGATTACTTTTGATTGTATTTGGCCATTATAACGTCATTTTACGAACAGAATTTGCTGACTTTGTGTCTGATACTATGAAGTCATGCGCATAATATTGTCCCGCGGTGAAACCAAACAAGCAAGAACTCTTTCCTATTTAACTAAATTGGGCCGAAGTAACTACTCTGATCGATTGATCTGATTCTATGTAGGTTTCCCAAAGATAAAGAGCTGAGTAAGAAATGGGAAACAGCTGTCAGAAGGGAAGGCTTTTCTGCCAGTCCATCATCCGTGCTCTGCAGTGAGCATTTCAGACCGGAGGATTTTGACAGGACAGGTCAGACAGTCAGGATCAGAGCTGGAGCTGTTCCTTCAGTCTTCTGTTTCCCAGCTCAGCTCCACAGGGTAGGTGATCACTATGCTGTACTAGGCTGCACTTTATTTTATTTTAGATTAGATTCAACTTTATTCTCATTGCACAAAGTACATAGACAACAAAATACAGTTTAGCATCTAACCAGAAGTGCAGAGTGTGTACAAATGAACAGGATATATATATAGTGCAGATATAAATATGACTATGGGATACATACAGTTGAAACCAAAAGTTTACATACACTGTATAAAAAGACATTTTTTTCCCTCACTGTCTGACATGAAATCAGACAATAACTTTTCCTGTTTTAGCTCCGTTACGATTACCAAAATTATTTCTATTCGCTAAATGCCAGAATAAGAGAGAAGTAATAAAAAATTGTCTAAAAAAAATCCTTCTCTCATATGTGTGTGTATGTGTGTATAATATGTGTGTGTATACATATATAATATGTGTGTGTATACAATGTGTGTGTGTGTGTGTGTGTGTGTATGTATGTGTGTGTTCATCAATATATATGTTCATCAATGTGAAATAAAACGATTAATCAAAATCAGTTAAATCTAAACGTTAGTGCTCTTTATTCAGAAACCCTCATGTCACATCTACATTTCAGGATCTGGTTATTATAGACACAGATTAAATGTTAGATATAAATATTTCAATATTTATCATCACAGTAACAGTGTTACACACATTAGTAGCTGTAAATATTCAGCATTAGAAAAATACATACATTGGTTTGGTGCTTACATAAGGAGTAAACATTTATAATCATCACTTTAAAAGTTACATACGTTGTTTTTTTGGTGCCTGTTTATTTCCCAGATATATTAGTGTGTGTGTGAATGGGTGTATAGGAGACATTAACTTAAAGAACTTTGTAGAAAGGCGCTTTATGAAGTTCAGTCCATTTCCGTGTATTAGTTTACCGGCAGACCTTCCAGGTCCAATATGGCGGCGCTGTTTACGTATCGCGACCAACGACCAACCCGCTCAATGCGGCGTCTATGTATATATGTCTATGTGTGTTACTATGGCAACACCGGAAGTTAGGGTGATATTGTCACATTTTATTTCTGATCGTGTTTTCTTTAGTATGTTATACACATTTATGGAAAACTTCCTACAGTTTAATTGATTCTTTGGTTATATTGTTGAACTGTTTAAGAAACCATTATTTTGAAAGGTTACTTTCTGTCCGAGTAGCGCCGTAACTTTGAGAGAGAGAGAAAGAGACGAGGACTGTCTACTGCTGGTTAAGCAGGCGTACACAGTAATTATTCTCAAGGATGAAAATTTTGTACCTTTGTGTAAGAAATAACCTGAGAATGATGTATATGAAATGTGTTTTTTTTACTGCAGTTTTCACGGTGTTCTGTAACTTCGCCAAGAGATTAAAATTGTTGTGGACATCAGTACGAAGCGTGAGTCGTGTAACCAGGGTAGATACACATACATACATACATACATACATACATACATACATACATACATACATACATAGAAATTAAAACCAAGTCAACAAAACGTAAAAACTACCGCAATAAAATATATAAAAAACACATTAAAACCTGTAGGGAGAATAAACACAGAGGATGACAAGTAAAAGGAAAGCAGAGAACAGCAGTGTATGGTGAGGCACCTTACATAAAAGATAGGCTAAAAAGCTTTAAAAAAAAATGTCAAGAGAGTCCCTCAGATCCACAGGCAGACTGTTCCAGAGAAGGGGACCACAGGCTAATGGCGGATTCCCCATATTTCTTTGTAGAGGTTCTTGGCAGGAGTCCAGCTGTCAAGGATCTGAGGGGCCTGCTTGGTTCATATCTCTGTAGTGTGTCTAAAAGATAGGTCGGTGCCAGGCCATTCGGTGATTTAAAAACCAATAAGGGAATCTTAAAATTAATTCTAAAACTAATAGACAACCAGTGCAAGGATTTTAAAATGGGGGTTATGTGTGCCCCTGTCTGGTCTTCATCAGTATTCAGGCTCAGAGATCTGTACCAGTTGTAAGTGGCCTAGTGTTTGAGTGGCCCAGACAAAAGGGCATTACAGTAATCAAGTCTTGAAGTGATAAAAGCATGAATTAGTTTTTCTGTGTTGGCCTGGAAAGATCTGACTTTGGCAATGTTTCTGAGATGATAAAAGGAAGTTTCTGTAATGTATTTGATGTGAGCCTTAAAGTTGAGGTCGGAATCCATGGTTATTCCCAGATTTTTTACTCTATCTTTTGTGTGGTCTTTTGTGGCCTATTATTTCTGTCTTATCAGTTATTTATTTCTGCTAAGCAATGAACTAAGTTCAGGACTGAATGTGTGGAGCTACAGCAATGTATAATTGTGTGTCGTCTGCAAGGGAGAAAAGGATTTTGTTCTTTTTGTTCAATTGTTCTTGTCTTCTCTGTGCTTTCTAGTTCTTCTAGTTTTACAAGTTCACTCAGTTAATTAAGCCTTTAAACTTTAAAGGGATTAAATGCCACTGAAGGCATTCACCCTTTCAGCTAAACCAATCAGATTCTGCTGCAACCTCTGTGAGTTATATATACTGTATATATATATATATATATATATATATATATATATATATATATATATATATATATATATATATATATATATATAAAGGATTTTTCACTGGACTAGGGTATACAGATTTTTTTAATAGGACCAGCAGGAAGATTGCCCCTGACTGACACTACCTCCAACAGCAACTTGGTTTCAAGTTTCGTACTGACCAAGCCTGCATGTGCTTCTATCCCTCGCTAGTAGTGGTGGCTAATGATTCTGCTAAGACTGATGAGGAGGAAGTAAAAAAGCATGTGTAAAGACAGCAGAGAAAGATGATAGGCTAACAATGCAGTTGTGTTACTGTGCTATTGGATAGATGTGACCACCTGATTACATGACTGACAGGCTGATAATTATATATAATGACAGCAACTGTGAGAGCAAAGAGTGAATGTGAAGAAGGAAAAAAAAATTGTGACAAGCCTAAGCATGCAAAAGTAGCCTACAGTGTTCCCAAATGAACTTTTAGTAGCACTCAGACTGCATTTTTTAAATATATCACTGCAGGCATTGGCTGGTTTGCTCGGTCTCTTTCTGAACTGTTTCTGCTTATAGAACTAATGCAGAACCAAGATATGCGAGACTTACAGGAATGCAGGTGCATGACTGAGCTGTTGTGGGAGTCAAACCATCATATGCTACCTCATACTAAATTCTACATTTTAAATTGATTACAATAAAATCTTTCCTACCCAATATGAATTCTATTTGAGTGCTGATCTCCAAAGTTAACCAAATCTTATGTTTTGGTAATGTCCTGAACCCAAGAGCAGAACTCACAGTTCATACTAGTGTCATTCAGGAAAGTGCCACAGCACCTTCAAACCTCAACTACTTATTCCTCACTATCCCCTTTGTGAGAAAGTATAAAGTCTAAAGCGAAGTAATCATCGTCATCAGAAGAAAACAAATCTGTACTATATTGGGCAACTGAAACAGCTTTGGATCCCCAATCGAACATGCAAAATGTAAGACATGGGTGTGTGAATTTGGTTACTCTTAATTATCCCAAATGTCAAATACCAGAAACTAATGGCCTATAACATTGTTGGCTAGAAAAAAAACCTCGGTGGTGCTATGTCGTTGTGTGACAAAACAAAATCACCTGACAGTGACCCGAGGCTACATAAATAGGGAGGAGCTCTACAGTTTTTCTCCCAATAGTTCTGTTACTGTGGCCTGAATCCTCCTCAATGGCTCTTCAGTTGACAGAAATAAAACAAGTTTTATGAAGTTCCCACAGCACAATGACACCTACTAGCCAAACAGGTTTTGCATTCTGAGTAGTGTATTTATGCAGATGTCAATGAAGTGTAATGAAAATACACCCACCTGTGAAAAACATGCCGTAAGGCAGATCATGATATTGGAGAATGAGTTAATCTGACAGGTATGACTTGGCTCCGGTGTGGGATTTGAATGTGTTCTCATGGTCATATAGGCTTTTTCTGTAGGATACGGTTTCTTACAGTTGACTCACATGAATTCTGAATCAGAAACCAGCATGTGTATAGGCAAAATGTACATGACGAACTGTGGGTTTAATGAATGTGAGGTATACTGTAGATTAAAATGACATTTCTGTCATTTATCTATTGCTTTGCAGGATCTATGGAACTGAGCAACATTTGGGATGTAGGTCAGACATAAATAAGACATGGTAACCTGAGCTGAGTTGAAGGGGGGGGGGGTACACCTGAGCCGAGCCCTGTCAGCACAGCAAGAAAAACAACTTATGTCCATAACACCATACACTCATGTACAATCTATACTGTATGCAGCTATAGAAGCAGTGCTCACAGCGCACAGCTCCAACTAGTTTTGTCCTTCACATAACTGACATGTACAAACACCACAATTGCAATTGCACGCAACTGCGCGTATGAACAGACAGCCCTTTGTTTACTGCAGTCAGCCAACCTGCTACCTGTAGGCATTGTGGGCTGTCTTTTGAGCGCTCTTATTCATGCTCGTTCACTCTTTTGGAGTATTTCCACGGAGGATATCAAGCAGCAAGGACCAAGATGAAGACATTTTTCCTGCTTTTGTTGGTAGGCAAGACATTTTTAATTATCTGCAGTTATGTATATATAACTTAGATGTAAGAAGGCATTATACTATTTCGAACATAAAACAGAAAGTGAATGTGAATATTTGTTTTTTTTTGTTAAATTGTGTTGTTTGGAAGTAACAGCACAGAATGTCTATATGTGTAAAAAGTCTAAAACATACAGTTGCTGATGTTCTGTTAAAATGTCTGGAGGCAAACACAGGCTGAAGTCATCAAGAAAAACCAGTTCCATGCATTATGTTATGGAAATACAGGTTGTTGAGATAGTAACATGAGCTGCTTGCAGTAGAATACACCACTTTCATGAGCTTAACACGGGCAGTAATTTTAAACAGAGTTGTTGGATTTGATGGTAATAATAGTAATATATTGTAATAATGTAGATCTTCCTGTTAATCTCCAACTTCAGAATCTCAAACCTTGCAGTATGCAATTATGCTTAATATATTAGGTTTCCAGTAGTATTATTACACACCCATTCTATTCTGGTTGATGACGGCTGAATCCCTGTAAACATCTCTTTTTGTAAATTTTCTAGTAAATGTAAACAAAATAGCTTTCATTCATTTAACATGTTGCCCTGTCTATGCTGAGTTCTTATGGAACAGATATGGTCTAAAGAACGATAAGAACAAGAATAATAATAATAACAATAATGATAAGAAGAAGAATTAAGTAAGGAGTTAAGATGCAGACCATAAATAGCAATGTACCCAGTTTGCTTTCTATTAACTAAGTAAAGGTATAAAAAAAAAACATGAAAATTCATATTAAGTGCAGTGACCTACGTACTTTGCTACTGCGTGCTAATGTGTTAGATGTTTTTTTTTTCAATTATAACTTCTGTAATTGTGATAATATTATTTTCAGTGCTATTTCTATACATGATGTACTCTTCTCATAGCACTCCTGCTCAAATGCAAATTAAACATGCAGCCTAGAAAGGTGAAGGAGTATCACGGTATAGTTTTTCTGTTGCTGTAGGTTGCATTAATGGCCCTGGCAGAGTCTCACGGTGGGCGCAAAAGGCGTTCCAAACGGGTAAGTTTCATGTTTTCCATTACAAACAAATGTTTTTTTCAACCAGGCAGAAATTGTAACAGGTGTATGTTTGGTTTAACATTCTGTGATCAACAGGAGGTTTTGCTGCGTTCTAAACGAAGGTGGGTTTTGTCTACAATTGAATTAGAAGAAGAAGATCCTGGACCATACCCTAAAAAGATTTCACAGGTGAAGACATCACTTTGTAAAAAAAGGCAGCTCAATATTCTAACTGGGTCAAACATGCAAATAATAACACCTGAATGGTTTGTGTCTTTACACTAGATGTTTAATAACATGACATCTGAACATGAGCATGAGTTCCGTATAAGTGGAATGGGTGTGGATCGTGAGCCGAAGAACATATTCTACATCGACAAAAACACAGGAGATGTCTTCGCCCGTAAAAAAATTGACAGAGAGGTGCACTACAGACCCTTCCATGTGAGCTAATACTGCATTACCAATCTCTCTGGTTATTAATATGGATTTTCAATTATCAGATTTAAGAAATAATTTTATATGACTATCTTTATCACAGATCAAGTTTGATATATATCACCCACACAAAAACAAACCACTGGACAAGGCATTAGCTTTTGATGTAGAAATAAAGGACATCAATGACAATGCACCTACATTCACGGAGCCTAAAATACAAGTCAATGTGGGCGAAAATAAACTTGAGGGTGAGTATACAGCAGCGTAAATGGCTAAAGTATTAGTATTTTGTGCTTGCACTCAAATGAAAACAAATAACATCAGTGAGGCTATAGATGTGTAGATGGTCATCATGTATCATGTACTTATGTTGTGTATTTTTTCTACTATTCCCTACTATTCTAAAACATATTCACTCTCTGCTTCTTCCTTCCCTCAACCTCTTGAAGGGTACTTGCCAGTGCAGCTGCAGGCCATGGACAGAGATCAGGAGGACACACCTAACTCTAGAATCACCATCAGTCTGGTTTCACAGACACCTGAAGAACCAAAGATTGAGCTGGAACAGATTGATAGCAGAATGGCCCAACTCATCTTAAAAGGATGTTTTGACTACGATGTGAGCCTCAGTGACTTACTGTTGCTACCTACGTGAGTGGGTAGCAGCATGTACATGGCACACACATATACTGAATTGTCAATAAATTGTCTAAAATATCAACTTTATGTTTCAGAAACATAACAAGTATGAAATTGTGGTTCAAGCAACTGATCATGGAACACCCCCCCTATCCTCCACTGCAGTTGTAACTCTCAATATTCTTGACAGAAACACTAATCTACCAAGATTCAAGGAGAAAAAGGCACAGATGTTTTATTATTATTATTATCAAATTTGCTTTTTAACATTATGTATGATGTTAAAGATGAAACTGTTCTGTCTGTGCAGTACCATGGTGAAGTGGATGAATCAGCTACCAAACACGATCTTTTGAGAGTTGGGGTAGATGACAAAGACACTCCTCAAACTGATGGTTGGCGTGCCGAATACTATTTCATCAGTGGGAATGAGGATAAAAACTACGAAATTGTAACTGACAACATCACTAATGAGGGTATTCTGAGTGTCATCAAGGTAATTTTTGCATTTCTCACGCTTATAGAATCTTCATTTACAGTGTGCTAAAGTAAAAGTCAAACAAGGTTTTGTCATTTATCAAAAAGAACAATACTGACCTAAACTTGTGTATCTTCCAGGGAAAGGATTTTGAAAGGACAACTTTAACCACCCTCCAGATCGGAGTAAAGAATAAGCAAGCTTTATGGGTTTGTAAAGATAAACCAACTGATGCTGCAGGAACAATAGAAGATTCAGTCAACGTCACAATCAAAGTGATTGATGTCAATGACCCACCTGAGTTTAAGAACAATCCAGCTGACGTATACCAAAAGGAAGAGGAAGCGCCAGGAAAGGTGCTGTTCACTCCGGTGGTTGTTGATGTTGACTCTGACGAATCCGCCATCAGGTTGGTGTCTACATACTGTATGCCTGATAGCTTATTGTTTACCAATATTAACGTTTGAGAGTTCAAAAAAATCTTATGAAGCTATATCTTCTGATTTTTCATTTTTAAATATAAACATCTATCAAAACCAACCATTTCTGCTAAATTTGGCATTTAAAGAGTTGTGCCCAAGATGTGTAATGAGCAAGAAATTTCACTGCTAAAAAAATCTAAAATAGTCAAAGTTTTCTGGTGAAGAAATTGTGTAATGCATTTCTAAATCACTAAAATGCATACCTTCGTTTTTTTCTGTACTGCTAGTTTAATGCTGGCCATCAGATATCCATAACCCAGTACTGGCATATGTGCAGTAACTGCTGATGCATTGGCTGGAAATATAACATCACTTCTACTCAACTTCTACTTGATTAGGTATGAGGTGTTAGACGATCCAGCCGGTTGGGTGAGCATTGATAAGAAAACAGGACAAGTAAAATCAGTAAAGAAGATGGACAGAGAGTCACCCTTTCTTAATGGCACAAGCATTTACAAAGTTATCATTGGTGCCATAGATGATGGTATGAACAAGCTCTACTGTATATTCTAATCAAATACAACCTGGATATTGCCCAGTAATTAACTAAATGCCCAATTAAGTTTTTTTTTTTTTTGCTGTGGTTATCAAGGTGAACCTCCAACTACAGGTACAGGCACTGTTCTAATCCATCTGGGGGATGTTAATGACAATACACCTCTGCTGGTCAACAAAAGTGTCATTATGTGTGGAAACACTGATAACAAGGTCATGGTCGCTGCCAAGGACACAGACATCCATCCTTTCAGTGGGCCCTTCACCTTCACCCTCGGGGGTGATACCAAGACAAAGGAGGACTGGGAATTAAGCCCTGACTTTGGTAAGTATATATCTGTACACCTTCCTGAAATTTTTTAAAAATATATTAACATTTGACCAGTAAATATAACCATGAGCAATCTGCTGCTGATCTATCATTTTAGTATTGAATATTGTAATAAACTTGGTCTTGGCAATTAAGTTAAAATTTTGGTATCATCCCACTACACTTCTCTTTATCTCTTCTTTATTAGGTGAGGAAGTTGGGATTGTTAGCCAGAAAACACTTCCTTACGGTAACTACTCAGTGCCCCTGGTGATTCAGGACCAACAGAACATGGTTGGACATGACACTTTGGAAGTGATAGTGTGTGACTGTGGAAACAATGATGTTTGCCGTGACACATTGCCAATTTCAACCAGCTTTGGTGTACCTGGCATTGGACTGATCATTGCAAGTCTCCTCTTATTTTTGCGTGAGTATGGCAACCAATGAGTCAATGCATGAGCCAATGAGTTAGCGGATTTTGTCCAATTTAGGCATAGCAACTATGCAACAGTTTGTTGAAATCACATACATTCTGTTTTCAGTGCTATGTGTTGATGTGTGTCTGCAGTACTGCTAATCATCTTTATGTGTCAGTGTGGAATGAAGGATTTTAACCACATCATACAGGAAGAGGGTAACCAGACCCTCATCAAATACAACCAAGAAGGAGGGGGCGCTGAATGCAAGGTTGGTTGTCATGTGTGCAAATTTGAGAGTAAGACAGTGAGTCTATGTATGTTATGTTACTCCACCAAATGCGATGTGTGATTTTTTTCGGGGTGTACCTAATTTAGTCTTTTTTCTCTGTTCTCTGTCAGACTGAGCCTACTCTGTTCCTGACACCTACAAACACTGTGGTTGTGACAAATGGCATAAAACAGGCCAGTGCCCAGGTAATCCATCTCTCCTCCCTCAGCTTCTCAGTCACATTTTTTTGGTTTTGACTTTTTCACATAGGGTTTAGGTGCAACTATATCTATTTCCCATACATAGGCTCTGTTTGGATGCATAACAGACCAGTGAACCTTGAGCATATAGGGGTACTTCCATATACTATGTGGGACCCACAATGGTCTCACCTCTGGACCGAGGTGACAAGACAGTCACAGCACGTTCCATTTCATATAGGCTTCATCTTTTGAGACTACTGCTATGCATAAGCACAAACACACTCACTCATGAGAGATCAATAATCAGTCCATACTTTGGCAATGTTTCACAACACATTACAGGTCATCAAGTGCACAGAAGTACAGAGACTGTATATCTGTTTCTGCAAACAAATTCCTCAATTACAGATTTTTTCACCTAGTCTTGAATAAGAAATGTATTTTATGTAATTAACAGCTACTTATTTTTAAATAGTAATTTCTTTTGACATGTTAATCAAAAAGCAAAGCAATAGAGGTCTGTGTTTTGTTCTTTAAAATACTAAAAATGTACTTCAATGTGTAAATATATTTAATATTGATTTATTCTGACATACAGATATATATATTGAGTAGTAGTTCAGTCACATTAAACCTTTGTTTGACTAGTTTATTACTGAACACGCTCATCACACGCTGCACCGTCGAATGTGCTGTCATGCAACATGCCATGAGTACAATAAAATTTGCAACCTGTGAAAAACACTGAGGTGTGTCAGTGTTGGCACCGTTTCAGTTTAAAAGGGCTCAGTAAGAAGGCGACAGATGTACAGAAAGAAAACAGTCAGTGTTTCAGATAATGTAGCCCCTAATCCTGCTTAATAGTGAGTGACAGCTATAATCCAGTTCATTTTTTACAGTCAGTTCAGTTTCTCCATCTACCTGAGGGGAAGACAGATAGACAGGGATGTTATGTAAGACTGTGGTTAAAATGTAAAGCTTTAGACACATTTACGTTGGAGACAGGTATGACATTTGTAAAGCAATAAGTAATTAGTTAACAGGGTGAACAGTGACATAGCAAAATATGAAAAAAATGTTTTCAATTGCCCAGAGTACCTGCAGAGAGCGACTACATGATATTTTTTTAAATGTACTGATCACATTCACTGCGTTTACTTTGAATATAGTACAGAATGTGATACTCCAACAGAAGAAGTTTAAGGAGTTGCTCTTATGGATCTGCGTCTTACTTTCAAACATTTCATCAAATGCTTTTATAAATGTCATAGAATAGCCATTTTTACTGCTATTTATTTCCTTTATTCAACTCAGATGTCTCAGATGACTTCAATAACGGCCCAGAACATGGAGATGTACAACAGCTCACAGGTCACCCAGGCAAGTCACAGTCTACTTTGTGTGTTTGTAATTTTACAAAACAAAGAATTATAATGATTTAGGGGAAGGTTCGCAGCAATGGTTAAAATGATGACTTCCAAATAAATATGTAAAAAGTAAAAAATAAAATAACTTAGTGATTCGTGGTGTGTGTAGGTATGCCCTGTTACTGTCCTGTACTATGTACCTCTACCCCGATTTAACCTTATTGTACATACCCCACCCTACAGGCCCTAGAGACCCTAGAGACCCTACAGAGTAACTCTAACATGACCTCAATGGGCATGCGCCGTCAAAGAGATAGCCTCAAAAACTATGGGCAGACCATGGTGAGTACTACAGCTGTTTTTTTCCCATGTGATTCCTGATAAATGTGTAATCATGTCAACTACGTACTGTAAGTTTCACTGATAGATGAGCTTTGTTGAGTCTCTGCACATTTACAGCTTAAATCCACAAGGGGGTGCCACACCCTCAATTTTAACATGAGTATCACCTGTTTTTTACAGTCTATGTGGTAGTAAAGTACACACACGCACATGTTTTTTTAATTTATTTATTTCAGTACTCTACATGGACAGACAGGTCGAATTCCTACCAGGTATGCAGTCCTTTTCATTAAATTAGTATATATATATTTATTGATATTTGACTGAGCTCTATACACTTTCTAATATTTAATATAATATAAATAATATTTACACCCATATTTTGGCTATAAGAGCTCACAATTCTCCTCTGTGAACAGGGAGGCTCATCAAGGTACAATTGCTCTATCAGCCTGCTACCAGGTCAACAAATCATTCAGGACCACCTTGAGAGGGTAAGAGAGTTTGCCTCACATCTAAAACATTGAATCGTAGCTCACTGCCATTGTGAGTTTGTATTTGAATGGGTGAACGAGACAAATTACCCAAAATAGATTTAGATAAAAGCTCTATATAAAACAGAGCTATTTACCAGGTGAAGCCATTGTTCTGATGATCCCATTCAATAAACTGTACTGCACAGAACTGTCTCGGGGCAAGCCACAATGCCGGAGTGAATGGGAGGTCTTTGAAATAATACTCAAGTGCCATGAATTTAACAGTAAACATCTAAACTAAATGTTTTTTAAATGCATTTTGGTATGACCTGTTTTTGACAAAATGACCTAGCAATCTCTTTTTGACTCTTCAATCCCACAGAGACTGTACATGATTGACGGTGACCATGAGGACCACCCAGTGTACCGACCGTACAACTATGCCTACGAGGGACAAGGCAGCAGAAGTCAGTCTCTGGATCAGCTGTCACTGAGTAACCAGGGAGATGATTTGAAGTTTGTGAATGATTTGGGGCCAAAATTCAAGACCTTGGGGGGCATCTGTCAGCAAATAATTAAAGAAAAAAACATCCAACTTTAAGAGGAACTGCTGGGATTTCTATATCAATCCAGTTGCTCTTCACTCCCCGTTTGAGATCGGATTATGGATTATTTCTACTTTGATACATTAGGACTGACCATTGGGTCTCAGCGCTATTTGGGTTTTGCACTGGCAGTATTATTTTTGAAACTGTAAGTTTATCTTTGGAAACTGTAGACAATGTTTTATTTCTGCTATTCAATTAATTTGTGTGGCTTAAACTGGTGATACTGTGGTGTGGACTGTTTTGTTTTCTGTTGTGCATTTTTGCATTTGCTGTCCTAAAAATACATTCATTTTAGAAAACAGATTGAAATTTTTACTTGGAGAGGAGAGAGAATAGGTGTCTGAATTATACTGAGCAACATACTGTACCACTATGTTACAGTGGTAATACCACTTTTATTTGCAACGAGTATAATACGTTTTGTACACTTCAGTGCTAGTAACCAAGCCTAACTTAAAGACAATGTCATAAAATGTTAGAAAATGAAGAGGTTGCCAGTGAGGGAATAGTGCCAGTAGAAATGTCAGAAGAGTTCTTAATTCTTAATTCAATTCATTAAGCCAATCTACAGCATGTGTAACATTGTATAATTATATCTTCCAAAATCTGTTTATCCTTATAAGGGTTGTGGGGCACTGGAGTTGGTACCAACTGACAATGGGTGAGAGGTGGGGTACGCTTGTTGTTCATTGCAAGGCTGATACATAGAAACAAATAAAGAAAATCACAGCAGTCACGTCTTGTACCTATGGGTAATTTAGAGTCACCATTTAACCTATAAACTTACATGTCTTTGGACTGTGAGAGGGAGTACACAGACAGAAGTCACTCAGACATGAAGTGAACATGCACACTGAAACTCTCAGGCCCCAGCGGGCTGGCAGGTTCAGACATATTTTGCAATATACGGCTGCTGTGCTGCATAACTACAGCTGAAAGTTACAATGGGTGCCTTTCAGCAGAAGCAGGAGAACTTGTCTTTTTATTACTGGTGTGGAACAGGGTAATATGCAAATTTGAGACTTGTCTGAACTCATTTGAACCAGACACATAGAGAAACAGATGGGTTTTTTTTTTCACCTTCAACTCAGTTGAGATGCAGCACAAAAAGCCAATAGAAATCCTTAAAAGTGCTGGTACTTCAGACTACCGCAACAAAGATATATAATACTAAAACCTAAAATGGAATGATAATAGAAAGAAAACAAGTTAATCTTTTAAAATTCCAGTTAGGCAGAATACATTGTGTCCCTCTTTGTCTCATAGAGGACGCCCTGTGTCTGCAGTAAGCTGGTCTTAGTCACCTTAGTCACCCAAAACATGCAACAGGTTTTGAGTGCTCCACCCAGTTCTTATCTTGATTCCTGAGAAGTGCTTTCATCAAGACTGCTCGTAAATGGTTTCTCTGAGGCCTTATTTCAGTTGAACTCTCAGCGTTTACTCCCAAGTGTCGATTGACATGTCATGCAATCCTTACCCTGTTTCCCCATGGTTTTATTTTTTATTACCCTCCCAATAGAGTAATGTCTGTACGTGAGCCAAATTTCTGCTTAAGTTTCTTACATTAGATTGTGCCTAATTCAACTGTCCGCAGGCATTCTACAATATATATCTAGTACAGTACTGTTTTAAACCTGTTAACTTGTTTGCCGTTGTCACAAACTACTGATCTCAGAGATGTTACTGCTGTGATTTGCCTAAGGGGTACGTAGTAATGTAACATAAAAGCAGTGAAAAACTCTTTATATGGCAGCACATCCTGAAAATAAAAAATACATTATTGTGTTGCAAATAAAGCATGGAACCCGATGAATAAAGACCAATGAATGGCCAATGGTTTTCTGGACTGTTCCAGACTGTTCTTTGTTTTTTGTTGGCATATTTTCATATTACAATTAGCACGATTATTAAATAAAGTTAACTCATCTCAAGTCTCCAGTAGTAGTAAAACAACTGCAGTAAAAAAGATTAAAATACAACACATACATGACGTATAAAAATTGCCACATGTGTTAATATGAGTGTTTATCTAAGCAATAAACTGGATTGGTCAGACAACATTCTGTGTGAAAACTGACAGAAAAAGACTTTCCCCTAGACTTTAACTTCCCTGTACATTTTTAATTTCACATCATCACACATTATGAAAACGATCTAGTCAAATACATAATCATGCACTTGTGAATATGTCCAATATATTTTTGAACTCAAGTCGTTATTATTAATTCATTACAACTTGTTTAATCCTGCTATGTTTCACAATGACAATGATCAAGTGTGCATCATTCACACCAAAACGGGTTCTGGTTCGTTTATCTTGACTCACCCTGTCTGGAATTATGAAAAATAGTGATGCAAAATCACAGGACTTCCTCTCACAGGTATAATACCAAGACCGGCATTGGCATGTTGTTTGTACATAATTAATTTCAGTCTCTTTGTGATGCTGGTAATAATCTTTATTATGTGACAGTCCTCCTGGACAATAGTGTTTTACACAATTTATATATTTTTATTTATATTTATATATATTTATAAAATGTATATTTCTCATCTTTAGATTCCAACTTGTTTGAATGTTTTTAGAAATTAACATTTTCTATCAATTACCAAAAATTGGGACCAATATATAAATGACACAGTTAAATATTATATAGGCATATGTGAAGGTGTTTTTTTAACAGCCATAATATGACAATTTGGAAATTACAGATGAAATTTAATTTTGTCAAACAACCAATGAAGCAGACGCATGTTATTTTTATCTATCAACATTATAGATGACCATCCCGCAACTTTGTCCTATATGTTCTGGAAGAGGTGTTATGAGCGAAAACCAATCATAATAATATGCAAACATAATCCCAAACATATTTATATAAATGTAAATAATGTTATGTGTTGTCTTTGCAGTGTTTGGGTGTCCACAGGTCAGCTTCAGAAATTTTGCGGCAACAAAAAAGAACATGGATCATTGATTCTTTCAGTATAGATGAAGGCTACATTTCGATACACACTCTGCGTAGCGAGTAACTACTGAGAGACACAATGTACTGATATAAATGGCACATATGACAAAATGCAGGAGATCACAACTAAATGTGAGCAACACATGACACAAATGAATGCAGTTACTACTAAAATATATTCCTTAATGTGTGGGGACTTGTAAACTAGTTACTAATTATGAAATGTCATGGAACCATTTGGAATTTTTTGGGTCTTTGGTTTGTTTTTGTTTTTTTATTTATTGTTTTGTTTTACACTGTATTCGGGTGGAAGCTTCAGATAACAACACTGGGTTTAATGCCTGTCCTTGCACTGTTTGTTTTTATCCTTGTTTTTGTGTACATTTTAAACTGTTGAAACTTAATTTGAAACAAAAAATAAGGGCCTAGTTACGCAGCAGGATGTGTAACACAGCATTTATAATGAAGACTGTGTATTGTGGAAATGGTTTCAAAACAAAAAAAGAAAAAAAAGAGCCATTTTCTTGTCAAAATGGTGCATATAGAAATTGGTGTTTTACTTTTGTCACAATATTCAAATATTTAATTTAGGATAACTTTTTTTCATGCAGTAGCATGAAAATACCAACTTGTTATTTATTCTCTGTGAATCCATAAGAAAATGGCAGGCCTTTTAAAATATTGACATTTTCTTTTAGGGGAATAAACTGTTATACTTAACTAAAATGGCAAGAGTCTGTCGGACTGTATTGCATATTTGAATGCGTAAATAGAGCATTTCCAAGGAAATACAGTCATGTGGGTGTGTCATTATCAATCTACTGATCTCAGAGACATTACTGCTGTAATTTGCATGAGAGGTATGTAGTAATGGAACACTACAGTGAATAAAGGCCAGTGAAAGCATGGTTTTATGGACAGTAGCTTTGATGTTTGTAAAGATATTTCCATATTACAGTAAGCACAAACAAAGTTTGCTAACAAAGATGAATCACACAATGAATCAGATTATGTTGATGAACTTAAAATAAGAAATATATGGAAGCACCAAAACACATTGCTGGGACTGAAGAAAAAACAAAAAATGGGAGCATTCAACAATATGATGCAACTTAAAATGTACTGTTGATTAATTGAAAATGTACTGTTGATTAATTAAAAGAAATGAAAAATACTGGAAGCAGTGTCAAACCGGTGAACATACAGGGTTTGGATATTTAGATGGTGTGTGGTGTTTACTTGAACAATAAACTGGACAACACAGACATCCTGTACCAAAAAGTTTAATCATCAGACACTGTACACACCCTGTGTTTCTTAACTTTTGGGCTGGCACAGGCCCTCCCTCTCATAGGTCTACTGCTGCCAAAACCCACAGTGGCATTCACTTTCATTCAAGTGCATACAAGGAATACACGTATTACCTACGGACAGATTACAGCACATTTGCTGTCTGGATATACAATGAGGATTATTCATTTCAGTATCTTCGTGATACTGGTAAGAATCTTTATTATGTGGCAGTCTTCTGAATAAAATTTCTGAAAAAATATTTGACACAATGCATACTTGATGCACTTTTTGTCTTTAGGTTCCAACATGTTTGATTGTCAATTACAAATTAAATATTTTTTGACAAAATTACAACCAATGCAGGAGAGGCATGTTATACATGTTGTCTATTGTCACAGCCAAGCTCAAAGACTGCATCAAGAAGGGAAACAAAACAAGTTGGTAATTGTAATAAATGCAATCTATTGTCTTTGCAGTGTTTGGAAATCCATAGGTCAGCTGGAAACTGGATCATTGATTCCTTCAGTATAGATGAAGGCTACGATGGAACATTCCCATATAGTCTTGGTGTAGTGAGTATCTACTGAGAGTCACAGTGTACTGATATGAATAGCACATATGACAAAATACAGGACTATCACAACAAAAATTGCTGCTGTTCTGTTTTGACTCTCTACAGGTTAAAGTTGACAATAAGCACACCGAATTCAAGATACTCGGTCAAGGTGTTGATGTGGAACCCAAAGGCATATTACAAATCAATGAAAAAACAGGAGAGGTTACTGTACACGGCCCCGTGGACTATGAGAAATACAACGTTTTGAAGGTTAGAACGAATTTACTGAAAAGCACTATTACAGTATTATTACAATGATCTTTCTGTGTATGGAGCTTCTGGAAGGTTTCATTATTAAATAATTCTTTCCTTTGAATTACAGTGTACGTTTAAGGCATATGATGTACAAAAAAATGTGGTGGACACCAAGTTGGGTATTGAGATAGTGATCATGGATGCAAATGACAATGCTCCAAAGTTTGAATTGGCATTGTACAAAATCAGCATAGCAGAATCAACAATGCAAGGTAACTCGCTGACTTCTGCTGTAACCCTTAGTGGTACTATTTAGAAATGGTTATTTACATCAAATGCAATTGTTGTTAATCTCACAACGGTCAGAAAATAAAAACAACTTCTTCCTGCTGCTACTGACAGGCACTGAAGTGATTTCCGTTTTAGCAAGTGACAGTGACTTCATTGAGCACAATAGGAGGATTAATTTTACAATAGTCTCAGTGAATCCTCCACCTTCAAAGGACCTGGAGTTCTATTTAATCCATAAGGATCAAACTGCAGCCATTTCATTTCATGGATGTCTGGACCATGAGGTAAGAAGACTGGTTGCAAAAAGCATAATTTTCAAATATATATATATATATATATATATATATATATATATATATATATATATATATATATATATATATATATATATATATATATATATATATATATATATATATATATATATAATTTCATTATTATTATCAGACAGCAGATAAATACACCATTATAGTGGAGGCCAAAGACAATGGAATAAAAAAACAGCTCTCCAGCTCCACCACTGTCATCATCACCATAGAAGATGGAAATAATCACGTTCCTGAGCTCATAAGACTAACAGTAAGCAATTTTTCAATTACTTCAAGGATATGACAGATGTTGCCCATAACTTCTATAAGACAGTCAAACATCCATTCCCATACAATGTACAAACACAGTACAGTATATATAGTGATGTGTGTTACAGGTCCAGAATGAAGAAAAAAATAAATAAAGCAATAAACAATCAGGGAGTGACCTGATAGTCTTTTTTTAAATGATAATAATAATAAATCCTCATTTATTGTTTTACCTCAGGGTCCAGGGAAAGTAAAAGAAGGTATGGAAAATGTTCTTGTTTCACGTCTGCATGTTAAAGACGCAGACACCAAAGGTACAATGGCCTGGAAAGCGCTATATAGAATCCATGGAGATACACACAACTACTTCAAGATAAGTACAGATCCTGAGACAAACGACGGACTACTGTATGTGCAAAAGGTATTGTAACTGTGATCATATGTTGTTTTTATTTCAAGCTGTAGTACAACTACTGTTTCATGAAAGTGCAAAAAAACACTGACACGCACAAGCTCTTAGACCCTCAGGGCAGTTTGGTGTCTTCAAAAAACAATTTTGCAAAAAAAAAAAAAAAAAAAACTGATACAATAAGTTGATAAGATGACACAATGCTGTATTAAAACGTTTCTACAACCTACATGTCCCACTTCAAATTGGACAGGGGAATACTGAGGCTTGCTCAAACTGTGCTCCATCATCATACCTTTATTTAAAATGTTTATGCATCCATTTTAACTAACATTTCTTTTTACAAAAATAAAGTATTTTGGCCTTGTTGATTAGATAAATTGCACCTGTAGTGCTGAGAAATGGAGAAATGTTAAAGATAATCAGACTTCGATATTCTTGACTAATTTACACAATTTTACTTTAGTAATACACTACAGAAAAGACCAACTACCAGTGTATGATGAAAATTTTGTTACATTAAAGCATGTAACAAAAAAAGCTACTCTTTGTCTTCAAACCATCATTGGATCTTTACTTCTTTTACAGCATCTAGACTTTGAAGACAATCCTCTAAAGAACGTGACTTTAAGTGTGGAGAATGAAATTTCTTCTCACTCTTGCCGGTTAATCAGTCGCAGTAAAACTGGTGAATGGGAAGTACAAATGAGTGCTGGTGCCAAAGTTGGTGGTTTCTCTATTTCTGGTGACACTATTACTGGTATCTCTAGTACAGGTACCACAATTTATGGTACTCTTGCTAGCAGCACTTTTTCTAGTTTTAGTGGTGGAGTTGTGGAGACACTAGGTATCTCAACCTATGTAGTCACAGTGACTGTGGAGGATGTCAACGAGGCTCCAATCTTCGACAAATCTAAACTACAAGTTACACTGAGTGAATTTGTTAAAGTGGGATATTATCTGGAGACAGTGACAGCAAAAGACCCGGATGTCAACAGTGGAACCACATTTAAGTGAGTCATAAAGCTACAAGCCACACGTCCATCTCACTGACTACATTCTATATCTGTATGTCTATAGAGAACTTGAAAATGTCTGACACAACATGTTTGTTTCAGATACATCATTGAACACGATCCAGCTCAATGGATTGCATTGGACCCTGTGACAGGAAAAATAACCATAGCAAAGAATATAGACAGAGAGTCGACATTTGTGGTGAACAATATCTATAACGTCACAGTACTTGCTGTTGACAATGGTAAGAACTGAAGTTGTTTTTTACATTTTGTTTATGTTATCTGTCAAACTTTTTGTTATCTCATTTATGTATGTGTTTTTGGTCACCAGGCAAACCTCAAATGACAGGTACTGCGACTCTGAGCATCAGAATTACAGATGAGAATGACAACACTCCATCCCTGACTAAAAGTACAATTGACATGTGCCAGTCTGATGGACCCTCCCTGGCCAACATCACAGCTGTGGACTTGGATGAAGATCCCTATAGTGGACCTTTTACCTTTAAGCTTCTCGGAGATGTTGAGGGCAAGTGGAGATTAGAATCTAGTCAAGGTGAGCTCTAGTTATGACAACTCCTTTGGGGTTCAAACATAGCCAACATGGTAGAACTCGTGCAAATAATGTCACTCATATCAAATCAATCTCAAAGTCTTGTTTATATGTTATGCCACAATGAATCGTTATAATGTGACAAAATGAATTTTGGATGTACAGGGTATTCAGTCAACCTGGTGAAAGAGAGCACGGTTCATTCTGGAATATCTGACCTGTTGGTGCAAGTGTTTGACCTCCAGGAGGAGAATGCTGTCCACAACCTGACAGTCACTGTGTGTAACTGCCTAAACCCAGCGATGCCACAATGTACGAATAGACAAGCTGTAAGCTCCACACCAGGAGCAGGACTACTTGGATTAATTTTTCTCAGCATACTACTGATTGCAGGTAAAATGCATATCCAAAAACAACTGTGAATAAGATCACCTTATTACAACGTCAAATGTTCACAGTCACACTATCTTCTAAATATTCTAAGTGCTTAGTCTTTACTCATGAGATTAGTGAACTTGATCTTTGTCTCCCAGTATTGCTACTTTTGGCTTTTTTGGTGTCATGTAAGAAAAGGACCTTACCATTTCCGGATGAACCAATGGGACAGGGACTCATAAAATGTAACATTGAGAAACCAGGAACTGACTGCCAAGTAAATACTTTTATTTCAAATTTCTTTATTGTTTTTTTTATTTTCTTCAAGTCTTGCACAAACTGTACAGTTCATTCTAAAACATATTGTACATATATTGATTGATGATTCTGATTAAATTTAAAGTCCAGAGCTAAATATGCTAGGGTACATAAAATATGTTTGTAAGTAATTGTTAAAAAAGCACTGTTAACAATTTGAGATTACAGTACTTTTCCTTTTGCTCATCCTACAGCAGTAGTACATACTAAAATAAGAGAAATATAACTGTGACTTTTGTATTCATATTTTCAACAGGTGATATTTGAGGACCTAACTGACAGTCAAAAAATAGTTACAGGCACAGAGCAGAATAAAGTGAGTAATAAAAAAATATATTACATACAGTATATAAATATAACCTGTACTTTATATTATGTTATGCATCATGACAATTACTACTTATACATTTTTTCCAAGTGCTCATGCGTTTTTTTTATTTTTGTTTTTTTTAAGTTAAAGGGCAATGAAAACACCCTACTCATAACAGAACAACAGCGAAGGGACTATCTGCAATGGGTACTGAAATCATTCATTTTTTTTGTGTCCAAAATTACACTATATTCCATAATAAGGGATAAGTCTTGTGATATTCTTAATTATTATACTGTAAATTAATTGTTCCTGCTAACAACTACTTTATATATCTATGAAGGACTTCCGGATGTGCTTCGCCGTGTGAAGACGTGCGTGCGGAAGCTCCGTGTAAAAGTAGTCAAGAAATAGTAATATCACCAGTTTACTACCATTTTGAGGAAGCTCGTTTAATACGATTCGTGCTTTGGAGTGAACGAGTGTGCTCACGGGGCAGTTTATGATCGAAAATGTCCAACCGACAGACCCGGGCCGGCGTAGAAAAGTTGCAGGCGGATAGCAACCCTGCCTCCGCAGCTAGCAAAGCTAACACTAGCCCAGCACACGCCGACAGCATGCCTCAATGGGCTCAAGACATGATGTCCGAGGTCAAAAAAACGAATGCTGGGATTACAAAATACAGAGAGGAGACAAAAGCCGAGATGGAAAAGTGGGCTAAGAGTTTGGAAGATAACACTAAAGCTCAGTTTGAGTTGCTGCGTGAGGAGATGAGGCTGATTAGCGAGACAACCATCAGTCTGGCTAACGAGATGGAAGCGCGGAAAAAAGAAGTGGATGGCACGCTGAACGACCAGTCTGACAGTATAACCAGCATGGAGACGAAACTGAAAGAAATGGAGAAGGAGATACTGAAGCTGAGGGGACGGAGTGAAGACCTCGAGGCGAGATCACGACGCAACAACATACGCATCGTTGGGGTAAGAGAAGGGGCTGAGACAGGCAAAAAGCCGTCGGAGTTCATAGCTGGATTATTGAAAGAAAAACTGGGGCTATCAGTAAGGGTCGACCGATATATCGGCCGGCCGATATATCGGGCCGATATTAGCGTTGTTTAGGTGTATCGGCATCGGCCGATACACATGGCCGATACGGCCGATACGCATCCAGCGTCATTTACAGACAGGCGTTCAAGGGCAGCTCTGTGAAGACCCGCTATGCACGCTGCTGCAGCCCCCGCAGCATAGTATGCACATGGCATTGCACTGCATACAGTAGCATGCGTGTGCCTGAAAGTCATTACGTGAGTCGAAAAAAACGGGAATGCTGTCGCATTTAAACTGCCAACCTAAACTAGGGAGCTGTAACACTAAGAGTAGGCTATGATGCAATCACCCGCAGTTTAAAGTTCAAATGAAGTCGGTGTTGTTATCAGTCACTGTCAATTCGGCGTTTGCAGGAGTTAAACCGGCGAACACCGGTGAAGCAGCCCAGTGTGTGTGTGTGTGTGTGAGTGAGTGTGCACGCACGTGAGGGAGAGACAGATGGAGCGAGAAAAAGTGATCAGCGCGGAGCGGAACAGTTGCTGTAATCAGATAACTGCACAACGAACCCAACAGTCCAGGACCTAATGAAACGTTTTGGGGTTTCGAGAAGAGGCTTGCTAAGCCATAGACTACCAAACTATGCGCTACCAACACATGGGGTAGCGCCGTGTCAGTGCATGTCGACACCGCGGGAGCAATAATGGCATGCGAGTGATTATCACTGAATAAACTTCTAAATCCCTCCTAAACGTAACTCGCCACGCATATTGTGTGCAATATAAGGGTACACTTCGTTAGAGTTAGAGGTGGCGTGGGATTTGATATTAACTAAGACAATGTCGAAATGGATAAAGTTTGATGCGTCAAACCTAAAGGGAGATTGTTGTGATTTGTCCCGCCCCTCTCCCCTCTTCCTGAAACAAAGCAGGGGGCAAGCAGCGAGGTTTTGTTTCTCCACAACTAAAACAAATTATGGTGTGCCCAATTTTTGTTTTTTTTAAAAAGTGACAAATCTACAATTCATTCACTCACTTTGCAATGCGGATGATGATCAAGTCAGGCTATTTACTGTCACTGCCTGCTTCAAAGGCAATGGTATATCAAGTACAATATAGGCCTACAGTTGTAAAATAGGCCTAAACATTTACTCTAAATAATCTTTGTGTCATCCCCAACATTTCTCAAATGTGCAGTCAAACTCTGTTGCCACTGTCAAGCCACAGTCCTTTGAATGTGTCAAGCCAAACTAATATATATTTTTTAAATAAATAAAAATGAATAAAAGCACCGAAGTATGTGGGCTATTCCTTTTTAAGTGGATATAATACTGTATAAGCATTAAGCAGACACTTAAAAAAAATGCTCAATGCTCAATGCTCAATTTTCCTGTTATTCATGTTATTATAAATAAATGGCTATTTATTTTTAACTTGAGACCTGGAATATTTGTCATTTTTTAAACTTTTTTTAACCCATATCGGTATCGGAAATCGGGTATCGGAAATCGGGTATCGGCCATGGGCCATGGGGAAAAAATCGGTATCGCATCGGCCATCAAAAAACCCGTATCGGTCGATCCCTAGCTATCAGTGACACCGACGCTTGACCGAGCGCACCGAGCACTCGGCGCGAGACGAGACGGAGCCGGAGCTCCACCGAGAGCGTTCGTGGTGAGATGCCACTACTATACAGAGAAGGAGGAGATACTGAAGAAGGCGAGGGAAATGGAGAGAACACCAGAGGGTCGAAACGGACGGATTCACATCTTCCCAGACTACACTCAGGAAGTAAACAACAAGAGAGCAGCCTTCAAAGAAGCAAGAAGCCTCCTGCGCACCTGCGGGGGGGTCAGATATGGGCTCCGTTACCCGGCAACGCTGGTGATTACACCAGAAGGAGGACAAACAAAAACCTTTGAGAACCCAAAAGACGCCATGGAGTTCATCAAGAAGACACTGAATCCTGGGTGAGGTACATGGGCTGGTCTGAGTTTGGCTAAGTACTAGGGCTACACTGATGTAAGGACTTAAGTGCTACAGGAAGGATATTGCTGATTTGATTTGACAATATTGACAAAGTAATATCTCATTTTATTGACTTATACTTGAATATTTTATTTAAGAAATACTGTGGCCCTGCTTTATATTACTTACACATTATTGTTTTGGTTTGTTTTTTTTTACAATTTAAGAATTGATTATCTCCTTGATCATTGCTGACTACTCTCGGGGTACTGTATTTTATTTTCAAAGATCTTTTTGCTACAAGCTCCCCCTACTGTCTTTTTCCCCCTCCTTTTAGGAGGCGTGTAGATTAAAGGGGTGATGTTGTATTTTTGGAATGGGATATTTTGCACGGAGCCGCACACGGTAGGCTTGACGTGTAGGAGATGTTGGACCGGTTGGCCACGAGAGTGCTTGTTAAAGAGCACTGTGTTTGGGTTCATGTTCATATGTGCAATGTGTTATGTGTTACTTGTGTATGTGTATGCGTTGCCTCCCTGTTTTTTCCCAGACACCGCCCCTTTATTTTTTCTGTTTTTGCTGCCAGATCTTCAGGGTGTGATCCAGATAGTGGACGGCACAGGAGCGTAGTGGGCATGTTGGGCTGCAGACCCCGGGTGTGGCACCAGACATGGATGTGAGCAGAATGGGCACAAATTTGATGAGCTGGAACGTAAGGGCGATCAATAAACCGGCTAAACGGAGTAAGATCTTTTCACACTTAAGAGACCAGGGAGCAGAGATAGTATATTTGCAAGAGACACATTTGTTAAACAAGGACCACCTCAAACTGTATAGGGGAGGATTCAGCCAGATCTACCATTCAAATTTTGATAGTAAGAGTCGAGGAGTGGCCATCCTTATACACAGGAATGTACAATTCATAGAAACATCCGCCATAAAAGACAAACATGGTCGATACGTTATTGTAGTTGGGAAATTATTCAATATGCCAGTAGTGTTGGCAAACATATACGCACCCAATTGGGATAATGCTCAATTTTTTAAGGATTTGTTTTCATTACTACCTAATTTGGACACACATAATTTGATCTTGGGGGGAGACTTGAATTGTGTCCTAGATTTAACTCTGGACCGCTCTAGCCCAACACCTAGTGTGCTAAGTAAATCTGCTCAATGCATTAACTCCTTTTGTAAAACATATGGTATATTCGATCCATGGAGATATGCAAATCCGACTACCAGACAGTACTCCTTTTATTCCCCGCCACACCAAACTTATACTAGAATTGATTATCTTTTGTTAGACAATAAATTGACCCCTATGGTAATGAATGTAGAATACCCTGGTATAGTAATATCTGATCATAGCCCGGTCACACTGAAACTTAAATTCCCTGAGTATACACCACCTCAGAGGATGTGGCGTCTTAATAGTAGATTATTGGCTGATGATGATTTTAAAGAATTCATTAATTCGCAAATAGTTTTTTTCTTGGATCTTAATGATACTCCTGATATAAGCGGTGGCACTTTATGGGAATCATTAAAAGCGTATATACGCGGACAAATCATTTCATACAGTGCTGGTGAAAGGAAAAGAAAAACGAAACGTACCACAGAATTAATGAAAGCAATAAAAGAAGTTGACCTGGCAAATTCTATGACTCCATCTGAGGAGCTGCATAAAAAAAGGATTTTGCTCCAGACTGAATATGACATCCTGACAAGTCAGCGTGAGGAGGATTTATACCTTAGGTCAAGACAAGATCTCTATGAACACGGTGAGCGCGCTGGTAAACTCCTGAGCTACCAGCTAAAACAATCAGCAGCTGCTGGTATGATAGTAGAGATAGGAGATAATGTGGGTAATAAAATTATAGATCAGAAGGGTATTAACAATCAATTTAAATCTTTTTATGAGGACTTGTATACCTCAGAAATAAATGATAGGGACCGAGTGAAGAATTTCTTTGAAAACCTTGAAATACCATCGCTAGAGGCTGCAGATAGAGATAGATTAGAGGGGCCCATATCTGCCACGGAGATAGACAAGGCAATTCGGAATATGAAGACAGGAAAAGCACCGGGCCCTGATGGGTACCCAAGTGAGTTTTATAAAACATTTGCTCCCAAACTGATACCCTTGCTTTGCAGAGTATTTAAGGAAATTCTTGATAAAAAAGCTCTGCCCCAAACAATGTCACAGGCCTTGATCTCTGTACTCCTTAAGAAGAATAAGGACCCACTTAAATGTGAGTCATACCGCCCAGTAAGTTTACTTGGATGTGATTATAAAATACTGACCAAAGTACTGGCAGCTAGAATTGAGCTCGCTATAAGTAAGATAATACATCCTGATCAGACAGGGTTTGTTGCAGGTAGACAACTCTCCAGCAATCTCCGCCGTCTGTTCAATGTGATATATACTGCTGAAGATAACATTATGCCAGAGATTGTGATATCCCTAGATGCCCACAAAGCCTTCGATAGAATAGAGTATTACTATCTGTTTACGGCCCTTGAGAGATTCGGCTTTGGTCCTACATTTTGCTCGTGGATTGAAATAATTTATGCGAACCCCCAGGCTATGGTAAGAACAAATAATACCATATCTGAACCCTTCTCTCTGTTCCGGGGAACAAGACAGGGGTGCCCTTTGTCACCCCTGCTCTTTAATGTGGCAATTGAACCCCTTGCAATAATGCTGAGACAGGCTGCTGAATTGGTAGGAATACAAAGGGGGACACAAAACCATAGGTTGTCCTTATATGCTGATGATCTCCTCCTTTTCCTGTCAAACCCTGCCATTAGTATCCCGGTGGCCCTTGGTATTATCAAGGATTTTGGAAGGGTGTCGGGCTATAAAATTAACTTAAAAAAAAGTGTCCTTTTCCCCATTAATAAACAGGCGAGGAAACTTTCTTTCCGGGCCTATCCCTTTGCAGCACATAAGGATAAATTCACATATTTAGGTGTCAATGTAACTAGTGAATATAAAGATTTACTGGACAATAACTTTAAAGTAGCACTGGATAAAGCAAAGTTGGATATGGAGAGGTGGGCATCGCTCCCCTTATCGTTAGCAGGGAAGATAAATTCTGTTAAAATGACTATAATGCCACGGTTCCTCTATTTATTCCAGACGATACCAGTTTTCATTCCTAAATCATTTTTTAAGGAATTGAACGAATGTACATCTGCCTTTATTTGGAAAAAAACAGTCCCCAGGATAAGAAGAGAGTTTCTGGAGAGACAGAAAGAAGAGGGAGGCCTGGCTCTGCCGAACTATATGCACTATTATTTTGCTGCTAATATACATAAGTTGTTATTTTGGGTCAAAGAGTTAGATGAGGATGAAACCCCGATATGGGTTCATATGGAAAGTTACGTCTCCAGCCCGGTGTCCTTGCGCTCCCTGGTCTGTGCTCCTCTACCCTTGAGCAAACATTTCTACACAAACAACCCGGTGATATCTAATTCTTTGAAAATTTGGGTTCAATTCAGATCACATTTTAAAAACAGAAACGCCCTCCTATCTGCTCCCATCTATGGAAATCACTTGTTTTCCCCAGCCCTCGGGGGAATAGCCTTTAGGGAATGGCAAAGAGCTGGGGTGGAATGTGTAAAACATCTTTTTAAAAATGGTACTTTTATGTCGGCTGCTCAACTGGAAAAGGACTATGGAATCTCCTCCAAGACTAATTACTTTAGATACTTCCAGGTTCGGGACTTTGTGAAAAAGACATTCAGCCCCTCCCTCGAGCTTCCACAAAGCGGATGGATAGACGAGCTGATGGACACGGATCCGACTGCTAAAGGGACAATCTCCACACTATATGCAAATATTCAGAATGTGGCTTCCCCCTCCCTGGTCAGTGTAAGAAGGAAATGGGAGGAAGAATTGGGGCTGGACATATCAGAGGTTGACTGGGGAGGAGCAGTGGATCTGGTACACTCTGCTTCTGTATGTGTGAGACACGGATTGATACAGTTCAAGGTGTTACACAGACTCCACTTGTCAAGGGAGAAACTGGCAAGAATGTACCAGGGGGCCGATCCGACCTGCCCCAGATGTAAACAGGTGCCAGCCAACTTATGCCACATGTTCTGGTCTTGTTCCAGGCTGAAAGACTTTTGGGCTAACATTTTTAGAACATTCTCATTCATTTATAATAAAGATATGGAACCAATGCCTCTAACGGCCATCTTTGGTGTGGTACCGAGGGAAACTCAACTAACAGCCTCTCAGAGGAAGGCAATTGCATTCACTTCACTGTTAGCTAGGAGACTGATTCTATTTAACTGGATAAAGGCAACACCGCCATCCCATAAACGCTGGGTGGAAGAGGTGATGGCACACCTCAAATTAGAACATCTCAGATTTACTATACAGGGCAACACCAAGAAATTCTCTAAGGTCTGGCAGCCTTTTATTTCCTATTTTGAAAATGAGTTTCCGTCTACTCCAACATAACTGGCAGCAACCCCCCCCCCCCCCCCCCCTCCTTTTTTTTTTTTTTTTTTTTTTTTTTTTTTTTTTTTTTTCTCTCTAATCTTCTAATTTGTTAATCTGGTTGTATGATAACTTTCATTCAAGATTATCTGTCTGTCTGGGTATAGTTTTGTCTTACATTGTGTTGTAGGACTTGAGTTCGTGCTTTTCTGTATGAATGTTATGCTTTTTGAAAACTCAATAAAAACACTTTGATTATTATTATTACTTTATATATCTATTTTTTTCAGTTACTCGTGTGTGTTTTGACTCGACTTGAAATGTGTTCTGTTTTTTTGTGTTTGTTTTTTTAAGTTAAAGGGCAATTCAAACACCCTAAGAATAACAGAACAACAGCGAAGGGACTACTTGCGATGGGTACTGAAATCATTCATTTTTTGTGTGTCCAAAATTACACAATATTCTATAACAAGGGATAAGTCTTGTGATATTCTTAATTATTATATTGTAAATGAACAACCACTGTCTGTGTAGCCAAAGTCTTATAAAGCTTCTTCTTTCTGCATCTCCTGCAGCTTAATCTTCAGAGTACAATGGACTTAGCAACTGGAACATCACAAGACCACTGGCGAAAGTTCTTGTTGGAACAACAACATTACAACGGTTTTACACATAGGAATTCTACGCGTTGGGTACTGAAATTAATGTTATCGTTATTATTACCATAATTATTATAGAATCTGAGTAATGCTACTAAGTTTTAAGAGGCACATTCTGGAGTTCATTAGATTTAATTATTATATATTATATTTTCAGTTTTACTATTTTACAGCATTAACCACTGAAATGATTTTACAGACAATGGGTGGAGTATCAACAATGAAGGGGAAATATCAGGACAAATACTTCAGACAGGTACTAAAATCTACACTAATAGGAGCCCTTTACTTCTTTAAATGAGAGCTTAACCATACAATGTTATGCTGGACTTCTGCTGCTGCTACTTACTGAATGAATAAATCATACAACTATCTGCTTCTGACTTCCCAGAAATGGGCAGCACAATATTCTGCAGAAAATGAGATTGCTGTCCACCGTGAAATTCTGTTCAAAGTACTAAATAAGGTAATGACAATTTAATCAGTTCTACATAACTGAGAAATTCTGTTTCTTCTTTAAAAATGTATTATCCTTTTTTTCTTGTCTATTTTTTTACTCCTCTGCATGCTGTAGGCCCAGCACACTCTCGAGGCACCAGGAGAGGAGTTGGGTGATTATGCTCCTCATGTCTACGCTGAAGAAGGAGACATAGAGACCCTCTATGAGCTTGATGCCATCTCCATTGCTGACACTTCCTTTGACCTAGACTTGGACCTGAATCTGAATTACAAGTTTAATACTCTGGCTTCCATCTGCATGCCTTGTGAAAGCGCCGCCTACAGTGCAAATACTGTATTGGAAACACCTAATACAGCGACTGAGATCCAAACTGAAAGCCAAAACACCAACACTCAACTACTCAGTACCAATTGTATTTTTGATCAAGTTATCAATCCTACATTATAAAGGTTACTTAGATACAGTATAACAAGGCACTTTTTGCATAATCTAAAATCACTATAAAAAGTTATGCTATCCTTAGCTACATATGAATCATTCTTTGCCTTCTCTAGAGTCTCTGTCAATGCTGGCAGACACAAGACCACAGTTCATAAGGCAAGTTATCCCTTCAGAGTCTGTGCTTTGTGTTACATGTAAAACTAAAAAAGAAAAACTGTTACATTTATTTCGGAGTTGGCCAACATTGTGATTTTTAGTTATTTATATGTTTTTATTGTATGCAGCGGGAATACGTGTCTTGACTAATGTACTTATCAACTATGTGGACTATTTGCAATATTTGAGGACAAACTGAATGTAAATCTCTTCCTTCTTGGCAACAAGCATGCAGAGTCAGAGAAAGGAAACAAGTCTCACTAACTGGAAAAACTGCTGTCTACCACATTTGTATTCAGTTAAACTTGGTTTGTTTTGTTTGTTTGTTCCATTAATTCATACAAAAGATAAATGCGTTTAAAAAAAATGTTATTGCATGACATAAAAACATATAACACAGAGAACCAGAGTAAAGTCAGGCTTCTGTAGAAAACTTAGCAAATTAAAAATTTCACATTGATCTTCTGTCCATGAATGTTACTGGAGCTGTTTTCATGTATAAGGGTACATGCAGAATTGTATATAAAAGGATGAGGCTTTTTGCTATGCAGCAGCACATACACTAATATTTGTATGATAAAGAAAAGAATAAGCTTTAGAAAGCAGTTACTACTAAAATATGTTAAAGCATGAATACCCTAAATGTGTGGGACTTGTAAACTAGTTATGAAATATCATGGAACCATTTAGTAGTTTTTTCAATTTAGGGTTTAAGTTTTTTAGTCTAGTTTTTTAGGGTCTTTGGTTCGTGTTGGGTATTTGGTATGTTTTAATTGTATCTGCTTCATGATTTATGCAGTCATGTTGTTTTTCATATGTTCAAGTTTTAACATTGTTGCTATTCACTATATTTAGGTGAAGGTTTTGGATAACTAGATTTAATGCCTCTCCCTGCACTGTTTGTTTGTTATCCTTGTTGTTTTTGTGTGTTTTTTTAAAAGTAGAAAATAAAACTTGAAACCTGTGAAGGAAAAAAGATACCAGAGTCTGATTATGGAAAAGAAATGAGGAAAAACGGCGCGTCAGGGTGTGTCTCCTGCAGCTATGTGTGTTCCTGCAGGAGCTTCAGTGTGGGTACATATCCACTTCTCTGCAATAAAAACTTGTAATGACACTGCCTGAACCACACCCCATTTAACCACGTATTTTACGTTTTAATATGGTTAATATAGATATATATTTAAGGTTTTCTAAATTGGTGTGACTCTCACCTTATGCATTCACAAATCTGGAATTGCTATATGGACACTGACTTTATTTATCCACATCATTTTTGGGTGGTCCATTCAACATAAATGAGATTTAAATTGTGTTTCTGTGTGATAAATGAGAGAGCGAGAGAGGCATAGAAAGACCAGATATCTCTGTTCTGGGTCTTGATATGTGGAAGTTCTTACCTATAAATCTCAAAATGCATCATAAAAATGAATAATTTTAGCCTCAAGTTAAAACCCATCTAGAGGGGAATGTAGTCAAGATTAGACGTGTTTTAGTGCTGCTGTTTGTCAAATCAACTGCTACTATTTTTTCAAGCGCGTTTCGTATTGTTAAAATTTTACAAAAAAAAAAGAGATGGTGTATATGTCTATGCATTGCTGCATCTTGTGGCTGTGTGTGCACATGCTTATTTTCTGACATAAAAACAAGGAATGTAAAAATAAAACCTAGCTGTTCCTCACCCTATATATTATGTATGTGAGGTTTATTCAACAAAACAAACAACAAACAACAAAAATCAGGTTTAAATTGTGTTTTAGTCTCTGTGCCGGGCTCGATATGTGGAAACTCTTACCTACAAAGCTCAAAACGGATCATGGAAAATTAGATCATTTTGACCTCAAGTTAAAAGCATTTACAGAGAAATGTGGTCATAATAAAAATATGTACTCAACAGTACAGCGTTTCACTAAACACCTCTTAAATACAAGCCATGCTCCATATGCACCGAAACACAAACAAGCTCTAGGTTCTGGTATTTAAAATGTAAGGAGTGTCTGTCATACTGTATTGCACATTGAATTTGCATAAATAGAGCACTTCCAAGGAAGCATAATGATTCTGTCTTATTCTTGATTACACACATCGTCATCACTACCAGTTTGTGAAACCAGTTTTGTGCTGTGGGAATGTCGTAAAAAAAAGGTGTGTCATAGTTTGTCATTGTGTGTATGCATCACTGTATCAAGCTGTCGTGTGTGTACATGTTTGAGATTCTGTGTGGGTACATATCTACGTCCCTGAAATAAAAACTTTGAAACTGACATCTACCTGAGTTTTAAAGGTAAATACAGAAACATATTTAAGGTTCTCTAAATGGGACTGACACCTTATGCATTCACAAATCTGCATGTTATTTTTGCATGATTCGTTCGACCTTAATGAGATTTAAATTAATTTTGAAGCAATTAATTATATGACAAATAATCTCTAGCTTTAGGAAAACTGAATGTTATACTAATATGAATTACAATTCAAAACTGTGTGCCTCAGATTATTAGACTTTACTTAGAGCTGCACTACATTGGAAGCAGCGTAGATCTAGTGTTTTAATAATTAACTGCATTTCTTGCTCCAGTAAATCCAGTGTGTGTTGTTTACCTTACCTAAAAGATATGATCAGGCTGAGGGTGTGCTGACAGTGGAATAAGTGGCATAAACCATGAAGGGCTGCTGGAGCAGGATCAGGCCTAGAGGCTGTGGTGGAGGTGGGAAAAACAACATATATTAATGAAAAAGATTTTTTAGATGATTTTTGAAACAATTATGCAAATAATATTTCCAGTGTCTCTAGCTTTAGTCTCCAACAAGATGTTTCTTTTGGGAACCCCGACCTGCAGAGCCACATGCAGAAAAACATCAACCTGTTGTCTGGCCCACACATTTATCTGAAATGTGCACTGCCCTTAAAAGGAGAAGAAAAAATCAAAGTTTTTACTTACATAATTCCAAATGAAAGTTTGATTATTTTAATATCTATTACAGAGGAATGTTGTCATGATCAGATATGTCTCATTTTGCAACTTTTTTAGTAGTAATGTCTGTGCTTTTTAAATGTCCGCTACTATGTTTTGCTACTTGCAGGGCTTGTTTCACACTGTCTTTCTATCTTATCACTATCAGATTATGAATGCTTCGGTATGTGTCTAGCTGAGACAGGCTCCAGTCCAACTCTGGACTGGCTCCATAACAGATGGATGGATCGTATGGGTCTTTGAGCTATTCTTACTAACTACAAGAACAGATACGGGCAGATTTAGCTCAGATGGTAGAGTAGCCCACTCTACCTCAGGCTCAGTCCTTGCTGCGGAAGCCCAGGGTTCGAATCCGACCTGTGGCTCTTTCCTGCATGTCGTTCCCCATCTCCCTCTCCCTGCATTCCTGTCACTCTTCAGCTGTCTCTGTCAGAAATAAAGCCCCAAAAAATCTTCTAAAAAAGAACAGATAGAAGTATGCTGTGTATTCTGACCTCTAATCTGTTTGTCCAGGTTTTCAGTAAGGAGAAGGAAGGGAGCCCACCCTTTTAAATAGGGAGTCTGCTCAGCAACCTGCTGGACATAATGACACCCCGGGTCAATCATAAAGCTATTAAATTATCTCAGTTTGAATCATGGACCTTTTCCACAGCAGCTATTTTGACATGAAATGTTAGCGTATAAACACAGGTGTTACCAATGATACTAATTAAAGGTGGTATTTCATTTAGGTCGAACAGAGTCACACAGGGTGAAGTGTGTTATGCATGTTGGCTCACTGGAAAGTCCCTGCTGCTTTAAATGAAACTGAACCTGATAATTAGTATCATTGGAAACAGCTGCGGTAACTATTTTGTGTCAAAATTGCAACTGTGACTTATTATTATTATTATTAATATTATTGGCCAAATCTGATAGTGCAGCTGTTAAAAAAAATGTATTTATTTGTTTATTTTTACAGAAAATCTGAAATCTGGGGATAACTTAAGTTTTTAATCAAGGTGATAATTTACATGCATTATGCAAATGATTACACAAATATCTCTGCCATATAACAGCCCATATTTTTCACAAACAGTTGATGCTGACAATGGTAGTCCCGCAGGATTCTTGCCCATTTCTCACTCTTTTTTTATCCTCTTCTCTCACATGCTGAGCTGTGAGGAGAGGGTGGGAGCAGACTTCATATTTGTAAGCTACAAAATGATTCACATGATGCCAGAACAGCTCTCTCTCTCTCTCACGTATAAATTGCATCCTATTGCTGTTGTATGTGTTAAAAGCACAAGGTAACAGAGAATATGACACTGTAGGCTCTAAAACAATGTTGGTTGCAGGGGAGGCCATCCTTTTGAAAGGGCAAGAGATCACAAGAGTGGCTGGTTTTCACTAAAGCTTTTGCCTCTTAAGTATAATCGTACCACAGTCCTTTATTCTCCAGTGTTCCTGTTTATGAACCTTCCCTTCCAATTGTCTGGAGCATGACAGCTTCCTTTATCTGTCTCAGCTACTCCATCCACGCTAATATATGAGCCATATATTCTTCCAGTTCAATACTAGTTTTAAGTAGAATGCAGCACAAAGCTCCCATTCTTTCTTTGCTGACTGGGACATGTATTTGCTTTATCACTCTCCTTTATTCAGCTGCTTATCTGAATGCAGGATTACTACATAGTCAAACATAAAAAGATCTTTGCTCTCAGTATTCTTTTTCAAAACCAGGTTTCAAGAGTGGCAGCAGTAGTGAGTGAACTCCCAACACTTACTGCAGACATGTGGTCACTCCTGTTGTTTTTCAGCCTCAAATGAAACATAGCACTCCTCTGGACTGGACAGCCAATGCACAATCACAACAGTTTCCCTCTACTTAACCCTTGCAAAAAGGTCGAATAAAAAAAAAAAAAAAAAAAGTCACTGATCTATAATTGTGTAACACTGCCCTCTGCTGGTTCTTTTAGGAAATGTGTTTACTCTCAATACAAAGATACAGCTACGATCCTAATAAATCATTTATGCTGTATCTTTTTTATTATTATTATTTTGTGTCCAGACTTTCTCAAAATCATCTTTGGTATCCTGTATAGAAATATACCTGACTCGGTTTATACGATTGTCTTAACACGTTGACCCTAAACAGGCATCTGTTGATCCTAACATTTTAAAATGTAGTGTACTCTTAACATGTAATGCCATCTTTGTGAAAATCTACATGTTGTGTGGCATAAAGCTGTTTATAAGCTGTATTAAACATTTCAAGAAATACAAAATCTATTTCAGCAATATTCTAAAAGTCATTAATAAGATAACACTGGATTCTGTTTTGTTTATATATTTATTAAGAAATGTAAATACTTTCTAAATCTTCCAGTATAAATACATATCAGACATATTTGTAGAGCAGGGGAAAATATTTTTACTACCACTTAGTGGCCTTGCCCTCCTCACTGCTTTCTCCTTGAAGGTAGCCGTCATACAGCTCTCTGAGGTGAAGGATTAGCTCCTCTGTGTTCTGTCCCGTGAGAGCCGACACGGGGATGACCCGCTGGGTGACAAGGCTCTTTAGAGTCTCTAGCTTCTCCTGGGCCTCAGGTAGGTCCATTTTGTTGGCTATGATGGCCTGAGGCCGCTGGGACAGACCACGCTCATACTGGTCCAGTTCATAACGCAAGTGCTCGAGCTGGATCCAGGGCTCCGGAGCAGACAGGTCAAGAACAAAAAGGAGGAAACGACAGCGCTCTATGTGGCGCAGAAAAGAGATGCCCAAGCCTCGATTTAGGTGAGCTCCTCGAATGATGCCTGGGATGTCAGCAACTACACAGAGCAAGGATAAAAGTAGAAAATGTACATTATACTTTAAAACTGTAATATTTATTACACAGTTTTTATTAACACTCGATTCGATTTAACACCTCTGCTATGGATTCATAGAGTCTGGAGGACCACATAAATCAATATTTTGTTAAAGTATTGTTTTCTTTAGTTAAACATGTAATAAATGTGATAATGTACAGTGAGCAGGTCATTATTGCAAAATAAACCCCTCTGGGAGGACTTTATATCACCGTCTCAAGAGTCGCAGCAGGACAAACTTGCTTTATATTATCCCGACTCCTGTGTAATATATTAATGTTTGACTTAAAATCAACTACCTGCAACTTGTTCGTGATCCCTGTATTTGACAATTCCCACATGTGGGTTGAGTGTTGTAAAAGGGTAAGCGGCCACAGCAGGCCTGGCATTGGAGATGGCTCTCAGCAATGATGATTTCCCAGCATTAGGAAACCCCACCTGATGAGATTCAGATCTGTTCATTATATTTGTGGTGCTGAATAGCAATATGGTATTGTTTCAAGCACAAGCAGCTTTTTCTTACCAGTCCAGCATGGGCCATGGTACGGAGCTCCAGCTGAAGGACCCTCTCCTGGCCCTCCATTCCTGGAGTTGCTGTCATTGGGGCACGGTTCTCATTGGACAGGAAGAATCGATTCCCCTTCCCACCGACGCCTCCATATACAGCCAAATACTCCTGGCCATGCTCAGAGAGGTCCACTACTATCTGTCCCTGTTCCTTCACCACAGTGCCTAATGGTACCTGTAAAAAACACCAGAGTAAGCCAGTTTAGATGCTAGAAACATGACAAAAGTTTATATAGCTCACATGTCATGTATGATCAAATGCACTCACAGAAATGTAGGTTGAGCTGCCATTCCTGCCGTAACAGTTCTTGTTGCCTCCTGACTGCCCATTTTCTGCCCTGTAAATTGGAACTATCTGCGCCAATGATTTGACAAACCGATCACCTGAAAAAAAGCACAAAGAGGGAAACACACTGTAGATGGAAAACACGTACGACACAGAATATATTAAGCTTTTCAAATGTACAATTATAGGTAAAGGAAAGAAAGTTCCACCTGGAAGGATGGGCAGTGTTGGATTTTTGCATAATAAATGGTAATGGAAATTGTGGAATAAATACCTACATGGCAGTCTAGTGTCAATACGCATTACTTGAACCCAAACATCCATCTCACCCTTGATAATGATGCTTCCTCCATCACCTCCATTCCCTCCGTCCGGTCCACCCCACTCTTTTCGGGGTTCGCTGTGAAAGCTGCAGACTCCTTTACCGCCTGAGCCAGCCACCAGCTTCACACCGCGATGGTCCACAAAGTGACGGGTCTGTGGGCCAAATCAATAAATAATAAATAGAATTTGAAACCTCACTTGGATAGATTAGGCAACAAGTATTTGCCAGTTTTTTTACTGCTTTAAACAAGACATACACTAAAACAATTCAATCTTTGGTAAATAAACCTAGATCATCTGAGTTTATTCTTACAAGAAATTAATTTTATTAAGTTACAATGCTCAAATAAATATGTGAGAAACATGATACTTGATTTAACTTTTTCCCTTGGGAGATGTTTTTGGGTATTGCTTCATGAAAAAATATAATTAAATAGTGATAAATATAAAATCAGATACATACAGTATGCGTGGTTGATTGGATACTAGATATACCTGTTGTGCATTTTAAAAAATAAATAACGTTTCAAACTTGGAAACAGTAACACACATAAACACATAGCTCAAACACAAACCAGCTTCTTCTCCGACAGCTTCTCGGTCTTGTTCGGGTTTCCTCGGCCTTTGGCGCACAGCGTGCAGGAGGTGCTGACATCTCGGACACCACCGGCGACTTTCCGCCTCCCCAGCTGGAGACAAGAACCGAGCCCGAGCGAGCTCAACTCGTTTCTTCCTCTGACCTCTTGTCTTACCATGTGTCCTAAAAGTATGTCCGGAGAAAGCCACCGAGCGCTTTTAACTCTGGTCAACGTCGCCAACATTGTGTCGTTCAACAGACAGACTTCAGTTCTGACTGTTGTTAGAGAGACTTCTGACATACAGCTTGTCAATCTATAATGTCAGTCCACGAAGGGCATACATGTCTTGTGTACTTCGTTTATCCATTTTCAATAACACACCACTCACGACATGCTCACAATGTACAAGCGCCCCAACAATACGGAATCCGCGAAGGGACAAATTGTGTTTGCCTTTGACAAGTAGAAGTCCTCTGCCACCACCTGCTGTTCTGGATATGAAGCGTACAGAAATAAAATAAAATAAAATAAAATAAAATAAAATAAAATAAAATAAAATAAAATAAAATAAAATAAAATAATTTCTATTGAACACGTTGCTTTTGTTTAATTTATTGGATTTTCTGTCTCTTCTTACCATGTCTTATTATTTGTGGTTCCCAATTAAGGAAAAAGTAAAAGAAAAGAGAAGCTGTGCACTAAAGCTCTAGGCTACAACCTACCAACTTTAAAAAAAAATCCAGTCCAATATTTCAGTTAATTGACTCTCATCTGTAATAAAAAAGTCTGATGTGTTTAATTTCATATTTCCCCTTTACTATTTGTTGTTATACACCTTTGTATGTTAAAGCCTGCCTGGCAAAAGAAAACCTGATTCGGCTTCTGATAATAATATCATTACCTGATATTTTGTTAACAAATACACAAAATACAGACATGCAAATGGTGAATGTCAGTTTATTTTATATAACAAACAGTAACAAAAGACAGCAGAGAAGATCAGGCAATGCAGTTTTACAATAGATAAGTAAGTAAACTTGATTCTCTCACTCACTGTCACTTTCTTACACACACACACACACACACACACACACACACACACACACACACACACACACACACACACACACACACACACACACACACACACACACACACACACACACACACACACACACGGCATACCACTCACATCAGTTATGACACACAACATAGTACTGGAAAAGAGTTCAGTTTAGTTCAAGAGTACAGTTCACAGTAAAATGAAACACTGATACAAAGTCAATGTAATATAGAGAACCCTGTGATTGTCACTGTTGAGTGGTACATAGTTATTTGGCTGTTTGACAGCCAAGTATCTCACATTCTTGATTAACCCTGCAAAATGACAACTACTTTACCCCTCTGAGATAAGTTGAGTTATTAGAGAATATACTGCAAAGCTGGACCCTCACACTCACAGTAATAATGCTCATTTCTGCTCAAACTGTAAGAAACAGTAAAATAACCAGAGGTGGTAGATAGATAGATAGATAGATAGATAGATAGATAGATAGATAGATAGATAGATAGATAGATAGATAGATAGATAGATAGATAGATAGATAGATAGATAGATAGATAGATAGATAGATAGATAGATAGATAGATAGATAGATAGATAGATAGATAGAAAAAGACATAAATAAATATGTAAAATAAGGCAAGTGTGCTTGTACGACATGTACACTTATCTACATCTTTTCTGTTCACATTTTCTTCATCTAATCCAAAGAATACTGAAACAAGTAAGTAAGCATCATGTCTGTGCTGAACGTCTTTACATAGTCTATTTATGAGAAACATAAATACAGAAAATAATTTTCTGAAATATGACATGTCAGTTGAAACCTGCAACACAACATTCAAAATGAGCAAACCACAAAGTCATCTTTGCCATCCTGGTATGTTAGGAAACTATAAATAACGATAAACAGTGTGAGTTCACCATAAGAGCCAACCTCAATATGACTGAGTCAGTGTATTGCACTTATTGAAGTAAAGGTGCACGACCCCTTAATGTTCTGTTTCTGTGTTACTTTGGCTTTTTGAGGATCATTTGTTAAAAAAACAGCCTTAATTGCACTACAATACAAAATATCAGACAATACATACACTGTCACTGCAAAATAAAGTGCATACAAAGTGGAGATATGTAAAATCATTACTGAATGGCACCAGAGTAGTGTAACCCCTCTTCACTCTGTCTATGCGGAGCAATGCCACTTAAAAATATAGTGTCAAAAATACTACCACAATGTATGATTATCATGGACAATAATACACACTTTTAAGTCTGGATCAGTCGGCTATCTATTACCTCAGTAAGACATATGTAGAGAGTGAAAACACATAATGTTAAACAACACAGCAACACGTCACAGTTTGACTAACACGGACAAACCCCCCTGTTCAAGTCAGGTTTAAGGATCAACGTTTTCACCTTCATATAATTAATTTCTCTTATTGTGAGATATAACAGTGTTTGAGCTAGGAATGAAAGCAAGAGCTGGACTTAGTTTATTAAATACTAATTTACTTTTCATAGCCTCACAAACCATAAAACTCATCTGTGCACAAAAAACATTAAAAGCAGGGGAAAGTAAAACAAATGAAAGAAAAAGACAGAAAAAAGGAGGATACAAGCAATTTGCTTGCTTATCTAATAACTTTACTGCACCTTTTCAGTACCCTATTTAATCCATATTCATATAGTCCATAGTTAATCCATATTAACTGTCCTGATTCTACAAGCACCCTGACTTTTGTGGGCAGGCCAACAGCATTTCACCCCCTGTAGCCAGCAAACAGATAAGGAGAGCATCACAATGAATAGATTAGTTATTCTTACTGTAGCTAGAACCATGATTAATGTTAGGATAATAAATCTGAAGCAGCCAGAGCTTCTACTCCACAGCTGAGCCAGCGCATCACTGTTGAACCATCCCTTATTCATTTTCTTCCAGCAGGACCACAATGCAGTAACTTATTGCTGATAATTTCCATACTGACCCTGCAATGGGAATAACAAGGGATTAGCTTGTATTTCATACATTGTATTCATGTTTTCTGTTTTCTGTTACTTGTGAGACAGACATGGTACAAAAGTATATTTTTATATTACTCAATTATTCGTACATGCATCAGCTTTCCTGATGGCTAATGCTTCTACTCATAGTCAGAGATGGATTGATTATTACAATTAGATGATTTATTACAATTTAAGGGTATTAGGGCCTTGAGTACTTGTGTATTAAAGGCTCAAGCTACACAGAGAAAAAAACAACCAATTTAAAAGATATATTTCAATTGGAGACACAAATTATTTTCTTAGTAAGTTAACAAAAACAGATTACCACAGTTGCTTTGAAACTGATCTGGCCTCATTCATTTGCTCATTCATTAATATTTTTCCCTTTAAGTTTTTTTTCAGTGATACTTAAGACACTGCAGTCTATCAAATGTATTTTAATCATGTAAATCAGAGTTTAAGCAGCATCGGAAATCAAAATCAAGACTATAATGAAGCAGCTGTTGTTGCAAGCAGAAATATTAAACCCATTATTTCTAACTGTTTTTTAACTTTATGATTTTAAATTGACTGCTGCATTCCCTCCAAAATAAACTTAACTGAATAGGTTAAATAAATTAGTGTTGCAAAGCCAGTTTGAGAGAAAAAGTGGGGATGATTTAATTTGATGTACCTGTTCATAGGCATAGGGTCTCTGCGTCTGTGCTCCAGGGCCTCCCTGGGAGGAGCGGTAGGAGCTATACTGTTGACTTTGACCCTGCTGATACTGAGAATATTGCGAGGATCCACCCTGGCCAGGACCTGTAGCAGAGGGGTTTCATTCATTTCATGTGTTCATTTGTTTTGTGTGTGTTTTTTATGTGAATGCACACAATATTGTATTAATTGTATAGGTTGTTCTAACCGTAACCCTGTTGCTGTCCGCTGTAGCCTTGTTGAGAGGAGTACTGCTGTTGGCTGAATTGCTGCTGTTGGCCAGAGCCCTGCTGATACTGTGACTGCTGTTGGCTGTACTGAGAGTTACCTGGAGATATGCACAAATACACGTCAGATATTAATTATATGAGGTAGTACTTAAATGTAGTGGATGGTTGGACATGCTTAGACAAACTGGTGTTGCAGAAAAATATATCTAAAACACAAGATTAAAAATTACAAAATGACTAACTGTCACCTCCTTCATAGTAGTGCTGTGAAGATTCATCAAAGGACCTGTCATAGCCTTGCTCGCCATATGAAGATTGTTGATATGAGTACTCCCCATGGCCTGTAGAGAACATGATTCAACACATGCAAAAACACTTCTGCAAAGGCAAAACCCACTCACATACAGACGAGAAATTATTATTCACTTTGAAGCCAGAACATTCATAATACATGTGAAACGACAAAATGACAAACACAAACACCATTTTCAAGGCTTCTCACTTCAATGTTATGCACAAAGAAACACCCATTGCACTTTTTCCTCAACACACTGCTATAGCACTTTCTGAAATCTGAAATTTCGGCACACCAAAGGGGACAGTATGGACACAGACACACTAGTAGGAAACAGGATTGAGACCAATGTCAGTCTTCTGTAATTTTTTTTTCCAATCGTTTTCATCTCCCACAGTCAAGGGGAAAAGGCGATGACTGGGAGAAACAGCTGAAGCTTCAGCGCTACAGTAAATCTGGCTCAGGCTTGTGGGATGGTGCTAAAAGGAAGTGGCGTGTCCTATAATGGGAGTTTGTGTGTTTGAGGGCTGCGTGTGTGACGCTTATGGATGTGCATGATTACCATCGGGGTAATACTGCTGGTTTATGGGCTCGCTGGAGCTCTGAGTGTGTCCATACTGCTCTCCGTAGAACTCGTCTTGTCCCATGTACTGCTGTGCAGATCCTGCAAGACAGGCGACACCACGATTGGTTAAACAGTTGGTTGGACCAATTGGTGGCTGAGTTGGAGACTAAGGAAGCTGTGCCAGGACACTTGGGCAATTTAGGCAACCTGAAACAGTGTGTGTGGATATGGGTTTTTGATATGGGTGTGTGTGTGTGTGTGTGTAAAATATGAAAGACAACAATTATGGATAGCTTTCTTGGAAGTCATCATTTAATTCTAAGGCAACTGTGAATAATTATAAATATAAAATCAATAATATGACACTTCTAATTTTGTTTAAAACTTATGTACTGTAGATTTCACTTGTGATGAATTTCTATGGTTGAAATAATAATATGATAGAACCTAATTCCAGCTAACCCAAATTTTGTAAACACTAATTAAAGTGAAACAATTACAATGAATGATTCCATGAGAAATTGAGACGTAACTTGTGTGGCAAGAGGATTAGAGAAAGCCAGTTATCAGGGAGCATCTGATCTCTGCTTGTTGATGGTGTGCAGAAACTCCAGATTCCACTCCCTCCCTTTCCCTTTTAATTTCATCTAACAAACTCAGAAAAGCAGCAGAATAAATCTGCATCCGAGAGACCTGCACAGTGTAATCTCCTTTGCAAACCACAACAAACCCAAGTTTCCAAATATGTACGTAAGCTGTAGCATCAAAACGTTTTCATAGTCACCACTGTAACAATAGCAAAAGATGTTCATAGCAACATATCTGATCATTCCTGATATGACCAAGGAGACACAGCTGATAGAGCAGCCCTAGCAACAGCCCCATGACCAATGGCTGGAGAGCGACTCACCCAGCTTGACTATGGACATAACAACTCCATAACACAGTTCTATCTGGAAATACATCGCCCACCGAGGCAAGGATAATTGTGCACCAGGGTGAATAAGGACTTACAACCATTGGCCGGTTGCCCTGGAAACAGTATCCCATCCTTTTTATATATCAGAGTTACAATGTGCCTAGTCTACACTCTTCAAAAGACATAACAGGACAGGATGGAGCTATTATTAGGCGCATGCTGACACGGCACCAGTTAAAAAGATTACAGAGACAGAAACCAAATGTGACACGAGTGATACATCTACAGTCTGCTTCTTAAAGAGGCATGAAGGCAACTGGGACAGACTAATTTGCCAAACCGTCAATATCGCTCTCACTTTATAGTCTCTAAAGGCAAAAACTAATACCATGTCTACACTAATACTTAAGCAGCAAATGTTTTATCACTGTGAGACTAGCATCCAGAGCTACACTTAATGAAAACCTGTTGACTATTTTAATCCAAAGAGTTCCAAACTCTTGTCACATATCCATCAATGTACTTTAGCACTCATACACAAGACACACACACAAACACAATTGCCATGTCAAACTAGCCTGAAGAAGTCTTACCACCTACCTTGCTGTGAGGAACGGTAGGATCCCATCGGTCTCTGAGACATCATACTGCTTCCTTGACTGCCCTGACCCATCATGCCCATGGTCTGCTGTCCCTGATAGTGTTGCCCCCCTGCCTGGGCTGAGGAGTATTGTGGAGTGGCAGACTGATGGTGCATCATAGTGACTGGGAAGGAAGTGGGATTATGGCGGGAGAGATCTCATACATTAATATACACACTCTATGCACATATAGCATTCAACAGCATACACAGCATTCTCAGAACTGAGACAATGTGCATAATTAAACTGACAAACGCATGTAGAAAGAGGTCCAGCGCAACAAGTGCACATGGTAAAGCATGTCCATAGCAGTCAGGGAGCTCTTAAAGAAAAGAATCTCTTTGAGGAGATGCTTTCGAGGTGCTGCTCTGTAGTCATATATGCAAACAAAGCCAGTGCAGTAAAGGTTTAGTAAATAGGCATTGACATCTAGGGAGGGGAAGGCTGCATCTCAGGGTTAGGAGTCAGAGATTAGGAGAGGCAAAGCCTGGAGCAGAAAGAAGGGGAAGAGGCAGGAGCCCTCACTGATGAACTGAATGTATTTGCTTATTTAATGGTTACACTGGACTAAGAGAGAATTTATAGAGCGATAAATGCAGATATGAATGTGAGCGAATGTTTTAAGTAAGATCAAAGAGGGAACACATTCAGAAGTATTGCAGAACTCTCCAACTATTTTACCATATCTATCTACCTACCTCACCCTGAACACTTGAAATGCATTATACTCACCATTCCCTTTCTCTAAGAGCCAAATCTTGCAGCACACCCAGTTAACACAATACAAACAAATTAGGGAGCTTGCATTTCAAGAGTAGGGTTTATTTTAATCAAGCCTGAAAGTATGCTAAATGCAATGTAATGTAATGTAAAAGTATACTCCTGTCCATTAAAACAGACCGATTTCTGATGATTGCTACCTCTATACCTGGCTCACCTTGGTTGGACTGCATGTTGAGGTTGCTGCGGGAGGAGGAAGAGGAGGATGAGGGTGTGGAGGAAGAAGAAGAGGAAGAGCCATAGCCAGGCCCAGGGCCCTGGATCATGCTGCCCTGGGAGGAGGGCGCACTGTGGCTGTAGCCAGAAGCTGAGGCCGAGCTACCGTAGCTGCTGGCTGGCAGGCTGAGGGAAGCGGAGGGAATAGCCGACTGCACCTGACCAGACTGCTGCTGCATGGGAGCATGGCTGGGGCCTGACAACACACACGTACAGTCAAGAGCAGCCAGCACATGTTCTCATGTGGTGCCACAACATGCTAATCTTGGACCCACATTCAGTTCATCTTTACAGGAAGCTTACAGGAAGCTTGCATGGTTGTAGAAGGGTTGATTTATGAGTGTTAGTAAAGTGTGTAGAAATAAATGAGAACCAGGAAACAAAGCAAAAGTCGTTACAGCTGCAATCTGACTATTAGCTGAACATAAAACTGCAGATACTTTCAGGCAATAAAGTGAAAGAGACAAGACATTGTATCTGCAGATAAACATGCAGCAAGGTCAGAAACATATAAGCACCCAGGACAGGGGACAGAAGAACAAGATGGAGCTGTATGTGTGCACACAGTCTAGGTTTGTGTACAAAAAAATAAAATAAATCTTACCATTGCTCATTTGGCTCTGCATCATTGATGTGGGGGGCAATCCTGGTGCCATGTTGTCATTGAGGTTGCTTTGGCCGTGTCCCCCACTCTGGCCCATTCCTCCAGGACCCATGGACATGTTGGTAGTGGGAGGCTAGACGGTAAAAAAATATAACTGTTAGTTAAAACAATTTTTGAAAGACCATGCTTGTTGTCCTATTTGTCCTCATACCCCTCCTGTATAGTCTATTAAATGATCATATTTTTGTTTGTTTGTTTCTTCAGTGGACAAATCACATTAAAACTATTTTACTTATGTGCTGTATAAAATGAGTTAAGTCGACTTAACGACTTAGTCGACTTTGTTCTCAAAATAGATTTATTCTCAATATTTTCCAAAAAAAGGAGAGAAGGTGATGACAGCAATGGGATAGCAGAAGCACAATGCATCTGATGAAGATGAAATCTACTGTGGTACTTCATGAAAGACTCACTGCAGGTAGTAGAGACTGCATGTTCTGATTTGAATCTGCTATTGTGGCCAAGTAAACAAGATTTCTGTGCAGGATCTGCTGATACCTGTCAAAAAGTCAAAATGAAACATAGCTTTATTTACTCACATTTACTTTAACATGACAGTTACAGAAGATTAAGAAACACTTACTGCGTGCATTCAGCTGTCTTGCCTTTGTTTTGGTAATCCATTATACACTGTATTAAATGATGATTTTCATCCAGCATCTTTGGGAGACAACAAAATCACAGTATCTCAAGTCACAGTGCATTGTAAATGATAAAAAAATGCCCCACTAAGACACTGCAGTGATGTTTACCTGGTTTCTCATAACTTGAACCAGCCTAAGATAAAACATTTCTGGGTCATTTTTTCATAATAGAGCCTAATGAAAGAGCAGTTTCTCATGGACTTAATTTAGGACAGAGTCCTGGTCTCTGTCTTCAGGATGGGCAGTGTTTTTAAATCAGAAATGTCCATATAAACGGTTCAGTCAAGTATAAAAGCAGCAGCAGTCTGAGGAGCATGGAGCTCAGGGTTGTCTTGTGTTCTCTCAGTTTCCCCTCCATCCTACTACTACCATACGTTTCTCAGATGAACGCTTAAACATTCTGTTCGCAAAGCGTTTGTGCATAATAACCATTCAAACCTAATGGGACGCTGTCTGATAAGAAACTGGCACTTGTAGGTAATAATCCAGCAAATCCAGCAAATGTGTACAGGTAACACAATCTAAAGCTTCCACACATTATTTAAAAAAAGCATTCATCGTGGGGAGGAAAAAAGCGAGGAACAGCATCAGAATGAAGCAGCCCAAGCCGGTGTTGAGCCTGTAGAGCGGTCGCCTGCATCTCAGTCATGGCTTTGTTTGGTTCGCACCTTCAACTGAATAACGTTACAATACCAGTTGCCATTTCTTCTGATATCCGCCACAGGCTACTTTCTCTGCACTAGCGGCGGAGACTCACACTCCCCATCCAGACTAGAATATTAAATCACAAGCGCTTCAACCCATCAAGATTTTTTTCCTCCCCCCTTTTTACCTTTTGAATCGTTTGCTGTGTCACCTCCCCTTTGCTCCTGGGGCGCGCCGATGAAAATGCCACCGACATTTTGTCATATGGGAAATAAAAGCGCTTCTTTTATTCTAATATTTTTACTATCTTGAGCGCAGCCCTCTATTTGGTTGCATAGTTTGTCCACTGCCAATAAACAGGGGGGGTATTGACAATATAACTCGATCAAATAAGGAAACTTAGAAAACACTGGATTCCTCTGGATGCATTTGAACATATGATTTTGTTTAAAGTATCATGTATGATCTGCGTGAAAATAATGACGCAGATAATGCGCTGGTAAACAACATTGGAAAATACATCTCCCTCAGTTTTTGGTATAACCCGGACAGAAGCCTACCACTCTCCCTCACTGTGGACAGGGTACCCTTTGATTCATGAAAGCCAATCAGTCCACATTGTGCGCTCCACTCGCAAATGTGAAGCTCGGTTGCAAAAGTTCTTCTTAACGCCTCTAAGAACATTTGAACGGCACATTATGATACCACAGTTTCATATCCGTATTTGTTACATTATCACTATGCACCTGACACCCAAAGCATTTTGATACAGCGAGGTCTGCCCTGCACAGTTTCACATCTTCTTGGAGATATTGTTGCCTGTGATACTGTTAAACATTTGACAAAAGCAGACAAGGAAGCTTAATACCCATAACACTGATGCTGTCCCACAATAAGCATCATCTAAATCACAAGCTCTCTTCTGCACATGCCGACAAGTTAACATGAAGTACTCTCAAAAAGCATGAGACAAGTGTATCAGCAGTTTTCAGTTTATTTACATTAGTCACACTTGTTGCTTCTATATGACAGAATAAAGCAACGTGCAAGCCTTATTTAAGTTCATGATATCTTGACATAGTTTACAAATAATAAAAAAAAGTACAAATTAGGATGAGTACTCGCAAGAGCAAAAGCCAGATACTTTAAACACGAAACCAATCCATTTCATGAAATTATGTCAAGTACAAGAAAAAAAAGTGTAAACAATAACTTTACTTTTAATTGAGAAAACAAAAATGCTTCAGGCAAACATGGGTGTGTGAGGGTACCAAAGTCACATACAGAGACTATTTAGAGGGCCATGCATCCATATTCAAAATGGGGGCAAAAGAAAAAGACAAATAAAAATACAATCTGGCAATATGAGGGCAGGACAAGTGCCTCAGAGGAAAACCAAACCAAACAAGAAACAATCCTTCATACAGTGCCAACAAAGCTGCTACAAAATGGGAACAATTTGATAATGGGGTTGTTTTTCTGTGCTTTGGTAACATACTCCTGACCTTTACAGCTGTCCACTCCTCATTCTGTAAGAAGACAAAGGCTGAGCCATGCCCCGTCCTCTCCGTCCAATATATCCACCTCTGAAGCCCTGGCCCCTCAGGAACCGTCCAGGGACCCCAAAAGTCTCCAGATTGCGCTTCCGCTCTTCTGCCCATGTTAGTCTGAAACCATTGGTTTACACAAATGAGGTACAAGCCTGTAAGCTGGACATGCAAGATTAAACTAGTGTTTGAATACTGATTATTTAAAAAAAAAAAAAAAAGCCACTTTACCTGAACTTCTTATCAGAAGAGATATTGTCAAAGAAAGATTTTGCTTTATCATAGTAGAATTTTGGTCCAAAACGATCATGCTCTGCAGTCAAGAGCAGTTCCTCTTTTTCTTTATCTACCTCAGGATCTCCATCTGCAGACAGAAGCATGCACTGTAAGAATCCTGCAAGCATACTCTATGCAAGACGAAGGTAGACAAATGAGTCAAAACATAAATCATGAAGTGTTTTCAGCACTACTAATGTTGACCAAATCCTAGAGCCAGAATTATACAGTCTTGCTATTTTGAGATTACTTACAAGACAGTATTAATAACGGTAGGTCTTAATATAACACTAATGTTTAAACATACAATTGTGTTGAAAATAGAGTGAGTTTTCACTTGAGCTAACGAACCAACCTTTCTTATTCATCCTGCCCTGGATCTCCCTCTCCAGCTCCTCCTTAATAAACTGTGCATTCGATGAAACAAAGTCAAAGTCTGTGTCAAACTTAAGGGTAGCAGATGGAATGTTGGTCACCATCAGCTGGCCTCTACTACGGTTCCTGCGCCTCCGAGCTCCTAAGATTAATAAAAAGGAATTGAGTGTAAACATGACTTTGACTATCGGGATCCAGCAAGTTCAAATTCTGTATGTTTAACAGGTACCTTGTCGTCTTCTGGGCAGTGGCCTGTTTTCAATATTTTGCTGCCGAGTTTCCTGCTGAGCACTGGGAATAGGAGAGCGTGGCCTCACTCAAATTGAAAAAAAACACAACACAAAAACAGTTAGATTTTACTTTTAAGACTTACCAGAACTCAAACAATGTTTCAAGCCTTTTAAACTGAACTATTCACTTTTAGGTCAATTTAATGGACATTTTATTTTGGCTTTCGTCACTGCAAGTCTTACTGGTGGCTCCAGTGACCTTTCTGGTCTGGAAACTCTCTCCTCTGGTCCGCTGGGGCCTCCTCCTCTCCCACCGTTGATCCTGCTCCTGGGATGCAGTGGAACCTCTCCTCTGCCAAGATCGTTCCACATGGAGTGTTTGAACTGCCTTTTCCACCATAGGGCCCCTTCTCATCTGTAAGCCTGGAAGCACATGTCCCGCATGAATAGCACATAGTGTAACAACCTAAACTTATTCAGCTGCACTAAGGATGTGGATTTCTGGTCAGTTTAATAGGAATACATTTGCATTCATTGACTTACCAAGGCCAAGAGCTGCAGCATATTGGTGATTAAGTAGAGAGCTGGCAGCAAGCTGGTTGTAGGCGGGCATCCTCACTGGGCTAAATGGTCCACGAGCTGAGTAGACGCCGGAAGATCCTGCACTGGATGACTGAATAAGAGATGTTAAAACAATTTCACCATTATCTGGGATATACTTTGCCCTTTTTAGGTTCTCTGTGGAGTGCGAGTCATCCAGTCTTTGTATACCTGTATTATTGCAGGATCCGGTGGTAAGCCATGGTGAGATCTTGGAGGTTCACACAGTGAGATATCCTTAATATCGCTTCCCCGGAAAGTGATGTACTCATAGATATCATCTTTAGGTGGTGTTGGTCTGTCAGTGGGACGTCCCTCCGTTCCAAAACACTTTACTAGTTGAGAAAATATTTGATAAAAGCTAACAACGTGACATTCAGTTCAAATTGTACTGACATCTTTAGTTAAATCTTAATTTTGGACATGCTGACATGCATGAGCCTACACCACTCACCTTTAGCCAGCACTACTGTGGAGTTCACTTTGTCAATTGTATACAAAATCCCTTCATATCGATTCTGGGCTTTTGAAATTAAGCCTATTTTACAGCCAATATACGGCTTTGCTGAACTCATGGCTGGAGAACATTCAGAACAATTACATATAAATACAAGAACTCACATCAAGCAACCAGCATACACGCCATGGAGGGTCCAGAAACAATTTATAAGCGTCCTCAGGTGACCTGAAACCACGCCCACTGATTGAGGCTTAAACACACCTGGCAATGAGACGACCTCTAATTCGCTGTCAGTGCCTGTGCTAAACTGTTCACCTTAGATCTGATATTAAGCATAATGGACAGTTGTATTTGTAACAAACATATGTGTGTGGTTTGCACATTTTTATAACATTGAGTTGCTGTAGCCTCAAGAAGTCAAGTCCAGTAGCCATCGAACTGGCTTGTGCAATTAATAAGTGCAATTTTCTCATGCATGCATACTACTTCTCTCTGTACAGTCTCTCAAAGACTAAATTCTTTATAAGGTTTTAGATTTACATATTGCAAGTTACTTGTTATTTTATTTTACTGTTACTGGTTTTATTGAACTGTTATTTATACATGTGTATATAGTGTTAAGATAGGATATCGTATAGGTGTATATTGGTAAAGTTGTTTTTTCTTGCTATCACTTACTATCTCACTTACCGCTTGGGAGCTGCGGTAACAAAAACAATTTCCCTGCGGGGATTAATAAAGTATTTCTGATTTCTGATTCTGATACCCTGCAAAATAACAGTGTAAACTGGTGGGCTAATTGTCAATGGGTCTGACATCCCGACAACCCAACATCACTGCTCACTGTCTGTGAGCGCTGAGGCAGCTGCAGCCCCGAATATAAAAAATAAAAAATAGCAACAACGCAGCCATTTTGAGTCGTCTAGTATAAAGTCAAATGGACAGAAAATGCTTCGACACTGTGCATAGGTATGTGCAATGATATGTTGTACAACACGGGCACTGTCTCAGAGAGTCTACTCGAAAGTCCCACCAGCAGCAGCTCTCTATGAGTGGTGTCGTTGTTTTGACCAGCCAGACACACTCAACACTGCAGCTCACTGCTTCTCCTTCTTCTTTGTTATTTAACAGCAGTCTGCATCCTTATTGTTGCATATACTGCCCTCTTCTGGACTTTACTTCTTTCCTACTCCCTTTTTCTTTTAAATTCTTTTTTTTTAACCCAGTTAACATAAGATATCCCGTTATGATTTTCCTCCTTTCTCTAGATTTCCCCACACTCTGTTATACCCTTGAAACTCTTCTCCACTGTTCCTGTCTTCTGCAACCCCACTATCATTTCTTCTCTCTCCTTTTCATATTCATGACAAGAAACCATCACATGCTCCACTGTCTCTCTCTCCACAGCTACATCGACCAGTTGGATGTGTCCCTATTATATTGAGTGTGCTATTCAAACTGCTATGCCCTATTCTTAGTCTGCTCATGGTCACTTGCTCTGCTACCCCTCCAACTTCACCTCGAAGTTTATATAAATGTCTCCCCTTTTTCTGGATTTTCCAATGTTGATTGATCATTTCTTTCCATATTAAACTTTTTCCTTCTGCTTTTCCTTCATTTCCACCTCCTCCTTCTTTACTGCCTCCTTTGCAATTTTATCAGCTTTTTCATTCCCCTGTATCCCTAAATGAGCTGGTACCCACATGAACACCACCTCCCTCCCCTGCTGTGCTAATCTGGATGTTTTTAACAGTATTTCATATAATATTTCCTGATGTGTTTTTTCTGCTCTACTTTTAATGCTCAAGAGTGATAAGATTTAATCTTATCACTATCTTATCAATCTATCTGATAGCTCCACCGCATATATACACTTAAATGATCTGATCTTCTTTTCCTTTCGGCTTTTCCCTTCAGGGGTCGCCACAGTGAATCAGTTGCCTCCATCTAACCCTGTCTTCTGCATCCTCTTCTCTCACACCAACTACCTGCATGTCCTCTTTCACTGCATCCATAAACCTCCTCTTTGGTCTTCCTCTAGGCCTCCTGTCTGGCAGTTAAAATCTCAGCATCCTTCTACCAATATATTCACTGTCTCTCTTCTGGACATGTCCGAACCATCTCAGTCTGGCCTCTCTGACTTTATCTCCAAAACCTCTAACATGTGCTGTCCCTCTGATGGACTCATTCCTGATCCTATCCATCTTGGTCACTCCCAAAGAGAACCTCAGCATCTTCATCTCTGCTACCTCCAGCTCTGCCTCCTGTCTTTTCCTCAGTGGCACTGTCTCTAGACCAAACAACATCGCTGGTGTCACCACAGTTTTGTTTTGTACACATTTCCTTTCATTTGAGCTGAAACTCTTAATACTTTGACTGCAGCTCACTAACCATTTGTACCAACCTTTATTTTCCTACGAGGAGCCAATCAGAGCGGCCCGTTGAAGCCCGCGTCACCGGTTTGTGGGGGGTTGGGTGTGTGTGTGTGTGTGTGTGTGTGTGGGGGGGGGGGTACATCCAATCGGCGCATGCGTCTCACGAGCGAGCGTAAACTGGGCAAAGATGGCGGCGGGCTCCGATCTGCTGGATGATGTTTTCTTCAACACAGAACTGGACGAAAAAGTAGTTAGTGACATAGTCGGGTCTCTGGAGTCTAAGCTGTCCGGGTCAGATCGCGTCAACACAGCAGCCAGGGTTCAGTCCGCGGGGAATTACGCCGGGAAGTCAGTTGTAGGGAGTAACTCCAATGTTCAGGGCAGCAAAATGGGACTTTCACAACAAGAGCTTGCTAAAGCAGGTAAGATAGCTGCCCACTCCGGTTAGCTAACATCAGCTCATTTTTTGGTCAACTGATAGTAGCTAACTTGGCTTCACTTTGTGTTGCTTCCCGAAAACTAATGCGAAACGGAGAGTTGTTCGACACCCCCCTCCTTGTTTTCATGTGTTTCCGCTGCTGCAGGCACAGGAGTACAAGGAGGTGTCATTAACAGTGCGGGGTCCCACGGTTCAAGCATGGATGGAGCAGCCACACCGGTGGTAGCAGCAGCAGCAGCAGCGGCGGCGGGACAGAGCATGACAGCCGCTCAGAGTCAGCCCAAGCCGGTGGTAGCTAGCGGAGTCGTTACGGTAATGTCAGACGCAACAGCTGGCGTTGGTAAAGCTGTGACGAGCGGAGTTCAAACTTTGAATGGAAGTACCGTGGTGATGAACTGTCATATCACCGCAGGAGCTTCTGCTGACAGCGGCGGGAATAACTCGCAGCCCGCTGTCACGCTCGTCAACAACGGACCAGTCTCTGTGAGCAAAGGAAGCGCGGCGGTTATGTCCGCGACACCCAGCACTATTATCCGAACTTGTTCGACTTCGAGTGCGCACAATGCTGTGATTTCATCTGTGAAAAGTGTTCCCACGGTCACGCTTGTGAGGCCACCTATGCAAACTCCCACTATCATCACCTCGCAGAGCGGCGGAAACCCCACCACAGTTTTAACATCAGCGGCAGTCAGTGTTGGCAGCACGGCCGCCTCTCTTGTGAACAAAACCGGCGGACACGTCTTGTCTTCAACCATGGCGACGACGGCGACCTTAAGGAACCCGAGTGTTCTGCAAAACTTGAGGACTTCAGTGCCGTCGACAATTGCCACCACTCCTCCTGCTGGAATAAGAGCTATTGCTCCACAAGTGTTGGCCCCCCGACTCACTCAGCCTCAGCAAAACATCCAAAACATTCAACTCCCTCCAGGTAAACTGAGTGCAGTGCTAACCATTCAGTGAGACAGTGCAGTGTCAAAGTACCATAACTTGTTGCTGTCATGCCATGAAGTTTTTATTTGCACACACTTCTCCAGCTGCTTTAGATTAGATTAGATTAGATTAGATATACTTTATTCATCCCACCACGGGGAAATGTACTTGTTACAACAGCAGAAGAAAGTGTAGCATACACTACAGAACTAGAAAAGAGTAGAAAAGTAAAAGTAAAAAAAACAGACATAAATATCTATAACCTATACAATAAACACGAAAAACAACCAACCTTCAAAACAGACAAGTACTGAGGATAAAAAGTGGCATTATATATAAAAAGAGTATAGTAATGTAAAGTGACCATTATATAAATATAAATAATAACTGCAAGGTATAAATTAAATAAAATAGAAAAAAAGGAAAGATTGTGTCAGACACATTGCAGTAAGCAAGCGAGGACACATAATTGATTGTCTTTTGACAAGAGTCCACCAGCAACAGATTAGAGGTGGACATACTGCAGACCAGATTAAAAGCCTTCGGGGCAGTCAGCCAATTTATGCCTCCTAATGTTTATCAAAGTAGCATTATGTTGCAATCTATTGATTCTCGTTGCTTTGTCTTTGTCAGAGACAATAACAAACTGTTGTCACATCAACAGTTATTTACAGTGTGTCTGTAAGTATCACTCCTGTGTGTGTGTGTGTGTGTGTGTGTGTGTGTGTGTGTGTGTGTGTGTGTGTGTGTGTGTGTTAGGGATAATTGTTAAACTTTGTTTGTCTCTGACGTCAGACAGATTTTACTTCAAGGTTTTACACAGGCAGATTTGTTTTTTTGGCCTTGGACAGTATGAACAGTTCTAATGTAGGAATATGAATGCATGAAAAAAATGGGAGTTGCTGTTTAGTGCTTTCCCAGCTAGAGAGCAGCTGGGCAGACCAACAACACACGGTTATTTAACAAGCCACTTTATTTACGTGTATCTACCTGCAACTCACCACATGATTCTTTAGCTTTTGCTGCTTAACTCTCCTGTCTGTTCTCTCTATTAATTGGCACTAATTTCTGTACTGTCCCATCACTGAACACACAGCCAGTCACGTGACTGATGGAGAATAGCCACCTGGCTTCTGTGCATAGTGATGCAGTGTCCAAACTGCAAGAAGAAAAGTTTAGTTTTGTTGTTTTATATTGGGTTGTGGCTGCATCTACAACATCTAATTACATGTCACTGTGGCTTGAAATGTTTTTTTTGATTTATTGCACTGTGTTTGTGGCTCATTTTGGTCTGACTGGTCGCTGACTAGCTAGAAATCTCTGGACCTCCCAGCTGATGTAATATCCATGCATCAATTGACCTACAGATGAGTAATTCATCCGCCCTCATGTCAAAACCTCCATGAATATATACTGACGTTGTCACGATACCAGAATTTTAAACTACAATACAATATTTAAAAAAAAAAAATGACAGTGACACTACCCTGTTATAAGTTATTTTTAATTACCATCTTAATTCTGCAGCTTATTTTAGTGTTTACTGACAAACTAGTTTAACCTGCTAACCTTGCTTTTCCACCCACCCCTACCACCCCTCCACACACACACGCACGCACGCACACGCACACACACACACGCTTGTCCCAAAACCTTTGTCTCTTACTACTTGCACACCTTCTTGCCCCACCTTTACTCTGTATCGCTCTTGCTGTATCACACAGAGACAACAGTACTTTACTTTATAAAGTACTTTATAAAGTTACCTAAAAACACATCCCTGCAGCAGAGCTGTGTGATTTTTATTAGAGGAGGAGAGCGAGGTGGAGATTGTTCACTAGTTAATCAGTCACAGATTGTGTTGTTCTTATTGTAGATCTGTTTTCTCTTGTATTTTTTTTTTTACTAACTTTGGTTCTTTGGATACTATATAATCTTAAATGAATGGAGATTGTATTGTTTTAAACGTGTGGTATCGAAAAAGTGTCAAAGTATCAATGCTTTACCAACTCCAACACATACAGTGTATTGGTGGAGACAGATCAGGGCAGAAAAGACATCCTAACCCCCCTGACATCTGCCTCCTGCAGGCATGGTCTTGGTTCGCAGTGAGAGCGGGCAGCTGTTGGTGATTCACCAGCAGACCTTGGCTCAGATGCAGGCTCAGTCGCAGTCCCAAAGTGCCATGACACCACGACCTGCTGCCCCCACCAGCACTCCACCTGTCCAGATCACTTCTCTACAGGTACAAGGACTGCTAGATACATGGGCACAGAAAACATGACTTGTTTATATTAGGTAGTGAAGTGGCTCAGTACTGACATTAAGACCTTATTTAACAGATAATGTATTAGCCCAGTGTGACTGATACTATTTCTTTGTCACTATTGTTATATTTGTGATATATATTACCTTTAACACACATGTTAAAAGATATATTAGTATAAAAACTGTCTCACTTCTAGTTAAGAAAAAGGGGAACTAACAGTCTCGCATTAAATTTCACACAGGTGGATGATTAGTTTCATACTGTAGCTACACTGATTTCAAATTGAAACAAACAAAAGACACTGCTTGATATCAGTTGGAACCTTGAGTTTAGGTTTTAGGATTGCAATCAAAAGAGGAAAAGTGGGCAATGAAAACTAAGGAAATTAGTTTTTTGGAACAAGAGAAACACCCTAGTCGATAAATTTTATAATGCAGACTGATTTGATTACATTTTGCTCAGTGGTTTTACTCTCACATTCTGTCTGCATGGAAAATTAGTAAGCAATTAGTTAGTTAAAATCACTCTCAGATTGGACTGATTTCATTTATCTTGTGGAGTTTTGCATCCAGCTCTAAAACCGATGAAGAAAACAAAAGAAACCACAAAAAATGGAGAACTGTTAGTGAAAAAAATAATTTCCCCTGCTGTTCTGTAGGCTCCAGGTGCATCGCTCCTGGCTCGTCCGGTCACCCCCACCACCATTATTAAACAAGGTTCCCCAGTCCAGACCACTGTGACGGCCACCACCACACTGCAGAGGCCTCCTGTACTGCAGGTAACTTCACCACAACTTTCCTGTTGGGTTTATAACTACATGTGCAGGGTATAAAGTTTTCAAGCACTAAATAGCATTAAATCTGCTTCATGCTGACACTGAACACTCTGTAACTGCTGGATGATCAAGTTAAAGCAAGCTCTTTGCACTTTGGGAGCCATCCATTTGGCTTAAATTTAGCAGCAAGCATAAAAGATGTTTCACAGCGTCTGAAAATAGGTTCCTTTCTCTACCAGCTGCTTTGACGGATAGATAATCTACCTGCCACTCAGAATGTTCTTCTCCTGAACACTTCTGAAACCAGTGCACAGCTAGCTCTGCACCTCCTGTGACTCAGAGAGGCTGATGACAACAGTGGCATCAACATGACAATTGCACCCCCTTCCCTACTCTCTCTTGCCCACCACACATCCCTCTAGACATAAAGTGTGGCCTTCATGACCTCATCAAAACCAAACCAGTCAAGCTGTTCCTCCATTTTCCAAAGTCCATTTTTCACTTAGGGCCTGAAGGTTTGCCTACCTGCTGGGAACAGCTCTGCAGCTCCCTTATATCCTGGTGAAGACGAGAGTCATTTCCTAAAATGAGAAAGTTAATATGAGGTTTTTAGTCCTCCTAAAGTAGAGATAAATGCATCTCTCTTGGACCAGTTAGGATTCAATCTATACCCAGACCATGTTTCATAGATTGTATTGTCATCTTGTTCTTCCTTATAGCTGCAATGAAAGAATGGATTTTTGTATGGAGGCCAGCACATTGGTTTTCATTTCTGTGTATTCTCTGGGTGGCCTCTTTGTTTAAAAACCTTGCAGATTGTGTTAATGTTTCTTGTGAGTTATGGTTTTGATTCAGGTTGCCATGGCATTTCTCTTAAAGGTTAATTATGCTAATCTCATCAGACAGAGAAGTCCTAAGCTGTCATACATTTTATTTCCTGTGTTTTCTCGTGACAATGAGATTATTTCATTTGTTTACTCAAGATCTCAAGTTAATGCATTAATTAATTCAAGATTGCAAGAAAACAAAAGGATAGTCTGTAAACTAAATTATTGCAGAAAACATTCAGTGTAGCAATGTCAGGAGGAGCGGGACAATGTTATAAGTGCAGCGATTTAATATACACAGATAGAAACTGAGATGGAGAAAATGATCCTCTTATCTCTTGATAACTGTATTTGGACATAATGACAAAAATAACTAAGAAAACTAATTAAATGAACTTATTATGATAAAAACAGAGAAAATAAAATGCATGAATATATGACACCTTAAAGTTTCCGTAATTAACAGATTTTGTTTTGCACACTTTATTTTTCTATCTTAGTTTCAGGGCTGAAGAAGAGAATTGCTTTCAGAAATAAAATGAACGGTGACATTGAATGTACTGCGCCCCAGGTCCAGACATGTCAAAACTGTTGTCCTGACCTTGTCAGTTTCCTGACTCTCTTCTCATGACTGTATATTCATGGACTAATATAGAACACCATCATGGTGGGGGGAACTGCCACTACCCCGGGACAACCGCTAGGAACACCCACCACAGTGCAGCCTGGAGCTGCAGCCACAGCAGTTACACAGAGGGTGGGGCCCCTTGGGGCCACTGGGACCCCTGTCACTCCAACAGCTATCACAGCTGTAAGAGAGAAGTACTAACCTCGAATGCTTTTGTCTTTGTAATCTTTCAAAGCAAACTATACAAATACCCTTTAATGCTGTTGTTCACATTTTACTTTCAGTCTGATGTGTGTATTTCAGAAATAAAATGCCATCTTTTATGTATGCGCTTACAGGAGACACTGGAGAATGTAAAAAAGTGTAGAAACTTTCTGTCTACATTAATCAAGCTGGCATCCAGTGGAAAACAGTCCTCTGAGACTACAGCCAACGTCAAGGAGCTTGTCAAGAACCTGCTGGTAAACATCTTACCATTTCTCTCCACATCACCAGTTCTTATCCTCATCTTCTTGCCATTTCTTGTCATCCTTCATTCTTTGTTCTTAACTTAATATATTTTGGTTTGTTCGGATCCATTCTCTGTCTTTATTGCACAACAGGAAGCGAAGATAGAACCTGAAGACTTCACCAGTAGGTTATACCGAGAGCTCAACTCCTCACCACAGCCGTACCTTGTGCCTTTCCTGAAGGTGAGAGATCAGTGACATATCAGTAGATGAGCAGGTATAATGTGAGATGCTGTGTGTTATAGGCTGCGTCAACTCAGACCTTGTTGTCTTTACGACTCAGCTCCTAATTAGGCTTTACACTGACAACAAATATTCGTTGATGCTTTTTAAGCTTCGAATTATCTGGATACAGACCAAATATAAACAAATGTGGAACCAGAGGTATTTGAATTTGTAAAATATTTTGAATACATTGTTTTATTTCTTGCCAGAATTTTTGTATTCTTGTACATTGCCAGATACAGTGGAAAAATGTACCCTTTTCCTTCTCACATTTAATACAGATGTCCGGTATAGCACTATTATATTTGTGAAGTTTTTCTGGAGTAATATACGTTCGCATCAACCAGTTGTACTGTAGTATTTTCCGGCGTGTGTTAGTAGTTCTTGATTGTGCTCGAGTGCATGCCTCACTCCACTTTTCTATTGAGATGTCTTCCTGTAGATCTTCCCTCCATGCCCCCAGCCTCCCCGCTGTTGTTTCTGTGTTTCCATCTACTAGACATTTATACATTTTGGATATTAGACCCCTCCCTAGACAATCCATACTCATAAATTTTTCTACTGTGGACTTTTCAGGGCTGCGTAATGTTTGGTTTTGGTTTGTTCTAATGAAATTTCTCAGCTGTAAGTATTTAAAAAATTGGTTACGAGTTATATTAAATTCATCAGCTATTTCTCCAAATGACATCAGCACTTTTTGTGAGTTGTAAAGGTCTCCTATTTTTGCCAGTCCTTTAGTAGCCCAAGATTTAAACCCCCCATCTCTTTTGCCTGGAGGAAAGGAAATGTTACCCCATATAGGGCTGAAAGTGGAGAGGGTGGGTGTTTCTCTCAGATATTTTTTAACTTGATGCCACACTACAATCATGTTTTTCACAATAGGGTTTTTTTGTGTTTGTTTTAGAATTTTAATGTTTGCTGAGTACAGGTATACTGGGAGGGGAAGCTCCAGCTGTAGTTCTTCCATTCCATTCCAGAGAGGAATATCTCTTTTTGCAAAGTAAAACAAGATTGTTCTTAATTGAGCTGCCCAATAATACCAGAGAGGGCAGGGACACTTGAGTCCCCCTCTGTCATAAGGTAAATACAGTAATGATAGTCGTGTCCGGGGGCGTCTATTATTCCACAAGAATCTCACAAACAGTCCTTTAAGCCGAGTGAACAGGTTGCCTGGGGGAGGAAGTGGAAGGTTTTGAAACAAATACAACAATTTGGGCATTATATTCATTTTAAGAACGTTTATTTTCCCTATTAGTGACATAGATATAGGAGTCCACCTTTCCAATAATTTTGAGATTTCTTGTAGTAGAGGATTGTAATTGCTGGCTACAATATGTCTAAGTTGTGGGACTATTTGAATACCCAGATATGTAAAGTAGTCCACAATTTTAAATTGAGTGGCTGTTTGAGGAGGGTTTTTACTTTCTAACTGATTTAAAAGCATTATTGATGATTTGGGTTTAATTCATATCCTGAGATTTTCCCAAATATATCAAGGAGTTCTAGTAATTCAGTAATGAATTTTTCCAACTTTTTAAAGGAATATGATTACGTCATCTGCAAATAGAGCCAGGCGGTGCTCCTGTCGTCCAATTGATATACCTGTTATATTTTGGTGTGTTCTTACTGCTATTGCCAAAGGTTCGATAGCCATAATAAAGAGAAGGAGGGATAGAGGATCTCCTTGCTTACATCCTCTTTGTATCTTAATAGTTTTGGATATATTTCGATTAGTCATTATTTCAGCATATGGTTCTGTATATAATAGTTTTATCCATTTATTAAAATTTTCTCCAAAGCCAAAACGTCTGAGGATTTCAAATAAATAAAGCCACTCCACTCTGTCAAAGGCTTTTTCAGCAGAAAATGTTTAAATCCACATTTAAGAGACTGATTGGCCTAAAGTTTTCACATTTGTTATTTGGTTGCCTAGTTTTGGCAATAAAGTGATCAATGCTCCCCTTAATGATGTTGGAAGGATTCCGTTATGAAAGGATTCCTTGAGCATTTCTAATAATGCTGGAACCTATGTTTGAACACTTTATAAATCTCAATAGGTATTCCATCTGGCCCACAGGTTTTCCCTCCCTTGATACTGTCAATGGCCATAGATAATTCCATTAACGTTATCTCTTTCTCTAGTTCTCCTTTAATTACTTCTGATATTTTGGGAATTTGGATTTTGTCCAGAAAATTATTAATTTTGCTTAATTTTATTTATTTCAATTGGGTCAACTATGTTATCATTATTACTATTTTGTAGTGATGTGATAAGTCTTTCATTCTGAAGTTGTTTGATGCGCCATGCCAGCACTTTGCCAGATTTTTCCCCTTGATCATAAAATGTCTGTTTAAGACGCAGTAAACTTGATAGAGCTCTTGTTGTAGAAATTTCGTTGTATTGTGTTCTTAACAAAAGTAATTTTTGATGGGTGTCCTGGGAACCTGATTGGTAGTAGTCTTCTTCTAATTCTTTTATTTTTGTTTCTAATGATTTGGTTTTATTGTAGGTTTCTTTAGCTTTAAAACTAGTAATATTAATAATTTGTCCCCTGATAAAGGCCTTAAACGCTTCCCATCTGGTACTTTGTGAGGTTTCGGTTGTATTTGTTTCAAAATAATATTTAATCTGTTCATCAAGGAAGGTAACAAAGTCAGTGTCAGATAGCCACTTTGTTTTAAATCTCCATTTGGGAGCATCACTTGTCAGATTAGGGTCATGATAGACTAAAGAGTTTGGAGCGTGATCAGACAGGAGTATGGCATCGTAGGATACGTCCTTTATTTTATATTTTAGTTGTGCTGAAACCAGGAAAAAATCTATGCGGGAATATGACTGGTGTGTACCAGAATAACATGAATATTTTTTCCCATTGGGATTATCTTCCCTCCAAATATCAATTAAACTCATTTCTCTCATAAAATAATGGATTACACCCCTACTTCTTGAATGTGACTGGTCGACGCCTGAGATTTTGTCTTTTAGGGGATCTAAGGTGCAGTTAAAATCACCTGCCATAATACAAGCACCTGGTAGAGAGGCAATAGTAAGGAATAGATTTTGGAAAAATGTGGGTTCGTCTGTATTTGGAGCATAGACATTTATTAGAATTAATTGTTCCCTAGGAATTGTCCCTTGAATAATCAAATATCGTCCTGCCTTATCTTTGATGACATTTTGAATTTGAAATGGGATGGATTCATGGATCAAAATCATAACACCCCTTGCTTGAGAGGTAAAGGGGGATGACAGAATTTTACCTTTCTACCTCCTCCTCACTTTAAGCTCATCTTCGTATGTTAGGTAGGTTTCTTGAAGGAATGCTATTTTAGACTGTAAAATTTTAACCCTGTTCATTACTTGCTTAACCTTTTTTATTTTTTGTAGCCCTCTGCAGTTCCAGGATGTAATTCTAACGTTTAGAACAGACATATAGGTCAAATATTTTTAATTTCCCCAACTGTTTTAGTATTTTCAGACCGAACAGCGAAAAAAAGAAGAACAAAGAACAAATGTATTCCCCTCGGCTAACATCAATCCACCTGAGTGTGGCCCCATCAGGTGACCCCCTTCCCCTTCATTTTTGGACTTCCCGAAAGCAAAGAGCTGATCCACACTGTGTGGTATCAGTATAGCTATGCTGATGACTAAAAAGGAAAAAACAACCGAATGAGCGCAACTGCTCCTTCACTGTGATATAGGAAGTTGTTTTAGGGCAATCCAGCAAACAAAAAATGCATCTATATCAGCTTATTTAAACAATGCGTATAAATCAGAAAGTTGTTCTTCATCAATAGATCATAACTCAGTGTATCTAACTTTCACTCTGTCCTCCGCTTCTGACTCTGCACTGCATCAAAGTGTTATAATAATGTCCCATCAACGGTTTTGGATTACTGTTGTGAATTCCCTGCTTTGAGGAGTCTGCGTCACGGCAAGCTGCTCCATGCAGAGACTGCGGACTGTTTGCGCATGTGCAGTGTGTTCAATAACCTCCTCAGTAGTTATTTAGTCGAGGCACTCTTCGCCGAGCGGCAGTGCTTTTCTTTGTACAACAGTGAGCTTCGGTGATGATACGCTGGCTGTGCATATACTGGCCTAATCCTCCGGTCAGAGAAGACGCAGCAACTTCTTCCTTTAATGGCTTTATTAACTTCTTGCAGCTGAACAGCACTGTAGCACTTGAATTGGTATGTGTATACGTGTGTATGTGTGGTTTGTGATGTCTGCAAAGACAACAACAATAAACAGTATTAATAATAATCACCTACAGTGGCATTAATTATAGAATAATGTAAATGGCAATAAACATGAATGACGTGTTATACTGAAATCACCAGTAGGTGTCAGTGTATGATCATTGAACACAACAGCCTGGCATAACAGGCAGGTCACGTGACCAAACGAAACTGAGACGGCTCCGGTCAATTTATCACGCTAGCATCAGTAGCAGCTAAAAGGCTAACTAAACAGTGACAGAATGAAATAAGCTAACAAAGCGAACCGAGCTTATCAACCTGGCGATATTAATAACTCTCGTCACATGCAAAATATAAACATTTGCTCGTCACATAACTTACATCATCACCGACGCACACTGTTGTACAAAGAAAAGCACTGCCGCTCAGCGAAGAGTGCCTCGACTAAATAACTACTGAGGAGGTTATTGAACACACTGCACATGCGCAAACAGTCCGCAGTCTCTGCATGGAGCAGCTTGCCGTGACGCAGACTCCTCAAAGCAGGGAATTCACAACAGCCGCCCCCACATTCATTCATGAATGTGTAAGAGAAGTAAAAGTCCCTGCGTTTGTTAAGATACCCTGATGTCCATGTCATCTTCAGGCATCTTGGGTAGCAGTACCAGCTTAGTAACCGGACGAGTGTAAACTGCCCCCTTGATGTCAATATCTGCCGAACGAACTGTCCCATCGTCGCTGGGATGAACTTTGATAACCTTTCCTATGGGCCAGAGTGCCCTGGGAAGCTGGGAATCCACTACCATAACCACTTGGTCTACAGCGAGGTCGACCATGGGGGTTCTCCACTTCTGGCGGTGCTGGAGGTCGGGAAGGTACTGGCGGGTGAACTGGCTCCAGAACCGGTCTGCCAGGACCTGGCTGTGCCTCCAACGGCGGCGTCCTAGGAGTTCACTCGAACCATATGCGGCCTGGGGAAGCGATGCATCACGCCGCCCCATCAGCAACAAGTTAGGCGTTACAGGATCGGGGTCAGCCAGGTCAGAAGAGGAGTATTCCAGGGGCTTTGAGTTAAGTATACGCTCTACCTACACGAGGACGGTCGACAACACCTCCTCGGAAACAACTTGGTCCCGTAGCACGACTTGGAGGGAGGCTTTAACAGACTTCACCTCCCTCTCCCACGCACCACCGAAATGGGGTGAAAGAGGAGGATTGAACTTGAATGTGATGCTTTGGTTGGCCAACTGTTGCTTTAATGGGGGGTTGAGATCTTCCAGTGATTCTTTGAGCTCTCGCTCTCCCCCCCGGAAGTTGGTGCCTCTGTCGCATAAGATCTCGTATGGCTTGCCTCGTCTTGAGATAAACCGACGCAAGGCCAGTAAGAACGAGTCTGTGTCCATGTGTGGCAATAGATCAAGGTGGACACATCTTGAAGTAAGGCACTTAAATATAATGCCCCACCGTTTCTCATGTCTCCTTCCTATCTTTACTGTGTAGGGCCCGAAACAGTCGACCCCGGTCGACCAGAACAGGGGTTTGTTGATCCGGAGCCGTGCAGCCGGCAGGTCGGCCATCATTGGTGCCACGGGGGTGCTCCGCCACAAACGACATTCCACACAGTGTCTCTGATGTTTCTTTATGACCTGACGACCACGCAGGATCCAGTAATTTCTCCGGATCTCTGCAAAGATTCTCTCGGGGCCAGCGTAATGCAGACGGTGATCGTAGTCCTTCACCAAGAGCTGAGTGATCAGGTGATCAGGACTGATAACAACGGGGTGAAGGCTGTCTCCAAGCAGGCTCTCTGCTTTACGTAGGCGACCACCAACTCGAATAAGACCTAGTACTTGATCGTATTCGGGGCTGAGAGCACTTAAACGGCTGCCTGATCAGACTGGTTTACCTTGTTTAAGTGCCTTTAGTTCATCTGGGAAACTGTCGGATTGTATCCTTCTCAGCAGAGTAGTCTCCATCTCGATGCGGTCAGCAGCGGACATAGCTGGGCCAGCCGCCCCGTAGAGGGACTGATAGGTAGCCTGCAGTAGTTCAGTCCAAGTACTGTATTTAGCGGGGTCTGGCTCATCGCTGCTGGTAGTAGAGATGTAGACACAGAAAGTTTGGGCTCTCAACTCATCAGGTTCCTCTGTGTGCACTGAGGGGTTCACTGGCCAGTAGTCTGGGGACTGATACAGAAACGAAGGCCCTTGACTCCAACGGCTTGGCTGGGACAATTCGAGGAGGGTCTTCCCACGAGTGAGATCATCAGCCGGGTTCAAGTCGGTGTTGATGTATCTCCATGATCCGGGTGTGGTAAGATCCAGTATTTCAGTGACTCTTGTACCGACGAATACCTTGTACTGGTTGGACTCCGACTGTATCCAGCTCAGTACAGTTGTTGAGTCAGACCACAGCACTACGGATTGGATGGGCAGAGTCAGTTTGGTCTGTAGCAACTTGGCCAGTTGGGCTCCTGTGAGTGCAGCGCATAATTCCAGTCGGGGCATTGTCTGTTGTCGTTTAGGTGCAACTCGCGACCTGGCCATAATGAATGACACAGTGATGCGTCCCTCGGAATCCTCCACTCGCAGGTAAGCGACTGATCCGTACGCCTTCTCCGAGGCGTCACAGAATATGTGAATCTGCCTCACTGATGAGTCGTTGTCAGCTGTTGCTGGAACATAACAGCGAGGAAGAACTATGTTCTGCATCTGAGGAAGCTCACCTTCCCACGCCTGCCACGCTGGAAGTAGCTCGTCTGCGATAGGCTCGTCCCACTGTCTTTCTGTAGCCCACAAAGCTTGGACCAGGACTTTGGCCCGAGTAGTGAAGGGGATTATGTATCCTAAGGGGTCGTACTGCGAGGCAAGTACCCTATACACATTCCTCATGGTGGGCTGTTTGGGTGATACAGGCTGGCATTTATAACCCATGGTGTCTGTCATGCAATGCCAAACCAAGCCAAGAGTGGGTTCCCTGGGGTCAGCTCCTTCAGCAGTTAGCCACAGCTCAGATGTTATTGATCGCGCCTTAGTCGGGAGGTGAGAGATTACCTCGGTCTTGTTGGATGCCCACTGCCTGATCTCAAATCCACCTTTAGCTAGGAGGGCTCTTAGGCGATCAAGAAGATCCTTTGCCTGCTGTGGTGAGCGGAGTGATTTCAGGCAGTTATCCACATAGAATGAGGTGGTTACCGTCTCCAGGAGGTCCTCGTTGCTGCCCTGGTGATCACGAACGTGACGCTGCACCGCGTAGATGGCACAACACGGACTGCTAACCGTACCAAATGGCAGGACGTGCCATTCATAGATGTCAGGTGATTTATCTCTGTCCATGTCGCGCCAGAGGAAGCGGAGAAGTGGGCGGTCCTCAGGAAGGAGTCTAATCTGATGAAACATAGCCCGTATGTCTCCGCTGATGGCGACCACATGTTCTCGAAATCTGAGCAGAACCCCCCAGTAGCGACGGCCCAAGAGAGGGCCCTGGTAGCAGGTCATCGTTCAGGGCACTGTCCTGGTAACGAAAAGAGCAGTTGAACACCACCCTTGCCTTTCCATTATGGTGTACTAAGTGGTGTGGGATGTACCAGGATTCAGCAGAACGACTGGCCTCCTCGCTGGTGATCTGCTTAGCGTATCCTGCCTCCACTAGCTTGTGTATTTCTTGGTTGTAGACTTTAGCAAGCTCAGGATTGGTCGATAGCCGACGTTCTGTGGAGCGGAGGAGGGGCATCACAGCAACAGGTGATGCACGGAGCAGAGCTACTTTCCTCTTTCGAAGGAGAGGTGTTGCGTATCTTGTGACACCATCCACTATTACAGTAGTGCTCTTCTCGTCGAGCATGGTGAGAGCTGTTTGATCGTGTTTGGATCTTGTCACCTCCCTTTCGCCTTTGAATGGCAAAATGTCCAGCTGCCACAGGCGTTGAACATCCTTGTGTAGGTCGGAGCATGGTGTTTCCACCGACAGGTGAAGAAAGGAGCTCTCACCAGGTGGATGTTGAAGAAAGTTGGTGGGCCCTTGCACTGCCCAGCCGAGTCGAGTGCAGACTGCTACTGGTGCTCTGATAGGTCCTGCACGTACTGGGTGGATTGGAGTTATTAGGTGAGGGTGGTCGGATCCAATCAGTAGCATTGGCTGTACTTTAGTGAAGGTGTGTAGGGGGACACCTTTCAGATGATTGTATTTCTTTGTCAGTTTGTCTCCTGGACATGACTGCTCGGCCAGTTGGAGTTCAGTCGCAGTGAAAGCTTGGCTGATGGAGTGATAGGCACGTGGCTGTGTGTTAGCAGACACCTCAAATGACACTGCCATTCCCTGAAGCTTCAACACATCCTGCCTGATAGTCTTCAGTTTAAGTGACTCCCGATCTCCGCACAGCCCGAGGTGTTTGACTGCAGGAGCCAGAAGCACAGTTCGCTCAGAGCCATCATCTAACACTGCATATGTGTTTAGTGTTCTCTTGCCGTGGCGGAGCAGCACTGGTACCACCTTTAACATGACACGCCCTGAGTGGCTGGCGTGATCCAGATATACTGCATTGGTTGGAGCACTGACTGTGAGAATGTTTAGCTGTGGGTCTTGGGCCACAACTTCGTGAAGTATCAGCAGGTGTTGTTTGTGGCATGAGGAGCAGAGTTTCTTGAGGGTGCAGTTCTCTGGTGAATGGCCACGCCCACATCTCCAACATTTCCCTTTGTCTCTAATCCAGGCAGCTTTCTCTTCGGTGGTAATTCTTTCGAACTCAGGGCAGCCGTTGAGGTAATGGTCCTGGGTGGTCGTGCAGTATGGACAATAGGGCTTAAAACGTTCCCTCCTTTTACCTGTGGGCTGATCCTTCTTTGAGCCCGGCTGGATGTGGGTCCCTTGTCGCTGTGGCGAGGTCTGCTGATGTTTAACCGTTGTGGAGTCGCTGCTGAAGTAAACAGAGGCCGGTTTGGCCCACTGTGATTTACCTGCTTTGTTCTCTCTCTGGGTGATGCGACTGGACTCAGCTGGGTTGGATTCGGCTGCACGTCGGGACACCTGAAGCACCTGAACCTTCATGTCCAGCCATTCAGCAAGGTCAGGTAAGGTGTATGTCTGGTCGCTACCGCTGCGGATGATGCCTCTTTTTATGCAGAATTCGGCAAAGCTATCCCTGTAGTTACCAGGCAGTTTACCAAGGAGAGTGTCTACGTGGGAGCCGCACTGCAGTTCAGACTGAGCGGGACCGTCCATGCGGCTTAGCATCCCCACTAGTGTGTTTACAGCAGAGGAGAAATCTTCGAAGGCCCTTGCATCGCCAGGTTTCACGGGAGGAGAGTTCAATATAGTCTTTAATTCTCCCTGGACCAGCTGTCTTGGCTGCCCGTATTGTTGCTGCAGAGCGCCCATTGCACTGGTGTATGGGGTGGAGTCATGTATGTATCTCTTTGCCATCTGGTAGGCACTGGGCAGTTTGAGGTGGTCAAGCAATACTTGGTATTTATAATCTTCAGTTAAGTGTCTGTGTGGACCAAGTAGGCTATCCAGTCCCCTTTTCAGCATGATGAAGTCACTCTCCCGTCCAGAACTAAAAAGCGGCAGTTTGGGCTTCGGGATCCCGTATGAGGCTGCGATAGCCATTTCTGTCATGGTGAGTGTTGCAGGATTGTTGTCAGGTGTGAACCGTGGGTAGAGTGCAGCTGACTGAGATCCAGACTGGTATGCCTGTGGTTGTGCTGCAGGGGGATACTCAATCTGTTGGAGTAAGTAGACTGCTCCTGGATCTGTAGGTGACTGATAAGGAGGGACAGCACGAGAGCTTGGTCTTGTCCCTTGTTGGTTGAATGGGGCAGGGTGAAATCCTAGCTGTGGTCCAGGTTGAGGAGTGGCCTGATGCTGGACGTATTGAGGATAGCTCTGCTGTTGTGCAGTTGTGAGGAAGGGCTGTGGCCTAGCTTGAGACTGTGGTGGTGCAGGCTGGGCTGGCTGAAATGTATACATGGTAGGCGGAGGTGTCAGCGGGGCTGTAAGCTGATTTGGCAGGAACACTGTCGGTGTTCCCTGTGGAGCTGGTGGATGCCCCGGCTGGACATGCTGACCTGCATGCTGGACAGGCAGGGAAGGGGAATATATTTGCTGGGCAAGCGGGGTGTGATGAGCCAACTGAACTGCAGGCAGCTGTGAAAACTCTGGCGCTGGTCCAGTTACCTGGATGGATGGCTGCGGTGCACTGGCAGCCTGAGTTGTTGGGGTGAGTTCTCCTTGCTGTATGGGCTTTGCCGTGGATGGGTGATGCTCGCTGTTGTCTAGGAGTTGACAATATCCTCCATTAGCTGATCTCCAACTCATCTGATTATCCAGGAGGGGGGATACTCTGAGCCCTGTCTCTCCACTGTGGTGAATATGAGGAAGGCTTGAGCTCCGGGCTGGATATGACAAGTTGGATGGATGCTGCTGAGGGTGAGCGTTACCTTTAGCATTGTCCATGGCTGACTGTAGCTGTCTCATCTGCCTAGTTATGTCTTTCATGCGGGCTTCCATCCCTTCCAGCCTCAAGTCTTCTGGCCCAGTGAGCACAGTATGGTCGGCAGACTCTTCCTGGTGTGCTTCTATCACTTGTTGTGCTGTATATTGTCTATTCAGGTAGCCAAGGTTGTCAATGACGAAGTCATGTAGGTGCCTGGGGAGTTGGCGAGACCGGCTTGGGCGGAGTACAAATGGAGGTTGATCCTCTGCCTGGTTGCCAGAAGTTGCCATGGCGCAGTTATACACAGGATCCGTCTCGAAGGACCACTTGTACGGGAACAGCTTCGGTGATGATGCGCTGGCTGTGCATATACTGGCCTAATCCTCCGGTCAGAGAAGACGCAGCAACTTCTTCCTTTAATGGCTTTATTAACTTCTTGCAGCTGAACAGCACTGTAGCACTTGAATTGGTATGTGTATACGTGTGTATGTGTGGTTTGTGATGTCTGCAAAGACAACAACAATAAACAGTATTAATAATAATCACCTACAGTGGCATTAATGATAGAATAATGTAAATGGCAATAAACATGAATGACGTGTTATACTGAAATCACCAGTAGGTGTCAGTGTATGATCATTGAACACAACAGCCTGGCGTAACAGGCAGGTCACGTGACCAAACGAAACTGAGACGGCTCCGGTCAATTTATCACGCTAGCATCAGTAGCAGCTAAAAGGCTAACTAAACAGTGACAGAATGAAATAAGCTAACAAAGCGAACCGAGCTTATCAACCTGGCGATATTAATAACTCTCGTCACATGCAAAATATAAACATTTGCTCGTCACATAACTTACATCATCACCGACGCACACTGTTGTACAAAGAAAAGCACTGCCGCTCGGCGAAGAGTGCCTCGACTAAATAACTACTGAGGAGGTTATTGAACACACTGCACATGCGCAAACAGTCCGCAGTCTCTGCATGGAGCAGCTTGCCGTGACGCAGATTCCTCAAAGCAGGGAATTCACAACAATTACCTTTCTTCCCGTGTCACATGTTATTCACTACATCAGTCTGAATGATTGTCCGACTGGATCTTTTTAATGAAGCGCTCAGCTTCGTCGGCGCCGTTTAAGATGTGTGAGCGCTCGTTGTAGGTGACAATAAGCCGGGCAGGAGGGATCATACCGGAGCGGAGTTGTCTCCTCGCCTCTTCAAACTCTTTTAGTTTCTTCTGCGTCTCTGCGGTCACGTCTTGGTATAGAATCTCACCGGATGGTTGTTGTAGAGGACTTGCTTTTTCGCCCTGGCCGCTTTAATCACCGCTTCTTCGTCTTTATAATTCAGGAACTTCATTATGAGGGTCCTAGGCGCGGAGTCTGTCTAATGTTGTCTTCTTGGTCCAAGCCTGTGCGCTCTTTCCACCGTAATTTTTCCCCGGAGCTGCTGTAGCTCCAGCACCTCCGGTATCCAGCTCTCCAGGAATCCACAGGTGTCCTCTCCCTCCGCGCCTTCGGGTAGATTAACAAGCCGTACATTGGAGCGACGTGAACGAGCTTCCAGGTCCAATACTTTCTCTTCCAGATCTTTGTTTTTCCCCTCAAGTTTTTTTTCACCTTCTTTCGGAGCGTAGTCACGTCGTCTTCTGTTGTTGAGATTCTCGTCTCCGTTTGCTTAACTCTTTCTGAGCAGTCTGTAATGTCTCTCCGTACATTTTCAATCGCAGAGAGGATGCCATCAAATTTGGATGCCTTCATAGTGTTAATAGCTGTCAGTATTGTTCCCAAAGAGGTGCTGGTCTCATACCTGGCGGTTGCTGTGCTTTCCTCCGGCTGTTTAAAGGGGCTAACTCTGCCAGCGCTGCTAGCCGCGGCGTTAGTGGTGAGCTTGGCCTTGGCAGTAGGAGTTGCAAAATTGGTTACTTTGGTTTGTTGCGTCTTGTTCCGATTAGATTTTCTTGGTTCCATCGGTATTTTTCTAAACCCTGGTGTTGTAATTGGGCTGCATGGCACACAGAGTTGGCCTATTTTAGCGACGTGTTAAGTTGTTTAGTAGCGGAGCAGTTACACACGTCCTCTCAGCAAGCCGCCATAACCGGAAGTCCGTAAACAACACCTTTTAATGAATTTAGCAAAGGAATGCACACAGAGACTTGTGTGTAACTGCGGTTTAGAAGCTCTTGAAACAAAAGTTGCAGAACCAGGACTTGTTTAAACAGTTACGATCAGAGAATTGATCTTTGACAGCAGCGTGGTATGAATGGGTTAAGCAATGGATTTATTATCCTGCATCAAACACAGGCTTTGTGTGTTGAAATTATGTAATTCCAGTATGCTCAATCAGTTTATGAAATCCCTCTGAGGTTCTAGTAGACAAGCAAAGATTTCAAATAAAGAAAGGAATTTTTATTTTTTTCCTTAATGCTTCCCCCTTCTTTCTTCTTTTGATGGCAATGATGATGTCCTCGGGAATCTCTCACTGTCACCTAACTTTCTTTATTTTAGCAGGTTAGGTGGAAGAGTTTAATATAAAAAAGTATAATGTCTAAGATGAAAAACATGCTGTGATGGAACAGAATCACTTGAGGGTGATATGGTGATATGATATGGTACTGTCATGGCTGTCAGTTGATGTAGACATCACATTTTTCAGTAACACCTGTTTCTTTATACTAGTTCACTTTTTCAAACCCGGTCAGACAGTACTCTGTGAGAGCTGCTAATCTTACACCACAATGCAACCAAAACACTTCAGACATATCTTGGTAGGACATATTTCCCAATGGTAAGGCACTCAAATACTGGCATATTGTCAATAAGAAAAAAATAATACACAATAACACAAATGGGCTTGGGCACAGGAGGTAGGGTGGGTCATGCACTTATGAGAAGATGAGTGGTTTGATCCCTCGATCCTCCACTGTTGAAGTGTCCTTGAGCAAGATACTGAACCCAGATTTCTCCTGAAGGCTGTGCCATTGGTGTGTGAGTAACTGTGTTGTGTAAAAGCACCTTGAGCCGTCTGAAGACTAAAAAGGTGTTACATAAGTAAAGTACATTCATCATTTGTCACCAAATGTCAGCAATGTTTAATCATATTTTCAAATAGAAATAAATAATCCACTGATAACTACTTCCCTCAGTTTCCCTTGTATTCTGCTCATAAACAGTGAGTTTGCAGGACTAGACTTTTTATTTCCCACTTGGGAGTGATCTAGTCGCTCTCTGTTGGTCTGCACATCTATCCATCTGTGGCGAGTGCAGTTGATAATTCCTGCAGTTTGTAATCTGACACAACAGATGAAAATACACGCATGAAGTCACATTGTAAGCACTATGACAAATCCTGTATTCTCTATGACCGACTGTGGTAGCATATTTGCAACAATAAACACTCCTAGAACTAGTTATTGCTTTGGTGGAGATTTGGTTATTTTCTCGTGGGTGCAAGTAGTACACAGACTAGTGTGTAAACATGTGCAAAACAGACTACAAATATACAGAGATTTGGTTGGTTGGTAGTTTGAGTGAGAGAAGGGTTCATGGATTTGGAAAGAAGTGGTCATTCAGTGCATTTAGTGTCAAAGCAATGAAAACTGATCCACAGACGTCTGTTCTGCTGAGAAGGGTTTTTGTAAAACTCATGTCAGCATTGAGAAATGTGTTACCAATTCTATAAAGACCACATATTGTATTTATTTGTACATATAAACAATGTAAGAAATCATTTGCTATCACTACAGCATTCACTTTACATGCTGCTGCTTTCACTTTATAAAAGTATGTAACCAATTGCATGGACGGTACTGAACTGAACATATCGTCACTTTCCGTGTCCCCTGTCCTCCTACAGAGAAGTCTCCCAGCACTGCGTCAGATGACTCCAGACTCAGAGGCCTTCATCCACCAGAGCCTACTGCCTCAGACCAGCACTCCAGCAGCAGCAGCAGCAGCAGCAGCAGCAGCATCATCCACGGCCCTCACCGCTGTGGTGCTGCGACCGCCTCTCTCCACTGCTGCCACTACGGCCACCAGCACTGCCGCGACCAAAACCACAGTTATCAGCCTCACTCAGACACCTCACAGTAAACCTGGACTGGTAAGTTTGCTGCTAGTGGGGATTTATTATCTGTATCTGAATTCAGACATTGGCATGCAGCTAGAAGTGAATACTCCTGTTCGTGTCTGCACTTTTAATCTGTTTCTCATTCTTTGTCTCTGGATGTGCACAGATAGTGCCCCAGCAACAGGGAACAATTGTGAGGCCACAGGTGACGCTGGCACAGTCTCCCTTGGTAACACTCAGAGGGCAATCTCATAGCCGCATTGTTGTGGGCCAGCCGCAGGTGGTCAAACAGCTTCAGACAGGTGTGTGTCCAGCAGTCACATACACCGCTTTGATTTCTTTCCTACAGTGAACCGCATATGCTGTTCAATGTTTGTCAGTAGGCACATGCAATGATGCTCCAACTGTTGTATTTTGTATGAATGCATTGGTTCCCTTTGAGTCTTTGGATGTGGGCTACCCATTTTCGATGTGCACTATGGAAGTGCTGCCACTGTGTGGATATGGACTGTAATTGCATGATACTAAACTTGCACAGAGATGCCAGCTTTGCTGCTAAAACATCAGAAGTTAGATGTGCATCATAGTGCATGTTTTAAATTGTACACCAACTGTCTGCTATCTATTTCTATCAGTTAGTAGCAAAAATCTGACTTTGGCATTCTGTGTTCTAAAAATTATTCCAGCTGTGAAGCCGACGTTGGCTCCTGGGGCCAAAGGAGTGCAAGTCGTCAGTCAGACGCCTCTCACTGCTGCTCAGAAGATCAAGCTGAAGGAAGCAGGAGGGGGAACCTTCAGGTTAGTGACACAGTCAGATAAATATCATCACTGGTCTTGAGAGATTTAAAGGTCCTTAGTTTCAGTGTTTTACATTCTCAAAAGCATTTGTGATTGTACAGAATTGTTTGTATTATTTTATTTGATGTTGGAACCATGTCAGCAGTTAGCAAAGACATGAAAACTTACCGTTTTCTACATTAATAATTTCATTTTAAACGTTATTTGCATCGATCTGAGCTGGAGCAATTAAAGAAAGTTAATATGCAATTCTTTTTTTATTTTAAAGCAAACTATTCATTGATTAACCAAGAAAATAATTGTCTGATTAATTAATAATGGAAATAATTGCGAGTTACAGCTTGTATGTAATGTTACTGATATCAGGGGGTTTGAGAAGAATGCATTCTTGTGTTACAGACTCAAGTTTCTATGGTAGTTAGCCAGTTCAGATGTTCTCTTACTTGCATGGTTCACTACATACATTTTACAATATGTCATTCTGCTGTCATCTGTTTTGTGCATGTGGATTCATTTTTGTGAACACATCTCAACAGCAGCACACTGTACAAAACTACAAACAGAGACCACAGAAACCTCTGCGTAATGGATGATTATAGCAGGTTCTTGTAGACCTCGCTTGTTTTCTCGTAATAGAGGTCATGCACGTTTTACATGTTGACTTTATTGTCCTGGTTTCTGTTCATATTTCGACACCCTTGTTTCATTTAATGATAAATCGGTTAACACCGATACATTTCCTACTTAATGCAGTAATTATCTTAATATATTTCATCATAAGTATAACTAGCTAGGGGTAATATATCATGGTAGTTACACCTTGTCTGACACAGTGTCAACAATAACATCTCTGTATTTACAAAGATAGCATGCAGCTTCACTGTCACCTTGGGGCAAGGACAGCAGTAGATAGAATTTATTACAGGCCTTTTGTATCGGCTTGCATTAGACTGTACACGTGTAACTAATAGACTGGTTTATGATGTAAAACGAATGTGAGCATAAAATAGTGACTTGATTGAGCAGCTCATTGATTTGTGTTCTGCCATGTGTAACGGAGAGCATGATGACTGTTGATGAAGTTGCTGTTTCATAGTTGCCCCATAGAATAAACCAAAAGTTCAACAAAAACACATGTATTGTGTGTTAGGATATACTGGAGGGGAAAAGTGGAGTAACCATGCTTACCAGAGGATTGTTGCTGTAGTCATTTTGTATTTTACAAACTGGAAGGTGGGGAAGAAGAGATTTAACCGTCCATCCGCTCAAAAGCTACACATGATACCCTGTTTAGACTCTGTAATTTAGTTATTTTGTATAAATCTACAAGAGATGGCAGCTTTACTAACTTCTTCTGTTTCATCCAGGGATGATGACGACATCAACGATGTGGCCTCCATGGCAGGAGTCAATCTGTCGGAAGAGAGTGCCCGTATCTTAGCAACCAACTCCGAGCTTGTCGGCGCAGTGACTCGCTCCTGTAAAGACGAGACCTTCCTCTCCACCTCTTTACTCACCCGCAGAGCTCTGGAGATCGGTGAGGCACTTTAAGTTAACAGAACATTTACAGCACACTGGCACTGTCTCACTCTAATCACACACTAAGTCCACACTTCTCCTGTTGTGACAGGTAAAAAGTTTGGTGTCAGCGAGTTGGGCACAGACGTGATCAACTACATTTCCCACGCTACGCAGCAGCGACTACAAAACTTGCTGGAAAAGGTTTCGCAAGTGGCGCTGCAGAAAAACACAACCTTCAAGGTGGTAATTATGTGCAGTCATTTGGGAGCTGTTAAGACACATCACAATTCACTCTGTTTTTAATTCTTCCTGATGCACCTTTGTGTCCTTATTATTTCATTCACCCTTCAGGAGGACGAGCGGTTTGAGCAGGCCGACGACGTGCGAGCGCAGCTTAAATTCTTCGAGCAGTTGGATCAGATGGAAAAACAAAGGAAAGAAGAGCAGGAGAGAGAGATTCTCTTAAAGGCTGCCAAGGTAACAATATATAAATAATTTTCAGTATGAAGTCCTAATTACACTTACAAGGCGAGAATGATCTGTGCTCTATTATTTCCAAATATCTTCTATCTTCTCGCTGATAGAATGAGTGAAATGATTGAATAAACTGAGCATATCCATTGTGTATATATATATATATATATATATATATATATATAATATTAAAGCATCCTCTTGCTTACCGCAGTCTCGGTCACGGCAAGAGGATCCAGAGCAGCTCAGACTGAAACAGAAGGCCAAAGAGGTAAGAATATGCTACGATAAGTCACTATATGATTGCTTTTTTTTGTTTTGTTTGTTTGTCTGTGAGACTAATCTGTGTGTTATTGCTTGTATTCCAGATGCAGCAGCAGGAGCTGGCTCAAATCAGACAGAGAGAGGCCAATCTAACGGCACTGGCAGCAATCGGCCCGAGGAAAAAACGGAAAATGGACTCTCCGATTAGGGGTGCAAGTGCAGAGGTGAGGAGTCATTTGGCACATAGTGGGTCATGCTTATTTTGACTTATTTCATATGTGCTAAAAAAGAGTTATTAAAAGACTGAATGTCTTTCATGTGTTTGCTCTGTCCTGCACTTCAGGGCTCAGGGTCAGGCCCCTCTCAGCCTGGAGGCTCCAGTGGAGCAGGCTCCAGACAGTTTATGCGACAACGCATCACCAGAGTCAACCTCAGGGACCTGCTCTTCTGCCTGGAGAATGAAAGAGGGACCAGTCACTCACAGCTGCTCTATAAAGGCTTCCTCAAATAGCGCTCGCATTCAAATGACTAGTTTCACAGAGTGGCATTAAGGGAACAGGGTTGACGGTCATCTCAGACCTCTTCTGCCGCTTCTTCCCACTGCTGAATGACGAGACGTCTGACTGTGGGGAATTATCTCGAACACTGAAAGGACGTCCGCTTTTGAAAGCCTTTTCAAGCACAGGCCTTTTTAGAAATTTCAGCCAAGAGGTGGAGCACATATTGGAACTCAGCCGTGATTTCTCTGTGCCTCTGAGCCTTGGCTTGCTCTTTAAGAGACCAGTTGCACCCAACCACACCTCATTGATGCACTGCCTCATGCTACACACACACAAAAATGTCTTTAACTTCAGATCTGAAAACCTTGTCAGGGTCATTTCACTTGCATCTGTGTTATCGCAACGAATCTCTGTGAAGTGATTCTATTCTAGATTAATGTGCAACATTCAGGTGTCACAGCCGGATTTTTACAAAACTGCAGTATTGATCATTTTCTTGACCATGTTGACGTAAAACACTCTGTTTATTTAAGTTCTTGACAGAGATTTAAATCTAGCACACATTTATGCTATGTTCTATCACCGTTTAAATGCCTGTGGATTGTTTTACAGACTAATCTTAACTAGTCTTGTCATCTGCTGAGTTGCCTTCTTACCAGATAAAGCCATATAGATTAGAATTTGTTGATCAGCTTGAGTAACTTCATCTATCCAACACTTCTCTCCAGATTTGTAGGATGTGCGCTTTGTTTGTCTTTACTTAACAAAAATGTTTTTTGTTTTTTGTTCCTGCCGCAGTGGTTGAAAGTGAAATTCCACTTTTTAATTCAGATTCTTGCGCTAAATATCCAGACGTGACATATATCTTACATTCTCAACCATGATTTCTAAGGCACTCCATACTTTCATCAGTTGACAGTTTTCATTAGTTTTTAACCTTGTCTGCATTATGAAAATAATGAAAATAACTTGGATTTGGCTCGAAGGAGGAGAACTTTCAAGTCATTTCCCTGTTTTTCATAAAAGAGTTATGTACCTGGCTAAAATATCTTTGAGGAGGATGTTTACTGTGATTGTTTGTCCTCTCAAGCACATCCTTTTTGTACCTTTTTTTTTTTTGTTTTTTTTTTGTGTTTTTTTCTTTTCAAAGAAAATAATGGACATATGTGGCTGCCTGATCATAAGTAGTATGGTGCAATTTGGAAACCAAGTTGTTGTTCATGTAAAGTATCCACAGTCTGTAGCCCATGTGCTATAATGTGAATTTAGATGTGAGTTTTGAGAGCTGGATCCCCAAAAAATTATTGATTGCAGTCATTTAATTGATTCAAACATTTTTCAATAAGTTGTATGTCCACATTTTTATATTTATGAATGATGGAGAAAACATGGGCATGAAATGCGAATGAGCGAGGACGGCACTTTGACAGATCAGTTTTTCTAAAACTATGAACATACCCACTTTATAACTTTTTATATTTTTAGTCCACATGCTAATTTTGATCTTTATACCTTTTGTCATTTTATGAAAGAATGTTTATCAGCAAATTATATTAATGTACATACTTAGGATTCGCTATTTGTAGATTTATTAGTTGACAACTTGTAATTGGGCAAGTTTGTCTTATTTTTCATATATATATATATATATATATATATATATATATATATATATATATATATATATATATATATATATATATATATATATATATATATATATATATATATATATATATGTGTGTGTGTGTGTGTGAAGAATAAGACACATATATGATACTTTCTTGCCAATATCTTGTAAATTTTGCACAGCCACTTGTTTATATGTAAATATCTGAATTTTAAAAAAGTTTTTAATTGCTATTTTACAACGGATTGAGAGAGAATGATCACTCTATTAAAACAAAACAAAAAAACAACAACAGTTATCTTGATTGTCTTAATTACTGTGGTACGTCAGGTCTTTCAGGTCTTTATAAAGTAGTTGGAGATATTTAGAAAGCACACAAGTCTGCAACTCCAATACATACATGGATGGATGGATAGATATGAGCTCAGTCATGACCATGAGGCAGCGGTTCGTGACACAGAAATGGACACTCATCATTTAGCCAAGCACCTCGAAGATGTACAAAGGGCCTTGAGAAGCAAGAAGATGTTTGCTGTTGTGGCTGGTTAACACTTTTTTTTTTGGAGTTCTGTTTTTTTATTTTTTTTAATGCTTTTGTTAACTGGTCCCATCTGCTGCTTTTCAGTTCTGTCATAGCTGCACAGCTCAGTGGGAAATCTTTATACGCAGGATCTCTTAACTGATCTGTCCATGAATCAGTTTCCCTAGCAGTAAATTAGTTACTCTTTATGTCAGAAAGATATGACATATTCCTTTAGTGATTTTTCAGACTTGAAAACATTTAAATTTTCTAGTTTGCACTATAATAATTATAATTTTTTCTTGACAGGATAAATCTGAGACTTAGATTTTGACTCTCCCTTCCTCGTGGAAACGCATACAATTGTGATTTCTTGGTAAATAGGTAGGTATGGTAAAACCCCAAATAGTTTTTGTTGGAACAAAGCATCCTTTGTGAACACTGAATACGATTTTTAAAATAGTATATTCTGAGTATGTGCCTGTAGTGGTGGATTTCCCTGGTGCCTCCATGTTTGAATAAAGTGCTTCAAAAAGTGCCTTAGGATGCCCTTTTAAAAGGGAGAAATCATGATGCAGTACTTAATATGCTGCTATACATGCTTGGTTGCCTTCTGTGTGCCTGAGTTGTTAAATAGTTTATAGTTCCTTTAGTTTTTGTTTTTATCACAGAGGTGAAGTTATACTTTAAATCTGACTCGCATAGTACAGCAACTTTAATCTTAACCAGGGTATGCATCACGGGCACCGCACCCCATACAAACCTGAGGCTGCCATTTGTGCCTGAATTCAATGAAATCCCTATTTTAAAAAGAGCCATCAAATGAAACTTGATAAATCTACAAAAAATCATTTGTCACCATCTTGATTGGTCTGATTAAAATGATATTTTTTCTTTCTAAAATTATAATCTCTAACTGTGCTTTTGTGCATGCTCTAAAAAATGTCCGTATCACATGAAATCCTGGAAATCCATGAAAATTATACCACGATCCAAAATGTCCTCCCAGAAAAAGAGAAATGTTGTGTTAAACAAGTCTATCAGGCATTTGCAAACCCTGTGTACACACCTATTCTTCTAAAAACATCATTTTTTTAATGTTCAGTGCTTATTATATACTTCTTTTTCTTCTGTTTAACTGCAGAGGGAGAATGATGAGGACAAGTCCTCAAAATTTCATAATTAGGAGCCCATTACTGCCGGATAAGACAGTACACGGAAAAATGAATTTCCCTCTAACCTTGAAACATGATCAAAGGATGTTTTGTTCATAATAAATAAGCTCTTAATCACTCTCCTCACTCCTCACTACCTCCTAACCAAGAAAAATACATAAACATTATGGTGAATAAATAGGTGGGTAAGCTGTAGTTAACTCACTTTGTTTCCTTTTAATGATTGATGCAGCTGATCTAAAAACAAATGAGTAAACTCTCATTTTTAAAGAGGTGGATGAACTGAGTTTACTTGGGTTTATTCTTTGTTACACCTCTGCTCAGAACTAAGAAGAACATGGCAATGGAAGTGTATAGACTGGTGTAATCTTTTGTGCTTAAGTACGTATTCAGTCAAACATTTGATTCAGTTCATATTCATTCAACACAACAGAAGACTGGAGGAGAAGGCGATGTTATATCATGCAAACATGGAGAGGATTTAATGCAATTTCTTTTTTTTATTATTCTTATTCTTTGGATTTGATGAGGTACTCGTGATCTCCCTCGCATCAGTTCATTGTGATGATGTACCTTTTAGATTAGAGAGTAAAAAAGAAGTCTGGAATCCAAATCGACCTTGTCGAAACCAAGGAGAGAAACATGAGAGTAATATCTGTAAAATTAAACTTACCCCTGTAATGTACTGTATATATATAACAGCTGTAAATGCAAGCTTCAAATCAAAAATCCCAAATATGCAAACTTGTGGATGTGGTTGATGTGTAAAATCTGCTTAATTAACGATAAGAACAAAGTGTTGTAGACTTGTGGGCCGTTGTTCTTCATTACTATTATACTTTACAGTATAAGCCAAAAATGTATCATCATCCACTGTACACTAAGTGCACTTTCATCACTGTAAATTCATTCTATGCCTCTTGACTTTATACCTCGATGATAAAACAGGCCTAAATCATCATCATCATGTTCACAAAAATGGCTGAGTCTCTCCTAGGCAGTAAAAATAATATTTATGAGTTCTGGGGTTGAGTGGATGAAGCTGTTCATGGTACAATAGTTACAAAATTCTGCTGTCATTATTCACCTGCTTTTGTGACATTTTATGAATATGGGATATTGTAAAGTGATCTACTGCACAGCGTGAAGGCCTTTTGAGCTCCTTGGTAATAATGTTTCGCTGTTATAAAGACTACAGCATACATCAAGTTCTTTGTAAAACTTTTTTTTTTACTGCCCGCGCTGTTTTTGTTAGTGGTTTTTCAAGCAGATGTTAAAATCTCATCAATCTACGATTCATCGTTACACGTGGCAGGTCTCTGGTCAGTGGAGCAAAGGTGGAGATCTAGTGACAGTCCCTGAGGTGCACAAAAGAGCGACTCCACGGGAGGGCACTGTTGCACCACCTTTGAACAAACGCGTTCAAGTCTGACAAGCCACAGAGCATGAGAACATGTGTCATCTGTCATCATAGCTTGTAGAACGCATACATTGCATCTATTTAATCAACATATGTTGGAGCTTAAATAAGTGAAAATGACTGAAGCCTACCATTTAAAACAGTTCTTTTTTTCTCTCTTTGGGTCTACAAAGATGAGATGATTTTATGCAAACACTCACTTCCATAATTCTTCTGTGTGGAAGATCTGCACACAACAGACAGATGGACACTTCCGTTAAGGATCACACCAAAGCACTTTCTCGTATTTCTTCAGATTCGGTGGATTTGAGGCTCAGAAAATTGTTTGTTCTGTTCCCTCTGCAGACAAGGTATCTAGTGCCTTTAGTTGCCTCAACTGTTGTCTTGATATCCAGGCATAGACTGTTAAGTCTTCTCCAATATGAGTTGTCAGGCTGTATTTGCTTATGTTACTCTGGGACACCAAACTCAATTCCACTGTCTTGTTTGATTTTGCATAATGAGAGGCTGCTTGCTGCTCACAGGATAATGTCTTTGAGTGACAGCTATGAAGATGAGTGAATATATTTCACACATTTTGATATTTTTCTCGAAGTGCAATATACACTCTTGAAACGTGCTGAAGGAAACTCCACTGGGCCCTGATCTCACTTACGTATTCTTGAATATGGTTTAAATATAGCGCATACCTGTCTCTGCTGATTAGAAATGAATTTCATAACTTTTCTGAGAAGTTTCCACTTTAAAGCCAATAAATTATTGCTTGTGACCAGGAATAAAGTGAACCATACTCTCCTACTGTAAAAAGATAAAAAGCCAATAAAAATGGATTTGACCTGTTTATCACATGAAAATGTTTGCTAACCGTTCAATATTGACAGCTCAAGTTAATTAAAATTCTTTGTCAGGACTTAATGCAAAGTGCAGCACGGCTGAAAGTGAAGTACCAGAGGCATTTATCATTACTAATGCAGAACTTCATTTTAACAACATCAAATATTTGCAGGAAGCAATCGCTCAAAACAATCATCTGCTTCTAATTGACTTGCATGTGTAGTTTGATTAGATTTAATTAACATTGATGTTAAAACAAGTGCAAACCTATCGTGGCATAACTTTTTGATTTTTTTTAAATTTTGGAGCCAGAGTTGGTAAGTTGACCTGCGCTTGGTTTTAAATCTTGGTTTTAAAACGTTCTCATATTACAGCTAAACAGTACTCTAAATATGTTTCTGAAAACATTTGAAGGAAAAAAGGCAATGCAGTAACAGAATCTTGATTCATATTTGATCAGCACTGCCTAGTTTTACAGTTTGACCTGAGCCTTGTGAGCCTGGTGTGTTGCTGGTTGGCCCATTTACTCTAAAGGGGCCCATAATGTATGAAATTAAGCTCATGCTGTATGGAAGAAGACTTGAATCTAGAGACTGAGACCATAAACTGATGAGGAAATTGTTTACTGAGGTAGATAAATCAATGGGCAAAGTAGGGTCATTTGCAGTCAATATAGCTGCCCTTTGCTGACTATTAGAAGGAGTAAGTGCAAGTTTAAGACACACAAACTCTGAAGCTATGACCTCTATTTATGTTTACACTCTCAATGTTAAGATAATTTCATGGTTAAACACTGATCTGTGTGTAGAAGTGCCTGACATAAACGTTTCTCCTTCTATCACATCCACTTGAAACCAAAAGAAACAATCAAAACACAAAAATTAATTATTCATTAATTCTGCAGATATAAACCGAAGTATTGGAAAAACCAAAGATGGCAGTGGATAAGAAGTCCGTAGTTCAGTACAGAGAAAGACATGTATGGATGTATGTATCAGGTGTTATGGCAGTCAATTTAATTGTTGTGAGATATTTAATTTAAAATCATTGATGTGAACCTGCTGATGGCTTTAGAGGAAATGGCCGGGGATCATGAAAGTAATTAGGACAAATCCTCTGGGGACCATGAACATCAGTGTACAATTTCACGGTAATCGATATAATAATCGATAAGATGATTTAGTCTCTGGACCGAAGTAATGGACAGACAACAAACCAAATATCAGACCGTGGCTCATGGCTGAGGACGATCTCTTATGTGAAATAACAAGTGTTGTTCATAAAGAAAGCAGCACTTATTTAACAATTCTGCAAAAAGAAAAATAATAGAGCACATCATCATCATGAACAGGGTTTATAGGTGATGCTTTCATCACTTCCCCCTGTGTGCTCGGCTCAGTGTATTTACAGGACATAACACAAGATAATACACCAAACCCAAGTCCTCTATTAAATGTGGTTTGCTTCGCTTTGTTAAACTGTTGGTTGTCAACTTTACCGTGGTAATCCTAACAGATGGATAAATATCCCCAACAGCAACAGTCCAGATAAAAAAGCACGCTTACCTGTTCTGCTGAAACTCTTTTGGTCCAGTGCCAGTGTTTGTTTTTGTCTCTGACATTTCTCTGTTGGAGGATTTCAGGAGGCATACTGGAGGTTTTGGACCTTACAACTGTCAGATGCTCTGTATTTTGAACTCTGCTCCCATCACTTGGAAAGATTGTGCTAGATGAGACGTGACAGTTAGGAGGTGTGGATGGAGCTCCAGCTAAAGTAGAGGAATTGCCTGTAAATAAAACATTACGCTTAAAACAAAAGTCTTTTAGAGCTATATTAATGTAAAACTTCAGTCTGAGCCTTCTCTAAGGTGAAAATTATAATCATAAAGGATACATTCTAGTTTATTTGTAGCCTTGCAATGAGTTTTATCCACTGATGGAGTGTTAAATTGAGCAGAAAGTAAAGACAACCCAGCGGTGGGTTTGTACAACAGCACAATGTTGCTGCATTTGCATGATAATAAAAAAATATATAAATGAAAATAAGATGAACTCAGATTGAATTTAGTGAAATAAACAGATCGATGTCAGAGTCCTGTATTATCTCACTGAATCTAAAATGCCAGTTTGATTTCCAAGTTAATGAATTCGTAAGAAGAAAAAGTATGTTTTGGTACTCTGTAGCTGCCAGATCTCAAAGGTCTGGTTTAGGTCTTATAATGAGAAACATTTAAGCTTTTAAATACTTGCACAGTTGTGCTACCTTTCACTCAGCAGTACACTGTGTGTGTGTGTGTGTGTGTGTGTGTGTGTGTGTGTGTGTGTGTGTGTGTGTGTGTGTGCGTGCGTGTGCGTGTGTGTGCGTGCGTGTGCACATGTGTTTGTGAGGGAGACTGTGAGTGTGCTTGTAGGAGGTACATTTATATATACATTTTCCTGCAATCTCAAAGTTTTCTTGGGAAACAGAAAGAAAAGCAAAAAGGTGAAATACCAACAGCCATAAATATCAGTTGTAATTAGTGGCATATGCACGTACTGTATGTTTAATGAATAAAATGACGTTCAACACATTTGAACAAATCATTGTTAATTGCCTAAAGCTCTACAATAACAGAACAAAAGAACAATATTTACAGTTTTCTTACTTGTTTGGGGTTTTGTAGGTCATTCTACCTCAGGTTGAAAACAATTGGTTATTTCTACAAATGATTGACTGGTTGGAGTGGTTTTACTAGCTTATAAATGCTGGACTGACAATTGCACAGTGACTTGGCAGCTGTGCAAGAGGCAGGTTCCTGAATCAAATCTTTCTCTAAAAGGTCAGGGTAAACCCATGCTGTAGAGGAAAACTTCATGGCATGAAATCAATCTGGAGCTAGGCAACCTCTCCTCGCTAACAATAACTTCACAATTCTGAGTGATCACCATCATCCCTTAATGCAGGCAGGCATGGCGATCCAGTGCTTTCTCCAACATGTCAGTGGTGTTGGACTTATGATGCCGCTTTCTCACAGGCCTGGTCACAGATGATCATTTATAAAGAAATACATAAGACAACATTTTATACCCGCCATCATAAAGACAAAGAGACCAATGGTGACTCAAAATAATTACCGTATGTTGGCGGTAATTACAACTGACTTTGTTCTTGCAAGAAACATCCTGTATCATCACAAACAAGTGTTCCCGCTGGTGTTTTCTGTCTCTATATGTTGGATATGGATTTTCACTTACTCAGCTCACTGTGGAAGTGAAGGGACAGGAGAGAGGAGGTCCCTCAGGGCCAAGAAACAACCTCCGCCCGCATCCTCTGCGCATAATTGAACAAATTAGCAATGAGCAGCTGTTAGCTGTTAAAATGACCCACTTTCATTTTATCGTCATGGACAAGAGGTCTGATAGCATCTGCATGCTACAGCTGTCAGCCATTCTGATTAGCTTGGCCATTCCTGCTTTCAATATATCATGGCAAACATAATTACCTCAACATCTCTTTTTATGGAAACGACAAATCGCCAGGCGCACAGAGCATGCCAAGTGTCCATCAATTACAGGCATGGTCTGCTGGTAGCCCCTCCACTTGGCTGCTTGGACTGTCAAACAATTTTTCTTTAAGAAAAAAGAAGGTCTTTAATGTTACTGTAAATGAAAGCCTAATGCTGTTTTACTTTTTTAAAAATTGAGATTATGGAGGGCGATTATTGTAGAAGAACATGAACCTTATGCCCGGACCTCTCAGCCTCCCTGCTAGTTCTCGGAAATCTTTCAAGTCTTTTATTGTCCTTTTACTAATCAAGCAGAGTGAGTTCAAGAATAGAGACTTTGGCAATAATGACCATTCATAAAGTGCTGGCATCCATATTTTAAGTGACTGTAAAAGAATAGATAGAATTGTAAGTGAATAGGTTAACTGCCTTAAAGTGGCTTTACAGAGCTGCCCAGGTGAGAGATTTTAAGTGCAGCGTGAGGGTAAAGTTTGTCCATCCATTGTCTGAAATCTGAATGCAAAGTAAAAGAAATAATGAAAGAACTTTTAAGACTCCTGCTGAGGTCACACAATTTAAAACATTCAGAATGTGTCATTTTAAAGGAAATCATATGTCATTAAACGTCACATTAAAGCTGCAATAATGAATAGTTTCATGTTAGAAATGGATCCATTGAAAGAGTTGCTACACTTCTGATGCTAAAAATAAGCATAAGTAGTTCTGAAAACTACTTTCTAACCGTGGATGTTTAATGAATCATCAGTAGCAGGCAGTCAATTGAAAGAGAAAATGCAGAGAAGATTTACTTTCAACAAAGCCATTTCTCTTAGAAATGATGAACAGGAATGAATGGATCGACGGCAATTTGTTTTCCAGACAAATATACAGATTTTGTCTTAAAAAGCAAAATCTCAAAATGTGTTTGGGTAGGACACGTGAAATTAGTATGCATTTCTCATAACAAACAGCCAGACGAGGGTTTTATCTGTCTCCGTGTGGTTTCAGTAAATTACATTCATCTCCTGACAAATTTTCTTGTGGCTGGGGAAATTCCCCGAACCCCCCCCTCAAAAAAAAATGTCAAAACTAGATCATGAGCTAGTGTAATGGTACACTCCATCTCTCGCTCACCCTATTGGTTAACATGGCCACGTAAAGGAAGCAAAGAGAACTCTAGGGTGCTTCTGCCTTCTGTGTGTCCCTGGTGCAATAACAAACTTGCAGATGAAACTGGCTGCTTTAAGAACGCATTTACAGTAATGTGAGGAGTTGTAATTTGTTACTTCCACCCCTGCAGAGAATTACCACCACAAATTTATACTTACTGTTTTTGTTTTTATGGCTCACAACTTTTTTAGTTGCACTCGTGTTGTTTCGATCATTACTGAGAGAGCTTTAATAAACTTACTGTACACTACCTGTCCAGCACTTAACTGCAGACATGATTAGATAGTGGTGGTGAAAAAAGTGGAGCATCTAGCTGCTAGCTCTATCTTCATGCTGCTGTGATCCTGCATGACGTCCACTACATATATTATTACTGTCATTATTACTACCATATCTGCTACTGTGATCATTTTATCATTCATTGTAATTCATTGTCATTTTTGTCAGTCATTGTTATTGTAAAATATGTTTGTGTTGATCTGTCCTGTACACGTGACATCCATTGCACGTCTGTCCGTCCTGGGAGAGGGATCCCTCCTCTGTGGCTCTTCCTGAGGTTTCTTCCACATTTTTTCCCTGTTAAAAGGGTTTTTGTGGGCAAGTTTTTCCTCACTCGAACCGAGGGTCTAAGGACAGAGGGTGTCACTCCCTGTACAGATTGTAAAGCCTTCAGAGGCAAAATGTACTTGGCTGACTTTGGGCTATACAAATAAAATTGATTTGATTTGATTCATCAAGAGTTGGTAGAGAACAAAGCAGAGCTTTAAAATTAAATTGAACATTGGACTTAAGTTTGTTAGGTAGCCAGAAACAAGCTAATGTTGCAATGTGTTGTCTGGTCCTCTGCAATTAGATCTAGTCTGCCTGTCAAAGTTTCCTCATCCAAGATACTGAACCCCAAATTGCTCCCGAAGACATGGCAGCCTCTTCCATCAGCGTATGAAGCAATAAATGTGACATGTAGTGTACAGCACGCAGTAGTTGAAGACATTAAAATGTTGTTTTCCAATCCAGGTTACAAGTAACAATGATCCTTTGTGTGCTTTTTCTCTCACGTTGATCTCTGGAAATGTTCTTAAAAAGAATAATGCTGATTGGGTTGCATTTATGTAGCACTTTTGTCCAAAGTGCTTTACAATTTGCTTCTCATTCACTCATCAGTGGCAGAAAGCTGCCAGGCTACCAAGTGAGAAAATAGGTCTTCACACTATGAAATGATTACCCGAATAGAAAGAGCATTTGTAATTTTTTGCCCAAATGGAGGACAAACGAGTTATGTTAATTGTCTACCAGTGACACATGGATGTAGAGTAAATTATTATCCATCTAGTCTGCATCAAGCCTGACTCATTGCTACAATTTTTTGTAGTTTACTAATTGCCTAAAGAAGCTGACACAAAACTCTGACACAAAACTCACATCTCAGCCTGCATGTGTCTTTTTATGGTTGTTAAACAAATAAAAACACTTTGACTCCAAATGACAACACGACAGTGATTTATACTTAAATACATAAGCGCTAACTTTATTCTAGCTGCATGCGTTATATTTTGACTCATCACTTGATCTAATCCTTGTATCATTACGCTTTCCTCGGAGGTGGGGAAAGTTTGCAATAAATGAGGACATGAGGAACATCTTTTAAAAGAAATGCACCGCAGCCAGCTTCACCCCTTGAAATATTGCACATTATTCCGTGAGTCTCAAATCATCCTCCTCCTTGATCATGTGGTCACACAGGGCACCAATCAACAGCTGACCTTTTACTGCAGGAACAGCCATAAACACAGCAAGGGGGAATGTGGGTTTGATCTGTACATCTTCAGTTGTCAGACAGAAAAGCAGTGAAACAGAGAGGAAGGGTTATCTACAAACTCTCATTTGTGTGGAATAGAGATTTGGAATAGATATCTTTTGGACGAAATGCTGTAAAAACTTGGAAACCTCCAGTCTTAGAGGCTGTGGTAATTACACAAACCATCATGAAATTTAGTTAGGAGCTCAGTAGTAACATAAAACAAGCCAAAGGAAGAAAGAGACTCAATTAGTTAAGTCCCCCATAAGGAAGAATGTAAACTCTTGAGGCCCTATCTTGTGTGAAAATGAAGAAAATGGAAGATTTGGAACCGAGCGAGAGTACGGAGGGGATTTGAATGTTAGACATTTCACACCCAGCAAAACAATAAGAACATTTTTTTTTCCTGTCAGGGGTTTTCGCAGCCTGCCTACAATTCCCTATACTGTATCTTCAGATTAATATTTTAGATTTTAGTCATGAAAGCAAAACGTTTGACGCACAAACATCTCATAAATCAAACATGTCAGAGAGAGAATTTAATAGGAAATAAATCTTTTGGATGTCAGTTGTTGTGTGCATTAAAAAAAAAATCCGAAGATTCCATCAGAAGATGCAAAAATGCTTTCTAAATTAAAGCACGCATGCTTGCAGAGATGTCAAAGCAATAGCTAAAACAGGAGCTCCATCTTGAAGCTCTGTGTAGGTAAGTACCGACAGATGGTCGGATCACGTTGACAGTGCGTGTGTATCTGAATGATAGATAGCTACTCACTGAATAGCTGTGGAGCATAATATGATTTGGATGTAAGAATGGAATCTAAATCTGATTTCATGCAGTACTATGGGCCCAGAGCTTCACTCCTTTATCTCTGTCCCTCGCCAGGCATAATGTGGTCAGCTGCTGCTGTTCTTTCTTGGGTGTGGTCTCACTGACCCCGGTAGGAAACATTATCACTTCCAATCTCAGCTTTTAGATGGCGTTATGCCTCCTTGAAATTACTCTCATCATATCAAACACTCACGCTACCTGCCACCGCCATCCAAACTGCGGTTCTTAAAAGATCTCTGTATGAATCAAATATCTTGACCGGTGGAAAGGCCGGCGTAAAGTTTCAGAATTGTTTCCCTGCTGGGTTTTGTGGTTCTCTTGACTGTTTGAACCCTCTCTCATTTCTCTTGAGAGTCCACTCCTCCCCTACAGCGCAGTTAGACTCTGAAAGGATTAGATTGGGAGTTCACAGCAGGGGCATTAGGCAATCTGCATACAATAGTCCACCATGGCTGTGAATAAATCAGCATTTATGTAAGACAATAAAGCCAATGCGGTATGGCTATTTGTTTATTCTTATTAGACAGAGCAGCGCACTTTGGATCACTCAGAGTAAATGCATTATTTGGAGAGGATTCAGAACACAGACCGCTCCTGACATCTCTATTTCACTCTATGTGTGCTATGTCTGGGTCCAGAGGCGGTTCAGCAGTCCACTAAAGCAGCCATTAGATAGATATCCAATCAGACTTGGGCCATTCTCTCCTTCCCGTATCCTCTTTCTGTCCCCTCACAACCTCCGGCCATCAAAAAGGAAATGAAAGTCACTGATGGAGAATATGAAGAAATAGTATGGATAGATGGATGACTGGTCTAACTGAGCTCCCTCAGGGAAGATATATATATCCATACTTGGTTATATGCTAACTTCAAATCACATACACACAAAGTGCACACATGTGATGCTCTTGATATCTTATTCACAACTGAAGTACAGTTTTCAAAACTTTTAATGGAGGAAATGTCGCAGCAATGTTTCTAATGTGTTTGTCAATTCTGATATTGAATCTTTCCATGGACAGGATTGCCCCAGTCTAAAAGTTAATATTGAATTATGCATTTTGTTATGTATTGATTAGGAATTTGTCCGTTCAGTTCAGAGCAACACCTGGTTAGCACAATTATTTAACCGACGCCTTGGAGTTAGAACCGTCAAAGGAAACAATGATTGTTAGCGCATTATTTCTCTTGTGGAACGGCATCGATAGTATCAGTCAGCTTGTCTGATTCAGCTGATGAATTCATCACCATGAAGTGCAAATTTTGAATTAGCAACTCTGACAGATGTGTACTCGCTGAGGCGATGTGTATTAACATGGCCCACTGAGAAAATGTTTTTCATGTCATGTGCATCTCTTCAAGAATAAACCATGCTTAAAACATGAATATCCATTGCCATCTATCCAACCATTTTCCACAACAACGTATCCTTATCAGGGGCTGGAGCCAATTCTAATTAGCATTGGGCAAGAGGAGGAGTACACTCTGGACAAGTTGCCAATTCTTATTCTAAGCTGGAGTATCTAGAGAGAACCAGCGTTGACACAGAAAGGACATGCTAACTCTACAAAGGATAGTCCTTCAGTTCTAACCACTACATAACTGTGCCACCCCTATACATAAAACATTACTTAGAAATACAAAATATTAGATTCCTAAATAAATTAAATAGTTCTTAGGTGCTGTAGTTGGTTCTCCTCACTCTACCGGCAGTTAGTGAACTACATGTACTGTATTTTGTAGTGATTCAAATTGTCCATTACTATTACCATTGTTTGTAATTTTGTATCGCATGTGCACTGTAGTTAGTTTTTTTTTAAACAGTCTGAATTACTTTTTTAAAGCAGTTTTTAGTAAACCAAACTAGATTTCTCCAAGAGTATTATTGTTTAGTTCAAGAAGTAAATCCAAATGCAGACGTGATATGGACAGAAAAACACAAGATAACAACAGAAAAACAAACAAAATACAACCATCGTCACACAGGTGAAACTAATCAGGGTGGAACAGACGATTAAAACAAGCGCAGAAAGTAAAGTTACAGACATGAGGAGAGGGGAGAATTACAAAATAAAACACTCAACAAGAAACCAAAAACCAGGACAGAGAGTAACTTTACAATTCAACTTCTTCTAGAAATCGATAGCTTGCAAACAGGGACGTCACTAGGTCTAAGAAACTGGGGTGGCTTAGCCCATAGAGGAGAAAAGTTATTGCGCGCGAAAATTTTTTCAGAGCGCCAATTAAAGCTTTGCCAATCAATCAATTGATTAATCTAAGACGCCTCCATACACCTTCAGCTGCTTTACCAGCTAAACAACACCAGTTAAATTGTTCTAAAATACAAATAAAAACAATTGCAGGTGCCATACATACCTGCACAAAATGAAGAGGGCAAGTGTTTCATAACTCATCATCATGGAAACATAAGAGAAGACTGTTCTCTAACCACCACCCTAGATCTTCATAAACCAGGCCATCACGATGGTTAACTCCCCTGCCCCTCTTTCACCCATCCTATTTTCCCCTCCACCTGCCAGAAAGCTAGAAATCTGCACCAATGTGGAGCCATTAAACCAGGAATGAAAACTTGGTCTCAACAGCCATATGTCTTGCCCATTATTTGCAATATACCTTTTCACTTTACATTACTTACCCATTACCCATGCGTTCGCGCTCTGCTCTTGCCGCTGTGAGGTTCGGCTCTGTGTACTTCAGAGGTAAACACGCAAGCGGCAGTGAGCAGGGTCGCATGGAAAACATGGACTGGAATTTTAGTGATGTGGGCGTAATCTATATGAAAAAGTGAAATGGATTGTATAATGACACACTGAAGGGGCTCTCTCTACCGTACCCGATGAAATGAGATTTATAATTATATTTAAGTGAAAAATGACAGTTTATATGATTATTGGTTTAAACTCATATTCTGGCCACTTTGTATTGCATAAAAAGGCATTTGTTTGTGAAAAAAAAAATTAATAAATAAAAATAATAATAAAACACCACCAAATTATTTAGGGGGGCTTGAGAATATTTTAGGGGGGCTGAAGCCCCCCCTAGTGACGCCACTGCTTGCAAATCTACGCTTTCAAAACAACTTTCCCAACAATACTTGTATCTTGTATCGTTACGGTATCACAATTATCACTTAAGTAAAACATCCTAGTGCTTCTTCCTCCGTTGCAGATACCATGACAACTACTTTTTCTCTCTAAAAAATATTACTTAATTTGATTGATCATCTTGCTGCATAAAAATATCCTGTGATGAGAAAAAAAATTCATCTTGAAACTGCAAAGTCAGTCAATCCTTCAAGGGGGTTAGGAGATGATTAATTGGTTCAATCAAATCATACTTCTGCAAAACAAATTTCAATTCAGACCATGCTGTTTACGATTTTCTTTTCAATGTTTCATAAGTTTTAACTTTTAGTACTCCAAACATGCTGAGTATGTCTAGCTTTAGTCATCATTATTTAGTTAACTTCACCACAGACAGCTCTCTTGTATCATTTGATCACAAGTCAATAATTTTTTGCAGCCACTACTTTAATATATGGAGTTTTTATAAGCACCACACATGTGTTTTAGGAGGATAAGTGAGTTGACAGACAGATTAAGGCATTAATTACCACAGCTAATGATGTCATTAGCATAAGTTATCAATTTTAATATATCATCATGGTTGTTGCGGAATATTGACATTTGGAATTATTCTCGACTCTACATCCATAAATCAAAACAAAAACTTTAAAAAGGTTGGTTTAAACAACGCAGTTATAGTTATCGATACAGTTATTGACAAAAGCAGATTTGAGACAGAGGAAAGAGAAAAAGCAGTCAGTGTAAGAAAGGATGAGTCAGAGTAGTTTAAGGAGATGTTTTCTGAACCCTGGCAGGATACGTGCTTTCTTAGACTCATCAGTGCAAATTTGATACTTTGTTGCATTTATTAAATCAAAAACATTTCAACGTAATACACATTCACATCTCAGGAATGAATTAGATTTCTTCAATATTTGTTGTGCCTGTCTGCTAAACAAGGACACATAAATGAATTCAGATTGCTACTGGCCACGTAGTCTTTGGAAATCGCAGCCTTTTTTACTGAAATAGAAAGATGAATTGATGCTTTCATGGAGTCTGGGGTTTGGTAAATGTTGACCTGTTCATTCAGCAGACATATAATAAGCTTTTTAGAAAATGTAGTTACTGGTGATGTCAATGACATTAACGTCATGCGGATGCTCCGGTCAAGTGTATAAAGGGAGAAAACAGTATTTTATCTCTCCCACACTGACATTATATGATGATATCACCTCTCCTGACAACAGTCTGTGTGTTTATACATGCTTTGTCTGGGTCTGCAGACAAAATAAAATCCAACCAGACGGAGATTTCATTTGTGATGATATTTTGTGTGTTTAATGATAGAGAGCCAGGCTTCTGTGTGGTGTCACGTCAAGTGCAAGAGAGAAGCTGTTCTTTAGTCATTGTTGTTTTTGTCAGTTAAAGTGGAAGTTTTTTTGGGGGGAACTTGAAGCAAGTGTTGAGTACAGCATAATGGCTGCAGAATAATGACACCAGTCGCTTTGAGATTGCTTCCCTACAAGCCTCATTTTCTTGACACGCAATTACACAATAGAAAAGAAAGGCCTGCTTTAGTAGACTGTGGACAAAAAGAATGAACAAATTAGTGCTTTTTCTCTAAATGTTTTCTTTTCACGTTAACATACTGCGCATGCTGTAGTTACTTGTTTGTGCTCAACAATAACATTAGTCAAACTAAATAGCCTTGTTTTTCCTTCCCACCTTGGAAATGCTAGCAGACATTTTCATTTTGAAGGAATCTTTCTTGAATGGATACTACTCTTATATATCTTTCTATTAAATATGTATCTACATCCAGGCGACTGTTGACTTAGCGTATGGGGAAACAGCTACAGCAAGTGTCTATTTTTGAGAAAAGCTGAGACAGAGCAGATTGATCTGGCTGTCGGACACAGAGACGGCATAGAGAATTCAACCAATCCTCTATATTAAAAAACATCCCATGTAAACATTTGGTCATAAAAACAGACATAAATTTCACTGCAGACCTTCTTACCCATGGGAGAGGCACAAAAACCAAGAAAAAACAAAGATTAAATCTGAGAAAGTCAACAATATGCCACAATAACAGACCTTTTTTCACAGCAGTCATTTTAACATGAAATAGTCACAAAAGGACGTGTGGCTTGTTGGAAGAGGAGGAGGATGAGGAAGTGCTGGTGGTCCACATAATGGCCGCCATCTTGGCTCCTTATATGTCAGGTGGTTCCCAGCTGCAGCCAACCACGGGCTAGGGCCTGAAATCACCACCAATCATCTCCTGGGGATGGCACATCCCTATTTACATGTAAAATTGACAACAACAACAACAACAACAACATAAAACACAGGGCACACAAGCAAACACACAGCAGACAACAAAAATATAACCACAGTCATAACAAGGGTCAACAGAGATGTTTCCAGTGACACAAATTAAGGTTTAGTTCCATTTAGCTAGTAGCACAGCCGGAGAGACGCACCACAGCAGCAACCTGACTCTGTATGACCTGAATGGAACGGGACCTTAATTAGTATCATCAAAATGACTGCTGTGAAAAAGGTCTATTTGTCCAACACAGAGGTCTTGTTACCTTTAAACACAGCCATCTCTCCCAGGTTTCTTTTGCAAACCATCTACTGGATATAACTTCATTTGTTGTAAATACATGAAAGTCTCATCTGACACTCGACCAGAAAACAAATAAACAAATAAATATTTCCCAACATGTCAAAACTACTAATTTAAGAGACAAGATGTCCTTGTCTGACAAATATTAACCTCTTATCCACATGTGCAGGAAAAATGGTGACCTGCAAAAATAAATAATAAAAACAAGTTAGAGCGCGGATTGCTGTAAACCACCCACAATCGACACAGGATTGAAATTCAGCATTCTGATAATCGCGTGACTGTTACCTGAATTAATCCATCCTGACTTATCCTGTCAACCCTTGAGTCGGGCTGGTGGGAAGAGGGGGGGGGGGGGGGGTAGGATTTTTCTTCGGTTTTTCTTGTAGTTTGAGGGATGCATTTGTGTGTTCATGTGTGAGCAGCGTGTAACAGCGGGGATTATTCTGTCTGTGTGTGCATTGACGTGCTCTGACAGGTCAATCAATGAGGAGAAGATGCAGTCTGCTGTTGGTTCATTGACCTTCTGTGCTAAAGAGAACAAGTGAGGGTCATCTCATCCTGCTCCTCATGCTGCCTCGACTGCCTGCACTGATTGCTAACTAATTTCCTTCTTACAAAACTTCAGATTTGTCTGTTTTTATCCCGGCAATCACTGAACTGAGATTTAAAATGAATCTGAAATGTTACTGATGAAGTTTTACTGTTGACAAGCAGTGTGTGATAATTCACTTTAAGATACAGTGCTAGTGATATCTTTTTAAAGGTATAATGCTGTTATGTCACATTGGGCAATTTGTTGCCTGTATCTTTTTTTTTACATTCTCTTTTGAAAACTACTTTTGAGAACTTTGGTGAAGAAAGTTCCAACATTTGAGGTTTTACCCTGACACCAATTATTTCTTACTGTTAACCCTAACACTAACCCTAACCCTAAAGGAATTGTAATAACTGAGCAGTTTAACCAGAGCACTTAAAAAAAAAAGCATTTATGCATTTTAAAATTCAAGTGTGAAAGATTTAAGTGACACAGTTTCTTAAAATATATCAGAAATTCAATATAAAACGCACAGAAAATAAGAAATATGTTGTTGTTACCTCACAGTGGAACCCCACCGGCCACGTTGCAGCTACAACACTGTTTTGGTCTGTTTCCCACGTGGCTTCAAACCCCACCAGGTGCATTTCAAAAGCAAAGAATATTTTGCCTACCAGACTTTGCTAACTTGCTCAGATTTGGTCAAACTTTCTACCATGAGTAAATATGCCACATAGTCAAATTGTTTCCCTTTTGGCTGTTTTTACAGATAAGTTAAATCAACCAGATTTTCTATGTGTTTCTGTGTCTGACTTCCGGCCAGCTTGATCCGCTTTGTGCAGACTGACGCTGTTGCTTGCACCGTCCGTCATAACAAGAAACGCTGCCACATACAATGTGGACACAGACACATGGGTCCTCTGCCATGTAGACCGCCATGTTGCACCACTATGTTTCTACAGTAGCCTAGAATGGACTACTTTCACAGTCACAGTAGTTTCTTTAGTTTGGGAAACTGACACCCCTAGATTTCACTAATTCATTTATTCTGTGGTACGTGTTTCAGACATACAGTAAGCTTTATCAGTGTGCCCACATTTACTTCCTGTTGCGGTGTTTGCTGTTTCTTAGCAACACAAATCCAATGAGAGAAAGTTACCAAAGCAAGATAATGAAAGACATTTTCAAGTGAAACAGGACAAAGTCATCATTTTGTCTTATATAGCTACATGGCAGGGGGTTTCCATGGTGACAACACAAAAGTGGAATTGATGGTCATTAAAGAAATAAAAAGGAATAAAAAGAAACAAAATGCACATTTGTATTTTTATTCTTGATCTTTATTCTTCTTGTTCTGTTGCTGCATTTCATCTGCTTCAGCTAAGAAAGACTTCATTATTCCACCTTGGAAGTTGGCCCTGTCGGGCACAGTTGACAAATGAACAGCCTTAATTATGTTGATCATTTGAGCTTATGTTTGTTCATGGCTGTCACTGAAACCAATTTGAAATCTGAATCTTAATCATCTGCATATTAAACCAGGGCAAACCGAGGCAGATCATAATTTTAAAATCTTTTGATTCTAATGTTGTAGAAATGTTTCTGAAATATGTTATTTCTTTTCATGCAGAACTACAGAAATTATTTATATGTGAAGAACAAGCATTACTGAGTACACTGCCACCATGACATGCATCTCCGGGCATTTGGTTTGTTTGTAATAATTATATGTGTGCTGGCATGCGTGCGTGCAGCGTGTACCTCTATATAAATGCACATAAGAAGAAGAAGAATATTAACTCCACTGATTCCTCAATGTTACATATTTTTTTACTTACAAAATACAACCACACACACACACACACACACACACACACACACACACACACACACACACACACACACACACACACACACACACACACACACACACAGGGGCTTAAGGCATGCAAATGTGGGGAGATGGTGAAGTAATGGGCAACCACGTAGCAGCACCCAGTCAGGGGTTCAGTACCTTTCTCAAGGGCACATCCAAAGCCACTGGTCCATGCTACACTTGAACCAGCCACCAGTTCCCAAGCCAAGTCCCTACAGACCAACTTATTTTACCTGTAGGCCTAAATCTAGTTTCATTATGTTGTTTAGGGTGAAAACGTAAACCTGAAAAAAAGGGCAGTGTGTTTGTCTGCATTTGTTAGAAATTAATGCAGTTTCTTCAATTCTTTCTCCCGAGAAGAAAATGTTTGGAGCTCAGCTGATGTGTTCTTAAAGTATAATCCAGTTAGCATGCAGTTTGTATGTTTACTTCATGAAGGCAAGTGTAGGACTCAGTGCCTTCCATCCAATTATACTCTATATAGTTTAAGGTTAGGGTGAGATTCAGAAAAGACTCAAAATACTCTAAATAAATACAGAAATGTTAAGTTAAATTTAAAATAGTGCAAAGTTTGCTGAATGACAGAGACCATTTCTGGTCAAAATAAGCACATTAGCACTTTTAAAATAACACGAGTGTGAGGAAATGCATTGCTTGCAGAAATCCGTGGGTGACAAAGAAAAGACAGGAGGCAGTTCTCTTATAAGGAGGGGGAAATTTTATTTATAACACATGATGCTGACAGGGAGTCACCAGCTCAGCGTCTATATTACAAGGTTGATCTGCAAGGCTGCGCATTTACTGTACGGGATTTGGAAACCAAGATTGCAGTGGCACTATAAACACACGCTCGAAACAACAGATTCTTTCCCTTTTTTTTCCTTTTTTTTCTTTGTTTTCTTACAAAATGGTACAAACAACAATACAAAATATTTGTGCTGTTGACAATTTACAAAAAAGTCTTTTGACTCGATAACTGTGCAATTATTTTTTCAGCTTTTTTTTCTCTCCTCCATTTGAAACTATGTGAGTATGGTACACCAGAATCCCCTTCTGGACTGCAACCTCGATCATGCGGGCTGCGACACATTTTAAAATGTTGTATGGTTACTGTAATAGAACTCATCTGTCCATTATAAAAAGACACATGCAAAAAGCTCCAATTGTACAGTTACAGTTTGCCTAACTTGGTCTGTTTAGCTTCAAGCAAATACTACATTATGTACACTTGGACTTATAGGGTGAACTCGTGTGAAACACTGCTGCCTGTCTGTCTTTGTAGTTCTGGCCATAGAACAGCAAAAAAATTGACTCCTGCCGGAGCCTCCCGTCATGTGTGTGTCCATGTTCAGGCAGTGTCCACGAATGAGACCAAGTGTCCTTTAATTAACACCAGTCAGAGAGGCAGAAGAGCCTGGCAAAAGTTGGCACAGCCAGAAGACAGGGGTGGACTACAGCAGTGTGATAGTTCTCCCTTCACTTTACCATTTCTTAATTATTCCCTCACTTTAGCAAGGGAACGTCAATAAGACAAGTGGACCAAGTATATAACAAGCAATGATCAATCTTCCTTCATTTCCCCTTACAGATTGCATTTAAATGGGAGGTCAAAACTCCACTGATGATTTGTTGCCGAGTGTCATTGTGTCATTGTTAACATTCAGTATCATAATGGCATTGCGTCATGTATGTATGACACATTTAAATCGGTCATTTACCTTGTGTAAAGTGTGTGCGCCTGTGTGTGGAGTGGGGCGGCCTCCTGCTATGTTTGGCCCTGAATGGGTTGTGAATGTCTGATAAGAGAGCATGAGCATTTTAATAAAGCATGTCTTTATTGTGTGAATACCGGATGGCCTTTAGTAATGTTGGAGTCTTGCAGCTGAATTAAAACAATGCTGAAAGGGGCTCATATAATATAGAACACTCACATATATACAGTAAGGCCTAGAGGAGTGAGTGTGTGCTAGTATAGACTGTACAAGTTGGTTTGAAGTGGAGCCTTTTCAGCGTGATGAAGCTAAACTTGAACAGCGACGCGAGTATGTCTGTAAGCTCATATAGAATCATACAGATCCTCTTCAATGCACATGGCTTCTTGTGGTGAAATATACAATGCCAAGTATTTCATTTGAAACAAAACTGGAGTGAAAGAAAGATGCAAAGACCACACAGAGACAGAAAAAAAACATGTTACCAAACGTATAAAAATGTTCTGTATATACAACATTTATATGTAAGAAATAATCACAGATAGCATAAAAGTAACAGCTGTGTTTATTTTGTGAAGATATTCTGTAGGCCGAGGATGGAAACCTTATCCAGCAGCAAGCTGTGGATACCACTCCTTTTTTTAAAGTCTGCTTTGATAGCTGACAGCTATCCTGAAGATTGCCTCTGTAGGTTTAAACACTGCAAAGTGCAATTTACACCCATTTATCTATTAATGCAAATGAAAAAAATTCTTACCCTGTTAACCACATCAATAATACTCTGACTTTCCTTCACTTGTTTATGGTCAAATCTCATCCTTATGTCTTTGTTATGGCATGACAGTTATTCACACAGGCAATATTTTCCCTTTATATTTCGTCTCAAGTTCATTCCTTTACTTCTACTCTGAAAGTAGAACTGCAATTTTTAATACGGTTTGTGAAAACAAACTAAAGATGTTTTTATCTACAGGTATTTATATGAACCATAAGAAGGTGAAAGACATCTGAAAAAAGCAGAAGGAAATAAAGAGTGGATGATCCTTCTCATCACATCTGAAGAACACTGTCGTTACTGAGATTTCCGCCAAGCACTCACCATATTCATAATTAATAGAAAATCTGGTCCGTCCACATCAAGTTGAAACTGGCGACGGAGGATTTCAATGGATAAGGAATGATTAAATCTTTGTATCATGCACCAGCATCTCCTGGTCCCTATGTGAAATGTTTTGCATATTTCAATAATTTAATACAAAGACTAAAGCTCTTTTTTTTCAGTTCACTACATGCAGTTCTAGTGGGCTGAAATGTGATTACAAAAGCCCATGGGTAGTGCTGATTTTTCATTAAATCACAACAAAACTGTCTTTCAAAATGTCTTCCTTCTAAAGCGCTATTACTGAAGCTTTAGTTTTGAAAGTCTGCTTTGATAAAGCGCAGAACTTCATAACAGACCTTCCCTTCCTCTCACTTCTTTTCAAAACCTCTTGAACTTGCAGCCAAACATTTCAGGAGAAAATTTCAGATGAATGAAATGCCGCCTGAAGAGAGACAGATTGTGACGGCGCTAAATCCCTGGCTGAGGATCAGTTCCCCCAGTTTCTGTGACAGGGACCAGCACCAAAGTTTGTATATTAAAAGTTTACTGAGAAATAAGAGCGACTCAACAGAAGTAAAAGAAAATAAGAGAAAGGGAGATTCAGGATGGGGCTCACAACTCTGCATGTAATGCTATCAAAGTCATTTGAAGTAATCCTGTATTTTCTCTTCTCTCGCGTTTGTACAGTTTATACAGTTTTCTTTGACACATTTACCACACAATAACTGGCTCCATGTTAATTACCTTTGGGTGAAGGGATAAACATGCAAACCTTAAATGATATTAAAGGCAAAGTCTCCTTAAATAACCCTCATTTGTACTTCATATACAGTAACATTACAGAGGTAACACTCATCACATTCTTCAAAATTTAGTAACAACCCTTATCAAGTTTTAGGTGCAAATACTGAGAGCTCAAAACAAACACAGCTGCTATTGAAGCCACAATAAACAAAGACACGCGATGCATTTCTTCTCTAAGACAGTCCCACAATGTATTTTTGTGATTTCACTAATCATTTTTCTTCGGTTTTTCTTGTAGTTTGAGGGATGCATTTGTGTGTTCATGTGTGAGCAGCGTGTAACAGCGGGGATTATTCTGTCTGTGTGTGCATTGACGTGCTCTGACAGGTCAATCAATGAGGAGAAGATGCAGTCTGCTGTTGGTTCATTGACCTTCTGTGCTAAAGAGAACAAGTGAGGGTCATCTCATCCTGCTCCTCATGCTGCCTCGACTGCCTGCACTGATTGCTAACTAATTTCCTTCTTACAAAACTTCAGATTTGTCTGTTTTTATCCCGGCAATCACTGAACTGAGATTTAAAATGAATCTGAAATGTTACTGATGAAGTTTTACTGTTGACAAGCAGTGTGTGATAATTCACTTTAAGATACAGTGCTAGTGATATCTTTTTAAAGGTATAATGCTGTTATGTCACATTGGGCAATTTGTTGCCTGTATCTTTTTTTTTACATTCTCTTTTGAAAACTACTTTTGAGAACTTTGGTGAAGAAAGTTCCAACATTTGAGGTTTTACCCTGACACCAATTATTTCTTACTGTTAACCCTAACACTAACCCTAACCCTAAAGGAATTGTAATAACTGAGCAGTTTAACCAGAGCACTTAAAAAAAAAAGCATTTATGCATTTTAAAATTCAAGTGTGAAAGATTTAAGTGACACAGTTTCTTAAAATATATCAGAAATTCAATATAAAACGCACAGAAAATAAGAAATATGTTGTTGTTACCTCACAGTGGAACCCCACCGGCCACGTTGCAGCTACAACACTGTTTTGGTCTGTTTCCCACGTGGCTTCAAACCCCACCAGGTGCATTTCAAAAGCAAAGAATATTTTGCCTACCAGACTTTGCTAACTTGCTCAGATTTGGTCAAACTTTCTACCATGAGTAAATATGCCACATAGTCAAATTGTTTCCCTTTTGGCTGTTTTTACAGATAAGTTAAATCAACCAGATTTTCTATGTGTTTCTGTGTCTGACTTCCGGCCAGCTTGATCCGCTTTGTGCAGACTGACGCTGTTGCTTGCACCGTCCGTCATAACAAGAAACGCTGCCACATACAATGTGGACACAGACACATGGGTCCTCTGCCATGTAGACCGCCATGTTGCACCACTATGTTTCTACAGTAGCCTAGAATGGACTACTTTCACAGTCACAGTAGTTTCTTTAGTTTGGGAAACTGACACCCCTAGATTTCACTAATTCATTTATTCTGTGGTACGTGTTTCAGACATACAGTAAGCTTTATCAGTGTGCCCACATTTACTTCCTGTTGCGGTGTTTGCTGTTTCTTAGCAACACAAATCCAATGAGAGAAAGTTACCAAAGCAAGATAATGAAAGACATTTTCAAGTGAAACAGGACAAAGTCATCATTTTGTCTTATATAGCTACATGGCAGGGGGTTTCCATGGTGACAACACAAAAGTGGAATTGATGGTCATTAAAGAAATAAAAAGGAATAAAAAGAAACAAAATGCACATTTGTATTTTTATTCTTGATCTTTATTCTTCTTGTTCTGTTGCTGCATTTCATCTGCTTCAGCTAAGAAAGACTTCATTATTCCACCTTGGAAGTTGGCCCTGTCGGGCACAGTTGACAAATGAACAGCCTTAATTATGTTGATCATTTGAGCTTATGTTTGTTCATGGCTGTCACTGAAACCAATTTGAAATCTGAATCTTAATCATCTGCATATTAAACCAGGGCAAACCGAGGCAGATCATAATTTTAAAATCTTTTGATTCTAATGTTGTAGAAATGTTTCTGAAATATGTTATTTCTTTTCATGCAGAACTACAGAAATTATTTATATGTGAAGAACAAGCATTACTGAGTACACTGCCACCATGACATGCATCTCCGGGCATTTGGTTTGTTTGTAATAATTATATGTGTGCTGGCATGCGTGCGTGCAGCGTGTACCTCTATATAAATGCACATAAGAAGAAGAAGAATATTAACTCCACTGATTCCTCAATGTTACATATTTTTTTACTTACAAAATACAACCACACACACACACACACACACACACACACACACACACACACACACACACACACACACACACACACACACACACACACACACACACACACACACACACACACAGGGGCTTAAGGCATGCAAATGTGGGGAGATGGTGAAGTAATGGGCAACCACGTAGCAGCACCCAGTCAGGGGTTCAGTACCTTTCTCAAGGGCACATCCAAAGCCACTGGTCCATGCTACACTTGAACCAGCCACCAGTTCCCAAGCCAAGTCCCTACAGACCAACTTATTTTACCTGTAGGCCTAAATCTAGTTTCATTATGTTGTTTAGGGTGAAAACGTAAACCTGAAAAAAAGGGCAGTGTGTTTGTCTGCATTTGTTAGAAATTAATGCAGTTTCTTCAATTCTTTCTCCCGAGAAGAAAATGTTTGGAGCTCAGCTGATGTGTTCTTAAAGTATAATCCAGTTAGCATGCAGTTTGTATGTTTACTTCATGAAGGCAAGTGTAGGACTCAGTGCCTTCCATCCAATTATACTCTATATAGTTTAAGGTTAGGGTGAGATTCAGAAAAGACTCAAAATACTCTAAATAAATACAGAAATGTTAAGTTAAATTTAAAATAGTGCAAAGTTTGCTGAATGACAGAGACCATTTCTGGTCAAAATAAGCACATTAGCACTTTTAAAATAACACGAGTGTGAGGAAATGCATTGCTTGCAGAAATCCGTGGGTGACAAAGAAAAGACAGGAGGCAGTTCTCTTATAAGGAGGGGGAAATTTTATTTATAACACATGATGCTGACAGGGAGTCACCAGCTCAGCGTCTATATTACAAGGTTGATCTGCAAGGCTGCGCATTTACTGTACGGGATTTGGAAACCAAGATTGCAGTGGCACTATAAACACACGCTCGAAACAACAGATTCTTTCCCTTTTTTTTCCTTTTTTTTCTTTGTTTTCTTACAAAATGGTACAAACAACAATACAAAATATTTGTGCTGTTGACAATTTACAAAAAAGTCTTTTGACTCGATAACTGTGCAATTATTTTTTCAGCTTTTTTTTCTCTCCTCCATTTGAAACTATGTGAGTATGGTACACCAGAATCCCCTTCTGGACTGCAACCTCGATCATGCGGGCTGCGACACATTTTAAAATGTTGTATGGTTACTGTAATAGAACTCATCTGTCCATTATAAAAAGACACATGCAAAAAGCTCCAATTGTACAGTTACAGTTTGCCTAACTTGGTCTGTTTAGCTTCAAGCAAATACTACATTATGTACACTTGGACTTATAGGGTGAACTCGTGTGAAACACTGCTGCCTGTCTGTCTTTGTAGTTCTGGCCATAGAACAGCAAAAAAATTGACTCCTGCCGGAGCCTCCCGTCATGTGTGTGTCCATGTTCAGGCAGTGTCCACGAATGAGACCAAGTGTCCTTTAATTAACACCAGTCAGAGAGGCAGAAGAGCCTGGCAAAAGTTGGCACAGCCAGAAGACAGGGGTGGACTACAGCAGTGTGATAGTTCTCCCTTCACTTTACCATTTCTTAATTATTCCCTCACTTTAGCAAGGGAACGTCAATAAGACAAGTGGACCAAGTATATAACAAGCAATGATCAATCTTCCTTCATTTCCCCTTACAGATTGCATTTAAATGGGAGGTCAAAACTCCACTGATGATTTGTTGCCGAGTGTCATTGTGTCATTGTTAACATTCAGTATCATAATGGCATTGCGTCATGTATGTATGACACATTTAAATCGGTCATTTACCTTGTGTAAAGTGTGTGCGCCTGTGTGTGGAGTGGGGCGGCCTCCTGCTATGTTTGGCCCTGAATGGGTTGTGAATGTCTGATAAGAGAGCATGAGCATTTTAATAAAGCATGTCTTTATTGTGTGAATACCGGATGGCCTTTAGTAATGTTGGAGTCTTGCAGCTGAATTAAAACAATGCTGAAAGGGGCTCATATAATATAGAACACTCACATATATACAGTAAGGCCTAGAGGAGTGAGTGTGTGCTAGTATAGACTGTACAAGTTGGTTTGAAGTGGAGCCTTTTCAGCGTGATGAAGCTAAACTTGAACAGCGACGCGAGTATGTCTGTAAGCTCATATAGAATCATACAGATCCTCTTCAATGCACATGGCTTCTTGTGGTGAAATATACAATGCCAAGTATTTCATTTGAAACAAAACTGGAGTGAAAGAAAGATGCAAAGACCACACAGAGACAGAAAAAAAACATGTTACCAAACGTATAAAAATGTTCTGTATATACAACATTTATATGTAAGAAATAATCACAGATAGCATAAAAGTAACAGCTGTGTTTATTTTGTGAAGATATTCTGTAGGCCGAGGATGGAAACCTTATCCAGCAGCAAGCTGTGGATACCACTCCTTTTTTTAAAGTCTGCTTTGATAGCTGACAGCTATCCTGAAGATTGCCTCTGTAGGTTTAAACACTGCAAAGTGCAATTTACACCCATTTATCTATTAATGCAAATGAAAAAAATTCTTACCCTGTTAACCACATCAATAATACTCTGACTTTCCTTCACTTGTTTATGGTCAAATCTCATCCTTATGTCTTTGTTATGGCATGACAGTTATTCACACAGGCAATATTTTCCCTTTATATTTCGTCTCAAGTTCATTCCTTTACTTCTACTCTGAAAGTAGAACTGCAATTTTTAATACGGTTTGTGAAAACAAACTAAAGATGTTTTTATCTACAGGTATTTATATGAACCATAAGAAGGTGAAAGACATCTGAAAAAAGCAGAAGGAAATAAAGAGTGGATGATCCTTCTCATCACATCTGAAGAACACTGTCGTTACTGAGATTTCCGCCAAGCACTCACCATATTCATAATTAATAGAAAATCTGGTCCGTCCACATCAAGTTGAAACTGGCGACGGAGGATTTCAATGGATAAGGAATGATTAAATCTTTGTATCATGCACCAGCATCTCCTGGTCCCTATGTGAAATGTTTTGCATATTTCAATAATTTAATACAAAGACTAAAGCTCTTTTTTTTCAGTTCACTACATGCAGTTCTAGTGGGCTGAAATGTGATTACAAAAGCCCATGGGTAGTGCTGATTTTTCATTAAATCACAACAAAACTGTCTTTCAAAATGTCTTCCTTCTAAAGCGCTATTACTGAAGCTTTAGTTTTGAAAGTCTGCTTTGATAAAGCGCAGAACTTCATAACAGACCTTCCCTTCCTCTCACTTCTTTTCAAAACCTCTTGAACTTGCAGCCAAACATTTCAGGAGAAAATTTCAGATGAATGAAATGCCGCCTGAAGAGAGACAGATTGTGACGGCGCTAAATCCCTGGCTGAGGATCAGTTCCCCCAGTTTCTGTGACAGGGACCAGCACCAAAGTTTGTATATTAAAAGTTTACTGAGAAATAAGAGTGACTCAACAGAAGTAAAAGAAAATAAGAGAAAGGGAGATTCAGGATGGGGCTCACAACTCTGCATGTAATGCTATCAAAGTCATTTGAAGTAATCCTGTATTTTCTCTTCTCTCGCGTTTGTACAGTTTATACAGTTTTCTTTGACACATTTACCACACAATAACTGGCTCCATGTTAATTACCTTTGGGTGAAGGGATAAACATGCAAACCTTAAATGATATTAAAGGCAAAGTCTCCTTAAATAACCCTCATTTGTACTTCATATACAGTAACATTACAGAGGTAACACTCATCACATTCTTCAAAATTTAGTAACAACCCTTATCAAGTTTTAGGTGCAAATACTGAGAGCTCAAAACAAACACAGCTGCTATTGAAGCCACAATAAACAAAGACACGCGATGCATTTCTTCTCTAAGACAGTCCCACAATGTATTTTTGTGATTTCACTAATCACATTCAAGTTGGCTGTGATCTAGGAGCACAGATATGCCTTACTTGAAAAGTTAATGATTTGTCCATAACTTACAGACACACTGTAGGTCTATGTACAGTACGTCTACATAAAGCGGCCACGTAAGCCAGTGCTGCTCTGAAACCAGCACTGACATCCTGCAGCCACCACAGCTCTGCAGGACGATAAAATGATGATGAGAAGGGTAGGTCTGAGTTAAAGGGTCAGGGGTCATATGGGGGCATGTAAGCCCAGAAAATGGCAACCAATCCTGAGTTATCGGGAGTCTGCTAAAATACGCACCACTGAAGGCACTTTTTAAACAACAGTGCTTCTGTTCTAAGTAATTCAAGTTGAAGAAAGAATAAACCAGGGTCCTCTGTGCACGAAGGACTTTCATATCTGTGTTCTAGTTCTTGTTTTTTTTTTCTTTTGTTCCCCCTTAGACAAAGCAAGCGGCTCAACCTAAAGCTTCTGCAGAGAGGCAGGCGGGGGCTGACAGCGAGGGAAAAGTTAAAACCCTCAGAAATAGGGAACGGCTTGAATTGGGGGGGTTACTGGTGACAAGAAAAGCTACACAAACTAAAGGAAAAAACAAAATCTGACCACTAAAAACTAAAACTCTAGCATAAAACCAAAAGAGAGAGAAAAGCACAAGAGTGTGAAGATACAAACTATGAGAAGCCTGCAATTCAGGGCTTCAGTTTCAGTCTCAGACAGGCTTAGAGCAGGAGACGGTTGAGAAGAGCACCCGAAACTGACTCACGGCACTGGTCCTCTGTGGTGGGTAATTTGATTGGTTGGTTGGTTGGTTGGTTGGTCAGTCAGTTGGTCAGTGTGAACATGTCATTGTTAACGTGTGTTCAATAAGGGTGTAATAGCCCCACATGTTAGAGGGACAGAGCATGGCAGGCCAGCTGACGGGACGAGGGTGTGTGTGTGTGTGCGCATGTGTGACAGGGCAGATTTAATCATCATCCCCTCCTCCGTACATATCGGCCAGCTTCTTGAAACGAGGGCCCCAGTCGTTGAGGTAGTCATAGTCCTGGTCCCCCGTGCTGGAGGAGTTGAGGGAGCTGACAGAGCCGGCGGTAGAGCCGCTACCCTCATAGTCAAACACCAGCAGGGAGTCATACGGAGGAGCTGTGGGGTCGTTGTCTGCTGCTCGCAGGCCCTAAACAGGACAGAGAGGAGGAAATGTATTGATTAGGACTCAGGAAATCATGTTGATCAGTGATGGAAAAGCAACATGTTATACGAAGTAAACTTCAAACATGAAAGAAGGAAAAGGCAAAATTGATATCAAGTCCCAGGTATGGGTAAAGTTCAGAAATGGTGCATCCTACATTTCCCATGATGCAACCAAAAGCATCTTTTCCTTACACATTTCCTTTATGATGAATGGCTGCATCTGAATGCTGTGAACTTCTCCAACACGGAAATCCACCCTAGTTCACAGCAATGTTTCAGTGCGCACAATGAACGGCTTTGTGAGTATGTGGCACTAACCTACTCCTCTTCACCCTTTTGTGGGCTAAGTAGACACTTGAAATTGCAATACAAACATCAGTTTGCTGCAGGCGTCCATGTTTTCCCGAGCAGATGCTCTGGGACGAACTTACATTGGAAATCGGAAATACCAACTCAGAACTATTGACTTCCGACTTGCAATAGATTGCAGCATTTAGCTCAGCCTAAGGCTTATTATTTAAGACATTATGCAGCTGTTTTCACAGGCTGAGCATTACTCTTTATGACCATTAAACTGACCTTGTGTCAGCTCTTGTTTTTGAACTTGATTTATCAATGTGTGATCAAACCCTATTCATCAATATTTTGTTAGGGTTTCATGAATAAGGTGTGAAGAGGCCTGTATGTTTTCCTGCCAGCACTCAGGACCTGCACTTGTTTCTTAGAATGACAAATGAGGGCCAATGACCCGAAGGTTAGGCAGGTGAAGAGAGTGGACTTCATCCACTTCACTGGAATACAGAGATGCCATAGATAGAAATCTAAAAAGCCTCAACCCCCAGGGGTACGGTGCGTGGCAGAAACACCATGTGTTTGGTGTGTTTGTGTTTTACAAGACTGCTGGAGCGAGATCAGGTGAGTACATGTGAGAGAGAGGAAGGGAGGGTGGGAGAGACAGAAAGAGAGAGAGTGAGAGAGAGTGTCAAGACTGGATGGATCAAAACTGAACAGCTGCCAACACCTCTCGAGTGTGAACGTGTTGTCACGAGTCTGTCAATCAGCATTTTCTCGCATCAGTGTGCTAATGACAGTGTATGTGTGTGTGTGTGCGTGCATGCGTGTGTGTGTGTGAATAAAGCTGGCACGGTGAGAGCAGCTGTAAAGTAAAGCTCTAAGTTGTTTCTATCACCATACTTGAGAGTTTACATATTGAACAGCATCCAGAAATGAGTAATCACATTAAACGTCAGATCGATGGAAAGTGAGAGTGAGAGGCCAGCTCGCTGTGGGAGAAACAAATCTAATGATGTTTAAGCTCTCATGCATGTGAGATGTAATGTGCGTGTCCATTAATGTAAATTCACCTCGTGGATGAAGTCCCCGATGTCTCCAGGGTGGGGCACGACAGGTCTGATGGGGTACTGGGATTCGGGGATGATGGGACGTTCGTCCACCCTGCGGACACCAGGTGGCTTGCTGATGATGTGTTCCAAGGAGTCAGGCTGCTGCAGCTGGCTCAGGTCGTAGTCCTACGCAGCCACAGGGACGTACAGATGTAAGAAGGCGTAGATAAAAAAGCGTGAAAGCATGTGTGCATAGGTACGTCTGTCTGGATCCTACCTGGTCCTCTTCTCCTCCTCCCTCTTCATCGTATTTGAGGATGTTGTCTCTGACATCATCTTCAGGGTCAATAAGGAGCTGCTTGGTCTGCCTCTCCTTCTCTCTCCGCTTGATCCACACCACAAACAACAGCACCATGCCTACAGGGACACACACATGATCATGATGAACTCTTAGGTTTGCTGTATAGTGGTGCTTTAAGCTAAAGGCTAGCATGCTTCTGCTCATCTGCAGAGGGTATCATGTTTACCAGGTTCATCATCTTAATTTAGCATGTTAGCATGGTCACATGCTAATTAGCACAAAACATAAAGTATGGCTGAGACTCATTCTGTCCTAATGAAAGCACTAGATTAAAAAATCATGGAATCATTTAAAAGATGCTAAAATAAATCAACCACCATGAGCAGAATTTATCCTCTGGGGATCGTGAATGTCTGTACAACATTTCATAAAAAATCCACCCTGTAGTTGGAGAGTTGTTGAGCCTTTTATGTATCCTCACTGTTTGTCCTTTGTCTTCCTTAAGAAAGAAATTTCAAACTTTAATGGGTTAAATAAGCATAGAAATAAATAAATAAAACCTGTATTGGTAGCAGCACTAATGAAAACAATACATCTCACACAGTATAACATTTTAAAATATGTTGAAAAACCCCCACACTAGTGGGTGCATTTGTCTATAGGAATTGTTTATATATGAACTATGCAACCCACAGCAACAAAGCATGCCCGAGGCATAATTCACTGGCAAGACAGACAGCATCAGATATTTAGACTACCGGGAAAAGAAGACAGAAACCTTCTTGTCAAGAGATGCTGGAGATGATTCCAGCAATTGAGGCCTTAATCCATTACACAAACTACTGCTCACATTGTTGTATTACAGTCTGGTGAATGTTTAATGACTGTGCCTTGAACTGCACAATGACAGAAGGACAAAGACAATCATAGGCGGCTTTAACTTTTTTTTTTGGACTTATCTGTGTGCACGGCATGTCTGAAAGTAGCGAGGTGTCAGTGGGTGAATGCGATATGAACTGTTGATACTCACTGAGCAGAATGATGATGCAGATGAGGATGGAGATGATGGCCCCGGTACCGAGGCCAGCGGCTGCCACGGCCCCGATGGTGGTGCAGTCCCCGTTTTCATCGCAGGGACACACCTTCACTTTGATGACTGATCTGTTGGACAACGGAGGGTTTCCAGAGTCCGACACAATTATAGGGACCTCATACACCCCTGGCTCTAAATACACCTGGTACCGCAGCCCTAAACGGGCATAATCACCTGTGCCAATAGAGAGAAAAGATACTGGGTGTAACAAATCAACACATTTTTTAATACAAAACTTTCTGCCTGGAGCCTAGCCTATATTTATTTCTGACCAAAAGTACAGTATACATGGGCAAGAAAGACCTAAGGAATGGGATTTTGGAGTCAGTATATAAAATAATTGGTAAGAAATGACTGGCCTAATGCTCCTCAATGTTTTGCTACACACATGGCACAGTAAAACCATTCATTTTTATATCTTCTCTGGCTCTGTTAATGTACGTGGACACCTTCTCACCACTGATCCGAGAAATTGTCCAGTTGCGTCGAATGCTGGTGGGAAAGCTTGCCAGCTCGAAGACAAACGGTCCAGCATTTGGGTCTGTGTCGGCATCAGCTGCAGTGATGTTGACGCCATTGACGTTTCGATTCATCCGCTCACAGATCTGAGACTCTTTGGGTATGAGTGCCGGGGGGTTGTCATTAATATCTATCAGATAAATCTGCAGCGTGCCTGTGCCGCTGGCTGCAGGAGAGCCTGGGAGCAGAAAGGAGAAAAAGAAAACAGCATCATGAAGGGAGGCAAAGATGACAGAAGATGTGCGCAGTGAAAGGGACGATTGAGAGGGAAGACGGACAGGAGTTGAAGGCCGACAGGGGGGAGGCAAATAATCAAAGTGAATAAATAAGAAGAGATAAAAAGGAAATGCACACTGTTTATTCACAATGGTAATGTTAGAGGTAGGGGTGCTGTAGCTGGAGGAGAATTTCTGGCCTTGACAGAAATACTTCTGACAGTTATGCTTTCTAACCCCAAATCAAACCCAGTCAATCCAGATACAGGCAGAGCACATCCAATTGCCTAGAGAGGCCTTAGGTACAATAATGATGACTGTAACACAATCAAACAAGTCCTTGTCTGTGTGTATTTACACAGTACTAGGAGAGCCAATGATTCTGTAGATAAAGGAAAGTCTGTTTGCAATATTAACAATGCCCGGTGGTGAGTGGGGCATTCTCATTGTGGTGCACAGAGCTCTCCATTCTCACTTAAGCAGAGCGCAGCAGCAGATGTGTTTATGTGTAAGGATATCTGATCTGCATGCTTACATACTTCCTCCCTGCTCACATGTAACTGACAATGAGCCAGCAATCTTGAAAAAGTGAAGCAATGTGAAAGCAGCTGTGAATGTATTCTTTTTATATAGACTACTGTATGATCTGTGATGAAAATACATTGTTATCTGCTCTCCTCTGGTTGGGTTGAAATTGGACCCACTGTGTTATGGCATCTTTAAAAAAAATAAAATAATAATAGTAGTGTCTTTCTTTAGGAATCCACAATGTGTTCACAGTGGCTATAGCATTGTATTGCCATATTATTTACACATGATTTTAACAACAGTCCTATTATACATACAGCTGTGGCTAATTATGCAGATATTAAAGTTGCAATATTTTCTGAAATTAACCTCTGTAGATGTTGCACCAGTGTTGCACCTAAGTCCATGTTGTAATTCTGTGAGAAAGTTAAGACAATTGGCGGAATCTGGTGTGATGCGTAGGCAGCCATTGCAGGTGCTGGTTCACTACAATATTGTCAGCCTTGGACTGTAATAACATGCACTGATGCACACAGACCACGCACACACACACACACACCTCATCTGCAGACACAATCCTGAAGCGCTTTGCATTGATTGAACAGAGCAACAGACCATCAGCAACAGCATTTTTAGAGAATTGGAAGTAAAGAATAGACACTTTAAACAATCAGAGAGCGAGACAGCAGATAGGGGAGAAGACTGCATGAATGTATATGTGTGGTAAAAAAAGATGTGGCAGCGAGAAAAAAAAGCAGTATGAAGCTCAGGGCTGTTTACTGAGTGTGTGTCAGGGGGTGACAACCCTTAGCTGCCTCCAATTACGAGTCATTTCCCCGCCATGCCCCACTGGCTGAGCCATTGGATGGAATCAAGCGACCCCAGGGCCCATCTCTGGGATGAGATAAGGGCGATGTAATTTACAAAGATTTATGCAAAGCTGACAGATCTGCCAATTAAACATGGCAACGGAGCAAGACATTTGCCACAAGAAGAGTGAGACACAGTGTGAGCCCATCAGCAGTTTGAGTTCTGTGTGACTGGTAGCACTGTCATTAATATTGTTGATCATTAGAGAAGGTTGAGCCGATTGAGAAAGACTTAATTGATCAGTGAGTGATGGACGTAGCACTGGACCTCACAAGTTTCACAAGAAAAACAAAAACAAAAAAAACAATTGAAAAATAGTCTACATATATATTTAAAGTTGGGGGTTAAGACGAGATTCAGGGTTTCATAGTCTAGGGATTAATCAAATAGACAAGTAACACTTCAAAGATAATCCACTTGTTTCACTTATTAGTATGGATGAGTGAGTCCACCATGATCTGGATCTGTTCAACCAACTAAATAATCTGTATCAGTATCCGCACGCAGAATGAGTGTGGCTTGAACTGGACATGGTTGGTATTTAAACCAAAAGTAGGCAGGACTAACCTAAAGTGAACCCAACGTAACTCTCAGCTTTGATTCAGGTCACCAACTATTTCACTGATTTGAGGGAACTGAGTCATATTTAACAGATAGATGTCCCCCACTTCAAATCTCAGTTATTTACAGAGTAAAGTAACAGCTGTGAACTGTAGCTGCTGTTAGCTAACGTTAGTTAACTCAGTTAGCTGTAAAGTTACTGCCTGGAACTGGGTGCTCGGAGCACTGGTGGGGTCTTTGTATTTGGTTTAGGACAGCTGGAAGGAAGACATTTTTGGCTGAGCTTAGCAGCTTCTATTAACATTACTAATGGCAGAGGGGAAGAGACTTAAGAGGACAATGCAGCAAGCTAAAAAGAGACAAGGAGAGAGTGACCAAGCAGTAATGTAATCAAAACAAATACACGTGTACGACAGTCCATATAAGTAGGTCCAGTATTGCGGTCTGAAACTGGTGGTTTAATCACAACAAAAATCAATTTTTACATAACGATGCTTTAATGTACATTATTAAAAGCAAATTTAGCACTTGGCCACACACACACACACACGCACGCACGCACGCACGCACGCACGCACGCACACACGCACGCACGCACGCACGCACGCACGCACACACACACACACACACACACACACACAGGCACAGGCTTTCCCATTCTGCTGGTTTGTTAATCCCAGCCATGTATGGGGGACATGTGGAAGCAGCTTGCCACAGCTGATAGGAGAATTATGTGGGTTTTAACCAGCTAAATAAATAATTATGTTTGTGTAAATTCCTCCAAAGGATTTGTATTAACTCCCTTTTTTGATGAGGGCTCAGAGATGTGAGGCGTGGTGAAAAGACTTGTAGCAAGCCTATCATATGTTCTTTGAAGAGCATATAAACACAAACAATAACATAGGAGTGTGTCAGAAGGGTCTGAGTCAGTCAGATTGTGTCGGAGGGCGACGTGAAAATATGGTAAGAAATGCAAAAGCACCTCTCACTATGCTGTCACCACCTGTCCTGTCATACTATCCTTACTGTTTCATAGTACTTCTTACCATAATCCTTCTCACATTATGATGCCTGGCACTCCAGCAGCAACTAAACAGTCAGACTGATGTGCACACAAACATACACAAACATGATCTGAGCTGCTGGGTTCTCATCTTCTGGACTTCAGCATCAAAGAAACATGCCTCTCTAAACTTGACAAACTGACAAAGGTCAGAGGAAAAAATGGTTTCTATAGGAAAACAGGTAATCTATTGAAATAAAGAGGTCCAGGAAATGTCAGGAGAAGTAAAGGCGGGAGTAATTTAAGTGTTTGTGAGGTCCAAACAACAGGAGCAAGTTAACCTCTAATCCTGTTGCCTCTTCTTTCCCATCAGCACAGCAGGTTGCACGGCACAGTGACACACTGTCAATCATTGCAACAAAAATTTACAGAAAAACACACACAGACACACACAGAATCACAAATGTGTCTCAAATGAGTGCATTCTTCACACATGCTCACACCTATAAATACCCCAATGTTTCAAAGCCAGCTTGACTTAAGGTAAACACACCAGTGCTCTGCACGTCACAGATAAGGCAATTTGGGAATGGAAAAAAAACATTCCCTCTTTACTTGAGCACTCGCTTCCACTTGACAAAAAGAGAACTTATTTGTTTGCTGTGATTGAGTTTCTCAGTTAAACGTGAGGCAGAACAAATATATATGCCACATTGTGAGAAAGGAAATGAGAAGGCAGTCATGGGTAGAAGATAAGAAGGAGGGGAGGATCAAAAGTGTGACCAGTTGTGTGAATCCAGGATTTTCTCTAACCGCACTGCACTTAAATGCTGCAGAGCTTTTATGTCTTTATATTCCTCTAAATTCACATAAATGTCTTCATTTTCATTAAACAGTATGCAACATTTTTCACATCATTCTAACCTGTATTTACAATGATCAAAATCTCAGCATTCATACCATTCATCTCCATCTTGGATAATGTTTGAATTACTGATTTACTCATCCGACCCACATGTCTGTAGCTTGTTTTGTAGCTTTAACAGGCGACCCTGCAGGCATAAGCCCAGAGTAGAGGACGTGACATTTCATATAGGTTCATAATTGTCAAATGTATGATCCATCATTCTCAGAAACATATGCATTAAAAGCAGCTCTTACCATTGTCTGTTGCCAGAAATGTAGCTTCATATATATTGTTTTTGACATAGACAGATTCCCGGTCGAGCATTGCTGTGGTGACGATCTGACCATTGCTTCTGTTGATGGACAACCAGTCCGCAGGGTCATTCAGCTTTGAATACCTAAAGATGCAGAAGGACAGATTGATGGAGAAGTTAGCGCTTGTGTCCCCTGTTTACATGCATATTCTCTGGCACCTGTGTATACATAGATTACCTACACACACACGCACAGACACACACACACACACACACACACACACACACACACACACAAACACACACACACACACACACACACACACACACACACACACACACACACACACACACACACACACACACACACACACACACAAAATCACAGCGGCCTGACCTTCACACAGTTTAATTCTTCATTGACTTCTCCTCCAGAGCCTGCAGCCTACAGTCAATTTCACCTCATTTTTCACTTGCGTGTATCAGGCATTGAAGTCAATTACCTCCTACTTAAGCACTGCTGCAAATACCTGCATGTGCATTGCATGCACATATTCTAGGAGGTGTTTGCTTATGCTTGGTGAGGCTAAACTGCCTGACAGGTTTATATACATGCATGCTTTAGTGCTTGTATGTTTGCAAATGTTACTCTGTGTGTGTATGGGGAAGCTGTGTAATAGGGTAGAGACATGATGATAGGATCTCAGTACTGTCAAACAGGAAAGTGGATGTGGTAGCAGGTGGCGACATTCCCCTGGGATAAAGGGCAGGGAAGGAACCGAAGATCATCTCCTGGAAAGAATCCCAATCTCACTCTGATCTAACTGTTCTTGTTTCTTGGGCTTTTGTAGCTTTGGGCTCGTTCCACACTTTCAATTCTATCTGATCTCTCTCGACCCATGCCGCCTCACCTCATCTTGCTGTGCTTTTGTATTCATACATTTTCTTATCCCTGTCTATCTTCTCATCTTTGTCTCATTCCCTCTGTGATACAGAGTTCATCAACTGCCACCTCTCTTGCCCGGAATCTCACTTTTTGCCTGTGAAACATCAGCGGTGGACATGTGACACCTTGAGCTTACATAACAAGGTTTCTATTACCCTGGCTTCGTTTACTGGATGTCACTCTGGGCAATAAGGCCATGTTGTTGTATGTGACATACAGGTTCAGCTTTTAAATTCATCCCAATTGAAATGGTTTTGACCTTAGCCTTGCTTTTATAGTTATTGAATGGCAGTGTACTTACTGTCAGTGTATAGCCCACTTGTTTATTAACTTTAAATTCCACATGTACATTTCTACTTACATGGTGGAAACTGAGGCCTGCAGGGGTGGGTGATAGTAAAGAGGAGGGGGGATGGACATAGAGTATAATCTCTCTCCTGCAGTGAGGGAGGGAGGATTTTCCCAGCAGGTAGTGGGCATGATCCAAGGCATAGCGCAGTGCAGGGAAAGGGATCACAGAGATGACATTCCCACACTCTTGATGGTCTCACACAGGCCACAGCCAAGCCCACAGCCACTAACTGACGAGCTGTGAAATCACCACCAGGACTACAGTGAGTCCATCACAGTGGGAGGGTGGGATAAAAGTGTGAGGGAAATGATCAGGAATGGGCTGCAGTGGAAAGAGGGAGAGGTAGAGGCGACATTCAGCAGCATGGCCCTATGATCTGGTTTTAATATGCTCATTAAGACCTGACTTGATACCTACTGCTCTTTGGTGTCTAATTGCATCTCTTTTAGATTTGCTATGTCAAGCTGGCTCCCTCTGTCCAGACTGAAAGAAAACTATTTCTTTTTGTTTCCAGTGACAGGAAGACAAACTGCACTGCAGTTTTTACTGAGCAGAAGGAAATTAAAGGGTTCCCAAATAAACCCAAATACAGGGAACATAGGCTGTTACATTTATTAAATGAATAGTTTGACATTTTGGGATATGTGTTTATCGCTTTCTTGCCAATAATTGACACAATTTTCATATGTGTGCCTCAAAATGAAGCTAGAGTGAGCAGATGTTTAGCTTAGTATTAAAACTGGAAGCATGAGTAAACAGAAAATAAAAATAAAAAGTCTACCCAACATGATATCATGGGATGGAGTATAAATACTGCAGCATTTTTAAGAACGAGTGGCACCCGTTACAGATGCTGCATGAGTCTTAAGACTTATGAGTCCTAGGCACGAAGGATAGAATGAATTGGTCGTTATGATAACAGTAATAAATCTGTGGTTAACGCTTTGTACATAAATTATACATGCAACTTAACATAAGTCACAGTTGGCGTTTGATCTCGCATGGGACATAAACTGCAGCAGACAATTAGCTTAGCTTTAAGACTGGAAGTCCACTGAGTAAAAGTCCTGTGTCTGTTTGAACCATCCATCCACCCACACCTCTTCCAGATGTGGACCTACTTGCTCTCTGTACTGTCACCTGATATTTTTTTGTCTCTCTCTCTGACATGCCATCTTGCCGTTATTATAACTCAGTACAGGTGAAATGACGCACAAAATGACTTAATGCACTATTTAAAGATTTATGCAAAGCTGATCTACCAGCACCTCTAAAGGTCACTAATTAACATAGCATATCTTGTTTGTTTCAAACTTGATTTTGCACATGCATTTGTGTATAAATAAAATGACATATAAATGTTAAATGTAAAAATTTTTTACCTCTTCACTGAGCCAGAATGGATGTTTGCCCTTTCTTCCAGCATTCATGCCAAGCTAAGTTAATTGTCTGCTGGCTCCAGTTTCATATTTATTGTACAAACATGAGAGGAGTATCAATCTTTTTTTTATCTAACTTTCACCAGGAAAGTACATAATTGCATTTCCCTAAAAGGCCAAAGTATTCCTTTAAATCTGAGTAACACAAAAGAAGCAATAGATGGATATCTCAAAATCTGGGCACATATAACTAAAAGTATCTGCTGGGCTGTGACACAAGTGAGAAATTCTGTTTTTTTTTGTAATTTGGATTAATGGGGTTTTTAATGGAGTTTTTTCTTCCATAATGGGCTATAAAATACCACCAGAACCTATTCTTTTACAGCCACAGTGCATGATAGCACAAGTGGCTGTGTGCGCTCTGATGATAAAAGCCATAACACAAAGGTTTGTTCACAAAGCAGAGTGCTCTGTCCACCACCACCCTTTAATTAAGTCTCCCAAACAGCTCTCAGTGCAGATGTAATAAACCTTATATGAAGCAAATGAAGTCCTGAATGAACAGCCTTTGCAGCCAAGCTAATTTCCAACACACTGAATAGACAGTCCACTGCATTATTAGCGCAGTTCTCACGGAAAACTCCAGATAAGCTAAGGGCAGAATGTGTTTGGCTTTAAACACTTATTTTCACTTCATTTTTTCTGATAGCGCTCGGTAAACGATAGGGCTACTCCGGCCATTAGAATGATGATTGTGAAAGCGCCAACAGTTAGTTTACAAGTCCCAACTGTCAACAATATTATTATGGGCAATTGGCAGCCTCCATCTCTAACTTTTTAATGAAGTGCTATGCCATTTTTTTGTCTTCTTGGAAAGGTAAACAGTTTTTGTTTACTCTAGCGTTATTCTGGAATAAATGTTATATTTTGTGTGAAAGTTTTACTATTCCTTCCTATGTCTTCTTTCCAATGTTTTCCTGAGCTCTCCTCTACCCGGAGGTTTCTCTCATTTGGGAGTTGGTTGGTGTGTGAGTAAAGCTGGATGTATGATTAGGCCTGGCAGGTTAGCGATCTTAGCAAGCAGCAGGGAGAGGTATGACATTTATTTTTCAAACCCCCGACCCTGAGGATGAAAAATGCATGTCTCAAGCTAAGCCAAGGCGGTTTGGGTAATCATTTATGCCAGTGTCTCCAGTTCCATGTCTCGACCTTACTGGCCAGGTGTCTGACAGGTAATGCATGATGCCTCACTCTTCCCTCCCCCTAGCCCTGCTCCCGTCCACATCGCTTCCTCTGCACCCCCAACAGGACACTGTCACTCTGTCCCTGCTTTGATAAGCACCTGTCAATTTCAAATATTGACCTGGAGTAAGCTCACCATTCTCAACTTCCCCCTCCCTCCCTTTACAGCCTTCTTGGCGTTTTTTCAACTTACTTTCGAATTTTACGGCCCTCTAAATCTTCTCCTTGTCTCTCTTCTATTTATGTATCTGCACCATCCATTTACAAAGACATACAGCTTTTTGTCATATGCAAAGACACCTGCCATAAATTACATGTAACATAAACCTTGGTGTCATATCTAAAGTCTAAGTCTTTGAATGATAGAATTTGAAGGTGTGCACACTGAGATCAGTTCTGTGGGATAAAAGTTTGAAAAGGAAATTTCAACAGGGTGATGCAAACACTGTTCCAAGCTTTAGCTGATTAGCTTTTTCTCCAGAATAATGAGAATTCAAAAGACAGAGGGAACAGCTGTGATTAGTGTCCTTGCGTAACAGTATAGAGTAGCTACCTTTTATGAAACTAGGACAAAGCAGAGGGATTGATAGTGATCGTATCCAGATGGATCCAAATGAATGAGGTGGTGGACTTGCCATCTCCACAGTCCTGCCTCCTCATGCGGTGAGAGCAGAGGAAGAAGACTTGCTTCTGAGAGTATGTGTTTGTGTTAAGGAGACCGTGACAGACTAGTGTTCTTGTAAAAGGTCAACCTAATCCCAAGATGTAAAGTACAGTATCCTTGCACAGGTCATGGAAAAACAGGCAGGAAACCAAAGAGGTCAAAGTAAATTCAGCCGGGAGAGAGGATGAGAGCAGGAGAAACAGAGAAAAGGCTGAGAGAGAGAAAGAGAAGGCAGAGAGAAAGAGAAATAGATTCCAGCTGGTGACTTTGGCGTCTTCCTAAATTATAATGTACACCCAATTTACTCTCATTTGCTGTGAAATTAGCTGGGAAATTTGTTTAGATATTTTCCCCAGAGAAAAAGGGAAGGAAGGGGCTGTTGGAGTGTGAGGGTTGGGAGGAGGTTGTAAATTATACCAATAGACTTACTGTAATCTATAGGACATTTTACGTGTCACAATGAGTGGAAACACGTGATCCTAATCTAAAGCGTTTCTCGTAGAAACATCAATACACAGCAAAGTGTTCCTAATAGATTACCTCTAAATTTGATAGGCCATGATGCAGTCGCTGCCGCTGCCGAGTTGACAGCGAGACTGAGGAAAAGGTCTGCTGGTCATTTAAAGGTTGGTTTACATTTAAAGTCCAGAGAGGCTTAGCGCAGAGGAAGAACACTGCAGGTGGACATAATGCTGCGTCAGGCGTTTGGGCTCGAGCCAGCTGTTCTCGAGCCTCCTGTTCCCCCTCTCCTGTTTTCTATGTGTGTGTGTGTGTGTGTGCGTGTGTGTGCGCACCTGCACGTATGTGCTCATGCACCCTAATGCACACACTTCTGATTACCCAAGAGGCTATTGCTCCCTATTAACCTCACCCTACTTACTCAGAGTTCTCCTCTGGCTCATAAACTTCACACAGTAAGATTTTGAGAGATGAGTAATGCCAAAATATAGTACCCTTGTTGAACTTTGATCCTTAACTACTGACATGGAACCTATCCAAGAGGCATTTTACCCTGCTGTTAGTGCATATGGAGGGATTTCTGCCAGGTTTATACTACAGCTAGCCCGGGCTTCAATCACACAGTACTTTTCTGACTCTGGAGATAGGCCGTATTTAACAGAACTTATCTAATCAGATCTAAATGATTTTGCACCAGAAGAAACTTATACTAATGGCATGCTATCAAAATGTCAGAATTAACCCAATTTGGATTCCCATTCTGCAGTCTGATGGAGTGAAATTCACCTGATTGTCTGCTGCATCTGTAGACGGTCAGGATCTGAGGCTGAGAACGTCGTCAGGCTGGTGCCAGCGGGGACGCCCTCCTCGAAGCGGATGTGTTTTGGATTCGTGGGGAAGTAAGGGGGTTCGTTGACATCCTGGACAGATATGGTAACCCCAGCTGTGGACTGGAGGGAGGACTGTATGCCGCTGGCTAGGTGAGCTTGGTTGGACACCACCACCGTCAGCATGAAGGCACGGTTCATCTCAAAGTCTACAGGCTGGAGGAAGGAATGTTAATGATAGTGTGTGAGAAGAGACAGTTCAACGGAATTTAAGGATACGTACTTAAGCTGAAGATTGTACCAATATCCTTCATAATATGTTTATTGGTCCTTTTTTGTTGGAATGTTAGTTTATTACAAGATTGCACATTCTGTGGTTAGAAACAGTAACATGAAGAACTTAAATACAATCCAGTGAAACCTCAACATAAATTATAGCCATAAAAACAAGCTCTGCGAGATAGTCTGAACAGAAACTGGACATTTGAAACTATATAATGATATATTATATTATTACTAAACCCTGTTGGTGGTATTCATTGCAGGGTTATCATTTTTTCTGGACTGCATTTATTTTGCCCATGTGTATTTATAGTTTTATCTCAGGAAAAATAGATGACTTTTTATTAAAATAAATACATTCTTTAGTTGAAACTACAGTTCATCAATCATTTACTGGCAATAAAAACTGTAAATAAAGCCTTTTCTTATTTTTTTTATGGTCAGTGATCATTGCTACCATTATTGTTATCATTATCATTATTACTTTTTATAAATAGTCATGTCAAGTATTCAAGCGTACAGCGTGCACTATAAATATTATGTGGCTTATAGTGTCAACATTGGTCTTTCTGCCTGTAGCTAGGGAGTATGCGTTGAACCTTGCTAATGATAAAGGACATGATAAATGAACAGATGTCGTGTCAAGTGGTCCCCTGATAAATTGGACTGATATTCTCACTAAACAACTAACTAAGTGACACACACACACACACACACACACACACACACACACACACACACACACACACACACACACACACACACACACACACACACACACACACACACTCACACACACGCACGCACACACACACACACACACACACACACACACACACACACACACACACACACACAAACACACACACACGTACACACATTTATAAACACATCCTGAGAAGAGGCAGCAGGGCTTAGACTATTCATAGAGTGCTGTCACACATCTGCCTTTTGAGTGTGTGTGCGCACACTACAGGGGGTTTTGCAGGTTGAGCTTAAACCAGAGTGACACTTCCCTGCTTTCCTAATGAAGACTACACGATCAGGTTCAAATGACAACAACAAGCAAGGAAATAACCCAAAAAGAGAGAGAACAAATACGCTGCTTGTAGGTACTGTTGGCACATTTTTAAATAGGTACATAGATGATGATTACTGCCACAAGGCTTGTGTCTGTGGTGTTTGATGCTGATGTTAATGATTTTAGGCACATCTGTATGTTGCATTGCCTGAGTGTTGTGAGCGGATAGGGTGGCAGCACAGGCTTGATATAAAAAAGCATTCTTAATCAGGCAGCTTGGTTGACAAGCTTGGTTGACACGTGTTTGTATATGTGTGTCTGTGTATGTGTGTACACACAGATAGGAGTAAATGTAAGCACATGGGTGTGTATTCGTGTGTGACCCCATGGTGCACTGGGAACCCATTTACAGGCAAACCACGCTCAAGGCTCTTTGATCTGCAGCCAGTGGTATTCAGAGCACAGGGAGGTCTAGAGTATAGCTGTAGGCTAACTAAAACACACGTGCCTGCACTCAGACACACACACCCTGAGGGAAGCCAGAGGGGTTAGAGGTCAATAACACGGCTCCATCTTTTGCCCATGAGCCATCACATCTTACATCTCCTCTGTACCGCTTCACTCGTTCCACTCTTTCCTTTTCACTTAATTTTTTTCTGCCGGACACCCACTTCCCACCCCGTCGCCTTCTCACCTCTGCCCGCACCCCTCCAGCTCCTCGCTCTCTGTGATCTATACTCTCTGCAGTCTCTCGCCATCCTGCAAAATCTGCCTTTGCCTCACTTCTCTCCTCCTTTCCACCTCCCCTGTTGTCCTCAGAGTTTATCTTAAGCCGTGATTTACATATCTTAATGACTCATTCGAATCAAGTGACTCTGCTTGTGTATTTTTACGCGTGCTTGTTTGTCTACTGGCTCTCTTACCGTGCGTCAAAATGAGAATGCGTCTCTTAAACTCCCCAGAGAGCAGTATAAATGTGTGACATGTTCTGGTTAAGACCTCAGGCCATGTTTACAGAGGAGCCCAGGTCCCTCGTGGGAGATTGCCGCATACCTGGGTGTCAGTGTGATCCGATGTGTCTGTACTAGCAGTCGCAGAAGCCTTGGTAAAAATAGGAACATAAAGGTAGCGTCTTCTCATGGCTTCTTGACTTCACCGGAGTGAGCTGAAGCCCCTCTGTTTACTTGTTGAGACAGTCTATTTTCCACCTCTTCCCAGGGGGTGTTCTGTCTCTTATTTTACGATTTCCTGATAACCTCCCATGGGTCTCTATGGAAGCTTACGGCTACCCGACTGCCTGCTGAATTTTACATCAGGGAGTGAGAGGAATGGATTATAAAAAGCAGTCATCTAGAGATAATGAAGAGAAGCAAAATGCCAATGCTCATTGCTGAAGGTGCTGTGGGAATTACAGCGAGATGTTATTGCTATTTTTTAAACATTATTGTAGGATGTGAGATGTGATTTGCCGGAGTCAGACACACAAGAAGAAAACCCCAGAGTCCACGGGGTCACGCAAATAAACTAGCTTATTTCTACAAAACAAACACGATGTGTAAAGTGATACGCTAAGTAGATCTACAATGAGCCACTCATGGATGAACACAGAAATAAAAAATGCTAAAGGTCATTCAAAAGGAAACACATTTACACACTTTACACACACACACACTTTACACACACACACACACACACACACACACACACACACACACACACACACACACACACACACACACACACACACACACACACACACACACACACACACACAATGTGAGCTGAATAAAACTGTTGTAAAAATTAGGGTTACACAGTTAGTTAGATGTTTTAACTTATACAGTGTTTGTTCTTACATCATATTTCCTCAGGGTACTTCCCTTTATTGATGTTTTACTCAGACTGGCAGGGTAAGGTAAAGTTCAGATTAATGTATAAATAGAGGAATTTGAGAACAGAATGAGTCAGGGAGATGACATCATACTGGCTACTCATTAGGTGAGATGTTGAAGTAAGCTGTTTAAAGGCATTATATGCAAATTAACTGTTGACAATTCACAGGGGTTGAGACAGCCCATCTTCAGTAAAATGTATAAGAACCAACTGTTAACGCTCCTCTGGGAGCCTTTTTCTCTGTAACCCCTTTAGCGTGTTGCACTGTGAAACGCTCCTCTTGTACAAGAATAATAAATTCAACTTAAACTTTGATGCTTTGAATCTGATCCTCCTTATTTAAGGGTTTCTCTTTAAAAATTCCCATAACAAACACAGTTGTCCATGTGCTGTAGTTTTTCCTAAATGGGTTAAAACCCTCTGGAAAACCTCCATCTGAAAGGTTGAACAGTAACATAGGAGGTTGTTACAAAACATGGCTTTGTTGTTGCTGTCATTTACCACACTAGCTAGAACATTATGAGTGTATAAAAAAACGTTGCCTTTGTAATTGAGAAATCAATACCTAATTTGCTACACTGGTCTCGCCAGCCATTGTGTTTAAGTCTGTGTGTGAGGGTATGTGTTGTTTCTGAAGGGCGCAGTTGCCTCCCAATCTCTCATTTGGACATAAAGGGGCATATGAAAGGCAAAGACCCCAGTCTGTCCCCATTTAACTTATTATTATTGCCTTTGTTTAAATCCACAGGGGATTTCCAGCACAGAAAAAGACATGACATGAAACTGCGTCTTCCACAATGACCTCTATTGGGCCAGAAGCAGTGTGTGTTCTTACAGGCTGTCTTACCTTTACTACGGTGACCATGCCATCGTTGGTGACGGGGTCAGTGCGGATGGTGAAGTGCCCAGACGGGTCTCCACTGATGATCCTGTAGATGGCATTCCAGTTAGGTGAGTGCGGTTGGTCAGCATCTATCACCGTCAAATTAGCCACCACAACATCCACCCGGTTTTCTGGGACCTCACCAGAAAACTGCAGAAAGAAGAGTACAATGTTAGTTTTTGATCTATTGTTTCAAAATAGTTTCATTTTGAACAGGATACATTGAGATGTCTACAAAAAAAATGCTGAGTGCCTATCTCTCTTTTCCATTTTATCTTCATAGATACTGTCCTCCTTTCAGTTTTTCAGGTAGAGTAAGTTTAATGATCTCACTTTTACCACAGCCGAGTAGTAAACAAGCAGTAAAAACACCAGCAAGCACATGCGCACAGGGGCGTGGTTCCAATTTCAATGTTTTCAGCTTTTTCTGCATTTCGAGTGCTCATGTTTGATGAGCAATAATATTTCATTCCTTTGAAAAACAGAGTGACAAAGGAGGAGAGAATGGATGAGCTGGAAGGAGCCAGCAGTGGGGAGGGTTAAAACAGCTGTTTGAGCGTATATGAGTGGCTTTTAGTTGTCCCCGTGCTGTACAAACACATGTGCTTTGTCCTGATAAGCCTGATGAGGAGTGAGCCGCTGTCTGTCATGTGTCTGTTATGGTGGGAATTGATCAAAGCTCTACAGGCTCAGGGGAATAAGCCCACAAAGACCAACCGACAACAACAACAACAACGTCTGCACTGCTACCCTGAAGAAACACAAGTCGAACGCGTCCCCACCTCCGTAAGTGGCCCATCAAATCTTAACCAGTCACGTGGGGTCAGGAGGTGAACACCTCATCTGGGGGCAGCAGGTGTGTGGCACCATACAGTTATCCGTGTCACCACATGCATGGAAGAGAAACTGAGCTGCTTATATAAGTGTAGGATATCAAAGAGCAAAGCCCCTGACCAAACACTCCAACAGACCATAATACCCTGCCTGGCAACCCTTGCATCACCCAGCAAACAGCCGCCAGCAGTGGGCAGATTAGGGAGCTGCGTCAAGAGAGCTGTTCAGAGACTCAATGACATTCTTAAGACAAGTCCGGGTGGTCCTGATGTACTGCCTGCGTTGGATAAGTGGGCAGGTTGTCGTATGTTTGTGTCAGAATGTGTATGTGCGTGTGTAGGTATGTGTATGTGCTTGAGTGATTTTATTACTGTGGTTTTGGTTCAGGGACTCCCCAATGCCAATTCAATAAAATAAAACTTCAGAGATGGCTCTTGAGCTCCTAAGGGCCTTTGAGCATCTTCTTTCTTAGCACACAGTAACAACTGAGGGCAAGACTTAACTAGATCTGATGGATGTGTTGGGTCCAACACAGCTCTTATTAGAATAGTCCAGTTCAAGATTTCTCCTCTCATTATCTCTTTATTGGATGGGGGCGTGGGAGGGGTTAAATCAGACATCCAGAACTTAATTAATAAAAGTCTTATTTATTCTTCCCATAGGCACATGGCAAATTCTGAATTCACTACAAATAAAACTCTCTATCATCAGTACACTCACTTAGCAAATGAATTTTAGACTTTTAAAACTTTTTTTATTTATTGATTGAAGCACTTTGTGTTAGCATTTTTGGCAAATTTGATTTACTTTAGCAAGTTACAGCTGGAGAAAGACAGAAATGGCAGAGCATGACATGGAGCAAAGGCCCTGGGCCAGAATCAAACACAAGCTGTTGTGATAAAGATTCAGCCTTGAAACAGCCTTGGTATTTGTGCTCTGGTGGTATTAACAATATATGCAAGAGTTAACTCTGAAATGAAAATAATTTCTCTTCTAACTCTAAGAGGTCTCTCAATTATCCATCAATTAAATTTAATAATTTTTCTATCTCTCGAAAGACTCTCGAAGACTAATGTCAGTGACCTCTGACGTGTGCTAACATGGATATTGTTCTTGTCAATAATGAACTGTGTACAACATTTGTGTTTTTTGTGGAAAAACCTTGCGGGTGTCCTCTTCCTTTCACTCTCTTAATGATTTATTAGTTGAATACTGCACTGACTCTGGCTGTTTCTCTTATTGCTTTTGGTTGTATACTGCAGTGGGGTTTGTTTCAACAATACATTTTTGCATTACAGTGGTGTCTTTCAACAGGGGATCAGATTTCCTCAGATTGGGTAGCTTTTCTTTCTATGGCACTGTATCTTATCCTCAACTGCTGGACTGAAGGGAAGGAGGAGGAGGGAGCTCTTGTGTTAAGATTGTGATTGGCACAGACTGCAGTTGGCTTTTTTACAGCACTTGACAAAACACCTCTTGCCCACACCCTCATCCTTCTGTCACTATTTTGGCAGCGGGGAAAAAGAGGCAAGAGGAGGAGAGGAGTGACAGGGAGCTTCATCACAGACACTTTTTGAGGATAGTAAAGGAAAGACGCCAAAAGAAGCACTGCAGTAAATCCTGCACAAATACACTTGATTGCGTGATTGCAAGTACCATGTGAGATACTGCCGTTGTTTCAGTAGTGTATGCACAAACAACAAAAGAGATAAGAAACATTTTAAATTTGATCTCACCACAGAAATAATGCAAAGCTCGTACGCAGCAGCCCTGAATAAGCATCCAAAGCCTTCACATTGGTACACATGCACCGCTCTTTGCCGCCTTGAAAAATAGGCCAGCCTCTGATAGGCGTGATGAAATATTAATCATCAACAATAAAGACAAATTCCCCAAACTTTAGATTTCTGGGACACGTTGAAAGATCTATGAGGTTTATTGCAAACACTAAATATTTGCATAATGGCCTGCATTCTCAACAAAATGGCTTTTATGTTATCCCAACACTAAAATGGGTGATTTATGAAGGGAGTGGGTGAAAGTGCTCTGCTCGTCGTGGTTCCAAAACCTCCACTAAAGTTTATCATCAATATCCATGATAGTATTAACTTCCCTCTGTGGCGATGATGGAAATGCACTTAAACATGGTAGAATACAGTTAGAGAATATGAATCTATTACCAGCCACTATCATCAATACACCGCCATCAGCGGAGAATCTTAAATCAGCGGGGGACGCCGAGTCAGGAAAGGCCTCTGATTTACAACAGGGCATGTCTATGCTTTATCACCGCTGCTGTAGAAAATAGCTCCTGTGACCAAATAATCTTTCATTCTTTTTCCTCTCCCCATCATTCTCTCATCACTTTTTCTTCTACTCATTTTTCGTCTTAGAATCTACACGGTGGTCCACTCATCAACTCCTCTTCCCTCTTTGTTCTCTGTTCGCCCACCATCTCCTCTGTGTGTAATTTTTTTTCTCCCCCTGCCCTCTCTTTGTACATTTCCTGCTGTGTGTGATGTAGCGGCTCTCTGATGAGCTCAATGGCTGACACATGCTTACCGCCAGTGCTAACTCATCATCATAGGGTCTTAATAGCCCCCAGGGCAAATGCTAATGCTAACTCCTCTGCTACCACCTCAAAAAGCTGAGCCTACTGTACTGCTGATACCGCCTCAGCCTCTATTCCTGCAGTTGCAGAGCTAAGCACCTTATCTACCCAACAGGCCTGTGCTCTCATCACTACTGATAGGAAAGCACACATACTGAATAATTCTGACACCTGGAGCAGTACTGACACCTAGAAAGATTTTTCCTCACGACATGAAATTAGAATGCAGATGCGCTGACTCCACGTTTGACCATCTTAACTTCTCTAAACAAATGCATGTCCCTGCCACATCAAACCAATGTGAATAATAGCTCAGAGGTTTTTTTCCGCCACTTTTTAGCCATCAGTGACAAATACTGCTGCCACCTCAGCTGTTCCACCCGCACGTCTGAACATTCAGCAGAGAGAAACGACCTGAGTTAAGAAGTTAAGAAGAGTGAGTGTAATAAACTGAAGCAAACTTTTTAAGACTAAATCACTCGCTTCACTAATTCATTTAGTGATGATGTTGCTCAATTCCACCACACTGATACATTACATACAGCACATTACCTTGGACTCTTAATTTTTACCTCACCCTCAATAATGACCTTCTGTAATGTAATCATCATTCTAAATATCACCATCATGACAACAATCATTAACAATTTGCTGGCTCTACTTTTCTTGCAGATGAAAGTCAATGATATGGATTGGTGTTTCCTCGTGTGTGTGTCGTGTGCATCCTCTACAAGGAAATGAGTAAGTGCTCTTTGCACTTCATACACCCTCCTGCACTGTCCTTGTGTAAATCTTCCTGTGTAACGACATAACAGTGTTGTATTCATTTCCTTTCTCCTTTCTTCAGCTTATCCCTCCCTCCCTTTTCAATCTCTCTTGCATGTCTTCCTCCTTCCCTCTCTCCTTTTTCTGTTTCTTTTAATCCAACATATTCATCATATCCACGGTTTTCCCTGAAACCCAAACCTCCTCCTCCTCCAAATTGTTACCCTTCACCCCGCTCTCTTATTTGTAGCAACTCACAGTTCTAGAAGTCAGCATTGGAGGGTTGTCATTGATGTCCGTGACAGTGATGATGGCAGTGGCTGTGTTGGAAAGGCCGAAGTTCAGGTTGCCTTCCATGTCTGTGGCCTGCACGATGATGGTATACTGGGACACTTTCTGTGAAAGGCAGAAAACAAAACAAAACAGGGTGTGTAGTTATTTATCTGCAAACAGCTTTCTTCCTTGAGTCTACAGCAACAGCCACAGAGTGTGACTCCCAGAGGAACAAAACGCTGAGCCTGTGTTCTGTGTTGTCCATGGTCTTATTTGAAACACAGATTCACAAGGGTGAAGTCTTTCATTCGACTGAGTTGAAACCTCCTCAGCGGAACGCATCCAGACTTCACACCATCTGAAAGCTGCACTGTGAAGCTTCCCCATGGGTATGTCATCAAAGATATTGTTTATTCAGTGCCATTGATGGACAGATGCGAAGACAATGATCCAACTGACAGAGATTAATTGACTATCTATACAGCAATAATATGAGGGAATGATAAATGCCATTTCATCTTTTGAATTACACTTTATCACTTCACTGGAAGCTGAAATATGGTTCTCTTATTGATATTTTTGTACTTGGGTCCATTTGCGTGCTTCTGGGCGTGCAGCTCTATTCCCACTCTTCCTTCCTCCCTCTTTTCACCAGCATCCTGTCTCTTCTTCAGTCCCAGGGTGCAGATAATGGGCTGCCTGAAGGATGGAGCCCCGGAGTCGACTGTCTGGATAATGTGTCTCGTCACTAAGATTCCCAATTACATTCCCAGTGTCTCTCTCACCTGCTAATTACCGAGTAAATATCCCAATTAGGCCAAGACGCCACATCAGGAGAATCAGACAGCTACTCTCAGTTACTCTCATCGTGATGCTAGACGAGAGGCTGAACTCCAACCTTGTACACACACTCTCATTAACACCCATACGTGCACACAGACACACATAAACAAAGCAACACATACACCTCTCTTTCTCTATATCTTGTTTAGAGGCAGCGCTTGCCTGACTGTCCCACCAGCCAGTGTATAGCGTGTACACAACACTCTCACTAATTAGACAAGGGAGTAATTATGTAGAGCTCTTCTGAACCTCTCAGCATTGCAACAACACTGCCACATGCCCAGCTTCCTCTAAAGGACTAAGGTCTGTAATTGTCAACAATCTCTTAAAAGTACACTGCAGACCAGTGAAAACCTTCAGAAGAGAATCGGTGTGGGAGTAGATGAAGTAAAGCAAGAAGACATTTCAAAAGTAAAGAACAGAGAGGATAAGAGACAGCAGGGGATGCAGCAGAGGTGCAAGGGAGGAGGACTACCAAAAATAGTTTTTTTTTGTAGCACCTAACACCTTCAACACCCCAGCCCAAGAAGGGAAGGTAGATGCAGAAACTTTCAAAGTTTCAAAGGGCCAAAGTGCTGACTAAAAATGGACCAAAGCAGCACCGCAGTGTGCTGTGTAGCATCTTTCTGTGAAGTTTATGTACAGTACATAAGCTCAGATTTTTTTTTCTGCAAGGTTTGAGACTTCTTAACTGCTCGCAGATAACAAAAACAGAAGTAAGTTTTTATGCTGAGTGCATGCACAAATGTATTCATAGAATGCATGTACAAATATTTGTGTGAGAGCAAATAAGAAATACATGCATATATTTACAAACATATACCTAGATACTGTCGGTATCTTTGTGAAGACCAGTTTTATACCTTGAGAATAAAGGCATTTTGGGAAAGTGAGGACACTTTGGCTGATTCTTCAAAGAGATGTCTGAACATTAAGATTTGGCTTTAAGGTAAAGGTTTAGGCTTAAGATTAGATCTTCAGTGGTTGACTTTCTCCAAATTTAGATTATTTTTGGCCACTTGGGGGAAGCAGAAAGTCATGAAGAGCATACTAATATATCCTCCCTTTTCAGGATATTTATATCTAAATTGCATTGCAGTCCTCATACAGCAATGCCAAGTATTTTAAATTTAGCACTGTTTACTTCCATGTTTACCTGCTAGCAGTCGTCTTATTTCCTGCCTTTGCTGGCACACTGCAGTATGTCTTGGCAGTATGTGTTGCCACCACTAGTTGATCAGTGGAATAGTGTGAAACTATTGGCAGGACTGTGTATCGTGTCACCCGCGTGCATGCACATGTGTATCCTTGTGTGTATTAGATAAACAAAACAGTGACGGAAACTAGGAGTCAGAAACCCAACAGATAACTGTTAAGCTTATGTTACAGACCAACTTCATGACTCATTTGTGACTATGTCTTGTTTCTGGCCATCTAATGATTGTAAATCCCACATTCACTCTCTTTTCTGAGGTTAATATCCTTCTCTTTAGCTGCTAAATGTTTCACTATGTTCTCCAGATAGATGTTAACGGCATCTGCTAACCATTTGGTGCTGAGCAGGTAGTCTACAGTTGTTGCTGTGGCCAACAATGAGAGTCTGACCACAATGAAAAACCTAAACATATTCCACTTTCAATGATGCATTGTAAACAAAAAGAGAAATCAACCGAAGGTTTTAAAACTCCTCAAGTTAAAATGCATTTCTCCTTTTCCAGCCCGATACAGGTTGCATGTAAATGGGATCTATATTTGGTTGGTGAGAAAGCAGCACTTGCCCTTCTCTCATTACCACCACTGAGGTGCCTTTGAATGCAGCCCTTAACCCAAATCTGCTCCAGTGGAGCTGCTCAGTTGCAAGTGGATCTGGGCATCTTCCAGGTGCGAATGTGTATAACGCAATGTCTGTGTCTCAGTGAGATCAGTGCTCCTGAAAAACAGAGCTCCCAGTGATACTATTCTGGATAAATATAGGTAGGAAAAAGTTGTGTATGCATAGTGGGTTGGGGTTTAATCCTACACCAGGGGTGACTGGCTGGATTAGCAGGATACAGAAAAAACCCCCAGTAAAAATAAGCAAGAGAGGTTCTGCTGAGACATTTTTACGCCATGTTCCCTTCATACGCATCTTTCCTTCCCTCTGGCAGCCTCATGTCTCATCCTGCTTTTCTGTCTCCATCACCCTCGCTTCCTCCCAACTCATTGTAATACCCCGTCTGCCCAGCTCTGTTTTTTGTTCTACTGCTCCCTTCAGTTTCCTTTTTTCCCCCTCAATTGCCTGTGTTTTATCGAGTGTAGATGTGATTATATGGGCTTTTGTGTTTGTCTGACAGGTGTCAAGGGCATTCTATCTCAGACATTTCCACTCTATCTTTACCACACAAACACATAAACATAGACAAACACATACATACACACAAGACGCTCACCACCACACATGCACATACACACACAACACAACACGAGCAGCCCATTGCAGCGTGATGTGTTGTTAATAGGTCTGTCACTGCTGACAGTTTGGGAGGATGATCTGTCTTGGAGATTTCTTTGCAGAGTTGTCACTGGCACATCCATGTTCCGAGAATAAACACATTTGGATCTTGTCACAACTTTTATAGCTCCATAAACAAGGTGACCGCAGAAAAAGGCAATTTACTGTAAAAAAAAAAAAAAGATGGGATGGTGTGTGTGGGTGAGAAATGGCTAGAAAATATTTGTAAGGCGCGTCAGAGAGTGTCATCAGAGTAAACAATGGAAACAAGAAACTGTGCTCCATAAACAAAGACAAAAGAGCCACTACATTTAGACTATGTGGACACTACTTAAGTGTTAATATTGATTACAGACACTACGCTAAAAGGTAAAACAGTAAAAGACTTTTGTTCTCATGCTGTGGGATAGAGAAGACCAACCTCTCGGTCAAGACCAGGTGCCACTGTCACAATGTCTCCAGTCTCACTGTTGATGGTGAACATGTTCGGGATGGGGCTGTGCGGCGTCTGGGACAGGATTCGATAGCGAACCATTCCGTTGGCGGTGGTGTTGTCATCAGCATCAAACGCTGAGAGGTGCATGACATACGTTCCTGATGAAGAAAAGAATATCTGTCAACAGATGTGTCCGAGCAGCCAAGCAGTTAACCTTAATTCAAAAACACATTTCTCTGAAATAAACTTCTCACTTTGTGATGTTAATCATTTTGTACTATTTTGTCTTTTTATTGTAGCGTTTGAAGTGAAACAAATAGAAGTAGAAGCTGTAGACAATGCACTATTCTGCTTAATCAAGCATCCAACAACTGGAGCTTGCAGCGGAGTTTCAGGAGCCGGACCACACCTCAACCGTGCCACTTCCACAGTCCTATAAATACCCTCCTAACCCTCTGGTTCCTCATATTCTGCACACCCCTTATTCCTTCACCTTTCCCCCCTCTCTTTTCTACTCTCCATTGGGTTCTGAAGCGGGGTCTGTCATGCTCCACAGTGCAGCATCAGAGCGAAAAAGATGAGAAGACATCATGCTTCACTCTCAATCCTTCATTTTTGTCAATAAATCATTTAAACTGATCTTGTTGGTGGTGTGGTCCATGCTAGTGAAACAGGTTTTAATATTCACCCCTGGTATTGATTCATGTGCACATACACATGGCTAATAAACCATGTCGATACCATAAAAGCTTGATAACATAAACAATAAAGTTATTTGACATTTATAGATTTTTGCTGGCAGAGAAATGTTGGACACCTGTTCTGTAAATAACATAATCAGTTTGTATGGCCTTATGAATCATCATATTTCATATTTTCTGGAACATGCTGCAAATCTAATGTGAACCAGTTTTTTGATTGAAATGGAAAACTAGGGCATGTCCTACGAGCAGACTTTGATGACAAATACTGCTTTAATCATGTTATTCTGATACTATTACATAAAAATTTGCAAATAAATCATTTAGATGTTTGATAAAATTGGTCTTACATTGATCTAAAATAGTTGGAAAAATGCTCAGAGGTACAATATAGCACACACAGAGAATAAGCCACTATCCCTCCATGAATGCATCACTTGTTTGCTGCCTCCACACACTCATATAACTCTGTGGGATCACTGCCTGTCACCCAATCTCTCCATCGCTCTCCCTCTTGTGCTCCCTCTCTTGCAGTCGATTCTAATTGCCAGAGATAGTGATATCATGCCAGTGACAGCCCCTGTCCGAGGATAATTGTAACCGCAGCTCCCATTTCAAACTTCATTACATTTCAAAGCAACATTTGTCAATGACTCAGCCAGGGGGAGCACTCTGAAGGCCTCTCAGTGAGTCATGAAAAAAAAAAAGCCGCCAGGAACAGAGAGAGAGAGAGAGGAAAAGAGAAAGAGAGGACAGACTACATATTTGGTTTGATTCCAAGCGGAGTGACTATCAGTCCTCCACCCATCACTTTTTTCTAGAGATAGAGGGATACAGAGAGGGAGATGAAGAATCACATGTGTCACACATCAGCGGCGTAATTTCATTAAGCTGCACTCTTAGGGGGTTTAATGTGGACCTTTTGTACAGGCGTCCTAAGCTGTGCCTGACAGGATTAGGTCCCCATAATGACTCTTTAATTTGCAAACTAATTCAAGTCTGTAATTGGCCTTCCATTGAAACCACTGGAGCTCTAAATTCTAAAACTAGCTTTTTTTATGATTATTGTACAGCTGAATGTCATGCATGCCACAGAGACTTGTCTGTTGTGTGGGGCAAAGCTGAGGGGGAGGAGACAGTAGCAGAGAAAAGAGAAAGAAAGTAACAAAGAAAAGGAAAGGAAATGAGCACCTGGACACCTCTTGAGATCACCTCTGGTGCAATAAACTCTGGTTCATCAGGCTCACACTCACATGCACGCATGCACACAGAGAGCTCATCTCTGTGATTCTTCCGCTCTGAGGTTAGACATAAAATAACCCAGTGGTGCTGCAGCGTGGTACATTTAATCCTCAATCTCCTCTCCAGCCTGAGCACCCTCTTTGGTTTATGGCGACTGCTGCAGCCGGCTAAATGAAAAGCCACTGTAGGAGACAGATTCTCCGTCTGTCTGCTAAATCAAGGGGAATGGAAAATTCTCTGTTGTGTCAAAGATTCACTGGTGTAGTCATACTTTTAACGACACCAATCTCTCCTGATATACTAGCTGGTCTTCCCCCGTCCACCCATATCCGAACACTTCACGGCTCCACACATTTCTGTAATCTTTTTTAATAAATACTCCTGTAATTGCTCCTGTTTCACACTTTATTTTCAGTTTTCTTCCATCGATCTATCCAGACATGCATCCAACCATTACCTGGTTTAGAGCCTTCATCCACAGAGCCGTTGTAGACCTGGTTTTTGAACTCAGGTCTGTTGTCATTCATGTCTATGACAAAGATGTACAGATCGATGGGGTTCTCAACCTGGTTCCCGTTCATATCCACGGCATGGGCTCGTAACTGGAAGACACACAAAAAAGAGGTTAGATTATAACTATTAAAGTAATAAAGCATTAGTGTTTAATTGTCCATTATGGGCTACTGTAGAAACATGGCAGTTCAACATGACCAACTCCCTGGAAAAGGACCTGAGCTGGCTCATTCTAAGATAACAAAAACACATTAATTTTGATATTCACATGATTAGACACTAGTTAAAACACAGCTATGTATATTATATTCCACTTCTACCACATTCTTTAAATAGAGCTGCCTAAATATTTAAGTATCGGTTCTTTATATCACTCTGAGTTTTATGCCCTCACCCTTGCTGTCTCTGCACAGGAGCGGACAAAAGAAAGGCAGAAACAATATAAATAAAACACAAGCAAACAGAAAGCAGGTGTTTTTTTTACACTTCAAGGTGACTACTCTCACAGCACCTCTAAAGCCAAACACAAAAACACCTCTGCACTATTTTCTGTATTTAGCAATCAACCCTGCTCATAAATACATGGTGTGAGAAAAATTACTAGAACAGGATTAGATTACACAATTTAAACATTTTCTTAACCTTACACAATAATATCAAGTAGAGTCAGAAATGAAGTGATTTAGGATATTTTTTTTTTACAGAGTAATTGCCTTTGCGATCATGTACTTTCTCCAGGCTTCTTATCTCTTTTACACTTAGTTCCCAGAAGTTTTTATCTCAGCAGAAACCAAAACAAGAAACATCTTATTTTATTGGCTCTGTTGTAAAGGCAAGGTGTCTGTTTCAGGATCACTGTGTTGGATCCCAGGCCAACATTCTGTCTGGTTTTGTTTGAAAGCGAGTCCTGAAATCTCTTCACTTCCCTCTGACTCCACAAACACCGTCAGCCTATCTCAGATTCAACTCAGCTGTGCTCAGATCAATGGAATCACCAACCAGGATTTCTCACAAAGTTTGGACATGCTGTAAAATGTGTCCTGACTGCTTTTTCTCCTATGAAGTCTGGGTAGAAAAAAAAACAAAACAAACTGAATGAAAACAAGAGGGAGAAAAATAACTGAATTATAAGGGAAATGTTGAGTTTAAATAAATGCTTGTAGTTTGGGTTTTCACTCCATACATGAAGGTCAAACTAACAGACTCCAGTGGCATTTTAAATGAACTCCTCGGTGCTCTCTAAAGCTGTTTTGATTCACTTCACCTTACCTGGGAATGTTTATATCCCTGAACATGACTTATTCAGTGATATTCCTGTCAGCTGGAAGCACCGGGGATGTTTAGTTTATATCATACAAAGAGAGAAAAAAAACAAAAAACAGAAAGAATTCAGACACTATCTACACCCTGCTCCTAACAACATTTGCTGGTAAAAATGTATTCTGTTAAAGCCCCAATGTGTAACTTTTTCTACCATAAAATAACAGATTTTAAATCATTTTGATGCTACATTATCAGCTGAATGGTGTTGATCCCACTCTGTGCCTCGTCTTATCTCTTTACTGGGTATGATCATCCACAAGAAGTGAGTAGTACGAAGCACTTTACAGCATGAGTCACATACCGCCACCTTTATCACTGGTTTTGATGAAAACTGGTTATATGTTATGGAGAAAATGTTTTCTGCTTTCTTCCTTAACTCTCTATGATTTACAGAGTTTCTGGATGGTGAACTGCTGCAAAATATAAGTGTTGTTAACTAATGTTAGCTCAGTCTGTTAGCCAGGCTATGGGCTCAGAGCAGAAGGAGAGTGTTAAGTGTTTGGACCACAGACCACTGGGGAGAGGAGGTTTTCAGGTTCGGGACACAGGGGAGTGCTCACAGGGCTAAACCAAACTCTATGGACATAACGACTGAGGTTAAAAGGCTGAAAAAGGGTGCTGATGGAGGAAGCTAAGAAAAGAAAATGTGAGTGTGACTGAGGCTGCTGGACCAAAGTAAATCTGGGACTTCTTGATGTTGGACTACTAAATAATATTAGCTGGCTGCTATGTCTTGTGTTGTTGTATTGCACTCTGAAACTGGGGTTGCTAAATCGCAAATACATGTATATATTTATAGATTTTTTCGATCTATTTATATATTTTAGTTGTATAATATTTCTACATAATCTTGCTTTAAAATGTCAACAATAAACTTCAGGTGAATGACCCTCCATGTTACTTGATGTTAGGGATATTCATCAAAAGACACAGGAGAGGACGAAATTGGGGGGGAGTGGGGGAAAAATAAAAACATGTTAGGAACAGATGGAGAAGAAAGATGAAAAACTGTAACATGAGCAGATTCCTTCCCCCTCATGTATGAAGAATTGAGGGAAGAGTACTCTTTCCATCTGAACATGCCTGATGGGAAAAATGCTACCTGGCCACTGCGAGAGCATGAGAGCCAGATAAGTGAAATAGCCTCCAGGCTCGTTGTTGCAGGAAATAGAATAAGCAACATTCCCCATCGGTTTCTTCTCTACAGAGAGGTAAAGATCCTCTCCACTGCTGCCCATCGTCTACACCTCCACCAAAATTGTGTTTTCAGGTCTCCCTGAGGTTAATTTGACTTTACTTTTTCCACTGCATTGTCTGATCTGCCCTGCACCCAATATCCGTGTGCTGCCATCGCACATCCCATCTTGCCGTGCTGTAACAGGCTAGGAGCCAGCCCCCTTATCTTTACTCACCCTCATCCCTCCATCCCGCAAGCACCAACACCCTAATTCAATAACAGCAGGAGTCAGAGATTACCGGCATGTTTAAAGAACGCAAAATGTAATTCTGGGTCCACATTAAAGTTATTATCTTGAAAGGCAGTGGGAGAAAACAGACCATACCAGGCAGCGCACGGCATTTGGCAAAGAGGCACCATCCTGATAAAGATAACAGCAGACCTAGAAGCTCCAAGGTTTTTTTTTTCTCTTAAGAATGCATCTTGTTGCATGGCTGGATTTGAATTTCATTCTTTTGAAATAAAAAGAACTAGACCGTAACTTTGTTCTGTCCTTGCATGAAATATGAAGTAAACAAAAAGAAGAGCACAAAGTCACATTCGAAATTTGTGTGTGTTGTTGCTTTCAAGGAAGCTGTTGCTATGTAAATAAAATATTCCCTGTCTTGGTTTGAGGATATTCATGTTTTATAAAACACAGTTTAATTACTTTCTTGTTGCTCTAACAGCATCTTGTGTGAGAGGCCTTTAATTGAACCGCAGCACCTTTCTACATCTGTTTACGCATACATCTTTACTTTGTCTCATCTGGTTGGTCCTTGCACTTTATATTCTACACCAGCTAACACTTTTCCTTTACAGCAAACATAGAGTTTAACTTAAACAGCCTTTAGCAAGCTTCTACCTTTCTTAACAAATCACCTCATTGATTAAAGTTTCTCCTGGGTATAAATCTGCTCAGCTTTCACTAAAAGGTCAGACTTCCCAGCTCACAAAGACTGTAAGTCAGACTAGATTCTCACATAAAGCAGCAGGTACAGAGAAGGGAGAAACCAGAGACAGGAACTTAAAGTAATGAATCCAGTGTTGTTGCTCCCTATATCAAAGCTCTCTTTTCATGGCAGCACAAAGACTAGTGTGAACGTTAAATAAAATTTGTCCAACTGTTTGACATTTTCATGCCCAGACCAGCATGCTTGGCACAAAGTTGAGGACAAATTTACAGTAGGAACACATGTCAACCTTTTGGCAAGTAGAAGATTTGTTTTCTCCTTGAAAATTAGGCAAAAAGATCGATTCACTAAAAATAAAGATGGAGCCAGCAGATGATTAGCTCAGCTTTGCATAAAGATTGGAAACAGCTCACCTGCCTCTGTCCAAAGGTCCAGCACCACTCAGCTTACAGAGAGATGAATCAAATGAGATATAATATTTTAATTAGTAAGATTATGATGTGCTGGTGCAGACTATGGACAGAGGTAGGTGAGTTGTTTCCCCCTACTTACAATCTTTATGTAAGGCTAAGCTAGTGTAACTTCTTATAGACATCAAAGCAGTACCTATATTTTTATCTTTCTTACTAAAAGTTATCTTTTTAACTTTAAGTAAGAAAGTAAATAAGCACATTTCCCGAAATGTCAGAGAGTGATATTGATCTTTTCATCTTGTTCTCAGAAAGAAGACAAAAGAGTATTGGTGATCCTTTTCATCATGTGACACTGTTACTGGCACAGCTATCACAAAAATAATGTGCCGGGCTGAGAGCTTAATGATTAATTATCATATTCTCTGACTTATGCTTCACTTCATCCACTTAAGCTTTGTACACAGTGCTTCCACACCTATGCAGGGAAGGGAAATAACAAGATTTTTACGATTCTGCTTAACGATTTGGTTCTTTATCGATTCTCTTATCAATTCTCATTTGGAAAAAAAGGACAACAAACAGGTCAATTAGCATCATCTTTGGTTAGTTTAGAAGTAACATGAGTCATGATTAGCCGAGGTCATGTTAACGTTGCTGCTGCTGGGCTGAGATTCAGTAAAGTTAGTCTGGAGCGGATTGAAAATGCGACATTCAGTTATAATAGTTATCGCATGCTGTGTGCGCAAATGTCCCTGCATGTTGGTTGTATTTCCTCCTTTTGATGAAATATCCACGTTGCAATTATTGCAAGTTACCCTGTTGACTTTCGAGCATTTGTACCGCCATGTTTACTGTTGACTGCTGGCTGCACTGAAGTTACCATGCACCTTGCGTGGCTTGCGTAAGCTACGCAACGTGCCTGGTAACGTCATTTGCGGCCACTGGAATTGATAAGGGAATCGTTTGCAAAACTGGCAAATGAATCCAAGGAATTTAAACACTGGGAACCGGTTATCAATAAGAACCAGTTTTCGATTCCCATCCCTACACCCATGTCAATGAAAAGGTGCAAATGCGAAAGTCTGCCCTTCATTCTATCATGGCTGGGCGCTAAAGACTTTATTGTTCCTCGCAGTGATCAGAGTACAAGAACTCAGAGACACACAAACCTGCCGTGCTAAAGTAAGTTAACTTAATGTAATAACGCAATGCAATATTCTCAAGTTAGTCTATAATAGTTTTGAATTTATTGAAAAGATTTAATTAAATTGTTTCTAAAGCAAAGCACACACACACACACACACACACACACATATATATATATATATATATATATATATATATATATATATATATATATATATATATATATATATAGTATAATAATACAAAAAAATTGTTGATTGTTTTATACCTTTTACACCATGTATATTTCATATTGAGAAAAACAAATTCTCATCTGTCTTTTCTTATTAGTTTTTAAAGCTGCTCAATATAACTGACTGGAAGGTAAGGAGAGAAAAGAAAAGAACATCTTTTTCTTTCTTCTTCTTTGTGTGTATTTTTCTTCTCACTTTATCTTATTCTAGATATGAACAGTTTGGAGTACTCATTTTAAAGGGCAGTTTTATAACAGAGCTAAAGTGATTCAGATTTAGACGCCTGTGTAAGTGTTGACGTGGTACAGAGACTTGTTTGTCAAAGGATTAATTGGCTGAATAATAACGTTTGTGAGTTTCTTGTGAAATGTCACGGCTAGTCTGTGGGCATTTGTATGTATGTGTGTGTGTGTCTGTGTGTGTGAGTGTGTGAGAGACAGAGCGAGAAAGACTCACATGGTAAGAAGAGCGATGTTCTCGATCAAGAGGTTTGGTGACAAACATCTTTCCGAGCACGGGGTCGATATTGAACACCTCATTGGGGGGTTGATCTGCTCCCACGCCTGTGATGCTGTATCGGATCGAGATATCCTGGTCCTGGTCTGAACGAATCTGCAATCACAAGAAAGAGTAAAACTCAATTCAAGTGTATATTAATGTCTAATATTGTGTTTCACCGAGCCACAAAACTTTTTGTTTCTAGTGCTCTCAAACAAAACTCCAACACATTGCTACCTATACTGATTTCTGCAACATGTGCTGTGGGGTGTTTATTATTCAAGGGCCAGTGTGTGATATACAGCTCTGGAGTTTAATAATTTTATTCTTACACAATCTCACAGACCTGATATAGCATATTATTCACTGAAAACATGCACAGGCATACAAACACACACACCCAGGGTATACATTCTTGCATGCATGCACATATTTATCACCATTTGGCATTTCTGGCTACCACATACTCAAGGATTCTATTAGTACTTGCTGGAAGAGGCGCTATGCGTTCTGTTTGGCAGAATTATACAGCGTATACAGCTGAAATTGCAAACATGTCGTGAACAAAAAAATCTATTAGACAGAGAGTAAAGCTATAAGGTTGTAATTGTTGTCTCATTAGGGGAAGCAAGAACAGGCAACATAACAATAAATAGTTTAGGAAAATAGGCCAGAAGAGAAATATCCAGGGGTGCACGCAAGAACAAGAAGGGAATTATTGAATAACTGTGGGAGAAGGGATGCAGAATGTTCTTAAGGAAATAGGCCTGTATTTTGCTTTCTCTTGCCAGATAGACAACCGATAGTTAAGTGCACTGCTAGGCCTGTGATTTGGACTGAAGTGCTGTGTAATTGGGACTTGTTTGACAGAGTTTTTTTAATTTAGTCTCCAAACAGAGTTCAAACTCCAAGCATCCCCATCACTGTGCATTAACTACATGACAACCCGTGAACAACAGCCGGTGTATCAAAATAACTCATCATCATACATTTACACCAGTTTGTGGGTACATGCTGTACACACATACAAAAAAGGGGAAAAACCCACACACACACACACACACACACACAGAGGAATAGCTAACCCTTTTCTTCTAATCAATGACTATTTCAGCGGAGAGCCTGAGTGTACCAGAAGAGTACGACTGTCCAAAGTTGTCTCCATCTTTCACCACTTGAGGTACCAATTTAGCCACACTTTTGACACACCAGGAATTCTGCCTGCTGAGAAAATAGCTGGAACAACTAATAACAAGGACAACGGACAGACATACAGTATTAGACAGGTGTCATCCTGACTCTTCCTACTGCTGGGATAAAAACCTGTCACCATCACTGACACTGACGCCTCCTTCTCCTCCTCTTCATCAGCACCAACATTAACATCAATTCTCTACTAGAAAGCTCCGGTTGAGGTGTGTCTTTCCAATCAAACAAATGTGATCAGTTATAGACACCTTCTTTGTGAGAATGCAAGAGCTGTCACAACATCTCACTAATGCTATTTGTGCATGTCTGTATGTGTGTTTTCTTTGGGGAATAAGGGGGGGGGCTCTGCACATATCTCAGCGAATTACTGCTGACAGCTATGATAATTAACGAGCTGCAGGCATCGACTGCTATTACTTCAAAAAAGCTCTACCCGTTAAACACCAACAAACTAACAAACACCCAGCTAGCAAGTCGGTTGAACTCTCAATGTACCGCCATTACCCTCCTCAATGGGCAAAGCTAAGAGACTACAGCTCCTTCTACCTCTCCTGTCGCATTAGAAACTACAAGCAATTATTACACATCCGACTGCCAAACTGTGTCCCCCTCTCATTCATCCCAAATTTCTCCTCCCTTCCCCTTGTCTCTGCTTTCCCCCTTCTCAGCCTCCTCCTTTCCAACTCCTTCTCTCTCATCTCCACTCCTCCCCTTTCCTCTCATGTCTCCCCTCCGCTGTACTCTCTCATCACTCTCTTGCGCTCTCTTTCTTCGCTTCGGGTCTCCGTGGGGACAGAAGCCATGCATGAAAAACGAAATTACTTCAATCCGTTGGTCTTGGCAGTGGTGTATAAATCCTCACCAGTTAGGGAGTGATAGCTCTCCATAATTCCATTTGGGTTTTCCCCGCCCCCCTGATTTCCCACCCGTTTCCAAGTCGTCCTGCTTGGGAGAAGGGAATGAGAGATTCAGCTACACATTTCCACAGTCATTCCAGCCAATTAGCTCTCCCTCCCACAACGTTCACATAAATGCTTATAAAACTATTGAGGGTCGGTGCCAGAATCCTTACTCTCATCTGTTTCTACACCACATTTGTGTACGGTTGCATGCACACCCACATACAGTACACACATTTAAAAGCACACAGTCGTGCCTCATGATTCAATAAAGTATGTAATACCAAATGCATGCATATCACATGAATATATACATGTTTATGAATTAGGGCGTGCAAAAATGTTTTTATATAATATGCTTTTGTTGCATATTGATAGTCCCCTGCTTTTATCACAGAATATTATGACAGGCGGGATGTCGTTTCAGTCGTGAGCATCTCTCAGTGTCATAGTTCCATTTAAGTTTCAGAAAAGGAGGGGATGTGATGTAAAAAAAAAAAGGCCAGCATGAGATAACCAAAAAGAGCTTCTCATAACTGCATGAGTACTTTTTATTTCCTTTAATGAAAAGAGGGAAACTCTCTCTCTCTCTCTCTCTCTCTCTCTCTCTCTCTCTCTCTCTCTCTCTCATTTGCTTTAATGCTATCTTGCACCTCACACAATAAAACACTAACACACGCACGTACACATACAATGCTTCCGCTGGGTAATAAATAACAAAGGAATTCATTTTCAAGAGCGCCAAAGAAAAGTTTCACAGTTTCTTCTTTCTTTGTGTTTTTTTTTCTTTCTCTGTGTTCCCTCTGATTTCCCCTCAATTTTCTTAATAGTATGTGTGTCTATAGGGGAGAGAGAGAATGGACGAGAAGCACACAGCTAAGAGAGATTGATAGTGAGAGCTAGAGAGAGAGAAGCAGAGATAGAGAGAGGCATAACTGTATCATCCGGCATCAGAAACCAGACACTGTCTAAATGACCTATTTGTCGACGGATCAAAGCAATTCCCTTCATTACTGACAACTTGTCTGCTTCTTAAGGAGATCTTATCAGTGAGCTTAGCTCCCTTCTGCCAGGCAAAACTGAATCAAATGAGAAATTATCATGCTACCGGGTCTTCAGGGAAAACAGAGAAGAGGAGATGAAGAGAGGGGAATGAATAACACACAAGCGCCGTTCTACCACAGATACTGGGGTGCAGAGGAATTAATTCTCACTTAAAAATTTATGTTAACTAACACATTCAAAAGTATCCGACTACGACCACTTGGATGTGTGACTGCACTGCATGTTGGAGATAAACACTGTTTTAATCATATGATGATCTCTAATCTAATAGATTCATATTACAGTAAATAAATACTAATGAAAAGTATTGGTTAGGTTATCTATACCGCTTGATGACAGGGTAACACAAGTGGGAGTAAAGATGGAACAGAGTCAGACAATCAGAGGCAACTTCAGGAAATAATAACATGCTCAATAGTTTTATGTCATCAATCAATCACAACTTGAACGTGAAATGGGTTGCTTATAGTGATGAAGTATGACCTGACTGTGCAGTTTTATAGCGCGTTTCGTTGCTTTGCTTGATGTGCCAAGAACAACGCATCTCCTCCATCTCCTTTGGTTCTGGTGCTGGACAACGATCAAAAAAATATTTTTATATTGCTGATTCACCTCCCTTTTACCCTCATTCACTTCACTTTCTCTCTCTCTCTCATCAGACACAGACCAAAGGTAACTTCTATGTGTCACAGACATGAAAGCCGATACAAAAAAAAAGAGAAAATAAACAAAGCCAGAACACAACAGGAAGATTAAAATAGTTTGACAGAATTGTCTGATTGCCCTATTGGTGCTGTGTGACATCTAGTTGAATTTCTCCAAAAGTTCAATCAACTTCCCTGCAGCAAGTCACTGCATTTTTTGGCACCACATGTGTAGCTGTGTGTTTAAGGCAAAATGCTGTACCCAGATTAAAATCAATGGAAAAATCAGGAGAAAGTGCAATGAACAGTCTGTATCTGGACCCACTGTAGGTTACCAAATACCAGTCGTAGCAACGGTAAGGTTTTTTTTTTTTGGGGGGGGGGTGTATTTAACTTTTTTAGCAAGTTGGCAAGTTTACTTAAATCTACTCACCCTGGCCCCCATCTACACACCCTTTTAGGTGTTTGAAGTTTACACTCTGCTTTGCTGTTTTGTGTGATAGTAGAGCGTTCCTGAGTATATTACCGTCGCATTTGTTTGCCTCAGCATTCAAGCTTTTCCTCATCCCACGCAACTCTCACCATGGCAGATTAGGAGAGAAGGCGCTATATGTAAACAAAGGGGAGGAACATGGAGAGGCTTAGGGATCCAGTATACACATTTCGAAATAGAATTTGCTGTGTTCACAGACACTGTCAATGCCAGTATACTCATTATGTCTGCAGGTCTGTCCTCCTCACCAGAGGATGGAGGCCCTGTGAAAGTGATGATGCCGGGAAAAAGAAGAAAGAGTAGAAATAGCTCTGGTACCTTCTGCAGAAACACTAAAAGAGATAATATGTGTGTTTCCTAAATCAAACAGGAGACAGAATGGAGAGATTATTGTATTAATGATGGATGAGGAGGTGAATACGTGCCAGCCAGATTGATGATCTCGGAAAACAAGTGACTGCTTTCATTTAAAGCTTCCATTTATCCATCCATCATGTTAAAAAGCAGTCCATCTCATACAAAACAGTAGTACACATAGTTATCTCTGTGTCAAAATCAGTGCATGTGATATTTTGTATTTTTAGATGGACCACAATTTAAGCTATTCAGATAATTGCTTTGTGCCATGCTAGTTTTCTATATGCTAAATGTGATTAACAGTACTGTACCTCTTTCTGAATCTACAGTGTACCTGACAGATGTATAATTGAAAGAAATGGCCAGGAGCTTTCTGTTCTTTTTCACCAGTGAGTCAGAGCATGTATACACATGGCCATTATACATCCGGCCAATCAGATACACTATAATTGATCTTTCCCATACTTGGGTGCTTTTTAAGTACAGTTATGGCAGGTTGAAGATAATCTGTAGTTTAGCATGTACAGAGAACTGCAATTACCATATGTATAGCTCCAATGTTCTTGGGCCATTGAGGGTGAAATTGAAATGATTACCATACAAATTATACAACCATTTTAGCACTGTACTTCAGATACTTGGGTAATAGGAAAGGTAGTTCAGAGGTTGAGTTTTATTTTGCTTATTTTTTTTTTTGTTGAAGCCAGCTTATGTCACAATAGTTTAACTTCCCTGAAGAAATAATATAAATAATTCAAAACATGCACAACTTAAAAAAAAAAAAGAGAATACTGTGGTGTGTTGTGGAGCAGTGAAAATCTGGCCTGGAGGCTTGTTCACGCTGTGGTCACACTAAGCTTTGTGATGGTGAAACACCCAAAATACTTCCTGTGAGAACATGACAGTTTTTCTTTATGATGCATTGTGAGCTTTAGTGTGCATGCTAAACGGATTTAGCCCGTTCAAACTAAAGCAAAGACCACATGCACTGCATTAGTTTCTGATATTCTCTTTGCATGTGATAAAATGTAAAGCCTTGCATTGATTTGTTAACATAGAACAGCCTTAATGTTTAGGACTTTTTTTTTTTACTTAGTCTGTTGCCTTAAGCTTATGACACAAGACAGCACATATATCAGATGTGGCTGACGGCGGTTTCGACATGGAGGCGAACTAGCCACATGTTAGTGTTCATGCCAGAGTATGGTGCAAACATAAACCACATTAAGACTCATCTATGAAAACACAGTGAGACAGACATTTCCTGAAATCGGTTTGCATTTAGTTATAGTAAACCTTCAGTTTTATACACATTAAAGGAAAGGTGTCCTTTCAACTTTAATTGTCGGCCAGCTTTGTACATTATATCTTCCAGACAGCTTCAAACAACTCCCTCTGTCAAACTCTGAAGACACCCCCAGTTTTTAGATAAATGAAAAGTCTTTTTTAGTGGAAGGGTTTCTTTATGAGATGTACAGTATGACCACATATATGGCCACCATGAATAAAAATGTATATATGAATATTTAAATCAAAATGTGTTGTAAATGGTAAAGACACAGAAACAGTGCCATGAAACGGAGCAAAACTGACTCCAGCTGCTTTGAGTTGGTGTTTCCAGAAAAATCTTCAAAGTAAAAAGAATCACTATCTGTCTTAAGCATGTGACACACAAGCATGAAACGAAACATGCAGGCACACACACACACAAACACTCAGAGGCCTGTCATGAATGTGCCAATTAGCTACACTGTAGTGTGCTGCTCTTTCAGAGAATGACACTGGTTCAGTGAGCAGTAGGACAGCAGAAACAGTCACTTGCAGACAGCAAAGTCACAGCAAACCCCTAAAGAGCTGAAAGCCAGGCCTTTCACGGCTCTAAAGCCCAACAAACAGGGATAGATACACCAAACACAAATGCCGACAGGAACAAATAGAGAGACATGTTCAAGAGTACAGTAAAGCCTAACCTAACAGACAGCCAAGAAATACAAGTATTGGCCAACAGGTCACAAACACACTGGTTAACTCTAAAGAGAAAGAGCCTCTACAAGGAAAAGGTTTTTAGGTGGCACTGGATATCACACACACACACACACACACTCCATCTGTCAAATGCGCTCTGTTGCACGCACTAAGATAAAAAGACACCCTGTGTGTTTTGCTGTGAGTCAGCAAAATGTCTGCATTAAAAGCTTTCCTGTGGCCTTTTAAAAACACAGACTTCTCCTCAGGCTTTGATGTTGAGCGTTGTATCTCTTCAAAAGATAGGACAGAATTGATGTTGGGTATCACAGTCTGAGGTTGGGATTTTCAAAAATGCACTCACCAGCTTAAACGTAAAACAGAAACAGCATAACATCTTGTATTCATTAGCTGACGACCAGTGCATGGACTTGTGTACCTAAGCCTGAAAACACTGTTTATGTGTGAGAATGATGTACATCCACTAAATGTTTTAAGTTAGTGGTTTGGCACTAGGGATGGCAATGTCGGTTAGTCTGTTGAACCACAACTTTGGTCCAGACTGAGATATTTTTAACTCTATTGCATGAACTGCCATGATGTTTTGATCCCTCAAGGGAAGATCTCCCAACTTTTCCTCTGGTTGCACCGTGAGGTTGACATATGTGGTGTGTGGAGTGTTAAGTGTTTCAACAAATATGGATTGGCATGGAGGTAAAAAATGAGAAAAATGTTGATTTGTCATTTATGTTCAAAAGAAAAAAAAGGCATTCCATCAGTTTTAGCTGTATTTTGTGTTTAGTGATCTAAGCAACGCATAAATGTATCAACACTGTAATCTTTAGCTTACACTTGCCGTTACTGGCACATGTGCTAGACTTGAGAGAGTGCTTATTGGCAACCTCTAGTGTGTTTCATGATAGCCAAACCCATGATGAAGATGTTTTCAGGTAGATTTTTTGTGACAAACTGAGCTAGCCCAAATAAACGACATCTATATTGTGTGATCAACTTTATTGACATTTAAAAATGAGTTAGTTAGAGGCAACAGAAAGTAGCTGTGTACCTCTGCTGCTACACAGCCCCAGGTCATGTATGGACAGGCTGATGTGATTGCTTTTGAAAAGCTGCAGTTTTACCTGTCTGCACTTAAATGCAATAATGCTATTTTTAAATTCACTGAGAGGACACAGGGCCAAAAGATGAGTTTTTAAATTTATACGGCTTAGTGGTCTATGAGAGTGCGTGACAGAAAGAAATGGAGAGATAGCGTGCGCTATGTGACTTTTTATAATTTGAATGATAGCTCGACGTGACGCAGGTGAGATTATTAAAAGACTTTCCTCCACATTAGTGGAAATAACATGGAGTAATGGAAGTTAAGCAGTGAATGACTTTTCCAATTATTACAGTATAAAAGGAGTCTGGTCTTTAATAGTGCAGGCTTATGGCAAATTAGAGGTGCTATTCTCCCTGGAGGTAACAATGGGATCCTCACTCCCCTCTTCCCGTCAGGGAGAATGAAAATAACGCAGCCATTGTAGCGGCAGACAAAGAGCGGCCGCACCCCTTAGCTTTGGCTGAGCAGGGTTAGTCTGTGAGGGCTAGCATTTCACTATTATGCCGCGCTCCCTCACTGTCACTCTCTTTCATTAGGGGATTGATTAAATTGTGAAATCCGGAGTGTGATGGATGCATGAATGACTTCTCAAGTCGCTCCCCAAGGCTTTGACAAGGACAATATCAAGGACCCCCTGTTACTCCCTTTTCCTCCCTTGTCCCTTTATCCCCAGGAAACCCAATCTGGGTAATTAGAGTAAAGAGTGTTAGAGACGTGTTAGAAAAGCAAAGAGAGAGAAGGTGACAGTGTGGCACGAAATCTGCTGCTATTGCACTTTTCCCAGCCATTTACTCCCTCCACCCCATCCCAAATACAAGCACACACACACACTTTTGCACTGTCCACCTTTCGTACACCACTTTCTTCTTCTTTTCCCACACCCTTCCTTCTTTCTCTTCTTCTTTTTTCTTTCTAAATCCATCAGGCAGAAGTGAAGAGAGAGAAATGCAGACTAGAGGAAAAATGGAGGGAAGAAAGAGTAAGAGGGGGGGAAATGAAAGTGGCTGTGATTCGACTGCATCAGCAGAACTCGGTATCAGAGCATGAGCCCTTCTGGCTGGAAACAGGAAGTTAAGAGAAATTGCCAGGATTTGACAGGATGGAGTTTTGGATGGAGTTTTTCCCCCTTGACGAGACATGTGACCCATCATGCTGGAATATATTACTCTCACATTGTCTTTTTCAATCTAGTCAGAGAAACATCCAGTTACATAATTGCTCCGACACATTTCCACTGGACACAGCTAAAGGGTTGTTTGGAAGGAAAATCATACAGTATATTCCTCCCCAACCTAGGGAGGCATCATGAGGTAAACAGATGTCTATGGACCCAGATGTGAGAAGAAGAGCAAAGGAGGAAAGGTGTGCAAGTAGAGGCGGAGGCAGTATGCACGTTTGATGTTGACTGGAAGCCTGACAAAATGGGCTGCTCCCTGCCAAGCCAGCTCCTGCCAAGCACAGGCAGACACTGAAGAGGGGCTGGACCTTGCCATGCTGCTGCTGGGTGTTTTGAAAAGTTGCACATTCAAAACACAAAGACACACACACACACACATACGTGGTCGCACTGCAGCCTCTAAGTGTGTGTCAGGATGTTTCCCAGGATGTTCTGGCTCCTGCTAACCAAGCGAGGTATTCTGCTTGGCAAACTACACCTCAGCAAGAGTCCAGCTGTCATCTTGACAAATGAACCTTGGAAGAGTGAGGAGGTGTGCGTGTATGTTTGCGCAGCCATGCATCTGTGTCTGTGGATTCACGCCTGTGTATTTTTGCTCGAGCATAAGCACACGAATCATAAGGATGACACGCAGATGGCTGACGGTTTTTGCTTTTTTAAAGCAGCTGGCCTGTCAATTCTTGATTGATACAGATCAGAAAATGGATCATAGCCAGCAGAGGTCAGTTCCTGTGAACCTCCTTCTATTCCCAGAAGCCACTGGGAAATCATTGCTGAAATCTGCTACTTTGCTTTGACACACACTCACACAGTCCTCTTTAAAGTGACACTGACTACATAGAAACCGGCACAAATCATCTTATATAAAGAAGCATTTTTCGCACAGCCTCAGATGAACCATAACATCGTCCCCTGTATGCTGTGATGCCAGGTGCTGTGCAAAGAACTATGCATCACTCTGGTTTTATGCACAATGGGGGACGTTAAAGCTTTTATAGAGCGTTAGGAGGAAATGTTCCTTTCTCCCGAAAATGAAGAGCAAATAAAAATGTGTAAGGCAACATCAGGGAGTATTGGATGGAAATACTCATAAGCGAAAAGCAATGAGAAACCTGCAAAGTTAAAGGACGAGTTATAAAATACCAGCAACTTTTTATCTGGTGCTAAACTGTTTATCTTAGGAGCTGTTTCATCTTGAGATGCTGTAAAGCATTTCATTGCGCAGTGAGGGATTTTATTACACATATACAAAGTGATGATGTACTGTATGTTTTGTTGTACCAGATTCTCATGTACATCTGTCTGTGTGCCTGTGTGTGTGTGTGTGTGTGTGTGTGTGTGTGTGTGTGGTTAGGGGGTATTAACAGCATACAAAAGCACGATCACCCCATGACAGTATCCATTATACTTGCATGAAAAGATTCTGATTGAGGCCTTTCACTGTAAATGACAAAGTAAATAGGATCACTTTATTCTGGTGAAGGCCTCGAATTTGATTTCCCTCACATTTTACCTCCAGGAAAGAAAAAGCCAAAGAGGGGAAAAATGGAAAAATACAAGCTTATTAAGTGAGATTAGAATTTTTTTTTATCACATGACTTGCACCGAAAATCGCTTCGAATTCAATTCAATCTCATGCCCAAGGACTTTACCCCCCCGCAATTACTCTTTTCTTTCATTTTCCTCTAAATGTTGTTGCTTTGTGTTGAATCAGATTTTATTCTGTTCCGTCTGTCTTTTTAGGCAAACATGCAAACATTACTGAGCAGATGTGGGAAGAAAGTATTACCTGATGGGACAACTGCCATGTCTTCCTTCTTCTCTGTCTGTCCGTCTGCTTGATCTGCCTGCATGATTTCCTCTGTAACCATTTTTTTCTGCCCTCTTCCTGTCATTCTGTCCCTCTGTCTGACTGCCAATCTGTACTTTCTATTTGACCGACCTTGTCTCATATCACCGACAATCACCGCCACCCTCAATCCTCCTGCTTCATCACTGGTCCCCACCTCCCTGTGCAGTCCCCTTCAGAATATCTTTCTTCCAATTTCATTGCACATTATTTTTTCATGTCTTCAGAGGAATAGAGATTCTTGGCTCTCCTTCATCCTACTGATCCACAGGGTCACAGAGGCCAACCTCCAGGGGACCAGACAGAGGCTGTTTGTTAAGCTGTTATTTATCTCCTTCATAAAGTCCTCCTCATCTCCTATTAAAGAGCCCAGAACTGTTGCCCTTGACTCACACATAACTCTTGTGTCTTTTGGTGAGATGATTTACTGTTTAATTTAACACCAACTGAACCCAGGAGGGAGCCCGCCTGGTACTGCCTGATGTCATATCAGAGAAGAATGTGTTGGGGGGGATTTGTATGAATATGAGTGTTTATCTTTGTGTGTGTGTGTGTGTGTGTGTGTGTGTGTGTGCCGTCTAAGTGAGTGGGTGGCTGAGGCAAGTTTTTTGATTGTTTGTTTTTGTTACTGTAAGGCCTTAGTAGTAGCAGCTCTGTGCCGGGGTTTGCGCAACAAGGCTATGTCTGGAACATTTTCTCTTAAAAAATAAACCATAGCTGACTATAGCTGATAAACATGTTTACCGGGACTTCACAGCACTAATTTCAAAATAATGAGATAATAAACAGTGAAAATTACATTTCAGTCTCACTTCCCTGAACACAGGAGAAAACAAAGGCCAAATGCTGTTGACAAATACATGAATGTAGTAACAATTTATTTCCCTCGTCAATATGAGGAGATTGTAGGAGACTCCATTTCCTGGGGCTGATAAATGTAATTACATTGATCTCACTAATTTCATTAGAGGAAAGGAAATTAAGTTTATAAGGTATTTGTTACATGCCAAGAAAGTCTACTGTACCAAGAGGGTGGTCTGGCTCTTTGGAAAACAGTGGACGAGAGACAAGATTCACAAATACACAGAAATTAGGCTGTCAAAGAATTCATAAAGCCATTCCTTTCCCAATACTTGATTGTCCTCAAGCATCAACTTGCGTGAGATATTAATGTGCTCACCTCTTCTCTTAAATATTCAAGCTTCAGGCTTTTCAGAAGACGGTCAAATTGCTTTTATGGTCGTATGTTTCATTAATGATACGACCTGTCAAAAAAGACAGGGCTGAGCATGTTCTTCCATCACAAGACTCCATTAGTAAGAGTAACAATGTAAAGCACTCTTCTTCTATCGTTTAACTCACCCATCATAACTCAGGCCTGGCTATCTACCTTCGTCGCAGCTGTCACAAAGCAGATTATCTACCTATTTATGTGCTGATTTTGATGTTTTTGTAAGATGATCAATTGTGGATACAAGTGATATTTGACTGCTAACAAGACAAATGATCTACAGCCATGTTGATGTCTCTCTGAGACTTTACTTAAGACCACCCTCCAACTGGTGGTGTGGCTTAGCTCTCCATATGGAGTAGTCAGGGACGGACTGGCAATCTGGCATACCGTGCATTTGCCCGGTGGGCCGACGTGCTATTTGGGCCGATAAATCCACAAAAAAAAAGGCTGTGCAAGACTTTGTTTCCTTACCACCGGCCCTTACACGCTGACTGACAGGGGACCGGCCCAATCACATCATGAAACACCTCCCCCCTTTGGCTTGATGCGCCGGTGTGCAGTTTATTGATGGGTGAAATGCTATCAGATAAAGATGGAGAGAAAACGTAAAGGTGGCCCAGAAAAACGCGATAAAAAGAAGCTTGCTCTTCGGGCAGACGCTGCTAAGTGTGTTAAAATCACCAACATGTTTGCCACAGCAGGGCTTCATCAGTGCCGGTGGCAGTGGCACTCAACATGTTGTTGAACCTGCTGGACTACTGTCAGAACATGTATGAAATGCAACGAGTAGGATAAAGCCACCTAACCTCTTGATGAATATGATAAAATGTCAATCAAATAATTCTGTCTATTGCCCTAAGGCCAAGTTAGTTAGTTTAATGCAGGTGAAATGAGCATTAGTGTTATTTTTACTGTAAGACATTGTAGCTACACTGGCTGGATGAGAAAATAAGCCGAGCTTAGTAGCCTACTTTTATGTCTTTCATTCTAAATGAAATAGTCTTTAATGTGAGAAAACGTGTTCACCATTCACCAACAATAACAATAAGTCTAATTTCTTATTAGACTCTTATTGTCTGTGGGGTGAGTACTAGGCTGGCCTATTGGCTAAGTTGCTTTGTTGTCCTGCAGATATAGCAGTTCTTCATGTAGCCTAGGTGGTAGGGACAATGTAGGCTACATAACTGATAGAAAATCTCACTTTTAAAATGATATCATTTTGTCTATGTTATTGGAATGCAGCTGCAGGTATCTGTACATTCCAGTAATTTTAGCCTAGGCATATTTAAAGCCACCACTCACCAAAAATGTGAGTGAAAAGTGCAAAATGCAATGTAAAAAAGTGAAGTGAGTGAGTGGGCTGTTTTATGTAGCTAGGTGGCTAAAGACAATGTAAGTTAGCCTACAAATAAAGAAAATAGCACTTTTTAAAATAATATAATTTTGTTAATTGCTAGTGTTATGTCAATGCAGCTGTGTGTTTGTTTATATAAATATATATTATAAACAGGCTATATTTATGTCCTGTTGAGCTAGGTTGGTCAGTCTGGTCCAAAAATTGCCAGGGCCGATTTTTTGTCCCAGTCCGCCCCTGGGAGTAGTCGAGCAGAGAAGAGACCAAGAACCCAGGAAGAGCATTTGGCTGAGAGCCAGTCAGCAAGCTTCATCCTCTACAAATGACCAAAATTTATGGCAATGGCAATCCTCCTAATAGTTGTCAAGATATTTTAGTCATGGACTGACCAACTGAACATCCCCATCTGACACTGCCATCCATAGAGCCACAAGGCTGGCTCTGGCATGGCTAAGAAAGAGATGCTCCGCAAATATCAAACTGTATAGTTATCCAAAAGATTTGAAATGTATCTATACATTGTTTGCTTATGCTTGAAGAAAATTCACAGCTGGATTTTTGGAGAGAAAATACCTTTTGAGAATTATTTTCCAGGTAAAATCAAATAGAAAGCCAAGAGTTTAAAACTAGTCCAGATGTTTTACTGAGTAACACAGCGAGCAAATGAAATGCTGACATGGCTGCGCACTTCCTTCAGAGTGGGCTGAAGTCTCTGCTTACTTTTTTCCTCCTTCTTCACACTCCACAGGAGGTCCATCCATATCTAAAAAAAAAAAGTTTATTTCCTACTTTTCTTCCATGGCATGATAGAGTTTATGTAGCATGTGTGTGTAGTGTTGAAGTTGTATGCCTGCCAAGAAAAGGACCTTAGCAATGCACAAGAACTTTGAAAGAAAGTCAAGACAAAACATCAGCCAGAACAAAATATGCTTGAATACATATACAACAGTGCAAATCCTGTACATTTCATGTGTTTGATAGACTTGGTGTAGCCACAAATTTCAGTGTTTTCACAGCCTGAATTTATTTAGCCCAGAAAATCAGATCTGTGCAATTCGACTCATAAAGTGTTCCATATGTGGTTTCCTAGTGACCAAGCTCTGGATTGGACTCTGATCCTTAAATACTCACCATCCTGCGGTTTCTCTGGCGGACTGGTTTAAAAAAACCTAAGATGGGGTCCTGTTTTTCTGGCTTAGTTTTCTCTTCTCTTTGTTCAGGGATAAAGCAGAAATGCGACCAAACAAAATCCCAAACAATGAGCATATACAAAGGCAACAACACAGCACATGCGCTTCACTGTTCCTTTGTTTGCCGCCTGTGTAGGACAAGTAATTTCCCTCTGTGCATTTGTATGTTTGTTTGTGATTGAGTGTGTGTGTCTTTGTGAGCATATGTCTTAGCAGGAGAGAATGGAAAAACATGAAGGAGGTAGTGCAGTGCTGATGTTGGCCGGGTGGTGGGGTGGCAGATGCCAGAAGGCTTCATTAGACTCAAGGGAAGAGGCCGCGAACAGCAGTTCTCTGGGAAGTCTATCAGACCTAAACACAAACACAGACGTGCTTCTAATCCTGGTCTAGCCTCACATTTCCCCTAGCCTTGAATTCCTTTTCTTTTTGTTGCTTTCTCTTGTTCTCACTTATACCTACCCATCTTTGCTCCCTCCTCAAATTCTCCAATGTAATCAACCCCAGCTCTAGCTCACTCCTACAGTATGTTTCTTTTTGTTCCCTCCTTTTCTTTCACGTTTTTTGTCTCTTTTTTTTGTCTGTCTTTCTGGTGTTTTTGTTGTTGCTGTATCTGTCAGTGAAGCGGAGCAGTCATTAATCACTGGTAAACGTACGCAGAGGAGAAAGCAGACACCTCAGGGGGCGAGTTCTCTCATTCTGCTCAGAAAATGCTTTTCTCAACGTGCTCCGTGGAGAGAGATGTAGAAATTGGAGCACAGGTGCTGTTGCGAGTACAATAAACATAACCAGATGCACTGCAACACACATCAAATCAGATACAAATGCCGGTATTTTGTGCACTGTTTAACATGCAGGCTCCCTTTTATTGGACACATTTTCTGAAGCTACTACCAGGAAATAAATGGCTACAAATCACTGATACACAATTCTTTCTGTATCAGTCAATCAAGGGTTTTACACAAGTACCCATTTATTTGGCATTATTGCTATCCCAGCTGCTGGTTCTCTCTATGTTATTCGTGTCAATATAATGTCCTGTGATTGTAGAAGGATGCAGACACACTTTATCGGAGTATCTGGCTTCTTTGTCTGAAGGACAGCCGGCAGACAGAAAAACTTTCTTCCGAAGAAATATTATCCAATAAAACAACAGGTAAGCTTGAAATTGAAGTCACTTTCACAACCCTTATTCCAGTTCCAGTTAAAATAAAAAGCCTTTTCTGTCAAAATAATATCTCCCTTAGACAAATACTAAAATATTATCCAAAGCAGCGGAGGTTTAAAGTGAATCAACAACAGGTTTTAAAAGAGAGAAGATGAAAAGAAGACAGCGCATGATGCCATGGGTGAAAACTTAGAAGAAAAAAGATGTCGAGAAAAGAATGAAACGAGACTATTGCTGTGAAAATCAGCCAGCGACATGCAACTTTACACATTGCGAGCTCGCTATGCATTTTATAATAATAACTCTTTTGGTTTGACATTTTGAGAAATATGCTCATTCAATGTCTTGTTGAGGACTAGATGAGTCCTCAATACCGCAGATCAATACCGCTCTCATATCTGTCCAATAAATATGAAGCTACTCCAAGCCAGAAAATAACTGGCCTAGCTTAAGCACCTGTTTTCAGTCCAAATGGTAAATCAGACTTTTGTCTTTGGTGCAGCTTCATATATGACAATAGTATTGATCCACTCATTTAACTCTCGCAATAAAGTGATTTCACAATGCTTATTTGTCTGTTAATAGTCAGATACAGTGTGTAATAACTGAACTCACCTGTTCTCCTGCACCAACATCCCTGACTAGCCAAAACCACATCTTTCACTCTCTCTCTGTTATTTTCCCACAGACCAGAGTCAGCGAACGGTACAATAAAACAAGCCTTTTACTGGACAAACATTTATTCATACCCCATCTGGCTTCTTGGCTAAACTGTTGTTTCATCAGGGTTTTGTTCATTTTTCTGCTGACGGCTGTTCTAATAGGGGGTTAAGGGAGTGGGCTGGTGGTGGGGGTGGTGGTTATGTTGAGTCTTTATTTAGCTGAGCAGAAGAAATCAATGCCTCTCTGCCGTAGGAGAAGTGTGTGGATCAATGCAAGGTTTCAAAAAAGCCTCTGTGAAAAATCAATGTCCCTTACATGCTATTGATGGCTGTTTGGCCGCAGAAGAAAGAGAACGACAAAGAACACCTGTTTATTGTGAAAAATTACTCCCCCTACTCTTTGTTTTTGTCTTTCTGAATCTCCCCCTCTCTTTGTTTTCTTTTGTCTTGTTTTTGTGTTTTCTCATCACAGCTCTTCTTTGTTAAAATGTACCACTCATAACAATCTATTCTAAGCAAAGCTCGGGGTAATGAGTTGTATTTACTTTGATGTGCTTTGGTAACTTTTTTGAGTAAACTGTACTAGTTGGAGTAGTTTTAATGCAGCATTTTAGTCTTTAATAATAACTGTTTTAGGTACAACAGTAGAGTCTTCTTCCAATGTTCAAGTTACTTTATGTTTAAGTTACTTTCAAGTTACATGTTACATGTTACTTTAAAATAGTGCGGTCAGTACATGAGAGAACTGACAGAGAGCAGTAAATGTGTCTGTTGGTTAATGCTAGATAAGCTTAGTACTTTATAGCTCACACATTATCAACTACATTACATATTAACAACTTTTTCCTAACATTCACTGACTCTGTGTTACTCTCCTGCCATTATAGACCAGCCACGCCATCCAGCTTTGCAGTAATCACCTTCCCACCATTCCCATTCCCAGTCAAAATCTGCCCACTTACTCACCTGCTACAATTTTTCCTATTTAGTCTAGCAATATATATATATATATATATATATATATATATATATATATATATATATATATATATATATATATATATATATATATATATATATATATATATATATATATATTCATTCTGCTATCCTGAACCACGATTTAATCATTATTTGTCTAGCCCCTTTAGTGACTTTGCCTGTTCCAACTGTCTAACTAGTTTTGACCCTTGCCTGTCTTCTGAACAAAGTAAACTTTTATCTTCACCGGCCTGTCTGTGAGTCATGCTTTTGGGCTCATGTTTGCTTTCTGTCTGAGCTGTATCATTTTAGCTCATGCTTCACATATTTGAGCTAGTGACTCTTTGCAACTATACTGACCATTCAACTAGGCACAGTGTTTCCTGGTGAATCTAGCAGATTATCTAATTAGGAGAAGATGGTGTGACATTTCATTACTACTTGAACTACACCTGAGGAAGACCTATGGGTTAAATAATGTCACTTTCACATAAAATAAAAGAAGTGTAGAAAAAGACATTAGTGCGAGATTACTATTCTATCCATCTATGATGGTATGAGGGTGCATTAGAGCATGCTGCATGGATAACCTGAACATTTAAAGGCACCATTAGTGCTGAACGATATATACAGGTTTTGGAGCAACGTATGACCCTCAGCAAGACAATTCAAAACCTCATTCTGCACATATTACAACGACATGAGTCCGGGTGCTAAAATGGCCTGCCTGCTGTCCCAACTTCTCACGTATTAAAAGTGTTTGAAGTATTATGAAATGCGAGATTAGTTTCCCCTTTTCTTCAGTTACTCACTATTCAAGTCATATTTTTTCAGTAGATACTTTTGTACTTAATTTCAAAAAGTAATAGTACTTTTACTGTATAGTTTTTGCTATTTTGCTAGTCCTATTCTAACTATATCTGCCTGGCTCTTGGAAGGCAAAAAAAGGGGGGAGGTTAAACTGGTTAAACTTACTAAAATTCAGTCACATAAAAGGCTGTTTGAGGTGTAAAATCAAACCACAGAGTTAAAAGATGAACACTACACCTCGATGTAGAGTGGGAGCAATCATTTCAGGCCCGCTATTAATAAAAAGCAGTCAATATAAAACCTTTCACTGAGCTCCAACACAACACTTGGCTTTAGAGCGCAATGGGAGTGCAGTTCTGCCAAGACTTCACCTAAGCAGTCAACATTTCCCTCGAGCCATGTCAGGCTGCATGCTCAGAGGCCAGTCAGTAGGGCCTCCGTCCTGACATCTGCCCGATCCTGTGTTGGCCTGATCAAAGTGACAGTCCTCCAGACCTGCAGAGATGCAGGTGAGGGCTGCTGTCACCCCACCTGTCCAACTGATGGCAACTTGGTCAGGGCAGGGAGGAAAGCTGCGGGATGGTGGGGAAGGCCGCTGCCTGCATGTCACTCAGTGCTGTGCTGGATGACAGAACAGCCCATTAGGAAAGGGACTGACTTCACAGGCCATTAGGGGAGGCATCACACAGCCACAGCACACAGTGCACTGAGTAATGGCACAGTTGGAGAGAGACAGGGGAGAAGATGAGACAGAAAGACTGCAACTGTGTTTTGCAACATGTTCCACATAAAATTTGAAATTGTGATTAACATCTTAAATGTCAGAGACTGAAAAAAAAATATTCTGCCTGCCTGACGACATTAAAGTTCTTTGAATTTTTGCTGCTAATTGAGGGAAATGAAATTAAATGCACAACAGCCTCAGTTCTCAACAGAGGACATAAAAGTGGACTAAACACATAAACAATAAGCATCATCCCCATGCCATCCATTCTCTTGAGCTGTCTCCTTGTTAAAATCTCTAGTTCTCAGTATGGCCCTGCCTGCCCTCCAGTCATCATTAAAGAGAAAGACGGGAGCCTGTGAGCCCAACAGAGGCATCAGAACGCATCACTTCTCCCCTGCTCTGAACACTCCACTCTCAGCAATCCACCAGGCCCTGACGGACCTATTTACTACACAAAGTGGATTTTGTTTGGCTGCACGTTATACTTCCAAATGTTCTTTTGATACTCTCTCTCTTTCTCCACCCGCCCTATCCCTTCTGTGTCTCTCTTGTTCTGACCAGCTCATGGAATCAGCAGAAATGTCTGGCCAGTTTATAGCTGGTGTAGCACTACTGAAGGGCTCAGCAGGCTCAGATGAGACCACCACACCATGCCAGGCTGATGGGACACACTCCAGCTGTAGAAGCACTTCAACTCCAAAACAAAGACTTACACACTCTCCCCTCTTTGACTGGATATTTTTGTTTCACTGTGAAAAAAAAAGGAAGAATAAAAAAAGTTTCCTTCAAGCAGCTCCCCAGGATTTTCCCTGGGGATTGGATGAAACCCAGTAAAAAAAAAACAAAGAACAGAAACAAAAGAAAAAAGTGCTACTTTTGCACAATTTAAGACCCAAAAGAGATAAACCGTGAGAGTTTTGTAAAGAGCGAGGAAAAGCTGATGGTTAGATATTCCAGATAAAGAGAGAAGCAAAGTGGGAGCAGGGAATGAAGCAGTGGTCTCCTGGAATGATGTTGTTTGATGAATTACAGCTTGCACCACAAGCTTAGAGTATAGAGCTTTGCTATGAGAGAGGCAAACGGCGCATTCTGTTGTGACAGAATCTCTGAATTTTAAGCACTCTGCAAGCTCAAGCTTTTGCACATTTACACAAACATTTATTTATTCAGGGGTTTTTTTTTCCTCAGACAGGCTCGACCTCCAACCTTCAACATGTTGTGTTTATTTTTTGTGCTTATCAAAAGCAGAAATGTTTTTTGCAGAAATGAAATTTTCCAAGCTGGGAGTCAGTTGTTATTGCCACATTCTAATCATGAATGTTATATGAGGAGCGGTTCATTGAATAATGATTAAGAACCAACAGCTGAGGTGCAACAACTTGCATATTCCTACTTCTTTAGACATGGACACAGGCTATTTTTCATTGTATTACCTCTGATATTTTTAAGTTCTTATTGGGGAATAGAGGATGAACCCCTGTCTTGCTCTTTTGGGTCTCGTAATAGCAGCTTTTCATACATTCTTCTTACATCCCACAGGAGGCCCCAGTTTTGGCTTCAGTAAAGATTCTACAACAAATTGTATTATTATAAAAGAGCTACAGAAATAGTACCCTTCTGAAATGGTGTGATAAAGGAAAGAAAGGATGCATGAAGGAGCAAGAAATAATAATTCGTTTGACTGTGAACCCAATGGACCTCATACTGTGGAGAGTTTAGCTGCTTAGCTGTTTTGGAGCCCGCTCTGTGTCTGAAGAGAAAATTTCTCATCACCAAGAGGGCAGTTTAAACACCTTTAGATTTTGTGGCTGTAATTACAACAGGGGAACACAACATAATCATCTATGAGGATGTGGAGATCAAACCAGTTACGGTAATGTAGTTCTATTCTTTATCACCGTTCATCTCACACCCAGAATCAGCATTATCCAAGTGCCCTCAAGAAATCCCAGCTGTACATTCAGAAGAAATCAACGATGCGGCCCATTTAATGTTACTTACACTGACGAGCATCTGAGGGAACGGTCCTCGAGAATTTTCTGCCACGTTGATTGGTGGGATCACCCAGTCCCTCTTCTGTCTCCGTAGACCCTTAGAGCTGTTTAGGCCGGACCCTGAGAACATGATGATAGGAGGTGGTGCTTGGAACGCCTCCTTCCTCTCTTTTCTTTCAGCGATTGTCCCCTCTTCCTTTGTGACCTTTAAGACAACACAAGGCTTTATTTAGAAGGCTGTTAATGATAACAATAACTGATGTGGTGCCCTTTTCTTATTTGTCTTAAAGCAAAAATTCACAGAACAACATTTTTCATACAGTACAGCGTTGAGTGCTGTGTTGATCACCTGGCAAAACTGAGTGGCCAGGTGACTAACTAACCATATGGTACATGTTGCTGCAATCTACACTCTCTAATCTTATTGTAGCTCAAAATAGAGGAAACTGTTAGCGAGCTAACTAACTAATCATCACTAATTAATAATAAACACTTGATAATCAAATTTATATGCTAATATTGTTACAAGCCCATTTGATTTATTTATAGTATTTTCTGTATTTTTCTTATTTATACTATTTCTATGTTTGTTCGCTGGTGAAGAAGTGCGTAATTCAGGGAACTACTGCCATGGTTTCTATGGTTGCCTCGGTCAGTGGTTGTCTTGGTTGCAGGTTGGAAAAACCTTAACCATTATCAGCTCCGATGGTACACCACATTTCGGTTGCACCATCTCTTTGCTGTCTGAAAGCATTACACCAAATTCATGTAAATGTGTTATAACAATAACTGTAATGAGTTTGTAAGGCAGCTCTCCGGCTCGTCAGTCTTAATCATGAAAAGCATTGTGTGCAATCCTTTGCTGCGTGTGCAACACACCTGCATGTATCTGTTATTTGTTTTTGTAACCTATAATATTTCATCATCATTGTGTTCCCTGATGTTGCTGTAGAAACATGAAACTCACACACTAATTCACTGTGTCATTCCTTCATTCACTTACTCGATTACCTACTTGCTGTCTAATCCACTTACTAACTCACTAACAGTTAGTCTTTCTGCACCAAAGCGGCATTTAGGAAGCTTCACAACTAGAATAAAGATCATTCACACACCTACTTGTATTTCATCTCCATCATTTTAACTGTATATTATAAGTGACAATTAAATTCAATTGAATACTTTGCATGTAGAGTAAAAATTATACTATCTATCGGGTATGACTTTTTCTTCTTTTCACCATATTTTGGCTCGCATAAAGCCAACTGATGAAGTCCTTATGAATCCCTATAAAAAGTAATAATAACAAACAACAAAAAAGACAGAGTAAATAGACGATTTATTGTGTCCAATGACAATATGAAATATGGCAGTCAGGAGATTTATCACAGAGAGAAAATATAGACTACATCAAAATTACAAGCTTATATACTTGATGTAAAAAAGTGTTCTGTTTTATCAATTTACAAAATTCTTTCCTATTTACCACTTCTGCGTGATTGCAGTAATAAAACCACGCAAAAGCATAAATCGACTGTCTGTGAGGTGCCATATAAGCAACAAACACAATGTCTTGAATGATGCGGACATCTTATCTAGTTAATTTGTGTCATCATGCATCAGGCCTGAGCAGGACAGAGCTGTAAAGTGTGAGCGTACAGATTTAAAGTCTCTTGGGTGTGTGTATATATGTGCATATATGTGAAAGAGACCATAAACTATAGGCTTTGTCATTTACACCGGGTGTAAAAAGTCTATTAACACAGAGCATGTCTAAGGTAGGATTTACAGCCTCTTTCAGTAGACAGTGACGGCTGAGTCACAGACACGAGCTTCAATCATACAATATACCAATATACTCCCGTCATGCACTCCCCTCGCACACTCCCTGCAGGTAGAGAGAAATGACCACCACAAACCTGTCTTTTTGAAAGATGCTCAATAAGGAACTTGAAGGGAGCCCATTTTCAATCTCCTCATGAACATTAACTCACCCATGAGTCAAAAGAGCTACATCAAATGCTGAAGCTATCAGGCATATTTAAATTAATGTCCTCGTGTGGAAATACTGCAAAACACATGAAGGTGAACTGCAGAGATTCTGCTTCATTACAGATGCTTCCAGAGTGGATACAAACAAACAAAAGTAATTGAAAATACAGTGAGAGAGTTTTAATTGTGTTCCCCAGGGCTGGTTAAGGCATCCGAGTGCCGATAATCAGATATGTTGCATCTTATGCTCAAGTACATAACATGCAATGCCTGTCAAGGTTACACTGGGTCCACCATCTCAAGGCTTTCATTATAAATACCACATGTTTGGTAGCCTAGGAGCTATATAGATTGTTGCATGTAAGTGATCTACATGTTGTATTAAATTGACAACCCAGATAGTTCTACAGTAACTTTACCAACATATTTCAGGGTCACAAGCCGGTGAAAACACGTCAAGAATTCAGTCACAAACATCATTGCTGAAGCTATGCATTACTTGTTCTCAATCATGTTCCCTTGAGCTATCCCTTGCTCCTGTGCTCGCTCCTGCCCGTCTCTTGCAGTGTTATTGTTTTTCTCTGTCTCTCCTCCCAGTCAGTGGGTCCTGACAGCTTGTCTCAATAACAGTGATTCCTCCAGCGCAGGGCTGTGTTAGGCTGATGGTGCACCAGCAGGTAAAACACCAACACGGAGCTTCACCTTCCAAACACTCCTAACACCAGGCCCCCAACAAATTCCCATCTCATGTCTTTGTCATGTCTGCTCCAGGGGCAAAAATGAAGAGAATATTTTCACTTATTATTTTATTCATCCATTCAATCAACCTTTACTTCTTGGTAATGTAGAGATAGTAGTTTAGACAGAGATTAAAATGTATAAAACTTGAAATATGAGAATAGAAACTGAGAAAGTCATAAAAAGAACATCAAACCAGCATGAAATCAAATTTTAAAACAGCATTAATGAATCAAGTCAATTTCAAGTCAAGTTAATGATCCACATATTGTTTAAATCAGCAACAGTTGCAGGTAGTGGACAAGTGGTAGACTCAATTAAAATTTTAAAATCTGCCAAAAAAATCTCAAAATTTCTGCTGCAGCAACCGAGCCACAGGTTAAAAAAAAAAAAACATAGCTGTAAGAAAAGAAAAAAAATAACTTTTAAAGATTTTTTGCTATTCTATCCATAGTCTATCAAGACATTTAGAAGTAGATTTTTTTTAAAATTGTGATAACTATTGTGTGTTTAATTTTAAACATGTGCTATTAGACAATGGTTCGGTCTAGTTAAGGCCTCTTGTCTTGTAGCCTGTGTTATTTGATTATGTGCAAGTGTGATGCAAGACTTCAGATATGTTCACACAGAAAGTGAAGCTAATTTTTCATGAGATTTCATATAAAGTCATTTTACAGATGCAACGTGATAAATATTCTAAAGAAAATGACGCAATCTCTGTAGGAAGAAACCGCCGGACTCAAACCAGATTTTGGAGCTGTTTACTGGCAGGAGGAGAGTTTGAAGTTCATTATTTAAACTTTTGGCATTAAAAAGTAGATTTATTTTTACTCTTGCTTCTCAACCTGTTTGCAGCAGTAAGTGTGGAGGTGCTGACCTCCACTATTGGGTGCTGTAATTATTCTCTCTTTGTCCACATTGACTTCTGACTGGAGGGGGAAACGTACTTCATTTCATGAACGCACAGAAAGTAGAGGGGAAAATATGGGAGACTGGAGGGCAGTAACAGAAAGAACCAGACTCTCTAGTGAGTTCCATCAGAACCAAACTCCATTTAGAAAACAACATTTTAAAAGTTGTTACTTGTTGTTTCTTCAACAGATCTGGGCTCATACCACTCCAGATAAATAATTTGTGTTACTTGCATGGGTAACAGTAATCCTGCAGTCAAACTCGCGTGAGTAATGAGGTAAAACTTTGCAACATATTGCAGATAACATAACATATAGTCCCAGAATACTGCAATTTCAGTACCGTTAAAAACAAAAAAAGAATGCAGGCAGAGACTGGTTAATACTGTATATCTACAGTATATGCATGTACATATGTGCCTACTGTATGTGTGTGGGGGAGGATGTTCGTGTCAGAGTACAAGAAGATCTGGGCCTTTAAATTCTAGAGCATAAGAAAAAGCGGTTCAATCATCATACATTTAAATAATGTAATGTAATATAATGAGGCTAGTGTTTTAATATGTCTTCAAATGTTTCATTTTATATTACTTCTGTGTGATATGTAGCCTTACAGTTCCTCCCCAGCAGTTGAAATTTGAGAATAAAAATAAAATACAACACAGGAGCATTGGAAGATGGGAATGGCTTCTGGCACATATTGAAAGTTGAGGGTCCTGTACAATGCAGTCTATAAAAATGTTTTCTCTTTGTCTCCCACTGTTTGTTCTTGCCTGGTCAAGATCCCTCAGAGGGTTGGTTTGTATCTGCCAGTGGAAATAATGCTTTCAAGGCTGACTTCATTAGATGGACGCCCAAGAGAAAAGCTTTTAAGGCTGCTTTAAAGGAAATGTGTCAAGCAACGCGGCATATGGTGTGTATGTGTTTGCGTGGGTGTATAGGGATGTGGGGTGTGGAGGGGCATGGGCTAAGGTGTCATGTTTAGTTTCATCAACCAAGGGCTACATTTCAGACATCATGTACTGTGCAACCCAGAGCGCTTCAGTAACAGTGCAGAAGAAGAGACCCAGGTAAAAAAGACCAATTTCTTTTTTTTTTCTGGAATCAAATTGAGTGGTGAAAAAAAATTGGTTACAATTGAAATGTTGTACTTTTTTGCAAATACAGCATTCATTCTCGTTTTAGCCCTGGTTTGGTCTCCACCTATTTCGAAAGGAAACCGGGCAGCTGCGTAGTGTAAAGTCTGTTCATCTGTGATTTTTATTATTTTATCATTTATTTTTTTTTGACAACAGCTCCCTGTGTCTGGAAACAATGCTGATGAGAACAGCCAGACTGAACGAAAACAATCAGTTATGAAACACTTCAATGCTCCGTAGACCTTAGGGGAAATTTAGAGCTGTATAATTCTCTTTGAGTTTGTCAATATGAGCAACAATCTTTTACATACACTTAGTGGTTTGATTCATTGTGAATATAAACATATTTTTAGAGCACCTTTAAATATATTAACAGTAACAAACTATACTGACTGTATAGAAATTCTATGAGAAGTTGTTTTCTTTATAATGAGATTGTTTTGATAACTACTATTTTCAGGTCAAAGGTCAAGAATGAACTTTCATTCTCAAATGTTAATTTAACTGTTTTGTTATTGTTAAGGTGTTAAAGCAAAAAAAACAAAAAACAAAAAAAACAATAAAAAACAATAAGATTCAAGACAATGTGTTAAAAGTAAACTATGTACAAATATGACAAATATGTGGCAATACCAGCAAAATACTGTTCAGAAAGTTAAAACTGTTTCCAGTTATTAGTGGAGGGAAAGAAGCAAGTCCTCTTTTCCCCAGTAGGGAAGCTACAGTATAACCCTTGAAACAGACAAAACATTCATATTCATGAAGCTAAGCCGCCTGCTTTCATGCTTACGGCCCTATATGAGAGACTAGCCATCCAAACACATGTTTCTATATCCCATGTTCACTGCGCTGTGTGACAAGTTCACTGAGACATGCACATGATCTTCTGCATTGAGTCCATATTCAGGAGACCAACGTCTGCCAAGCGCAACATGCCTGTGTGCGCAAACAGGGTTTGTCAGCAGAGCGGATTGAAACAGATGTGAGCAGGGTCTGGACAAATGTATTCTTTTTCTTCAGAGAGGGAAAGGCTTAGTGGGGTTGACTGCAGGGGATGGTTACCCCACATCCCACCAGTGAGGTGAGGGGAGGCAGAGGTGGAGCGAGACATGTTTGGGATGGAACGAGGGGGATGAGGAGAAGGGTTGTCAGAAGCAGATGTGACCCCCCTCTCCTCCCCCTGCTGAAATAAGTCATGCTCCAGATCCTTTTATCTACACATGCTAACAGGTACTAGTGAGTTCCCTGAGGAGAAATGTGGAGAGAAAAAGATGAGGAAAAAAAAAACAGAGAAAGAGACACAGGGAGATGGTGCCCATCACTGCTGCAAACGGCTTAAGGGGGCTTTTCTCGAGCTGTGGTGTAATTCTGATCAAACCCTGTGTCTCCGAATTCAGTCTTTCTTATTCACACTCGTACAGAAAGAGAGAAAGTAAAGGAAAGTGATGAAATTGATTAAAAAAAAAGGTTTAGCAGAGATGTCTGCACAGTTTTTCAAACTATTATGAAAGATTAAGGATAAGGAGCAGAAGAAAACTGAAGTCAGATATCAGAATTTTTAATGACTGCTTTATAGATTCCAGAGATTTAAAGGGCGTGTTATTTCCCTAGATCCAGCACAGAGGGCGGCGTGCACTTTTTGACAGCCCTGCACTTAGCACAGATAAAACCGATACTGTGGGCTCCAAACACAAGACACTTTATGCCCTTAACAAAGACAGCAATGAAAATAAAATTTAACGCAACATTAGCATAATTCACACTTGATCCGACTTAGCCTAATCTCTTACCAAAGAAAAAAACCACAAACAAATAACGTTCTTGCACACATACCAGACACATGCTTATGCACACTGACGCTATGTGAACCGGAGTCACTGAGTATGAAATGGATGCGGCCCCCCAGCCCTGGTGCCATCAGCCTTAGCCAGCTGGCGATGGTCCCAGCTTTTCCCCTCCATGCCACTGCCTCCCAAAAACCCTGCACGCTTTGATATCAGCCAGCCCCTGGCTACCCAGACATCTGGAAGTTATTATTCAACAGAGCACACCACAAAGCACAATTTCCATAATGAAACATCACATTTTGCTTCAGCGCCTTGCTTTCCGCTCCTGCTCTCACTGCAAACATGTTCGTTGCAACATAGAGTATTTCTGACCTGTGACCCAGTCTAGCCCTCCAATTGTTTGTCTGTTGATGGCTCCTCAGGACGTCACTCACTGGAAATCGAAGTAGAATATCCAGTCGTTTGACCTTTACTATAATACTGAGGTTCACACCATCCTAACTAGTGAAAAGTTTGAAGCAGCATGAGCTACTAAAGTGTGAGAACGAAGGCCGAACCTATTCAGAGCCAGAACAGCATACTCATCCTACACCCACTCCCACTAATCGATCCTTTGTTGGCCGATGTCCTGCTTTGCCTCTCTATTTGTCTCTATGATTGTAAGACTGACTTTGTGCCATCTCTTCTGCTTTCTGGCCATGCAAAGAAAATCCAAATGAAAGCAATTTATTTTCTTTTTCTTCTTTTTTTTATTTTCTTTTAAATGGTTTTATGTGCTCGCTCTCAAAATCTGAATTCAAAGTCAGACATCTTCAGTCATTTAAACTAACCTTGCTGGCATCAGATACATTTTGTATTGATTTTATTTTCATCTTTTGCTTACACACTCAACTAAAGTTCATGGTTTATTACAGGTTCAGATTAACCCAGTACCCAAAGTGATAGAAGATACAATTAAACTGGGATGCAGCCACCACCCATTACCCTCAACCCTGGAATAAATAACTAAAGCAAATAAAATATTCCTTTAGTCCAAAAATCAGCATCTTAAGACTTTGTCGTTAATAATTAGATGAATGGGTGTTAATTATTTCTGCAACAGATATTTTGGCCACTTTTGGGCAACAAAAGCAGGCTGTCAACAAAATCCAACATTACCTCTCCTTTATGCTCTGCTTTATTCTCCACTAACTCATGAGAGAAATATCTGGCCCTTCAGCTGCTATATACTCCACTATGTCCACTTGTTAACTTGTTTGCTGGTGCCGGGCAGGTAGTGTACAATTGGTTTTTAAAACTTTATTTTTGCTGAAAACAGCTTCTGAAAATAGCCATGGGCAATACTATGAGAGCAGTGAATCAAAACATTACAAAATCAAAAGCTTAAAGAAGCTATAAAGGTCTGTACAGCTGACAGGAACTGCCAGGTTAAGGGTTGAATGTTGTCAATTACTTTCACGCAGTGGTTTAAGCAGCTACAAAATTTTAGCTGGTTTCTATGGCTAGTAACTGACAAGTGGTTTCTACTGAGAAAGTTTTTCTATCAAGATTTAGTGGATCATTGTCAGTCATTATGTCTCCTAAGTGATACATCTGTCTTAGCTAGATTTGATCTTGTCAGTAACTTACTGACCCATCTCCTGCATTAGATGTCTAGAATTGCACAACACAGGCCCCTAATCATGTGTGTTGTCGTTACCTAATCTGATTAACAGTGGTGTTGATAGTGACTATCAGATCTTACCTTGTGGTTTTGTAGCTATGGGGGCGGATGAGCTCAGGCTGCACAGTCCTTGCCTGACCTCTGACAGCTTTTATATAGAGGAGGAACAGTCAAGGCCCCCTGGGCTACCCAAGGCACAGAATGTTTTCCAATAACAGCTTATGGCTGAGGGGAATCATACTATCCCCCTGTGGCAGCGTGATTCTATCACGTTTAACCATGTGCTGCTACTACAACATCTTTCTGCTCCAGTCTCTTCCTCTCTCTCTTAAACCCCAAGGAGTTTTGACCTGATTCTTGGCTGTGACTATCAGCAGACCACTTGAGAAATTATGACAGGAATTGAAATTTGAAGTGTGTTATTTGTGTTTGTCTGGGCTCATGTTCAGTATAGCGTATAACTCACCTCATTTTCATTTTTCTGAGGTGAGGGTGGCTCAATTAGTGCCAGCTGGACCACAGTCTCCCAGACATGTGTGTGTGGACCACTTGCTTTCAGTTTAAACTGGACTGGTTCGTCCAGGCTGGCTCCCTCTCCCTTGGCAAAGATGGAGCCGTCTGTCCGGACGCTGAACACAGGGTCACTGCTTTGGAAAACCACTGCTTCATTCCCCATGCAGTCATCAAACTTCACTGTAGGCAAGAGAAATAGCAGGATTTAAATATACTACCCAGTAAAACAGCACAAAGCAAATGAAGGCATGTATAGATGTAGTTGAAACTGCTGTTCTCATTCAAACACATACAGACACACACTTAGTACACCTGCAGTACACACACCTCAGTAAAGGAAGTAGATAGCAGAGTGACTACTTAGACAGATTGTATCATTGCGCCTGGGTTGACACTGGTACATCTCACCATTAGTCTCCATTAGTTATAGGTCAACCCATCGCAAGGATAAGACTCCTGAGGGTTTGTTTTTCTCCAGCTGCATGTGAAAAAAAGTGATAGTGTGCTGTGCTGTGATTGCAGAAGGGGTGAAACCCACTGTGTTTGTAGGCAGACTAAACACAATGTGTAGTAATTAACTGCGAAGATGACGGAGAGGAATATGTGGTCGTGATATAAATAAAACCCTTATTAGCAAACAAAGCTGCAACTTTTTAAAGAAATACAAAGTACAAAAAGAAATTATATATTAGGGAGTAATCTGCAGAAACAAACTGTCAGCCTATTTTGCAAACACAATAGATATATTCATTAAAAGTTTAAACTGTATTGCTATGGCAGGAAATATTGATTCCGCGAATGTTGTGGCATTTAATGGTACTATACATTTTTTTCCTGAGTGACAAATACTCTGCTTTTAGCGTTTAATCCAAAGGCCAAATCGTTCTTTCCAGTTATCTCTGGCAGCTTGACTCAGCTCTCAGCCATTAGGTCATCTGCCTTCACCATGATTGCCACACAGGTCGCCCCCTTCTTTCTGCACTTTGTGGTTATACTAAGATGAGATAAACCTAAGACATATGAAAACCATAAACAATATTTTAGGAGAATGGCTTTGCTGGGACTTAAATTGCTTCTTCCCTCCAAATTCATCGCATTTCACACTTTGTCGACAAGTAGGGTAACACAATCACAAATTGCTACTAAGTGATTGATTTGAACAGAGTTTTTTCTCATATATTCTCACACCTCCAACACTAACAACCTTCGGGGATTTTTACAGTCACAGTGGTAATAACTCTGCAGGGAGTTATTTTCCCACACTTAGAAGGCATGGATTATTTCTAAGTATCTGTATAGAGGATATATGAAGATCTAGCATACGATTAGTTAGTCTTTTGCATATAGGCCTGTATTTATTTACATCTTTTACATTCTCATCAGCTGATCACAACTATCCAATAGCACAGTGACACACCAGCATTGTTAGCCTACTGTATCTGCCTTCAGTACATTTGTGCTGCTGTTTTGCATGCCTTCCCCCTCTGCATCACTGCCCAGTCTTCGTTGAATCATCAGATTCAACGTTTCATCAGCCTCAGCATCAACTAGTGTCTCTACTCCATTGGGGAATTCATCTTGCTGCAGCTCAGGGCAGAATGTCCCAATAGAAAAAAATAATCATCACTTATCATATGCTGTAAAAAAAACAGTTATCTTTACTTCATCCACTTGTCTCTCCTCATTAAAATACTCTATATAGTCAAGTCTATTTAATTTATATCGCCTGAAATCACAAATCTGCATTTTTTATGTCTTAAAATGAGTGTCTCAAATTAAAATGTGCATATTCATATAAACCATGTCAATATTTTGTGTATTTGCACAGACTATTAAGGTTTATTTGAATTACTCCTTCACAAAGACACACAGACTCACACCATATTTAGTGCCATAGAAAACAAGGCTCTGATTGCATTAAGAGAAATCATAGGATCATTGTTTAACTGAAAATGAGCTCACCCAAAATAGAAATGTGTGTGTGTGCATGACTGAATGAAACTCAAGAATCTGTATACACAAACTATTGATTAGATGATGGTGAAAATGCAGCAAACGAGCTTGAGAATATCTGTATAATGTGTTGTTTCTGAACACAGTAGAGATATGATCAGACGGAGATCAATACAAAACAAAAATAAGAGAGTTTTATGCTCTCCAGTGTAGACATGAAGTACTTTTTCTGTCATATTAGAATGGTACCGTAAAGCACCAGCTTTCTGTGTTGTCAGAGCACACTTATGTTTATCTCTTATGAAACTCTTGAGAAGATGAGTTACAGACAAGGATAGCTGATACTGGTCCCATCCTCATCCCTTTCCCTTCTTCACGGCACCCGCAGCATTTCCCTCTCTGGGATTACAATGTCTAGACGGCATTTCGGAGGTAACCATGAGCTGAAGGCCATAACTCACTGTCATATTGTCTCTCCTCCCACATCTTTACGGCAGCTGAAAACAAGGCTTCCATTACGGAAAGTAAACTGCGAGTAAATCCAGCTTTTTGTTCTGTCTGGCCCTAAGTATGCCTGTGATCATGTCAGTACCCTTCTAAGGCCAGATGTCCAGACAGCCACTCAGTGCTCAGTCAGAGGGGACAGCTCTTCAACAACACTCTGTCCACTCAGTGTAGCAGGTGCTGCACAAGTGTCCTGGTCTAGACAAGAGGAGAGAGGACATAAGAGATGGATTACATCAACCCAAGAGGCAGAAAATCCTCTGCTGTTCACCAAATTGTTTCTCTCTTTGTATAGCTGAACTTTCTTACCCCAAACAAATTCCTAAAAAAAATACTTGGTTATTGCTTTTTGTTTGTCTCAATCTCTTTCCCTTTTGTCTAATCCCATCTAATTTCTTTTACCATCATTTCTGGAGATTCTCAAAGATTAGATTTGCAATGTGGGGGGCGACAATAACAGACACACCAGTTGGCAAACATGTGTTTGTGCAAATTGGATTTTGGAATGCTGCCTGATTAAATTAACAATGAGGAAGTCAAAAATCAAACTCAAAGCATGTTATTATTGTATTAATCCTTGTGTGTGTTAAACAGCCACAAAGATTGCTGGGAAAAAATTGCAAGCAGCAGGTGGCCTGATGCCCCTTCTCTCACTGTCCTCCAATTATTGTTTCTTTCTGAGCTAGGCATGCAGCCAGCAGTGCAGCAGTATTGCGGTCATGGTTGGTAGAGGCCTGGAGGCTGAGGATTCACACTGAGGGTGGTATCGTCAACCATATTAAAGAAAGTATGTACGCCTGGGTCTTAATTACAATATAAGCTTTTATTATTTCAAAATGTGACTGTGAATTTATCTTTGTTCTTTTTGATGATTAAGAGAACTAAAATAATGCTACACATTTTTGAAAATTACAATTTCAAGAGACTCACAGCACAAACATTCTGTGCTAGAACTACAAAAATGGCACAGTGCTACAGTGATCGGGCCTTCATGGTAAGTAAGTCCTTGGTTTGAATGTGTGTGTGAATGGCCGATGTGACAACCCTGTGATGGACTGGCGACTTGCCCAGGGTGCAGATTTAAATCTCAACTTGTGTGTCAAGGATAATACAGTTTGCAGTCTGTAACCCATTTAATTTCTATCTGTATCTCATTTATTTTCTTAATTCTCTACTTGTTATTCCGATTCCATAATGCTCATACAGTAGACACTAACGGTGCAGATCAGGGATTAGGGTCACCTGAAAATTGATCTCTCCTGCAGTGATTTAATGCCCTGTTCACTTACTGGTTAAAAAATTAAAAAACTGTGTAAATGGCTTATTAATATACAAACCTATTTATAAATATGGTTGAAAATCTGTTCTAAGCAATCATTTTCCTTAAAAAACTCAGGCATCTCCAGTAAAAATCTCCAAAAGCTGAAATCAATGAGCCAATAAATAATGAGGTCTGTAGCAGTGTATATATTGTAGATGTATAATCAGTCCCTGTGTGTGTATGTAGGCATTTATTTCCTATGATTGCCTGCATGTCTCAACAATGACAAGCAGAGCTAACTGCACCAATACCCACACAGAAATAGAGTGACAGGTTGCGTATAGAGTACCCAGAGGGTCTTGTTCTTGCACCAATTAAAGAAAAAGACAGTGCCAATTGTACCCCTCCATCAACACACACACAAACAGAAACCTCCAATAGCTCCTCTTTCACTCAGTTGGGTCGATACTGCTATAAGAGAGATTATAAAATCGGCCAACAACAGAGCATTGAAGCCCAGCGGCACTATACTGCACATTAACAAGTTGTCTAAAGCAGTGGGCCCAGGTTGTGCATTGATCTGGCAAATAAGACAGACACCCCAGTGTGCCAAGCAGCCAGCCCAGCACTTCTCCACTATTTAGTCAATAGCCGTGTTTCCATCCAAAAGTATTGCAAACTTTAACTGCATGCCGAGTAATTCTGCAAAAGAAGATGGCTTACGAGATATGCAGTAGGTGAATGGGATGACGTATTTAAAAGACCTCCAGTCGAAAGAAAGATAATGCAGAAAACATGATGGAAATAAGATATTGGTTCTTGTTTGTTTAATGTATTAATGTGAAGAGTGTTGCATTATATCTGTGTGGAGCGATCATGGATGTCTTATAGAGCCATGGGAGCAATGAGGAGACTGGCAAAGTGGAAACAGCTGATCAGTCATGTGAGTTAAATGTTTGCTATATCATAACTTATTCAGAAAGAGTGCTTCCATCACCCAATAAACACATTAGCTCTTTTTCAAAAGAGACAAAAACCTCAAGCGACCATGATAACATTTAATGCGATACTTCAAATGCACATCAAAATATGATATGGGAACATGGCTAATGTGAACACTCCACCATCCAAATACAAATACCACCATGCTATTTGCGTTCCTTTGTAGGCTGGGTAATATTCCATGTTTTTTTTTTATCACAATTACTTTGAAGGTGGTGCTTTTTGTGTTGGCTGGAAGACATCACACCCCAAGTCCCATCTTCACATTCCCCCCACTTTTCTAATTAAAGCTCCCTTCTCACTGCAACAAGACAAGGACAAGGAGGAGAGCTACGCTGAAAAGAGTTGTGACCTTCTTGCAGCGTTCTCTGGACAGCCTGACAAGAAGTAGGTGACAAGTGTTGAAAAGGAAGTGAGAAAGGGATACAGTCAGGGGAGAGAGAGGAGCTAAGAAGTGACAGAAAGAAGGCGAGAGGAGAGGGGGGAAAAGAGAAAGGAAGGGCAGAAAGGGAGAGAGATTGATGAGAGAATGAAGCGTGTGTGGAGGTGGCAATCAGAAAGACAGTGAAATGAATAAAAGAACATTAGAGAGGAGAAAGGAAAGGGGCCTAAAAGCTCATAGGCAGATTGCTGTTGCTAAAGTGGAGATCTCCAGAGGCAGTGGAGTTTATAGCTGAAGCTTAAATTGTTCAAAGTGTGGTGCATTGAGTGCATCAGATGTCACCCTGCCCTACAAAACAATAAAGAAACCACTCTTACCAGCTGTGATTTCGGCTACAATCAGGAGGAAGATTAGGTGGAGGAGGAAAAGGAGGAAGAGAGAGAGAGAGAAAGAGAGAGAGAGAGAGAGAGAGAGAGAGAGAGAGAGAGAGAGAGAGAGAGAGAGAGAGAGAGGAAAGGGAGGTGAAGTGGAAGTGGAGGCTGAGCAGGGCAGTGGACGGGGGCCTGGCGTTCGTTGGGATCCTGGCTCAGTGAACTGGATTTCTCTCACACAGCCACATTGGAATGGATGGGATGCTCAGATGGCTGTTTAAACAGGTTAATTGGGCTGGCCTCCCCAGAGAGCGGGACAGATGGATAGATGGATAGAATGAGAGAGGAGAGAAAGAGGGAGCAAAAGAGTGACAAACGGAGAGTGATGGAGCTGAGAGAGATGGAAACAGAGGGCGGGATGAAGAGATGGATGGTGAGAGACGAGTATGGCCGCTGATCAGAGGCACCATGGGGAGTGTGCAGTCTAATCAGAGTAGAGCGGAATGCTACAGTGGACTGGGCTCTTAGTGACTGACTAAACAGAGCCAGGTCCACTGTCCACTACTGATATGACTATGAAGGGAGAACAAACTTGTGATGGAAGGGTGTTTAAAGCAATGTTAGAAGCCCATAAGGGAGCTTATTCATTGAAGCCAATCATGGACACTGGCTCATCTCTCTATCCTTTCCAGAAAACCTAGAAAGAGGTGATGGCAGTGATGAAAAATGTGTGTGAGTGTTCGAGCACACAAAGACACTGAGGGAGAAACTTTGGATGACCATCCAGAAATGGCGCCGTGTACAGTACAGAGACAATACATCAAACCAAATAATGTGTTTTGCAATATCCTTTAAAAAGTTGAACATATAGTGAAAAACACAGCTATTATGCATATCCATTATGCATTAAAGCAAACCAGCTCTTGCATTGGTTCAGTTATCTGACTCTATTATGTTCACATGCACTTGGGAAAGTCAAAGAATGAACTGCTATTATGTTAGACAATTACAGAGGCACAACAAATTCAAAAAAAACTATTTCAATGAGGTGAGAGTCTTTTACATTCAGATGAAACTATGATAGCTGATGCTAATCAGAGCTTTGCAAGATTTGTTGCTTCACTATACTGCAGTGTTGGGAGGTAATGAAGAACGCGCAAGCAAAAAAATATAATTTGTAGGCGTAAGCTTAATGTTCATTGCGGAAGGGAATGAGAGAAAAGAAAAGTGCTATCTATTTTATAAATAATAGAAACATCATCTTGTGTTGAATCTGAGTCATGTAACCTCTGTTCTTCTAAACTTTTGCAGCCTTGCTTATGCAGCAACAATGTACTATTGCAGTGGACTGTGTACCATAAAGTGAATGTAGAGCTGTGTGTGTCTTGGAAATGCATGGCCTGTGGTGTCTTATCTAAAATGAAGCAGTGTTACTCTTTGTTTTGTTTGGTTGAACACTGATACATTTTACTTCCTTGCTCTGCTTCCTTGGGGTGAAAATCCAAAATGTAGATAGTGCCTGGCAACTTTTTACTCCGAAACACCTCTCTTGCTTTGCTGAAAAATCCGTTTTTACTTTCATTCTGCATTAAATTTTAACCGGAGGAATGACAGAAGGCTTAAGGCCAAAATACAGTGCTGCCAAACGGCATGTGTCAAAACAGCTTCCCCTAATGTCTTCTGTGGAACCCCACACCGCTAACGGTTAGGTGTTTGTTGATTTGATGCATCGCCCCATGACCTTTCATGCTGTCCTTTTTCCACTTCACTGTAACCCTTTCACTTATGCCTGTATCTACAAAGCAAACATTTACGAAAGAACCACCTTGCTCCTTTTTTAATATGGATTAGGTAAACTATCTTTGAGTGACAGCACATTCCTTCATATTAAAAGGCACTTGAAATTATGTTGGGCATTTTTAATTTGTATGAAATTAGTTATATCACTTGCCAGACAGCTTTATAGCAAAACCCGACATTATCCCGATTAAAAGGTCCACATTTAAAAAGTGAAAAATAAAACGTTATGTAAAATGAATTAATAAGCCTACCTGACCATCTAGATTGGCTCTTCTTAGAGGCTCTGTTGGATAATCAGCGGGCTGCTGCTGCAACCATGGCTGGTTAGTCATGGAAGGGGGTCGAATAGTGCTAACAGGCTGGCTGAGCTCAGAGCTGCTGGTGACTTGGCATGCACACTGTTGGCCAGTAACAGACTGAATTATTTTTGCCTGTACACCTACTTTGAGTTCAGCTTTCAGGGTTTGTGTTTTAGTTATCCAAACCTTCTGCTCTTTGAAACTGACATCGATATTCTGTTTAAGGCAGAATAAGGTAGGTTAAACCAGGTGCATTTTTACTGCTATTTGACATTTCCAAGGCTGTTAAGTGGGTGGGGAAATCTCAAATTTTACATTAGGAAAGGATGAACTTTGAGTTAGGTAGTTTAAGGGCTAATAGAAGGGGGGAAGAATTCATAATTGTGCAAATGTTCTGTGTATCCATTGAGGTTTCTCCTATATTGTATTATGGAAGGACAGTACACAATAGTCCATGCATGCATGCAAGTAAGCTCACAAATCAATAATACAAAAGGACAACAATACTGTACACACATTCATACTAGGGCTGCTCGATTATGGAAAAAATCAATATCACGATTATTTTGGTCAGTATTGAAATCCTGATTATTCAAACGATTAATTTTGAGTTTCACACTGCATTTATTCAGCATTTCTCTCACTCAAAAAACACTTTGTTATTGATTCTTTATGCAAAATATTCAAATTAAAAAACAAATTTTGGATACAAATATGTACTTTACAGCTGTTTTGCAATGACTCGAGCATTAAATCAATAAAATAAATATACTTTATGGAACATTACATAAAGGCATAGAAAACCATAAATGTATCCGAAATAAACTATAGATCCAGCTGCTCTGCAAATTTTCTATATTTATAGAACAAAATAAATATAATCATAAGCATAAGCATCAATAAGCAATAAGCATCTTCTTGAAACCCTCACCCTTGACTGTATTAATGGGTTGCATATCTTTAGCTAAGAAATATCCAATGGCAGCTGTTAGGCCCTGTTTACACGTACAGGGGTATTTTAAAAAACAGAGACATTTCCCTTTGTTTGTACCGATCTTTTACACGCAAACGGTGAATTCACCTCTGAAAACAAATCGAGTTTTAGGCAGCTGATGCAGCAAAAGTGCGACCAGTGTTTACCTTTCGCTATGACGATGATCATGGAAGCAAGGCTTGGCCATAGGCTTGGCGTAGTTATGATGGCGCTCCATGGCGTATTTATGCGGGATGATGTAAACAAAAACAATGCTATGTGCACAATGTTATTTTGGAAAACAGAGGGAGGGAAATATTTGTTTCTCAACATACCCGGCTATGTGTAAACTTAGCCTAATTTCTTGTGCCTCCAAACTTGTCGGATAAGGAGTCGCATTAAACAGGGTGTCTGTGATCGATGACTGAGTTTGCGTTGACGTCTTGCTGGTTGTGGCACTGGCTTTGTCTTTTTGTTTTTTTATTAATTCGTTGTGAGTGACTTTGTGCTTTTGTTTTGATGGTTGAATACATTTGTAATGTTACCAAGAGGAGCAGCTATTATGATTATAATATTATAATTATACCTTGTAGCAAATCTTGCACATTATGTGCTGCTGCTTCTCGTCGGATTCTTCTCATTCGCTTTCAATCTCACTCACTGTTTTTGAACACCAAACGACACACCTCCTCACTCTTCAGCTGCGTGAGGGAGTATGGGCTATCCTGTTAGTCAGCGGGTCCACATGAAGTGGAATGTATTGCGCATGCGCGTCTCTTGGAAATTGTGTAATGAAAAGTGGAAAATAAATCGTTTAAACTCGATTATATGATTTTTTTGATTGTTTGACAACAAAATCGAACACACACTAACTATTCACACAGAACAACCGCAAAGACCACAAAAACAATGTTTTTGAATAATCAGCATCTCTCTAATGTCATTGTCATTTTGTCAGTCATTGTAATTGTACAATATGTTTGTGTTGATGTGTTCTGTACACGTGACATCCATTGCACGTCTGTCCGTCCTGGGAGAGGGATCCCTCCTCTGTGGCTCTTCCTGAGGTTTCTTCCACATTTTTTCCCTGTTAAAGGTTTTTTGTGGGCAAGTTTTTCCTCACTCGAACCGAGGGTCTAAGGACAGAGGGTGTCACTCCCTGTACAGATTGTAAAGCCCTATGAGGCAAATGTACTTTGTGACTTTGGGCTATACAAATAAGATTTGATTTGATTTGATTTGATTTAATGACTGATTAGTATTCCTTTAAACACGCACAGAAGTACCTGATTGGCCATCAATTCTCAGCCATCTCTCCCAGCGAGGGGAACTGTACCGTTGCATAATGTGGTATCAGGACTCCAAACAATCACAGTGTATTACTGTCTCTATGACTCAGGGCTCAGAAAGAAAAAAAGTGCAAAAACAAAATGTGATGAAGGACGACTGCTGTGGACTGGCTGAATGGGCTGGCTGAGGTGCAACCAATCAGGAATCCGAAGAAGACGGCTGACATTCACTTTGTGAACAGGTCTGAAGGAAGAGCAGAGATTTTTTTTTTTTTAACTCCAAATCACAGGGTTATGTGTCAACAGACGAGGCGGATGCTGACACAGTGACTTCCAATTTGCTTCTTATGGGGCGGCTCAATCCCACGCTATCACATGCTCATCTTCTGAGTCAGCACATCACAAGCTGACTAGTTTTGGACACACTTTATCTAACTTTATCCCACTTTATACCTCCTGACTCTTCAGACCTGCTCCAAGTAGAACAAGGACCCTGCACGCTGCACGGTGGTGGACCCTCTGCTGTCAAGAGCCCAGTGGCCATTAGGTCACGTCACTGAAGTCATCCCAGGAACGGGTGTTAGGGTCAGGACTACAGTGGTCCAGGACAAGGCCTACACAAGGCCTGTCGCTCATCTTGTCACTCTGCGTGCCATAGCAGATACTAATATGATCAGTCCTTGTTTATGTGGCAAATTTGGGCTCTTGTGATGAAGGACAGCGTCTGCAGACAGGTTGAATGGTTTGAATGGCTTTGCAACAGCTGAGTGCTTATGAATGAAAATAGATTATATATTGAAATAGTGTTGCTGAGCCCTCTTTTTGGGTTTCCTTTCAAACTGAGTACATGCAAACAACCAAACCACAAATACTCATATTCAATAAATAACCAAAAGGAACATTTTTTCTGGAGTGCATTCTAACCGATGCCCCCTGGCATCCACATTTTTATGAAGCAGTCAAATTATGCAGTCCTTCTCATTCCACCAAAACAACATTAACAGTATGAATACACAAGGCCTACAGATGCCTGTAACCATGACCACAGTAATACTTGTAAAATGACTCATCAAACTAACATGAAAAATACATCTCTTGCAAAAAATTAAAGGAAATGAAACTATAGAAAGTGTTTTACATAGACATAACTTTCTCAATACGTCTAGGATATTCTAGCCTAGGTTCTCTAGCCTAATACACTAAAATCAAGACCAAAGAATCTTATTTGAATTGCCTTTGACTTTCTCTAGTTCACATCGTGTGTTTGTGGTGAGATGATAAAATAGAAAACAGACAGAAATACAGCGAAACAAAAAGAAAAAGAGAAAAGGAGAAAAGAAAAATGTCTTTTTGGCAATTAGGTCTGGCTTTAGTTGTGATTAGAAGAGGAGCCAGAGAGAGAGAGACAGAGAGAGAGAGAGAGAGAGAGAGAGAGAGAGAGAGAGAGAGAGAGAGAGAGAGAGAGAGAGAGAGAGAGAGAGAGAGAGAGAGAGAGATCTGGCAGAATAAAGCCTCTCCCAGGAAGAGAAAAGCCCCTTTGTAGAAAAAGAAGAAGCGGAAATAACAGCGAATGAAAGTAAGCACAACCTTCTCCAACTTCCCCAACACACACAGACACACACACATAAAGACACAGTTAACACAGTCAAAAGGTATTTACACAGCAAACCACAGCTCATATCCCTACTCTCTTCTCGTTCCCTCACAGCAGTCACTTGGCCTTTTATCCTGCCTTTCTGTGGAGAGAGAGGAGGAAAAAAATGCTCTGGTGGTTGTGGTTCAGTGCGTTTCCTGGATCGATAGCCTACAAATTCAATGATGGCTTTGATACGCACAGTATAAGTTAGCGTTCTGTGGAGGCTTGGCCCAGATTTTGTATCACCCCTGTATGTACAACTATTCTGAAATGCCTAAAGCCCTGCAGCTAGACATCTGATACAGTCTGTCCAACAAGACTTAACAGAAGAGTGTTGTAGACTGAGGTCAGCATGTGTGTCTTTGTGTAACATGGTCTGGCGTCTGCAGGACTGCTCATAGCTCTTCAGAATAAGAAATGATGGTGGTGGTGTTAAAGCTGAAGTAAAACTGAGGAGCGATGGCTGTCTTGTCTGTAGAAGTACAGTTTAGTCTGAGAAGGACTGCTGGTGTCAGCAGTTTGCATCAAGTGAGGCTCTGCAGGGTTTGGGTTTTCTTTCATGCATTTTGCTAACGTTATTCCATCCTTTTTGTCTGCTCAGTCCACAACTCAAGAGCCAACCAGATTCAGGTGGCCCTTGTAGGACAACTATCTCAAGGTCAGCACGACTATGTGTGCGTCTCCTTTCCTTTCTAAGGCCTACAATATTTACTGCCTCTGGAACAGCTCCCAGACACCACCCAGTCTTTATCCATTACACCAATCCTTGCATCTCTTTATATTCTCTGCAGCACTGAAATACACAAGTAAAAGTGCAGATACACTTGTATAAAAAAGGCAGCTTAGTACAGGGTGTAAAAAACAAAGGCTTCAACTTTGCCTTTATTTCAGTGTTTGCCTGCAAGCATCAAATATTCTTGTTGTAAAGAAAAGAAATCATTTTCATATTGTTTTCTCAAGCTTCCCCAAGGAAGCAAACAGCACAAAATTGCTTTCCCCAACTGCTGGAGGAAATAGAGGCTGTATTTCTCAAATCTAATCAACATCTCTCCATCAAAACTTTAAGAAAAGGTTCTGTTTTTCCAATTGTTGGGGTCAGAGCATAAACCAGAGAAATCCCTCTGGCCTTTAAACTGTGGAAAAACATACATGTAATTACACAATCTGTAGGGGGGATAAGGAACATGTTTTTTTTTACTAGTAAGAGGTTATATCGCTTTTTTTCCCTTGAAAGATAGCCATCAGGCTGTGATCCCTGAAATCCGGGGGCTGATGGTGGACTACGGTGGCTGAACCATGCAATTAGTGGGTCTGAAGTTTCACTGAGATAGGAACTGAGCTGAAAGTTCAACAAGCGGCCAAATCCGCGACATAACTTCAAGGAACGGGTAAAAACACTGGAAATACAGAGCAGTAATTATCAGTAGCAATCTTGGAAATGAAGCACTAAAATATGTCTTAGCTTCATTGTAGTTACACTACTTAATGTGGGTAGTAGAAATGTTTCTGGCTAGAATCAATAAGCTAACTAGTTTATTCACAGGTAAGCAAAAGATTGTTGTTGTCTGGAAGCCAGCAAGACTAACAATTTAGCAAACTAGTGAGCCGGTAGAGTAATAAGAACATGAGACCATTGGGAATATCAACATTTTCATCACCACTTTTATTCCTCCTTGTCAAAAACTGGGACCTACATTACCCTTCATTCTACTTGACTGCCAGCCGTCTGGTCAGAGATTAAGATATACTAGTAGTGACTAATGTAGCCTCAAGCCACTAACCTCAGATGAGGATGAGAGGAAGACCACAGAGGTCTTGCAAGCTCACTTTCTACATCTCTATCAACCTCATAGTAATGTCACTTGAGTCTGTTAATCAAATTTTGAGCAACTCTGGTGCCACACACGGTTTTATACAACTTTTACAAATGCAGTAGTATTGCCCTGTAGACAAACTTGGATTTGTGCAATCAGACGAAAGGTTTTCTCTGAGAATCTGGTCAAAATAAATGTATACCTCTACTGTAATTGTAAGATGCTATGATTTAAGAATTGACAAAGGTAACCTGTATCCTGTGTGCGTGGATACTTTCATGAGTGCATATAGGATAACGTATGATAAGCTAGAGAGTAGTACCATAGAGCAAGCTGAAGGAGAAATATTAGTCACTGGTGATTACTAACAACACATTCCTGAGGGCATCTGTGTTATTACGTGTGAGAGGACATGATGTTTTTATTTATTTATTATGTAGCAGCACTGAACCCTCATGTGGGCTGAATGAGCTGCCTTTACTGAAAGGTGCCTGCTGGTGCTTGAAGCTGCCATCTAAATGTGTCTTAGGGCTTATAGACAATAACACATTTGGTATAGCCCAAATGGTTTTAGTGTGTCGACATGAATGTGCTTGTACAGTATGTATGTGTGTGTGTGCGCACACACACACACAGGTTGAATGGTCCAAATATCTCTTCTGTGGGCAAAAGTGTGAAATACAGGAACGCTTTACTGCAACTGTTGATAAGGTGCGCACTGATATGATGAGCTTGTCAGGTAACACCTATACACTGGCAAACACCCTTAAACTCTGCCTCAAACACACGCACACGGCAATGGAGAGAGAATCACGGAAGCTGGGGGCTGACTGAGGCTGGCAGAAAAGGGCTCCCAGAGGTGCAAACAAAGACAGCAGTGTAACAGCCCACCATTGCCCCTACCTGCATACCACAAGCACACACAAACAAACACATATGTTTTGCAAACAAAAGCACATATATCATTTGTCAGACTGTCACTGTGGCTAATTGCTGTGCAATCTAGCAAGAGATGGCCCCGGAGGTCTATTGGAGATGCCATGTGGTGTGTGTCTATATGTAGGGTTTTATGAGAGGAGGGCAAGTGTGTGACTCAGTGTGTCTGTGTGAGAGGGATATACACATAAATAAGCACATGCGCATCGGTGTGAGGCTAATGTGTGTGTGTGGTCTGCTTATGGTATGTTATGTGTGTGGGAAATAAATTAGCAGTGCTAGCAGGTTGCTCTGACAAGTCCTGTTAATGAGAACATCCTCCAGAGCCTTTTGGGCCGGGGAGAGAAACCAGAGGCCGTGATCATCTGTTCAGCCTGGAAGATGGCATAGAGGGAGGGATGCTGCAGAACGGCAAAAAGCCTGCACAATTAGAACACACCATCTGCAGGAGAGGTGCTAATGTGCAGTTGGAACTATGAGCAGTGGAAAAAAGAAGAGGCGAAATAACTATACTGGAGAGAAAGAAGACCCAGCGAATATTTAAGTTTTACATAAATGGCTGAATGTAAACTAAACTGGAATAGGATTTTGCATTTAGTCTGGACATTTGCACACTATACACTCATAATATTAAAATAGCATATGGTACTTCGAAGTTAAAAAAGCCTTTAGGCAAACATGCTTTAGTGATGTACAGCATTGTAGCAAAGTCAAAAATTGCCAAAGGCAGGTTGTCCCCATAGGGTGTGACAGCTCCATTTGACTGAGTGAAACAGACTCACACATGCTCTGACAAAGCTGTAATGTTGTATTAAAAGTCTGGATTGTGACAGAATACAATCCTTTAAACACTAATCTGTCAAAGTGTCCTGTCACTGATGTGTGTATGGTGCGCACGCAGCTATGCATCTCTGTGGTTTTGTACCGTATTGTATATGTGTGTGATCGGACATATGTGCAAACAGTATGTGCACAAACATGAGTACTTGTGATAAGTTGCCAATTTGGCTACAGTTGACTCACCTGCACCTGGCTTAGTGAGGCAAAGCCAATTGGCTCCTCGTGAGTTTGGAAAATCACAAACGAAGTGGAGGGGGTTTAGAAATGCATGAGGCGCTTCGCTGTGTAGCATTACCATGATTCATCTTCGCAAAACTGCAAAAGCTTGTGATAATCGCTTTAGCTAATCCTTGCACGCTTCGGGCAAACAAGCATGGAGAGAGTGAAGGGGTGGTTCTTTAACCCTGCGGGGGGGAGGTCTGAACTGAGTGATGGTGTGGGTGAAACATGGTCAGGGTTGGAGGAGTGTGTTTTTATGTACTCTGTGTGTGTCATTGCATGCCACCTATAGTCCTTCCAAGTAAATGTGGAAGGAAGTGGAAGAAATCAAATGATACTTTGTTATCAGGGGTTTGGTGAATGCAGTTAATACATGTTCAAATGTAGGATAAAGGTTTTTTTTAATAATTATTTTTTGTGCATACAAAAGGATATGTGTGGTCTCAATCTGTGACTTGTAGCATCTCTATCCAGACATATCAATCACCATCTATCACTCGTTTGACAAAAACATTGCCTCTCCTTCTCAGCTCTCCCTCTTGCAAAGCCTCACCTGTGCTGCTTCTATTCCTAGACTCTGGATGCCTCCAGTAGAGTGAAAGCACAAAGGTTTACACCCAGACTGACACTTTCCTGGGATACGGCCTATAGACATGGCCACAGGATCACCTCATTAGCATCAGAAGGCGATCTGCTCTCTGACAAGTAAGACTTCACTGCACCGCTCTCAAAAAATAATGAGCAAATATAACCTCTAATGGCTAAATATAGGTAACAGTGGTCTCAAGAAACAGCAGAAACCATACCCCGCGAGAGGTGTCTCGGGCCTTTCAAAGTTTCCGCTGCAGTGTGGGGGCGTGAGGACTACACAAAGTAAACAAAAGACTTTAAGAGGAGGAAGTGATAGTTGAACAGTGTTTGATGAGAGCTCTTAGCCTGTAGCTATAGCGCATTAGGCACAGATGAGCCACAGCCAGCTCCCACACTGTTAATGTGGAACACATTACAACTGCACAATGAGTTATGATTGCCATTAAAGAGCAAATGATTCAGACTTCACCGCTGGATTTAAAGGGCTACGACTGCTGTGCCCTGTCCTTTCTCATTCCTGCCTACGCTTACCCCAGTGAAAGTGTGGTGACAATCACTCTATGAGGCTGGCTTTGCAGTGTGTGTCCACTCACATTTGGCAAGTGGTTCTACTTTTGTGAATGCACACAGAATGCAGTATATTGTGTTTTGATGGTTTTGTCTACGAACGTATTTGTGTCACTCTGTATGGAAGCAACCATGAGCTGTGAAGTGCATGATTACACGACTGTGTGTAACATAACTAATAGCTAATACACCACACCATTAGTTTTAAAAACTTGGACACCTCACAGTCTCTGTTCTGAGGTGGGCTTAACCTCCTTTCTCTCTTGCAGCATCCCGATTCTCTTTCTCTCTCTCTGCTTCTTTCAGTGCTAGCGGGTGTCCTAATAATGGCATCATGCATTTTGGTAAACCATGAGGGAGCAGTAGATGGGGACAAGTGGTGAGAGGGAAGGGGTAGAAATGGGAAAGGGTAGAATCACAGATGAAGAGACCTCTCTTCCTATTGCTCTCTCCTCTCTCTCGCCTACATGATCTATCTCTCCCTCTGGGGCCAGCAGGCTAGCTTTGAAATGAATGAGAGGCAGAGCGTGGGCAGGCGCTAATGCTAAGATAATGACGCCGTTTTGTCAGCCCTGGCCTGGAGCTCTGTCTCTTGGCACATGAAAGAGGAGGGAGGTGGCAGGACAGTGTGATGGAGGGGAGGCTATGTGTTTGCAAGCTAACAGTACTGAATGTGCATTTCTCAAGTCTCCAGGCATCTGCCGTAGACATGACAGAAACGCATTTGATACAGCCGTTTGATTACTACAAACACAACTAACAGGCTAAGAGAGCTTTCACACTGTGTCAGGAGTGTCAGCGATCAGAAACCTCAACCGCTTCTCTCCATCTACATCGCAGCTAGAGGAAGCTGCGAGCAATTATGGCGAAGAGAAAAGTTTCCCTCCAAGAACATGTAATAAGTATTTGGAACAGGAGACATTTTTTAAAATCTGTTTTAATATGCAGGCCCCAGTGAGCTGGTGTTGACTGCTGTGGAGAGAAAAAAAGAAAAAAAAGAAACCTGCATTTTGTTATTAGGCTGCAATGTGAACTGTGAAAAGTTAAACCAAATGAAACCATCAAAGCAAGGATTGGTACTAATTATCACTGCTGTTTAACATAAAAACAAACAAACAAACACACACACACACTGCAAACACTAAATGTGTTCTCCACGGGTTAGATTGAGTCTAATTTATTTTAAGTCCTGCTGGAATGTGATTTGTGGCTGCAAACGCCCATGCTCTGCATCAGATACCCGGCAGATGCTTAGTTACGACTAACCCAGTAAAGACAACACTTAATGGTACAGTCACGCAACCGGGAGGAGTGGGAGGGGGGCAGAAAAACGATAAGCTGAAAAATCATAAAGTGCAAAGCTTTGAAAACCGATAATTAGATCTGTGGCAACAGAGCACAATAACAGTGTCAGCGGGGATGGAAATGCCTGAGACAACAGCACAATGTGGCTGTCTGAACAAACATATATCATATTCAATGACTGAGTCATATTTCGCATCATGTGAGCTGCTAATATGAGTAACGATGCCAAGATTAAGAAGAGAAAAGTTTATCGTTCAATAAATCAGGGAGTTTTTGGCACGTCTCTCCGAGTCATTGGGTCTTCTCCCTATGTCAAAGATGATCACTGACTGAACAACAGCACAGTAAGAGACAAAAGCCTCGTCAGTGCCTCATTAGACTGCTCATTAGGAGGCTGGCTGTATATTCAAACATTCTCCACAGCTGACCGTTTTAGGCGGGGCTAAGTCATCTCCCTTGCTCTCACTTGCAAGACTGAGGGCTCGAGGTCAGTGAGATCCGTCATTATTAGTTCCGTTACATTTTCTCTGACTGGTTTAGATCTAATGACCCGATCCTGGGGTCAGATATCCTCGGGCCCGGTCTGCACGCCTAACCTCAGCTAAGATACAACTTTGCATATTCTTGATGTAAATTCTTTCTTTTCAGTTTATCACATATGACCCTTGCCTCCTGACACTATAATTGGAACTGAACCACGCACTTTGACCATCGGGCACCACTTGTTTTGTATTTATAATACACTGTTAAAAATGATATCTAAATACAATGAAAAATCTTAAATTAGCAGAATATGGCATAAATGGATAATAGGCATAAATATGTTTCCATTAGTGAATAATGAGCTTTTATTTCAGCTGGCGCTGCAGGTCCTTTTTCACAAAATCCGCTATGTTGGATCGCAATGTTTCTACAGTAGGTCAGAATGGACAAACTGAAAACTGCTCTAGGTTTTAGCCACTTTAGTTTTTTCTTTAATTTAGGAAGGTAAAGGTGAGACAAAGGGGTTGCAATCATCAACTACATCTTTTACTAGTAAAGCATTTATCAGGGTATAAATATATATTATTTAAAGAGACTGGGTGCTAAATTTAAGAAGATTTTCCTAGAGATAGGATAATTGGTTATAGATACAAAAGAGATGGACTGACAAATGATGAGCAATGATATACTTGTTTTTACTTGCACTAGCTTTAAAATAAATGTGGGTGCTTTCTTACTTGTTTAAAAAATAATCTTGGCAAGTGAAAGTTTCCTGATCAGCTGGCAGATAATTTAGCTTTATTTAAATATTTTCCCCATTCATGTGCTTTCTTCCCTCTTGTTTTTGAGAGCTGACTTTTTGCGCTTGGTTCATTCATTTATTGAGCTGAGCTAAAGTAAAAGTAAGACAACTGTCAATCATAATCACATGTAACAGGTCTGACAGTATGAGACGGCGTTAATGTCTGTCAGTTCGGGTCCCAGATGCTGCACACTCCAGTATTGGCTGCAGTCAAAGAAGGACATGTGGAGGAGGTGGCACTGTCGCTTTCTGCCAGAACAAGCTTTGTGCCCTAGCGCTTGGCACCTGCTGGCCTGGCAGCTAAGCTTTTGAGTCTGCATAGAAGTTTCACTCCACATCTCTCCACAAATAATCCAAATTCCTCTGAAGAATTCTGTCAACTTAACCCTCACTCATTTTACATATTGCCTCTTTCTTCAACCATAGCTTCCTTGTTTCTTTATATTTTTTCAGCCAATTTTTAAAGTGTGCTGCCTCGAAACAAAGCTATAATATTGTCTTTTTGAAACATTTGTGCCTTTGTGTGTCCATGTTTTCTTGTTGGCCAAACAAAATACATCAGATTCAGCTTCAATGGTCTTTGGCATAGATTCTACAAGGCTTTCTACCTGAGGGATGCACCGTTCTTCCAAACAATTTCCGTTCATTAAAGTGGAAACGGCAACTTTTCCACTCCCCGTGTAACATTTTCAAGTGCCACTGTTTGTGCTGCTGTTGCAAAAAGAGATCACTTTCTGTTTTACTGAGAGCTTCACTCTTAGAAATGATCAACACTACTTTAGAAATAAGAGAAAAAAGAAGTATGTTCACTGAAGAGGTAAATTGAAATTGTCACAATTTTATGCTGAATGTATGAACAGGAAAAAGTAATGACATGGACTGCATAGTAATAACATAGTTTGAGTAACTACAGCATCTGTTGGCATTGGAGTATGTTGAATGTTAGCATAAAAACATCAGGAGAAAAAGTCTGTTTGTTTTTGATTTAGTCTAGATATGAGTCTTGTAAATCTAGCTTTCACGTTCCTGGGAAATACTGCACCTTGTAACAGACTATTTTACTTTCTACTATATTTCCACTTTAAGAGCAAGATGGTGGTGGTACCACCTCCTAGAAAATCTCCTATAGGTCTTTAGATGTGCTTTGTTACCTGAAAAAGCTGTAGCATATGATTCACACTATTCTCATACTAATTATGGAAATGGAAACATCTAAATCTGTTATGTTTCTTCACTCATTATTCTAGTTTTAACTTCCAATCTGTTAACAGAGTGAACGAGTCAAACAAACAGTGTAAGTATCAATTTAACACTGAGAAAGGCAAAGTGGATAATAATAAGGTGAATATAGGTACCAAAACAAGTCTATTTATTTGTTTCCTTCCATTTCCCTGCAGAGTAGACAAGGGACACATAAGTAAAGAATTGCAGGCAAGAATTAATCAAAATGTGAACATCACATCCAGTGAGGAAACGCTGCTGAAAGGTGCTGTTGTTTGGAAAAGAGGCGGTAGAATGAATAGAAGACAAGGGACAAAGAAAAACAGGATGGGAAACATAACAATGTATCAGCAACTTTGGTCGATATCATCTCCTACAGGTCCAGTCGCACTACCATCTAGGGAAAGCTTTTGAGGAGGAAGGTGAGGAAAGACAGCAGGAGGCAGGAGTGGAACAGGAGGTGCGGATGCAATTAAAAGGCAGGGTCAAAGGCAAGGGAGGTTTGTGGGTGATTAATGCCCCAAACACTACAGACAACCCCCTGACACACACACACACAAACACACACACACACACAAACACACACACACACACACACACACACACACACACACACACACACACACACACACACACACACACACACACACACACACAGATTACTTCTTTCATCTTTTTTTCTCCTCCTTTCTGCCCTAAAAGTTCTTGAGATACGGTAAGGTGAAGTAAAAAGTGAGACTTTTCATTTAGCCGAAGAACAAAAACAGCATTCTTTGAACGTCTTATTTTTTAACAGTGAACACAATTCAGTGCTCAAACCTCTCTTGGAAGTTGCTACAATAGCAATATAAGTTGAAAAGACCTTTCCCACAGTCCATTATAAATTAAATTACATTAAGTTCCCAATCACACTGAATTGTTTTTCACACTTAAATAGTAATATAGAATAACAGAATAAAGAACTGCAGCCGTCTAATTTGTGTGCTCATTTGTTTTTGTGTATTTTGCTCGCTTAATCTGCTTTTTCCCTTCACAGTGGGTTAGAGCAGTGGCGCATACTTACAGAGACATAATGAGTGTATCTTCGTGCCATAATTACTGGGTGAAACACAAACTGTCGATACACTTGAAAGGGGGAGCTTCTGCACATACACCAGTGTAAGGACACAGACAGCAACACACTCAGGCTCGAGCGCACATTCAGACACACGAACAGACACACTAGGAGCAGAGAGTATAAACGGCTTTCATATGATCATTGATCTATCCATTCAGCTGCTTCACAGCCGGACAGGAGATGAAAACAACACTGTTTATGCTACTGCAAATGTTGAGCTTGTGTGGAAAGAGAGGGGGAGGAGAGAAGACCACATCGATATCCGCCAAATGGCTATTTCTTCTTATAGTCCAGGATACTGGCATGTGAGATGGGAGACAATAGGCCTTGACTACTATATGAAAGTGCCGGAGGGAAAATGAGATGAGGTGCAAAATCTAATTGATATGGGTCTCAACAGGATTACTCATTGGCTCAATTACCAAATGAAGACTTAGTGATTTGTTGTTAGAAAAAGGTAGGTGTGCGGCTAGTTGTTGGTTGTGGCGGGTTTTTTATGATGCCCTGTGGGCGGACTATGTTTAGTATACGGTGCAGTTACCCCTCACAAACCTTCATTGACTCTGCCTCACCAGGTGAAGGAAGACTAGATTATTATATGAATCTGGAAGAAACTATTTGGCACACAGGGTTCAAACGATCCACCCACAAATGAGGCTGCAGGGAAAAATAAGTAAATATACTATCGGATTGAAATGTTACAGTCTTTTGTGTTGCATCACATCAGCTGAAATGTGGGTGTTAAGATGAATTAATCAGTGAGTTCAAGACAAATCTAGAACTCTGGGTATGAAATAAGCTTAGTTTCGATATCTCTGTTGTGTAATCTTTCATGCAAAGTCTCGCAATGTTGACTTTTTAAACAATAAAAGCAATAACAAATGTAAGAGTGATGAACCACCAAAACCATTGTAAAGCAAGTGTCAATTCTTTCTGCAAGTGATTGTTTTTTACTTTGCAGAGAAAGGGATGGAAATAGTCTAAATTATTCCGCAAAAACAGACATGGTCCTTTAACATCTATCAGAAAGCTATAATGTGAACCAGATTACAAAATCAATTAAAAAGTATACGATAAGCAACTTACAAGAAATGACAGTGACAGTTAAAATACATGCAAACCCAACACCAACACTATCACCCACATAAAGTGTAATACCATGGCTGAGCCCTTTTCCCAATTAATGTTGCTTAGCAGCACTCCAATTTTAAGTACCAATTACTGCTGGCGAAACTTGAAGATGGTCCCAGGGGAGCCTCTTCTCCTCGAATGAAAACACACCTATTCCAATAAACACAGTGTGCATGCTACAATAAGTAGCTACAGGTGGAAGGTACTACCTATTAGTCAGTTGTCATTGCCCTCAAGGAATAGGGATGTTATTTTGCTATGGTTGCTGTATGGGAGAAAGAAAACCCAGTCCCTCTATGGGTTTGGGAGCAGTTGGTTATTCAGAATAGAGCTGTCACTGACAAACCTGCTGGACACTGCCGCACACCGGGAATAGAATCAAATTCCTACTTCCACATCATACAAATAATGACCGATAAATTAAAAATGATCCCAGACAAAGGCTCAAAAAAGCCACCTCTTGTAAGTCTGGACTTTGAGGGGGTGAAGGTAAGGGACAAGGGTGTAAGGGTTGGTACATATGTTTGGTTGGACTACTTGGGAAACAGGACACAGATGCAATATCCAGCTGTGTCTGTGATTATTCTCTACTCTCTTATTTGCATATTTGCCTGCTGATAATGTTTCACTGCAATCAAGCTCAGCTCTGAAATGGACACTAAAAACAAGCAAGACAGAAAAAGGGAGAAAGAGATAATAAAAGAAAACAGAAAAAAAACCAAGTGGAGAAGTACTGCAGTGGAGGCAAGAGATAGACAGGGGGTAGATGTGTGGTCTGTCAGTGGGTTACTGTGTGGAGAGTGTAATCAGAGGGTGGGAGTGGTGCATCATTATTCAGAGTGTGAAGCCGGTACAGAGACGCTGAGAGGTAAACCAGATGATGGAGGAGCTTGTGATTCCCCTACTCCCCTCTATCGCTGGCCCCAAGTCCACCTCAGTTAAACCCTGAATTTGGAGCTGAGAAACGAGGAGCGCGCAGCAGCAGGCGCAGTGCTACCCATCAGTATCGCAACAGCGAACATGGTGCCGCATTTACTCCTAAATCAGAACATGGCAGGAGGTCGAGCAAGCTCATTGGTTTGCGTGTGTGCATGTGTGTATGTGTATCGTGCAGGCATGCATGTATAGAATACTCAACTCATACTCATATTATCAATCTATTCTAATCATAGCTTGATAATATTTATATTAGATGATAATATTTTCAATTAAATGATTGAAAAATAAAAATATTAAATAAGAGCCTAGAACCCCAAAATCCAACCACAAAAACTGGAATCCTAACAGAAGCTGCTAAATATCTTTAAAGATATAAGACAAAAATCTGCATATCTGCAGCTTTATATCTTAAAGCAGCTTTATATCTTGAAATACAATAAAGTAACCTCTGATCTCCTTTTTATCTCCAAAGATAGGTAAGCAGATGGGCGTTAAGTGAAACAGTCTGTTCTGTTCCATCTGTATGATGTGAATAGAGATTAATTGAAGAGATGATGCTCCTATTCATTCTTGAATTGTCCTTGCACCAGATCTCAGAAGCCAACAGAATTGCAGGCTACACTCAAACAATTAAGCCTGCCTCCTGTCCAGATGCTATCAGTGCTGCACACAGTAAACAAGAGCAGGACCAGGCCCCAGGAACTGAAATGAATCACAGTCTAGGTCTGATACAGACACCTCTCTCTCTCTCTCTCTCTCTCTCTCTCTCTCCTCTCTCTCTCTCTCCTCTCTCTCTCTCTCCTCTCTCTCTCCCTCTCACTCCCTCCCTCCCTCCTCCCTCCCTCTCTCTCTCTCCTCTCTCTCCTCTCTCTCTCTCTCTCTCTCTCTCTTCTCTACTCTCTCTCTCTCTCTCTCTCTCTCTCTCTCGCAGAGATAAAAAAAACAACTTACATTCATTCGGCTGCATGCTTTCTAAAATGGAAAGATCTCCAAATGATATAAATTCTGATGAGCAGCAAATGTGTGGATTTATATGCGGACTATATGGGTGCGTACACACATGCTTGTGTGAGTGTGTATATGCGTAAGAATACACAAAAATAAACTGGATTGTGGTGCTTGAATATTTGTTTAAGGTTCCCATCATCGTGTGCCCTTCTGTCGGTTTGTACCTTTGTATCTGTAGGCAAGCTTTTCTGCTGTAAACAAGATACAAAAGTACAAAAAAAAAGGAGACAAAGATGACACATGGACAGCAAGACGGAGCGGAGATGGGCTCTGTCAGCTCAGAGGTGGCTATCTACTGCCTCACAAGTCTTCGCAGCTCTCCCCCACCAGATTAACTGTCTGGCAAACTCAGCCCAGCTGTGAAACTGACAAATGTCACTCTAAATAAGATTTTTTGACTTGTGATTGATTTGTGACAGCTCATCTAGCCGACCCCATAGACATTTGGCAAAGTGAACACAGTTTGCACCACATCATAATATCGTCCCTGACATCAGCAGCATTCAAACCACCGCTTCATGAATAGAGTAATGTTTCATTGCTGTTTTGAAGAGGCACTCTGTGTACTACATAATGTTGCTGCCTACAGTGGTACAGGGAACAGGATGCAGTTGTAGACCTGTGAACTCTGTCATCATTTATTGAAGATGACATGTACTTTTAGCACACATCGCTCCAAGGCTTTCTCCCCTGTGCTGTCGGTTTTAAACACACATCTGGGAGCACTTGCTGAAAAACGAGAAAGCACTACAGACACAAAGACAAACCCATAAGGAGCTCACAGTCTTTAATTCTGCAACATATAACACACTTGGATACCAATATTTAGTGTACACACACACACACACCCACACACACACACACACACACACACACACACACACACACACACACACACACACACACACACACACACACACACACACACACACACACACTCTGATTTAAGTGTCTCCTGAGTCGTCCTTTTCTGTACAATAATCCTTGTTAGAGATGCAGAGGCGTTGTAATGACAGCCATAACCATTTTGAAGCAGTTAGTCTTAGTACCACCTCAACCCCCAAGTCTGCTGGGAAGGCTACTTCACACACTCTTTTATTGCCTTCATGACCATTAGTATCTCCATTTTATTGCTGTCATCGTCACCATTTACCTGACAAATGCAGCCTCAGCAGGATCTCTCTTCTCTCCTCCTCTCTCTCTCTCTCTCTCTCTCTCTCTCTCTCTCTCTCTCTCTCTCTCTCTCTCTCTCTCTCTCTCTCTGTTTCTGTCTCTCTCTTTCTCTCTCTCTCATATGCATGTGCACGCACACAGATTAAAACTTTCCTCATCTTTTCCAATAACTGTATATGTATTGATAATGCTGGTTTAGTTCACACCGATAAAAATGACCAAGACATTTATGGTATTTTCACACTTTGCATTTCGTGGTTTTCTCCATGCTAAATGTTACTGAAGCAACTAATCATTTAACTAATTCACTAGTACCTCAAACTTGTTTTTTTATTATATTATCATATATAATTTTTATTGCATCACCTAGTTGCATTATCCTGTGCACACAGTTTGCAATCAGTTTGAATGACTGTCGTTCCAACTGGTCACAGTCTTTCATTGTCTCCGATGAGTGTTTAAAGGACCAGTGTGTAGTATTTAGTGGCATCTAGCGATGGAGTTTCAGAGTGCAGTCCCCTCTCCTCACCCTCTCCTCTTGGTCATTAGTTGGTTCATTCTGGGTGTGTGTAGAAACACGGCAATTGAACGTCATGGAAGAGGAGATGTGGTCTGTAGATATAAAAGGCTGACTCTAAGGTAACAAAACATAACAATTCTCCTTATCATGTTATTGTACACTAATCAAAATATACTCATATTATATTCCCTTTCTGTATATTCTCTGAATAGCCTACTAAATCTTACACGCTTATCTAAGATGAATTTTTTTGAAGACAGCTTACGCACCAACAGACTGTTTACTTGGCCTGCATACAGTATGACCCAGAGGAGAGTCAAACATTGGGCATCAAGAAAACATCAGATTTGCTTTCCAAGTGCCTTTTTGATGTATTTCTATTGCAGCAGTCTTTCAGGACTCTGGTAATAGAATATAGTGGTTCAGAAGTACAGATTAGCTCATGCAGTGCTGAGATCAATACTGACTGATCCTACTGTGCTGACAGGCCACCGCACAATCCACTATGGACCCTTACGTCTGGCCCCTGGCCTGATAAATGCTGACATCCTGAAACATGACACTACTGTGATGGACAAGCGTTTGTGTGAATGTGTGTGTGTGTGTGTGTGTGTGTGTGTGTGTGTGTGTGTGTGTGTGTGTGTGTGTGTGTGTGTGTGTGTGTGTGTGTGTGTGTGTGTGTGTGTGTGTGTGTGTGTGTGAAGGAAGATAGATGTGAACAGAAAGATCTCCAGGGCTGCTCAAATATATCTAGGGATTGCTCTGTTAGTGTACAGTGTGCAATGGCAGCGGTTAAGTCCAGTCTGGCTGTATGTCTCGGATATCACGGATATACTTTTCTCCTCTATAGCTCCATCCCTTCATTGGAGCTGAGATTACTCTTAGAGACAGCACGCACACCGTAATCCACAAAACACCTCTGTTCCCGCGGCTCTTAGGGCAGGGGGATTTCCTCTGATGCAGGTGCTATAACTTGTGTTGGTATGTGTGTGTGTGTGCGTTTGCGTCAGTTTGTGTGTGCATAGTGCCAAAATGCAATTACAGAGAGATTAGAGCAGATGATGTGCTGGCCAGGAGTGACAAACACATGCTGAATCTGAGGATTAAAGCAGAGAGGGGTAGAAGTGTGTATATTTTGGTTGTATGGTGGAGTTGTATAAGTGCGCTTATGTATGGATGTATATAATTGTGTTTGAGTATTTCTGTGTATCCATTTAATTGCTTGTATATTTATATCCATCTATCCACCACCTCTTCTCTTTTCTCTTTGTTTCTCTGTTGAAGAAGATAAGTTGCAGATGCGGGGAGCTGAGTGTCCTTCAAATTTCATTGCAGCTGACAGCTATACAGCACATGGGATATAATGCATACTGTATGGAATGTTTCATGTATACACTGCTCTTATTTAAAAAAAAAAGTTCCAAGCAAAGTCCTATTCCACCCAACTGCAGTGCAAAGGCTAAGTTAACACACAGGACAGATGATCTAAGGTGATAAATAATGTATGAATGTATAGATCAAGTTATGTTAAATGGACTAGACCTCCTTCATTTTGGACACATACAGCTGATTGTTGAATCATGAATTATCCAGCATCACACACATCTTGTTTCAGAGAAAAAAACAGAATGGGCTCTAATAAGCAACTGCTGTCTGTCTTTAGTTAGAGGTGTATGCTACAAGTAGAAAACATGCATATTTAAGATAATAGATTCTCCATGTCGTAGGTGAATGTTCTGCTTCGGGCCATCCTCTGCTCTTTCTCAGCAAACAAAGAGTTTGAAAACCTTGGAAGTTGGAAGATAAACAGATAACAGACTGCCCGTCATTGCTGCATCTTACAGGCAACCTTTCGATCCGTGCTGTTGTAACTTTATGATTTCACAAAAAATCCTGGTAGTCATGGTGATAATTAGTGATGATTTTTTTGACATCACAGGAGTGCAAATGCGAAGTTTCTTTCAAAGTTGATCCTGAAAGCAAGTGTAGAGATGTAAGTGTGTGCAGCTGACTGTTGTAGGAATATGGACTAAGAAAAATAATATTTTTTATTTTTAAAACTAAAAAAAATATGTGTTTTGAATGATTTCAACACTCGGGAACAAATATTCATGGACTCAAAGTAGGAGTGTAATCTTCTCAGTAGCTGCAATTAATCTTGTACGCATTAATTTGTACTCCTTAATCTATGACTCTGGAACTCTGAAAACAACCTTGCACATACTTGACCTTTTCTTAGAACTGCGTTTTATAATATATGCATATCTGGAAGCTGCAGGTTCTCATTTGTCCCCTCCTTTTTTTGTTTGTTATTGCAAGCATCTTTTTCACACTATCCTCATGCTGCTTTTACATTTATCATCTATAACATCCACAAGCCTGTCACTTGTCTATATAAAACTCTTACTGAGAATTTTTAAGATTGGTTTCTCCTATATTTAAACCAATTTGCACCATAAATATATAATAAAAAGTTGAAGAGACAAATAATTTATTCAAAACACAACACACAGCGGTATAAATAAAGGCCCCATCTCCCCAGAAATGAGCTTACAAAGCCTTAACTAAATTAGAGTACAAGAAACATTTTACATAGAAAAGTAAATCTAAAAAAAACATGCTTCAAAGTTATTATATTCAATTTTAAACAATGCCTTTCAGATTAAATCTTGATACACTGTACATTCCTGGAGCTGATCTTAGTTTATTCAATTGCTAAAAGCATGCACATGATATATTTAAATGTCTGTTGTTCAAATAAAGCCACCGCAAGCACAATTCTTTCCATGGTGTAGCAGTTAAGACTGAGAAGGACACTCATTTCCTGTGCTGCGCAGCTCAGCAAACAGTTGGACAGAGGGCAAATTTAGCACAGAACCTATGAACATGACTTTCTTATCCATGCTGAAACATTGTTGATATAAATTGTCAAGTCTGGAGAAAGCGGAAAAATTAAACGAAACACAACTCTCTTCTCCTCAGCCTATTCCTGCCATGTCTTTAAAGAGAACGCTTTGTTCAGCTGTGTTATTACATTATCAGCAGACAGACAATTTGTTTGACAGTGCTTCCAGAGAGGATTGTGATGCGTACAGTGCCTCATCCCCCTTTTCCTGATTTCAATTAACAATTTTCTGCTCTCCACAACAGTTAGTGCACTTTTTTTTCTCTCCATCTGTCTTTTCAATAAGTCAAGGACCAGCTATTAGGAATCCACAAAGCTGGCAAGTTCACTCGCATGTTAATTGCTTGGAAGAGAAAAATGTAATGTAATAAATGTAAGGATGTAGCAGAAAATGCAAGGATTGCAAATCCCCACAAATTTAAAAAAGGGTTAACAGCTTTGAACGATACACTGTGTCTGATGAAGCGTTGACTCACGTTGTTTTGCAGACAACATCCCTCTCACTAATATCACGTTCGGTCAGTTTGGTGACAACAGTCAGTCGCTCTAAACACAAACACTGGCTGCTATCTTCACCACCACGTCAACTACTGTTTGTAGCAGATACTGGATTTGTTAGCACATTTTCAAAGTTAATATGCAGTGGAAAGTGGGAAGCTGTCAGTGGAGTCAAGTTAGTGTGATTCATTGATTCTGGCTGTGGCAGTGTGTTTATGTGGAAACACAGCATGCTGCATGTGATTTTGAAATACTCAAATGGTGCATGACCAGGTGACTCCTAATTAAGGGTGAGAGAATGTCAGACATTGTAGTTGACCTATTCCCTCTAACACTGTCAGTGTAGCAAGAAGACATCAATTATAGATATTTCAAATGACAGGTATGTCAAGAGAATGTCAGAAAAAGACATGTCCAGTGTTACTTCCACCTCTTCTCCTGTGGCTTCCCCTCAAATGGAGTAATACTATTTCTTTTTGAGATGGAAAGCTCGGAGAGGTGCTCGAAGACATGTAGCGATACTTCATTATGATTCCTCACCGAATAAAACCACTGTGTTAACACTTCATAGGGCTCACCCATCTTTTATAGGTGCGTGCACACACGTACGGAGAAACACAAGCATACAAACGCAGTGGCTGTATGCTCTGAATGACAGAGTTATACAGGCTTTGCATGAGAATACAGATAATGCAGTCAGATGGCGCGGGGGGAAGTGATGTCAAACAGACAGGCCTTCAAACGAGGCACTGAGCCTCCCCTCTCCCTCTCAGTGAACTGACAGCCTCTGGCCCAAGATTCAAGCAGCGTCAGGATGTCAAACTCCACTATGTTTTGACACCCATTGCTGTCCTCAGCAGAAAGGAAGAGGCAAAACAGCAGTGAAGGCTTTTGTAAACACAAAATTCACAGTCCATTTGTGTTTTAGTTCCTACTGAATGCACAAACAGACCTCATAGGGAGGCACACACACATGGGCACACACACGCAGCATTCATTTGAGAGGGAAGAGCGATCCATAAATTCTTTTCAGACATTCACTGTAATCAGTAAATACCTTATGCATTACAGTATGTTTAGGACTGAATGTTCTGTATTTTCTACATGGTTCAGGTATGAATAAAGGCATCAGTAAATACACATTATGATACTATTATGTCTAATGTTTTGCATATATTGTGCAAATCAGTCGCGATGAATGAGGAAATTACGCTGTCTCCTTGGTGTTTCTCCTTAATCATAGAGATTGTTTTGAAATGGGAGATTTCGCTAGCTACATGACTTTGGTTAAAACACATGGAAAGGTAAAACATTTCCATACCGGACACGTATGTTTGAAAGCTTTAAAGTCTTTAAATACATAAACACAAACACAATGTTACTCTGACTGAAAGCAGCTACAGAAAAAAAAAGAAGCAGAGTGATAGAGAAAAAGAGATAAAGAGAGAGAAGGCCTGAGAGCAAATCTATTACTGATAGTGATTCGGTGCTTGCTTGAGAGGATGGAGAACACAGAGGTCCATTCATGTGGCTCTTGTCCCAATAGAAGAGATAAGAGAGTAGTGGAGCTCAACTAACTCTGTAATTACGCTGCACAAAAGTCTGTTGAGAGGGGATTTTTTTTCTTTCCTGGTGCTGAGAGCTCCACATGATACATTCACACACAGCAGATACGGTGAAGGTTAAAGGAATTTGAGTCTAAAGTAATCCCAAATACACTGTATCACCTCTGCCATCTGTAAATTCTGTCGGGATGTAATTTGTGTGTCCAGGAGGATGGTTAGCATTATTCTGCCATACGGCATTTTCGTCCTTTGGCCCCAGTGGTCTATGTGAATATTTGTCTCCACTAGCTTCCAAAAAATGGTTTCCACGCATCATTTTTTTCCTGTCTATTGTCACAGAAGCACTGACAGGATGCAGTTTTGTGATGTTATTTAGGTGATTTCATCTGCCCAGTAGGGCACCGTGCCCCAACCGCCACTGACACATTTCTAGTTCTTCACAGTCTCCCCGGTGCAAAGCCCACCTGAGACAGAGTAAAATCAGAGTAATGAAGTACGCAGCACACTGGCAAAAGCATCAATCACATGACAGCAAGAGGACAGATAACAAAGGAAAAGAGGGGTGGAATAGCAGCAAGGAAAAAAAAGGATGGAGGGGAAAAAAAAGCATAGATGAAACTCAACTAAAGTATGAAATTGTAATGTGAAGCAACATGAGATGAAGAAATTCATGCAGAGTTATGAAATATTACAGAGCCATACATTAAGGGAATGTAAAAGAGAGAAAATGGAAGATAAATGTGAATGTGAACAAGGCCAATAATTTGAGACCGGATATACCCTGTATGGACAGTGTCTGCTTGGGTTCCCCTCTCTGACAGCTTATTAAACTTTCATGCAAAAATGAGTCAATATTAGATATGACATTTTCAGGGTGAACTAGTCTGGGGAATAGGGTAAGGTTCTTGTTGCCATGGTGGCAAAATGACCAGTCCTGGCCAGAGGGGACCCAGACAGAAAAAAAGATGCACAGGGGGGCTTCCATGTCAGGAAAAATAATCCTGATATAATAATTTGGTAAAATTCAGTATTTCATATTGAGTATATTGAGAAATAATTCACACTTTCTCGCTTGCTCGCTAACACACACACACACACACCCACACACACACACACACCCACACACACACACACACACACACACACACACACACACACACACACACACACACACACACACACACACACACACACACACACACACACCAATGGAGGATAAAGCATGCACACACCTTTTGAACTACAAAGCTTTGAATGGTGTATGCTGACACTATTCTCCGTACATCTTTAACCTCCATTTTCCATATCCATGTCTCATTACTTTCCTTTTTTGTCTTAGTCTCAGTTTTTGAACTGTCTTGATCACATGCAGCACAAAGAATCTAAGTGAACGGGATCAATCTGTTCTTTGCAACCCGCCAACGTGAAGGAAAATCAGTAGTGGAGCTGGTTAAGATCCCAGGGTATTTTGTTTCCTTTGAGAAGTGGGGAAGAAAGTAAAGATTACTTTTAAGCCTAAACCGATTTGAAACAAAACAGGCTTGGTCAGATACAGACTTCTAATTTGTTACATTGTTTTGAAGATGTTAAGGGGAAAGCATGCTGTCAAAAGACAGGGCATGGAAAACAGTAAAATGTGGGAAAATGATGACGCAAATGTCATCCTCTTCTCTTTCATCCGTGTCCCCTGCTCTTCCTGTCGAACCTTTGAATCAGTCTTTTGACAGGCCTTAAAGCAGGCCACACCGGAACCAACCAACTAACAATCACAGTACCTAACCTTTCATTTCCTGGCTTCAAGTAGGAAATCAAAGGCATCGAACAAATGATTTAGGAGGGGGTGGCGGTGACAAGAAGGCTTAAAAGACAGAGATAAGGGAAGTTAAAAGGGGGGAGAAGAGAATAGTTCAAGAGCGATGTGATTGACAGTAAAAGACGGAGGTGACAGACTCAGTGAGAGGGCTCTTCTTTTTACTGAGAGTAAAAGGAGCTTAAGGTGGAACAGCAGAGAAGCAGCAGGGAATCAAAAAAATTGGCAGACCAATTAGGTGAATGGTTGAAAGTTCAGAATCCTGTTTCTGTTCACATGTTCTGCCTTAATGAGCTTTCTTGTCATGAAAGAGCACATACACACACACACACACACACACACACACACACACACACACACACACACACACACACACACACACACACACACACACACACACCGCCATACAAGACCAAGCATTATACATCAATGCACTTGCATCCTCAAGGACGCTCGTTAAGTTTATATACAAGTGGCTTTCAGTGAGATTGGGTTGATTAGAGTGAGTTTCCATAATTACAGGATGATATTTGCATGCTGTTTCTGTCATGCGACATTAGGATGAATAACAAATCAAACATGCCACACGCAAATGAATGCAAATCATGATCGGAGGTGTGATTTCATTGGAGCCGTGGCATATACATGTGTCTAATTTTACTCTTCACACACTATCCACTCACCATGCTTTCATCTGCCAGTGTCAATTGACGGGACTGCCCACAAGGCCAGGGCCGCAGACTGAACTTTTTCAACTCCTTGTTCAATCAGTATACCTCTGGGGACGTTTCTGAAAATAGCTTAAGACAGTAAGGTGAGTCTGTACTCAACGGCATTAGCCGCTGCCCTGGTTTTAGGTTGGAAAGGAGGAGATGGTGTTAGGTTGTAATTTCACACCTTAACTTGCATTACTCTCACCACAGCTGGGGAGCGAATACAAAGAGAAATGTTTAATTTTCTTCCTGCCGAATTGGAAAATGTGGACAGTGAATTGGAATCTTACCAAAGGGAAAGAAAAAATCGGATTATCAAAGATGTGTGTGTGTGCGTGTGTGTGTGTGATGTTTACTGTTTCCACTGTGTGTGTGCAAGGGGAACTGAGATGTTGGGACTTGGCATCTCTCCTCTTTAATGAGTATCTCTGGGGATGGCAGGTGCATGTTCAGCCATTCTTTTACACGCTCAGCAACAAACAGGCCAGTACTCTCCTACTGCAATTACCACTGTCATTAGCAGAATCACATTATCAACAGCACCAAACGAGCGATATTGCTAATAAACCCACACAGAATACTACTGGTACTGGCATCAGCATACACACCCCGCAATTTAAAAAAGAGCACAAGTATGACAGCAAAAGAGTTTTTTTTTATTTATTATTTCCTGATGTGCTTGAATCATAGGATTGTTAAGCCTTTGTCATCATGGAGTTTCTGTTTTTAGAATGACCTTCCTAATGAGTTCACACTCAATCAGAATCAGCTTTTAAATCCTTTTTTTTTAAACAAACATTTATGTAATTATCTTTACTTAATAGTCCTTGAACAGAATTTTCCATGTATTATTTTAATCATTACTCTTTTGGCTATGTTGCCGCCTCGTTTTTGTCTTTTTCTGTTGTCATTTAGTTAGAAAGTCACTTAATGTGCTTTAAAAATGCTAATAATGCTAATGATGATGATTCATGTTATTTGTAGTGGTAGTAGTAATGATGTCGTTAGTAATGGTGTGAGACTTTCACCCTCATTTTGGCCATTCCCTCTGTGGGAAGCAGGTATCAGAGTAGAGCATTGCATCCCATAGTAATACTGAGTGTGATTGAGCCCTCTGCTAAACTCCAGGCACTAATAGGTGAGCACATTATTATGTTTACTCTTTAAAGCCATAGTGGCGGCAGGGGAAATCATCTACTGTTCTCTTTCACTGCCAATGTCTCTCTCTCCCTGTGTTTTCTCTCTCGCTCAACTTTGTTAGACTATAGATAACAAATTCCTCCTGTTTGGTGCAGGGAGGCGTTTAAAAACCAAATAATGAACCTATTAGGAATTTAAAACTCTTAAGGGGGACAAATCTGCAGTGGCATGCAGAGGACTTTCGTCAGCTATTTTAAGTTTTAAGTTTGAGGTGAGTTTGTGGCCCTTCACAAAAACCACAGGGTGGGATAATTGCTTGCTGTGCATCTCCAGGAGGTGTGTGTGTCTGTGTGGGGGGGGGGTGTCATACTGCACAGAAAATGGTAATCAGCCAGGGGCAGCAGGTGAGAGAGAGTCATTATTGGTGGATTGATCTTAAGTCTTATGTTAGCGCCAAGTTTAGTGTAAAAAAACTCAACAACATCCAAAAAAAACAAACAAAAAAAAAACGCTTCACTGAGTTAAGAAATATATAAAAGATGTGGGAACAAAGCAAGAGCGAAACCAGAACAAGTTTGTCATGCCATAGATGTTGTGTGTAGGTTGGTTAACCTGCTCACACAGCTGGAGATGCAGAAAGCATTGGGACCATTAGCCTCAATAGGTGGTCACTTCTAGATGGAAGATCACACACTCAACACAGACACACTGGGCCGCTACTCACCTCCCACTCCCTCCATTGGGTTCTGCAATTCAGCCGAGCGGGAGTGGAAGGGTGGGGAAGGTTAGTGGGTGTTGATGCCTTTGAATTCCAGGAGCGGCTGGAGTTGAAGTCTGTTCTGTGTTGTCTCCCGTCATAGCTCGCCTGGGGCTGGAGGGAGCTTTATTTACTGGAGCTGACATGCCAGGAGCGGCAGAAAGCCCTAATTGCTTCACGGCCTCCTTGAGCTGCGTGATGCGTTCACTCTGAACATGGATATCTTCACAGAAAGAAATTAAGGGGCAGTGGCGGGGAACGTTGCCCCTGTCCATTTTTAAAGACAACCTTGCATGCACATAGCAACGCACACAACACACACAAACAAAGAATCAGCTCTGTGAGGTGTGAGCAGAGAGGTCTCTAATAGCCTGACTGGACCAGAATGAGTACCAGAGAGAGCTTAAGCACGATACGCAACACTAACACTCAAACAGAAAGCACAACTGAGCACCGACTCTGCCTCAAGTTTACCGTGTATTTCAATGCTTCATGTTATAATGAGAGACCCATTACTAAAACCTCATCTTTGTTACACATTATGATGATGTACAACAAAACTAAGAGACCATGGCACATTATGCCGATCCACTGCTTGGATACTGCATAAACCCTGGTTTAATCAAGTCTAATTGTTGAGATTATGAGGACTAGTGTATGTTAATGCCTCGACAACACCAAAACTGGAACATGTATTGTCCCTTAGGAGGGTTTACACTTTTCCCTCTGCTATTAGTTCATGTTAAGCTGCGAGTCAGCTGAAGACAAATATGATAATAGCTAGTGGATTAAAATTAGCGCTTCCTCATAAAAAGTCATCTGGCTTTATTCATAACTGCCAACATGAAATTCTGGGTAAGAGTTATGGCTCCGAATTTTTCATAAGCATCTTATGAAGGATAAATAATTCAGACATGTTTTGTGTGTACAGACTTGTCACAATCCGAGCTAATTGATTCACTCGTGAAAGAAATAATAAATCCAGGACTCTCTGGTCGGCACTGTGAAAGCATTGGCATGTTGACAACTACCTATTCACTTTCCATTTGCACTATAGCTAAAACTTTATACTGCACTTCCCATTTGAACAGCCTCATCCAAACAGATAAGAACACCATCTGACAGGCTAATTAATAATGAAAGCTTTCCTCTACCCTGGAATTCTATTCCCCCAATAGGATTTCTATTAATGTTGATTGACCCTGGCTCACTCAGTGCCACACTGGCACAGCTCCCTCCTAGCCCTGTGCCTTCTTAGGTGCCAGTGCAGGTTAGCTGATACATGAATAATTCCCAGTGGACATTAACAGTAAGAAGTAGGGCAGAGGACTCAGTGGTGTGCTTCTCTTCCCACCCTCGCTCTCAATCCCCTCATCAGCAGGCTGTTAATATTTAATTATACAAGCTTCATTGCATACTCTCCAGCTGAAACCATGAGGTGGAGATGGAGGTGCAAGGGACTACTATGAGGAAAATGATGAAATAGAATAATGGGGGTTGGTTGAGGATACAAGAAAAGGGAAAAAGAAATAGAGTGTGAAGGAATACGATGCAAGTGCCATTGCAGTATGCTTCAAAGTTGAACCAGAAAAGTTAATTAAATACTTTTAAATGTGTGGTGGACCCATTAGAGGTCAAGGCCTACTGATGGGAACCAACCAGTGCCATGAACACTGTATCATTAGTTAGCAAAAGTCTAGCTAACTACATTCACCTCAATTACATAAAAGAAACAATCATTAATAATAATATAGCTATTTTGTATCCATAAAATATTCACTGACAATTTTCATTGTTACTATATTCTGTATAATGTAGGAAATGATATAATTATATATAATTATTATAATAGTATTTTTCTCCTAAATGTTAATAGAGCGATGCCAGTCCCGTGTAATAGTAATAGTAATAGTTCTTAATTCTTCATGCAAATGCACTTCTGTGTTGTTGCAAAAACCCTCAGTGATCTCTGTTGTGTTTCTCCTGTATCTATTCCCTTCATCTTCCCTTCACAGGATATACACTATGAATGCATTTCACACTTCTGGCGCACACTGAATATACACTTTTTTTTTTTTTACTAAAGTTCAAACTATGAACTGCAGATAGCTCTGTGTCAGAGAAGAACGTTTCTAATCTTTGAAGTATAATTAATTCTAACAGGGGATAACTAGAAGTGTTTCTCTGTACATGTTGCTGCGCTAGGGCTTTTCACGTCACACATTATCTGACAGAGAAATGGACTTTAATGATACAAACAGACAAATTAGGCTGCGGTGTACATTGGAGTTCCTCTCTGTCTGCCTCCGCACTCGGTTTACATTTTATACATGACCAATTTATGAAGATCCTCCTGTCAAGTCCCACAGGCTAATGATGAGTAGGTTCAAGATGCTACCAGTACTTTCTAGCAATGTGGAGGTATTTAATGTCGAAGATTTATCCCAATATTAGACCTTTGGGCTATTTCCTTTTCAACAAATCTTGTAGGAGTGAGATCTTGCAGATGAAGTGCTAGAGCATTAATAATTTATGTCTGAGCCTTTTTATAGAGCACAGCCCTTGAGATTCATAATTCTATTCACACTAGGCTTTAGAAAAAAAGTTTAAGTTTTAATAAGTAGGTATTAAACCTTTAACTGATATTAATAGCATCAATTAAAGGGCCGTGGAGTTATGCATCATTTCTGTATTGGTGGAGTGGAAAACCCACTCAGCAGAACCTCCTTTAGCTTGCTGTGTCTTTCGCTCACTTTATCTTTCTCTGTCTCTCTTTTTAATTCTCACACACATATTCTTTGCGTCTCTTTATCACTGGCTCCTTTCAAAACAAGAGATAACACACAGAACTGACACTCCATTGAGGGCATTGTGTAGAAACGCTAACATCTGTGCAAACCTTTTTATGCCTATCATAAATAAATAAAAAATGTTCAGTGTGCTATAAATGCGTGAGACACAGCATTTTACTCCACCTCATCATTCCATAATCAATTCACTGAACATTACTACTACACGATGAGAGTGTCTGACCATCCGTGGTTGTGATTGATGAGCAATTCTCCTTGTCTTCCACATCATTGTTTCCTCTAGTGTGCTAGGTCAAATGGTGTGTGTTAGTCGTCCAATAATCATTCATTTCAGTTTATGGAGTGGAACGCTGTGCTGGATGGTCATGCCATTAAAGACATTAGCATGCACATCTTTGCCACAGGTACCAAGTGCATGCATGTTGGACTGTTTTAACCAAAACCTCTATTTCACAGGTGACTCAAAGAGCCGGCATGCATGTTAAAGCTGTTTGTCTTTCACTGGCCCTTTAGTGAGTGTAGCAGCCAGTAGCAGCAGAAGGGCCATCTCAGGATATTTTTTTGTCTCTCCCTCTTTTTGGTTTTCTCTGATGCGGTACTGTGCCCGGGGAGAAACAGTGCAAGCAAGAAAAGGGAGTTTCTCCTTTGTTCTGAACACAGGACTATAATTTTATTGCTGTAGCCAAGAGAAGGGGTTGACTTAAATAATGACTTCTGTCTTTTAATTTGTGTAGTGATTTATTCTGCTGCTTGGCTAGGGTAATGCTCGAGAATCTTGTGAGCTGATCAGGACGAGTAGTCTGAGAGGAATGAGATACTGGAGTGGGAAAATGAAGACAGAGAGCAAAAGGGAGAAGAAGAAAGAGAGAGCAAGGTTCTGCTTCTTTGCTCCTGTGATTCCCGATGAAATTGATTCTCATACCTCTGGAGATCTCCCACTGTCCCCTTTCTTCCCTTCGTCCCGCCTCTATTACATACCTGTCCAGAGGATGAATGATCTACACATTACCCATGAGTACCACTGACTGGTACACGCATCAGTGACTCCCAGTGCTTAGGGACCACACAGACAAGCTGAAGAGACAGAGGAAGAGAGAAACAAGAAAGACATGGCAAAGAATGGACAGCAGAAAGAGAAACAATCAAAGCTGACGATGGAGATCAGCGAAGAGAAAGTCGAAGCGAGTGAAGGGGAATCCACCGGAGTGACAGGGGTGAAAAAGAGTGGAGGTGTGATTAGGCCAGATGGCAGGTGGAATTGTGTGGGTGAAGGCAGTAGCAGGTGAAGCCGATAATAGAAGCAATGAGTTAATGTATTAAGAATAAGGCAGGGGAGTGAAGGATGAAGTTTAAAAAAAAAGATTAGGGATTCCCAGTGAAAGAAATGAAGATCAGATTGAGAGTGGGGCTCAGGGAGCTGGTGCAGAGGGGGTTAGATCTCCTCCACCAAAAAGCTCAGAGGGATGCAATCAGCGCTGGTGAAGTCTGTGCCTGTTGCTTCAACCCTGCAGTTCACCGCTGCTTTCCCAGGGGATAGGTGTCACTCGTGTAGAGAAAGAGAGCAGCCACTTTAATGAATGGAACTCTTTATCTGAGTCTCAACAGTGAGTTATTACCTACTGAGTAGACACTACGGAGCGGGCTCTATTTCCATGGTGGTGATCCCCAGGGCAGGGGGGGCAGGAGGGAGACAGGGACAGAGGTGTGGAGAAGGAAAGGAGGGAGCTCACACTTGGTGCCTTATTTTGTAACAGGGTATGACATCTCTGGCCTCCATTCTATAACAAAGCCCCGAAGCGTGGTTGAGCATCACTGACAAGAAGAGCATTAGTGTGGAAAGCTGCAGGAAAACCACACAATAATAACACCCACTGGGAAGGCCTCAAACTGTGTTGAATCTGCTCTTCCTTTCTGCATTTCTATTAGGGAGATGCGAATGTGGAAGTATTCAAGCAAGCGTCCTCATATCATTAAAAACTTCTCTGTTTAAATAATGAAAGTTTTGTTGGTCTAATGAAATAAGGTCATAAAAAAAGAAAGCTTTGGGGTTACCAAAGTAGGACGAAATCTCACTTTTTTTTAAACACTGGGAGCAGATGCAAGTCACGATTCAAAGCACAGGAATGTATGCATTTCAGATATTTTTTCTTTTTTGAAAGAACTGATATATATTATAAAAAGGCAGAATTTATGTGGTACGCATTACCCATGAATAGCCTCCCATGGCTCAATGGTGCTGGGTTTGAGACTCTGAACTGTAGAACAGGTATGAGCAATTACTTGTTCACACGTGTTAACTCTTTAATAGACTGATCTAACCGTGCACGCTGCAACCCTGCCTCTTGTGACTGTGGATTAAGCATCGATTAATGCAAGATAATTATTATAATAAAGTGTATGTATTGCGCACATTAATCCAAACAGATGCAATAAATTGTGCTTCACACAAGATGCTAAGAGTAGACACAATCAGTTCATCACCAGTATAATTTACCTGCAAATATCCCAGAAAATCCCAATACTGCAGGTAGGGCAGAGCTGATGCAGGAGGATGGAGTCAGTCTAAATCCTCAGCTCTGCAGGCTCTGAGTGCAGCTTGGCTCCCCTGATGCTGTCTGATGGCTTTAATTGGTCTCCACTGGCTAGGAGCAAAGCACAGGAATCCCTACACACTAATGGAGTGTGTTGCAACAAGAGCAATACCTCACAAACACTTGAGTGTGCACATACATGCACAAACAGAGTTTTAGTCTTAAAGAGACATACAAGTATGTGCATACAAGAAGCAAACACAGTTAGACACATGTACAAAGTAAGTATTTAATCCGTCTGGGAAGCCTTCCAACTCTTTCAATCTTCTTCCTCTCTAAACTCACAACATAAGTCCATATGCCTGAAAAAAAATTGCCATAAATATCTGATCCTATGTGAATATACTTTCCCCCTACATAGGAGATTTCTACCTGTTAGTATAGTGTTCAGGGACAATTTGCCACATCCTTGGAGGGTGCGCCACATATTCTAAAACTAGAAAACACTATTGCATAGACCAATAGGGAATTCTAAGGTTCACACTGCAAATCCCATCAGGTAGACTGATAAGCTATGCTTTAAAAGATCTAGGGAGGAAAAAAAATTAAATATGGAACGAGAATATCATAGAAGAGGTTATGTAAAATTCTTCTCACTGCAACAGTTCCAGTTCTTATCACTGAAACTGATGCGTTTAGAGTAAATCCAGTGTGGTGTCTTCAACCATACATCTGAAATTTCGTGTTGCAAAGTCAAAAGAAAAAAAAACCTGCTTCTCCTGTTGACTCTGGGGAACGATTATAGATGTTATTATTCTCTCGGACAGATGCTGTTTGTACTGAGTAGACCATCTCCAGAGCATTGTAAGATGAGAGAAAGAGAGCAAGAAAGAGAAAAATATACAGACAGAGAAAGTACTGTACAGTACATGAACCACCTCTTTATCTAATGAGCATCCTTGACAGAGAGAGACAGCGGCCACTCCCTATCTTTCATTGCTCAACTGGGAATTACAGTGATGAGGACAGGGAATTGCTAAAAGCCAACATACATAACTGCACACCCAGCAACTCCCAATAGCCTCAATATCACAAACAGACCTTGAAAAAGTACATGAAAGACAAGCAAGAAGGAATTGGCAGAGGGTAAACGGAAGGGAAAGTCAATGTGCAAATGATATCTGAAAAAAGAATGGTAAGAATGAACTCTACAGTGAGAGCATGATCCTCTTTAGCATTTAAGCTACGTGCATTTACTGACTGAATGGGAGAGCAAGTCTCTCTCTCCCATATGCCTGCACAGAAACAAAGCTGACAGAGAGGATCAATCCACAAAATTCAACACACCCCTGAACCAGCTGTCACTCTAATTGCCTCCCTCTACTGTCATCTTTAGCATCAATTCCATGCTAATGCTGCACCAGGAAATACTGCAAACGATTCTACTTCCTCTAATGAGCACTGGATCTCCATATAGAGCACAAGCTTCTACAGACCCCACTGCAAGTGGAGTTAAGTTGTATACAGCACTGGTGCCATTTTGGCATTGTGCCAATCCAGGTTCTTAATGGGCTAAGCAGTGTTTACTTTTCAAAGTCTTCCACATGAATTATTAATGGCTGGGAGCTGATTTGTTCTTGGAATTAGCCTAGAATAATCCATCTGGGCCTGCCTTGCTTCCTAGGTGCCATTTCTCTCTCCAGGGTAAACAGGCTGACTGGAAACTTACGTTTTTGCACAGTGATTTGTTATCCTGATTTCTGCTGAGTGTAAAATGGTTACTTAAAGTGGCCCCCAAAAAAAAGTTTAAGCAGAAAGGCCCTGTGAGCACAATGGGGAAGGTGACCAAGCAGCTTTAGTGGTCTTGCTGCAACCACAAGACAGGCAGCGATAATGTCAAATGAATAAATTAACATATTTCTTTAATATTATTATTCTTTGAATTCAACTTGTAACATTGCAAATATGTTAACCAATGGGAAATTCCTGATGCCATCTGGTAGCTAAAGGTGATCTGTAACCTATGCTTTCTAAATCTTTAACCTTTTGCAGTCATTGTTCCTACAAGACATATTCCGGCTCCTTCTTCTGGTTATGATATGTCTGTTCACTGTGTGTCTTCTCTTACTCTTACCCCTACAATTGTCTCCAAAGGAGAATGCCCCTCGAGCCTTTCTTTGTTTGTTTTCAAAGCACGGAGGAAGCCCTGAGAATTCCAAGATGTTGGGAGAAAGGAACATGAGATACACCAAAAAATGATGATACTTTATCATCCCCTCGTTTGCTCATCTCTCTCTCTCTCTCTCTCTCTCTCTCTCTCTCTCTCTCTCTCTCTCTCTCTCTCTCTCTCTCTCTCACACACTGTCTTCCTCTCTAATAGAACTAAATCGTATTACATAAGCTCAAAGGGAAGACAGCGCTAACATAATGATTTGCTTTAAAAGTGTCTGTGCATTGACTTGTACTGTAAAACATGGTATGCACTGTGAATGTGTAAATGGTAAAAAAAAAAAAAAAAGTTAGTTATCAGAGGAAGTCTGGTGGAAAATGGTGGAGGAGAGCTGAAGGCACAACTTCTACATTTAAGGATTTTTTTCCCCCATTGCGCTCATGTGAGTGATGCCAATTTGTCCAGACCCCGAGTTTCATTTTCTTGGCCCTCTTTGGTGTCAGAAAACGAATAGGCTTTGCATCTGAAGTTTAGTAATAAACTCTTGGATTAGATCCATTGCTCGGACAGAAATGAACCAGTCTGAGCAAAGAATAAAGAGACGTTTCCTCAGCAGTCTGTCAGAGGCAACTGCTCTGCTTCCTTTGCTGTTTGTGTGTGTGTGTGTGTGAGAGTGAGTGTGTGTGTGTGTGTGTGTGTGTTTTAACCATTTCAACTTATTTATTTTTGGCTTGAGAATACCCATCTGTCATTACTGTGGTGACATGCCTTTGAGCAGTTGACAAGGTTTGAGAGCACAGCAATGTAGAAGGAAAAGCCTGCTTAATTAGTGTGGCTGTGGTGTCTGGCGATGTGTTCATCTCATTATGAGCATTTGAATGAATATTCACATGTTCTTGCACAGAAATGTATAGCTGTTGTTAAATGTAAAAATAAGAAATTCAAAAGTGTGAAAAAGGGTAACCATTTCAACTGGATGATCTCAAAAGTTAATGTGAAATATAAAATGTCTAACTGTTGCTAATTAATGTGGGTTTATAGCAAATGGCAGAGGTGTGGGTAGTTTCATGTTCCACTAGTGTGCAATGAACAAGACACACCATGATTCTTAGCAGCTTTTTCTCAGGTTTCTCAGGTGTTGGTGCACCGAGCAGAGATTGATGTACTCTGTCTTCCACTCCCTGTCTGTCCCTCCCTCCTTGCATCCCTCTGTTTCACCCTGCTAAACTAATCCAAGCTGGCCAAATCCCTCTGCCGAGCAGGCCTACATAGGAGCTGTCCTGCTGGGTGCAATATGCCACCCGCTTCCCTGGCAATGCCAGCCCCGTAGGACTTCAAGCCCAACTGTGGCGTCTTGTCAGTAAACAGACAAAGATGTATGAATCATCTAAGTGACTCGGAGCAGGTTGTCCTGTGACGATAACATGTTGTTGAATTACAACAAAGAGTTATTTGCTCTATGGGATTTCTGCAGCACCGTTCCTGGGTTACACCACACAACAACACCAGCATCTCTGGGCTTGCAACCATGCTCTAATCTTCCGAAAACCTGCCACACACCATCAGATATGGAGCTGATGCACCTTTTAAATGGGACTGCTCTACCAAAGAGAGAACAGTTATGATAAGCTGCGATCTATCTCTACATAGTCAATTACACTTAGCCTGTATGGATGGCCTGAAAACTCCATCCACCAGTGCAATCAGTGTTGCACCCTACTGAGCAGACAACAGAATATCAAATTAAGTTCATCCGTCAAGGGAACGAGCTGTTCTCATATCTAATTGGCAGTTGAGGCTTAAGAGCAGGATCCTATAAGAGAGACTGGTGATCATTTTACTTCCGTCTCCATTCCTTGTGTTATACTTGTCTCTGCTTTTATCTGCTCTCTGTCTTTTTTTTGAGAAATGTTTCAATGCCCAGACAGCCTTAATGAGTCTAAGATGTGGGTCTGCTGAGGCTCTCTTTGTGTGGTTTTGTCCTTATCTTTATCTCTGGCTAACACTCAATTGGACATGTTGCAGGGTTTAGCCTCGCAAACAAAACGCATTATCAGTCTCTAGTGAGCAATAGGGAAGAGCCTTTCACGTTGTTACAGAAAAAAAGCTATTTTCTGCTTCATGGCTTCATGCACAGGTGACACTGTTCATCGTTACTGTCTTTTTCCACCAATCCTGTCACAGAGATTTCAATTATGCTCATTGGGGGGGGTTCCACTGTGAATCTACAGCGTTGGCATTTAAATTCCATATATGGCGGACCTTATTAGTTGGCCTGAGGGAATCAATATAGACAATATCATGTCTGTAATGACCCACTCTCTGCTCTCTACATAGCTGAATTAAAAAGAAAAAAAAAACATTAAAGGTTAAAGTAATCATGGTTCTCATCGCAGGGATCCAGAGTAGCATAAGCAGGACACAGTAGAAAACGAACCATGCATGTTCACACATACTCATTGTGTCATTACTGCTACATAGGAAGCTTCTCGTCATTTCAGCACACACAGAGCGGCATCTAAAAAAAAACGTGGGAGCGGGTTCATGATAGTCTAAACACAAATAATTAAATTAAACTTAAAAACTTAAAAACATTTTTAAACTTGCTTCATGGCATGATTTATATAAAAGTCTATTTACCATTGTTCCAAGACTGGATTGTGATGCCAATCTAACTTGCACATTCAGACAGACGGCTGAAATAAGAGGCTAATAAAAGACTAAAGGTCGATTCAGACCAAGTCAGGCGCTGTGGTGAAAACACATTTTCTCCTGAATTACAATGGTGGTAGATGATTCAGGCTGTGTCGATGGAGGCTGCAGGGTAAGCAGAAAAAAAATGCAGCGACCTATGACGGAGAAGTTGAGACAAAATAAACTTTTGTCATGCTGAGGTGGCCAATCCCATGATCAGACCGCATGGGATATTGCAAAGAGCGAGTGATATCCAGGTTCATGAAATAAAACTATGATACTCTCCCAATTGTTTCCTTGCCTGGTTTATTTTGTGTACCAGCTTCTATGTCTGTGTCTGGCTTTTAGTCTATGCTGCAAAAAAGTGACACCAAGAAGTTTCTTTTGGTTTGTGTCTGTTTAAAAATTAAGAGACAGCTGTGGTCAAGCGACATAGACTGTGAATGAGAGAGAGAGGCAGCGCTAATATCCCCTGGTAAAATTGGTATATCATAAAAGTTATATTTTCATTATTTCATAGTAAGTTGACCAAAAAAAAACAAGACCACACCTGCAGCATGCCCCCTTCACCACTGCATAGTCTGCAGTTGCTACGCTGGATAATAGACTCAACACAAGTGTCTCTGTGAAGCTGTATATAAGTGTATAATGGTTTAAAAAAAAATAATTACCAGGTTACTCACAGTTCTTACTTTGGAAAACATTTGTGTTCCTTTGTAAAACAACACATTAATGACACAAATGTATTCAAACTTACAGAGTGTAGACAGTTGGGAAAACGTAGGAATCGAAGTAAAACAAAGGGCCACATGCATCAACATATAATACATATGTGATCAACAAAGCTCTTTATATTTACACTGCGGTGAATACAGATGTCTGAAAATAATAACAACGATTACTTCAGCTGATGTTATAATATCATGACATGATGCAGATATGAAGGTAGCCAGCTGACATTGTGCCACACAGATGTTCTTTTTTATTATTATTTGTCATTTTTGTTCTCATGCCAGCTTGTGATTTGTTTGATCTAATAAGTAATTGTGTGTATTTACTGTATTTACTGTATGTATTTACTGTCACACAATTGCTGTCAACAAACCAGAATCATTGAACTTTGAAAAATCTATTTATTACATGTCTAATTTATCAAAGGATAAAGGCATCTGACAAATGTTTAAAGAAAACTGTATTAAAAAGTATAAATTAGTCTAATCCTGTTTTAACAAAGTATACAGTACTTGAAGTTTTGAAAGTTAAGGCAATTTGTTTCATCAAATCAAAGTAACAGATCCCACTCATTTATTGGAACAACTTCCTTTGTTTGAAACAAACGAAGTGATGAATTAATAATGACAACCTTATGCAGCTGTTCTGATCCTTTAATGCGGGGAAATGTGAATACATTTGTATTTTAAAGCCTGCAGTCTACAAAAAAATAACACACAAACACACAAGGTGCTTAAATGTTGATTCCCTTTATTGTAAAATTGAATTTTAGTAGAATTTAATAAATATTTTATATTAGTTCTGCAAATAAGTCCAGCGCTATTGTCTACTTGTTATTCAAATGGTTTAAAAATAGAAAATGGCATTTTCTGTATCCACAAGTCTGTTCTACTACGCATACATAGTGAAAGGCTGTAAAATTGTAAATGACATCTAATAGTGCTACAGCGATGCACAACAACATTTAGCAGTGGTGAACAAGTGCATTATAAGCATGTCTAAATATTGTATGCATTATGAAACAACAACTGCAGTAGGTTTTCAGAAGAAGTGAAGTAGAAGTGTTAATGTGTGTTTTTCTTTTATGGCCAATGTTATGCCACAAACAGGCCTATGTCCATGCTACAGTGAGCTGTGGGTAAAATGCTTTTCGATATAATTCAGTAACTAGCATAATGAGGTTGTAATTGCTTTTTTTTTTCATTACGTCTCTCACCTATCATTATTTACACCCTAGCTAGTAGTTAATGTTTATTATCATATCTCTGAACAACAATGCAAACTCATCACACTGGTGTCACAAGGTGGTTAATAGCTGAGGATATCACATTTCTGCAATGTGATTGTCAGTTAGCAATTTTGAGAATTTCTAAATGTTGTGTTCAAGAAGCATGTGCTCTTGCAAGGGCCAAAGTAAACAAGCGGTTTAGTTTTACACTTAGCTTTTATGTATTTAGGTTAAAGATCCTTAAGATTCTTGATTTTTTTTTATTTGGATGTGTTCTTCATGAGTCTGTAAGTCTGTGCTGTACTGTAAGCTAATTACTGAACTTATGAAACCATCATGGGAGGAGGAAAGACAAGCTGATAGTTAATTATTAATGGACTTAAAAATTCTCAACAGCCTCAGGCAAAAGATAACATTCCATACCAATGATCAGTTTCAACGGATACATCAATCATTAAACTGCATGGGATCGGTGGACTTAATGTGGGGCAGCAGTTGTACAAGAACACAAACATTTGTACAAAATTCAACATCAACACAACTTATATTATATTTGGGACATAATGTATTCAGTGGTAATTGTTGCTGTTGTTAGACAATGCATGACACAGGTAAAAGAAGAAATGTGAACAGCTAACAAGCTAGTCTACTTGTCTTCATGTTAGCGTTGCTATAACTAAACTGTGAAGGAAGGACTTGTAAAACTATACTTTCAAGTATTTTCCCCATGTACTTTTAAGGAGGCTTAGCAAATGCAGATATACACGAAAGCCTGGGAGCATGAGTCGCACACTGGCAGAAATTCACATACATTTTATTCAAATCCTGTGCCTTAAGAGTCCTCAACATGGAGCTCAACAGGTACTTTTACTTGAGGGACAAACTACTGGCGTGAGGAGAGAATATGTTTCCAATTTAGCAGTGGAAGGGAGACAGTGAAAAATGTAATGAAAGAGAGATCTGGAGATTTAGAGATTTAGAGAGGAGGGGATGGATAAGGAGAAACAGACAGAGAGAGAGAGGGAGAAGAAGAAGATGTAAAGAGTGTAGTTTCCTTGTGTAGATGTAAGTTGACAGGTAAATTAGCATGTGTGGATAATGGGGCAAAAAGCAACCAAGCCCTCGCAGGCAGCCTTTCACTCAGATAAACAGGCAGCTTGTTGACCCAATCATTGCCTCTGTCACTCGATTTCGAAAAAAACACAGATATAAACACCGTCCTACTTTGACACTGACACACTTACTGACATCCTAACAACACACACTCCAGAAACACAGATACACATCAAGCTGCCATACGGAAAACATAAGCTGATAAGATGTGGAAAATCAGAGATGAATCTTGAAATGTTCAAAAAAGGTTCCGGCCTTTCGATTGATCTTGACTGAGACAGTAAAAAATCATGGATCACAGCATGCATCATGAATAGAACCTGTGGAGTTGTTTACAATCTGCTCATCAAGGTGAGGGGGTAAATATCTCTTTCTTTTCTCCACCTTACTGCACATAGCAGGAATCAATAGCCAGATTGCTGTCTCTGAATCTCTCCTGTCATTCGTTTTTCTTCCAGTCACTTTGCTGTGTATACCCTTGATGCCATGGTTGAGTCATAAATCAACACCTCTGCAAGGTGCGTGTATGTACTGTATAGGTCTGCGCAGTGAGCATGTGCACATGCATAAATGTTTGCGGATCTAAGTAAGAGAAACCATGGTTGGGTATTACCACGTATTAGTGTGCCTGTCTTCTCATCGCGGGTGTCTGAATGTTTCATCTAATCATTAAACACTGACAGGCTTCACAGAGTAGCGCCACTGATCCCCGTCAGAGGAATACAGGGCCTGACTTCATTAGCCCTGTTAGTACTAAGCTGCTTTGCCCTCACTCACGCCTGGCTTAACCTGCACAGTGATAAATGCTTTGAGGAGAAGGAAAGATAGGGAGAGGGGTGAAACAAATGGAAAGCAGGGACAAAAGCATTTAAAGAGAGAGGCAAAGGTTCCAAAGTCAGGTACAGAGGATGAGGAAGTGAGAGATGGGAGGGGAATGGGAGGGCACAGAGCGTGTGAACCTGGAGTTTTCAGAGGCATGGGAAGGGATAAAGCTCAAAGTGGTGTTTGAACTGAAAGAGATTTATAAATGCGAAAAACAACAACAAAAAAACGAGCAAAACAATCAATTAACTTGTGTTGCAATTAATCAATTACTACGTTGGCACACTGACAGCCAAAGTGCTTAACTGAGATTCCAGCGTGAGGCTCCAGTGTGCTGAAGAATTAGCATTGACCTCTGTGCACACATATGCATCCCCACTCATGCACAAGCTAATTCATGCTTGCGCATACGCCTCCAAGCGCATAAAGATATGCACACACATCTTTGTTCCCAGCATATTTCTCTAGTATATTCATCCGGTTTCCCGCCTACCAGGAGCCCCCTTTCCTTTCAACATTCAGTCTTTTTCTCCTGCCAGCAGCGGTTTTTGGCCGGCTTAAGTACGCCCACAGGCCCCTGAGGGACAGCCCATGACGGATGGCACTGCGTGTGACTCCGATTCGATTCAGCCCATTTGATAAATTTATTGCTGGCATTTTGAAAATGAAATTAGAGGGATGTCTCCTAGAGACTGTTTTTCCAACACAGGTGCCATAAATACACTTCATTTGGCAGAGGAGAGGGAGGAGGAGTGTAAGGGGTGGAGAGGTGTTGGATAAAGGATGTCATGGTAGGGGGGCAGATAGTGGGGATGTTCCACAGAAGTAGAGAACTAAAGAATAAGGTCACATTATAATGAGGTCCTATATTAATCACGATATTGGTGAGGAACAACAGTAAAGGTTATTCAACCACAGGCTGAATACTTCCCAGACCTAAATACTATGTGCTGCCCTTCAATCTAACACATATACTGTGGCATTGTACTGTTTGAACAGATGTGAGACCCACATCTCACATGTTGAATATTAACATAATTGAGACTGTGGGGAGTTGACATTGCCAATGCACACAAGTGTCCTGCTTTCTCCGTCTTTCAAACACACACATGCACAGTTGTTTGCCAGTCTTTTCAGAAATATGCACACACACACACACACACACATGCTTTATGTATACTATCTCAGCCTCAAGGCCACATGGCTCTTCAGTACCGATGGCACTGTCACTGCTGCATAGCCGTCTATAACTCATAGCATATGAATGAATATGGTGGGCTATTTTTCTCCATAGCATCCTTGGTGTGTGGGGCCCAGAGACAGTGAATGTTTTTGTTGACGCTTCTGACTAAACGGTTTTGAATTGGACATATCAGATGGGTAAGGAAAGAAAGACATACATACAAAAAGTCTGACACAGACATGGACACACACAGGCTAACAAAAGTGAGCATTCATTCACTGTCAGGGTTACGTGGCCTTACTTATCTCCCTCTCATTCAGAAACGAAACGATGCGAGTGTGGCTGTACAGGGATGATGTACATCATGCCAGCCTCTGCTCCCCTTCAACATTTATCAGACAGTGAGGCTCAGGCAACCCACATCACTTACCTTTATAGGCCCATTTGACAACATCGTACACCGCATAGTCATCACATAGACTTCACAATCCTGTGTGTGTGTGCGTGTGTGTGTGTGTGTGTGTGTGTGTGTGTGTGTGTGTGTGTGTGTGTGTGTGTGGGTTGGTGAGGGTATCCTAAGTGTACTCATCGCACAGATGTACTCTATCTTGTAGTGTATCTACAAGCAACTTCAATAGATATGAAGCTTAAGGTGAAAAAATGTCACCATGTTCCCAGAGACACACTCCTGCTGTTAAGGTTTTTTATATATACATGTTGTGCACATTATATCAGATCCAGGTGACAATGAAAATGTTTTCACCTGCGTTCTGTTCTGCTCCTCTAGGAGCTTGTACAAAACAACACCTAAGTTCTTATGAGCACAGCAAGGAATCAAAGAAATGTTTCAACAAAATCAGCGGGGAGTTCTCCTGACTGATTGTCTGCTCTTGCTTTTGTAATTACAAAGCGCGACACGCCCTCTGCCATTACTGTATCTCCACTATGAAGAGTAGAGGGGCTGGTACTACTCGGTGTATACACCTGCAGGCTGCCACTCAGAGCAAAACCCCTGGAGCTGTTTAGACAGTTTGACTGTGTGGCCCCATCATCTTACAAAAATCAAAACAGCCTACAGGTACATCCCTACCAACATCTCCCCCCTCCCACATCTCCTGTTTCTCCCTGAAGACCCACTATGCAAAACAATCACCTTCCCCAACCTCACATTAACATACACATGAAAGTGTGGAGGAGTCTGAACAGAACTGTGATTAGTCTTAACATAAGACTTACAGAAAGCAGTGCATAAACACAGACTGTGGGCTGTCGATCATTGTGGGATAGCGGGATAATTTAGTCTAGGTGTCAGTGGGTGTGAGTGATTGACTTTGTAATCAAACAGATTGTTCTGTAACAGAAACACTGGATGACTCAATTTCAAATCAACAACACCATGAAATGTTTTTCATCTCATTAGCAAAAATTGAGAACGCACACAGACAACAAAATGAGAGCAACGCACACATACACACACACACACACACACACACACGTGTCACCCATTTGAAAATGCATGTGGATCCACAGGTGACTGATGGAGTGCTGTCTTACCTTTTTGTGATGACACTGTGGTATCTGTAGATAAAAGAAAGAAGACACACAGAGGAATGTGTTAGGAGCTGACAAACTGGCGTTTACCAGACACATAAAATGCAGGAGTTGTCAGCCAGGGCAGTGATTTGCTGGCAGGGAAACGAGCCACCCAAGAAGATAAACAGATAAAGGGGCGGGGGGTTGTATACAGCCGGGGGGGTCCCTCATCTCAGACCTGTGAAGAACATCCACTTCACCAAACTCGTGCACACTTAGCCTGTGCCTAAACATGCAAACACACTTAGGGACATATACAGTGAGATTGCTAAGTCATATACATAAATACACACAGCAGTTTTTTTTTTCCACAAGGAGAGAGCAGGTGGAAGCAAAGAGAGGGGAAAAAAAACAAAAAACATCTGAGCAAACACATTGAAGAGAGCCCTCAAGTAGATAGATGAGAGTCTCCAGACCCCAGGAAACCCTTGATCTCTTACACAATTTACCCTGAGTGCGCTTTCTAATAAGTAAAAATAATGCCTTTGAAGTGCAGCAAGTCAGAGCAAATCAAATCCTTTCAGTAAGCATTTTAGGTTCTTACTCAGAGCCCACTAGAGACACTCCCGGCCCACAAGGCGTGGATCAAAACATAGGCTGCTTGCAGGGAAGGATGTATCTCGACAATGAACATTTACAAAAAAACCCAAAAACAAAACAATAACAGAAGGAGGCGTGTTTGTGAAGGAGAAAAATACAGTAAATTTAGCTTATTGTTCTCATAAAATATTTACCAAGACAGTGTTTGTAAGCTCTCAAGGTTTCATTTTTATTTAATAGACTTGTCAAACTTGCAGGGACGATTTTTTTTTCTTCTTTTTTCTAACTTTGTACTTTCAGCTGCTCAAATCCTAGAACATTTCTCCACTGGCCATTTGCCCAAAAAGCCCAAATGGCCACAGACATGGGAGGGGAATAATTGAATCCGGGTGGATTTGTGGTGTGCTGGGCTGAGGAAGTGATAATCCAAAACTCTGCCTAATTGCCAGAGTAAAGACAGCGCCCATTGTGCGGGTGGCGTCGGCGTTTATCAAGGCAGTGTGGCGTGGGATTGGACTGAGCATTAGGGCTTTACACACTTTTGTTTTGTGAGGTGTTACAGTGGATTTGAGCAAATATTGTCCCTCTGGTTATTACATGGTCTGATTGTCTGCTATGCGACTGTCTAAAAGCTCTGCATGTCTACCCTAATCTGAGAGGAGGCTTCAAATAATTAGTTAGTGAAGCACTCTCAGCCCAGCCCAGTCAGCCTTATCACTAAAAGAAAATCCCTGGTCCATTTCCTTCACACCCCAAAGGCTTACAAACTCTCAACACTGTTCACAGCTTCAGGGTAGCCGCATAGATGATAAAATATAACCCAACGTGTCACAATCACTGGCCCACACGCTACTACTCCAAAATCAAAATTATTTTGTAACGTTATTTCAAAACCCATTGAATTTATCAATGTAGCTGAAAACCTTGAGTCTTACAAGTCTGACCGACTAAAACAGCTACAGTGATTGGTAACTGATGGGCATAAGACAGGCATTTTGATGTACATGCTCTTATAGCTGGATTTTGCATCAGTTTAACAGAAATTGAGTAAAACACAACACAACAGAGCCACTTTACTAAGAGCTTGTAAAGGCCAGACAAAACACAACATACCAGTGATTTAATTTTAATATAACAAGGCATAGTCTCAATTATGGAATAATTAATTACCCCAACGCACAGTTACCTGCAGTAAACAGCAGGGTGCTTCACCGTGTGTCACTTTCTCTCTGTGCATGCTGATATAATATATTATGTAGGGAAGAAATTTGAAGAAAATGTGTTAACATCCTCTCTATTAACACTGTTTTAATCAAGATACAGTAGATCATACATGCACACACACACACACACACACACACACACACACACACACACACCAGCTTAGTGATAATAAATAATATTAAAGAAATCACTTTGTAGACCTTGCTGGTTCAAAGCATCAGCACCGCATAACTCTGCTGTTTAGGGAGGTGAAGAAAACCTCCACCATTGATTAGCACATTTCTTCCCAGCTATCAGAGGCTTATATGGATTTGGAGGCTAATTTGCAGTGAATATGTGACTGGTGTTTTGATGTGCCAATGCACCCACAGCAATATTCCTGTGGGGTTGAGTACTATGTAAAGTAGACCTTATGTCAATAAAGGTTTCCCACTGTGAACTATGCATGCACGCCTGGTAAAGTTAAGACTGCCCAAAAGCATGCCCAAGGTCATTAAAAGTTACAATTTGAGGACACATTTGCAAAATAAACATCTCAATTTTTTTGCTGTACCTTTTGTAAATGTAGCCTCTCACTTTCAACATCACACACACAAACACACACACAACAAGGATAAAAGAAAGAGGTGGATGGAGAGAACGGCTGACACAAAGAGAATTCATTATTCTTTTACAGTTGGCAAATGTGTCCCTTCTTATCAGCAGACTTTAATGTAATATGATGTCTATAGTTTGAAAAGGAAAACAAGCCTAGAGGCAAAAATAGACCAAACCACATTTTAGAGATAATAGCTTATCAGAAATGCCTAAAGGATATTCACATTGACGTTTAGAACATTCATTAATCATTAAAATTACATCTATTTCCTCAAAGACCGCTTTTTTGATACAATACATAGAAATCCAATAAACAGAGCAGAAGTAAATTATCACGACATGGAAATCTGCCAACTTAAAATTGAACTCTATGACAGCTTACATGGGCTGTATTCCCACTGAAGCAGATAGGGAGGTTTCTCTGCTCGAATTAGAGAAAGCTCTAAGCCTGGTCTCTAATGCCACTGACTGACATCCACAGAAAATGGGTTTACACCAAACGTCTAGAACTGAAGAAGGATCATAAATAAAAAGAATCATTAATGGTGCTTACACACAGCCGGCAGTTACGACTAATTCCACCATCCTGTGATGTTGGTTGTTGCCACATGTTAACTGAGAGATAACGGCGTTCAACACTGCCCCTGCGGCGTACGTCAACTGGAGACCAGTTTATGTTGGCACACTAACTGTGCTTGCTAATCAGACAGGTGACTGAAATAAACAGTTTCTTGACACATACAAAAAAATCCAGCAGTTGGTTCAAACCTCGTTTATAAATATATTTGTTTACTGTCTTATATAATTCTGGGTACTCTGACACAAGTAAAATGAGCTCCTCCATTGTTTTCCCCTGGTGTGGTCCTTGTGGTTGCTATGGACACGCTAAGTAGCAGGCTAGAAAATTTCAACAAAGTGCCAACTATCTGTTTTCTGCTTGCCATTTCAGACTGCATCAACGCTTTCACATCATCATCTCATGTCCTTCTACCGCAGCAGTCTGCTTTGTCTAAAGTCATCTTAAAGAAAAAACTATTCTGTATCAAGCAGAATGTGCATTTTTACACTCTAATGCACTCTCATGATAAATAACACAAAAACTGCCAAACTGTGCAAAAAGTGCAATGTTGTAAAAGTTGCCAAACATTTTGCTCCGTAGATGATTGTCAGCATCAGTTTGTTGACAGCACTTTTTTTTGCAGTTTGGCATATTTTGAGCCATCTGTCACATGTGAGCGTCAAAATATAGAACAATATATGCAAGGCATGCTTCAACTTGATTGAGAATGTTTCCGCTCTTTTGTGACCAATGAGCTTGTTCTGTTTTTACCCTTACTGTGTGTCTAAATGAAGAATTGACACACCTGCACAAGACTAGATTGAAGCCATAAACACAGAGTGATGGATTTAACTTTAGTTAATTATGAGATTGAGAACTATCATCAGCAGTCATGAGAGCACCTTCAAAAGTAGCCTCTGCTTCCCTGTGTCTTTTCTAACTCACATTCTCAAGCGGCATATACTTTGTCACACAGTGTGACCACTGATGTGAGGACAGCTGGATAATCTGGACACCTAAGTGCTGTAGAGCAGCTGTTTCTAAGGGGTCGACAGTGTTGTTAAAACTATAAGATCCCTACAATTGTCTGTTTGGGAGTCAAGTGGAAACTGTTAACTTTCAGATTATGGCTTTACATTTCTAAAGGTTGCACAGACTTCAGAAGTCCTCAGATGCTCTTAAATACAAGACAATGTGAATATTGAAAAACTAGATATATAGTGTGCATTAAAAATCCCACTAAAACCACAGTTTTAGAGATATTATTCATTAAAATCATTCACTGTTATCCTGTAATGCAGATGGTCCATTACAGGTGATGAGTAGCCAGGCCTACAGGTGAGATTGTAGATACATGCTGGCTCTCTGCTACTGCTAATGTATGCCGAGCATATGTGGGTGTTAAGGAATCACCCCCTGATCCCTAACATGCACTACACAACCCAGACTGATTGAATTAGACGGCTATTGGAAACCTGTCTTCTATTGACCTCTTAAAGTTGTGGCCTTCCAGCACTCCGCTGTGGGAATAGTTTTAATTACAGCCAGAAATTGGCTTCGATTTTGTCCCCATCATGAAGTGAAGAATCCTTACAGCTAATCATCGCTTTATCAAGACAAATCATCACCGGAAGGTTCTGCACATGTGCGCAATGAATATAGCATTACTACGTGTACCTATGTGTGCATGCACATATGGCTGCATGTGAAGAATATAGTGTGCAGACTGCAGTGGTAACAAAAGATGCTGTCTTCAGATGACTAACCACTATTGATATATCATCTCTATAATGTAATTAGGATGAATTCCAACACTGTAGCTGTTTGTCTCTTAATCACACTCATTGGTGGACAGTGACAGCCCATCAGTTGAAGTTATGAACTAAAGATGTGATGGATGGTGACACCAGTCAGTTGTGACCACTGACCTGGTTGTTAATGACTCTAGGAGGACTAAGTGATGGCGTAGCCCATCTCCGATGAGCAAAATGAATCATATGAAATAATATATGATATAGACAGAATACATCAGTTTTCTGCTTAAACTCCTTAAACCATAACATTGTTATTGTACTGGCGATAACGTGATTGGATTAAACAGGAAGATGTCACTTTTAACAAACTTCTAAAGTTGTGTGTGTTTGATCATTGATAGAAGAAAGGATTTTAACATTAAGCTAGTACGATTTAAACATCTAGATCAGTCTAAAACTTATATTCAAACATATAAACCACACGCAATTGCATTATTTTGTAGTAAACAGTTTGCACTTCAAGATTTTGTGCAACATGCTCTACAGATACACCTACATGAGTATTCATATCATGCGTTTCCCTCTGGTATGCAAAACCCTTACATACCATGATTTATTAAAGTAATGTTTTAAAAGCATGTGCTCATTCCACGGAAGAAAACAAGAACACAATCCTAGGTTTTAATTAGCTGAGTGTAGCGCATGCTCATCTGCTACATACTGCACAGGGAGCGCGGGGAGTGCTGCCTTCTTGCTCATTATGTACTAATGAGTTGTCTATTAATGAAAATGGAAAGCATTTATTTTGTGAGCACAAAGGGTTCAGCTGGATTAATTACTGCACTACAGCAACAAAATGAAAACAGAAAGTGCAGCATCACTCTTGTGTGGCACATTACCCATTAACCAACTGTTATCAAGGCCTGGCGAATGGTGCTGCACGACACACAGTAGGAACAGAAACTGTTTGGGTACGCTATTAAAACTTTATGTGAACTGCACTTTTGATACCTACATACTTTCCGTGGTGCATACATGCTTGTTCTCCTACACTGATAAAAAGAAAGAAAAAACACATCTTGTCACTGTAACATTTTGCTCGATCATAATTGGCATTTCACCACTGGAAAGATTCTCTGTGCTAAATAGAAAATGATTCCACGGTAATTGCATTTTTGTTTGTTGGCCTCTATATATGTCAATAACAACTACAACAACCAAAAGGATTATGAAGAAATCTAATATTTCGATTAAAAAGAATATTCAACACTGTCATCACAAACTGTTTTTTTGGGGGGCGGTGGTGAAAAAAAAAAAAAAAAAAAAAACAGGACCCAAGGGACGGGGGAGGAATGACTGAGCAGAGCCATGTCTCTTCCTAAATTACTATAGCAACAAACGTGGCATCCCAGTGATGATAATATAGTTTTATTGTGTTGTATTTCTTTTCAAATGGTGATCAGAATCGTGCTAATAGCCTAGTTAATAGCTTGATCCCCCATTGGGCTCTCCTTGGAGAGGTCAGGGGCATAGGGAGCTCTGTGGGCCCTGGCAGCCTCAGCAGATGGTTCTTGATCAGATATTAGAGTCTGGGCAGCGAGGTCGTCTGGCCATGAGAATTCTGCCCAGCCTGGGGGATAACAAACCCGTCTGAACCTCCAGCTCTGGTTCCAACGCCAGACGAATAGCTCTGTGTCTCGGCCAGACTGCAGGGACACTGGAGCTCACAGACTGCTGTCCTTAAGCTTTGTGACAATCTGGGCAGACCAAACTCAGAAACATGATTTCTGCTGTAGTTCATTTTCCTCCAGGAATTTGTTTCACCCTATTTAGGCTCTACATGATTTGATGACAAATGGTTATGTAATTGTTACCATTGTCTCTTGTAAAAATAATCACAATGATAACCAAAATCCTACTTAGTTGGATTTGTAGAAGAGCTATCCTTTCATTTCCATCACTTAGTACTCCTATTGTAGCAACATCTGGAGGAAAGATGAATCACTAAATAACAGGAATGCATTTTAAATATCGTGATTTGAAGCATCATTTGTATTAAATGATGAGAGACAGACTAACAAGGATGATCAAGTCTTTGTGATTCAAACTGAATAATATGAGAATGTTAGTGTGTCTTTTGCAAAGTACAATAAAATAACAATCCCACTTAGATGCCTCTGAATCTTCTACTGGCATTCCTATCTTTCATTTTTTTGCCTCATCTTTCTGTCTCTTCCTCCTCCTCCAACCACAGACCCACAGAGAAAGTGGGGTGAATAAACACGACAATCTGAGCTTTATTTATCCTGTCCCCTGCGACAGTGGCAGTCTAAAATGGCAGGGCTTCGGATATGACCTTCAGTTAGAGTGGTTCTCCATCAGTCATCACTGCCACCCACAGATCAGACAGTGGATGAGAAGTAGTGGCACCCTCCGTTCTCCTTCCCATCTACTCTCACTTTTTAACCTCCCCCACAGCTGTCCACGAGAGATTTCTCCTGTTTTGTTACTTTCCTGTCCCCCATTTTTATTTTCTTTCTCTCCTTATCCTACCCTTGACCCATCTTTGTTTGGCACGTTTTTTCTTCATGGCTTTCTCTTCATCACCTTCTCCCATTGTTACCCTCTACACAAGATACAAAGTTGACAGGTAGCTTATTGAGTGTCCAGCATAAGTGCTGGATTCTTAAAAACTATGAACTCAGACCTTGTTATGCATATACTACACTATACTGCAGACAATACGTCTTGTAAAGGAGAGACAGGGGGGGAAGTAGATCATTACAAGAATAAAAGGAAACACTATTGTCCTCACTTGTCAGCCCATAACATCAGGGCCATAACCTAGTGTTTGATTATGTCACACTACAAAACACTAACTTATTCAATTCAATTCAATTCAATTTTATTTGTATAGCCCAAAGTCACAAAGTACATTTGCCTCGGAGGGCTTTACAATCTGTACAGAGAATGACACCCTCTGTCCTTAGACCCTCGGTTCGAGTGAGGAAAAACTTGCCCACAAAAAACCTTTTAACAGGGAAAAAATGTGGAAGAAACCTCAGGAAGAGCCACAGAGGAGGGATCCCTCTCCCAGGACGGACAGACGTGCAATGGATGTCACGTGTACAGGACAATCAACATAAACATTTTGTACAGTTACAATGACTTACAGAATGACAATGAATGATAAAGTGACCACAGTAGTAGATATAGTAGTATTAATGACAGTAGTAATATGTGTAGTGGGCGTCGTCCAGGATCACAGCAGCAGCCACGATCCACGAAAAACCTGCTGAACGACAGAGCACAGAAACTCCGGGGAAGTTTGGTCAGCAGCATGCATTAATGAGACATGTCCAGAGACAGACAGACAGACAGACAGACAGACAGACAGACAGACAGACAGACAGACAGAGAAAGAGAGAGAGAGAGAGAGAGAGACAGACAGACAGACAGAGAAAGACAGAGAGAGAGAGGCAGAGTAGGAGGGAGGGTTTTCGGTAAGGGAGATGTGACTACATCTTTAACCAATACCGTGCCTGGCTAGGCATAACCCTGGGGAGTCCCCCGGCAGTCTAATCCTATAGCAGCATAACTAAGGGATGGCCTGAGCCAGCCCTAACTATACGCTTTATCAAAAAGGAAAGTTTTAAGTCTACTCTTAAAAGTGTTGACCGTGTCTGCCTCCCGAACCCAGATTGGTAGTTTGTTCCACAGAAGAGGAGCCTGATAGCTGATAGCTCTGGCTCCCAATCGACTTTTGGAGACTATAGGAAACACAAGGAACCCAGCGTCCTGAGAGCGCAGTGTTCTAGAGGGATAGTAAGGTACTATGAGCTCTTTTAGATATGATGGTGCCTGACCATGAAGAGCTTTGTAAGTAAGGAGGATAATTTTAAATTCTATTCTAGATTTAACAGGGAGCCAATGCAAGGAAGCCAAAATGGGAGAGATGTGATCTCTGATCTTGGTTCCTGTCAGAACACGTGCAGCAGCATTCTGAATTAACTGTAAAGTCCTAAGAGATTTATTAGAGCAGCCTGATAACAAAGAGTTACAATAGTCCAGCCTAGAAGTAACAAATGCGTGGACTAGTTTTTCTGCATCTGCTTGAGAAACAGTGCGTCTGATTTTAGCGATGTTACGTAAGTGGAAGAATGCAGTCCTCGAAATTTGTTTTATGTGGACATTAAAGGACAAATCCTGATCAAAAACAACTCCAAGATTCTTTACAGTGGAGCTGGAGGCCAGGGTGATACCGTCTAAGGTAACTAAGTCTCTTGAAAGAGAGTTTCTGAGGTGCTTGGGTCCAATTACAAGAACTTCAGTTTTGTCTGAATTTAACATCAGAAAATTGTCGGTCATCCAATTTTTTATATCCTTAAGGCATGCTTGGAGTTTAGTTAACTGATTGGTTGCATCAGGCTTGATCGATAAATATAATTGGGTGTCGTCAGCATAACAATGAAAATTGATAGAGTGATTCCTAATAATGTTCCCTAAAGGAAGCATATATAAACTAAATAAAAGTGGTCCTAGTACAGAACCTTATGGGACTCCATGACAAACTTTGGTATGCATGGAGGATTCATCATTGACATGAACAAACTGAGATCGATCTAAGAAATACGATTTAAACCAGCTTAGGGCGGTTCCTTTGATGCCAATTTGATGTTCCATTCTCTGTAAAAGAATTTGATGGTCAATGGTGTCAAATGCAGCACTAAGATCTAACAGGACAAGTACAGAGATGAGTCCTTTGTCTGATGCCATTAGGAGGTCATTTGTAACCTTGACTAATGCGGTCTCTGTGCTATGATGCACTCTAAATCCTGACTGAAAATCCTCAAATAGACTATTGTTATAGAGAAAGTCACACAGTTGATTAGCTACAGCTTTCTCAAGTATCTTAGACACAAAGGGAAGGTTTGATATCGGTCTATAGTTGGCTAAAACCTCTGGGTCTAGAGTGGGCTTTTTAAGAAGAGGTTTAATTACAGCTACCTTAAAGGACTTAGGTACATGTCCTGATAATAAAGACAGATTAATTGTATCCAATAACGAATGACTAACTAGAGGTAAAACATCCTTGAGCAGCCTGGTTGGGATGGGGTCTAAGAGGCAGGTTGAAGGCTTAGCTGCAGAAATGATTAAAGTTATTTGATGGAGGTCGATGGGAGAAAAACTGTCTAAATACATATCAGGTTTTACAGCTGTTTCCAAACTTGCTGTATCAGAATGCAGATCAATGCCTGTTGAAGACAGAAGGTGATGGATTTTGTCTCTAATAGTTATAATCTTATCATTAAAGAAGCTCGTGAAATCATTGCTACTTAGACCTAAAGGAATGGATGGTTCAGTAGAGCTGTGATTCTCTGTTAGCCTGGCTACAGTGCTGAAGAGAAACCTGGGATTGTTCTTATTCTCCTCAATTAGAGAAGAGTAGTAGGCTGCTCTGGCATTACGGAGAGCCTTCCTGTATGTTCTGAGATTATCTTGCCAGACTAGATGAGATTCTTCCAGTTTAGTGGCACGCCATTTGCGTTCAGATTTACGTGCCTCTTGTTTTAATTTGCGAGTCTGCTGGCTATACCATGGTGCTAGCCTTCTTTGTTTAATTATCTTCTTTTTCAGAGGTGCAATAGAGTCTAGAGTTGTCCGTAATGAACCTGTAATACTATCAACAAGATGATCTATTTGTGAGGGGCTAAAGGAAGCAGACAAGTCCTCTGTTACAGTTAGACATGGCATTGAATTCAATACTGAAGGAATCGTTTCCTTAAATTTGGCTACAGCACTATCAGATAAACATCTGCTGTAGAAGTTTCTACACAAAGGCTTATAGTCCAATAGTATGAACTCAAAGGTTATTAAAAAATGGTCAGATAGAAGAGGATTCTGTGGAAAGACTATTAGATTATCAATTTCAACGCCATATGAAAGAACAAGATCAAGAGTGTGGTTCAGACAATGAGTCGGTTTATTTACACTCTGACAGAAGCCGATTGAGTCTAATAGAGAGATAAACGCAGTACTAAGACTATCATTGTGGTTGTCCACATGAATGTTAAAATCACCTACAATAATTACTTTATCTGTTTTAAGGATCAAGCCTGATGCAAATTCTGCAAATTCAGATAAAAATTCAGAATAAGGACCTGGAGCTCGATATACTGTAACAAATAGAATTGGCTGCAAAGTTTTCCAGGTTGGGTGAGTGAGGCTAAGAACAAGACTTTCAAATGAATTATAATTTAGTTTAGGTTTAGGATTTATTAATAGACTTGAGTCAAATATGGCTCCAACTCCACCACCTCGACCAGTACTTCAAGGAATATGAGTATTATAATGACTCGGAGGAGTGGATTCATTTAAGCTAACATATTCATTCTCCTGCAGCCAGGTTTCAGTGAGACAGAACAAATCAATATCATAATCAGATATTAATTCATTAACTAAGACAGCTTTAGAGGACAAAGACCTGATATTCAAGAGTCCACATTTAATTCTCTTATTTTGGACTGTTGGAGATGTTGATTTAATTTTTATTAAGTTTTTATGATGAACTCCTCTTCTGTTTGTTTTATCTTTAAATAATGTAGGTGGAAGAGGGACAGACACGGTCTCTATACTAAAGGACTGGGTGGGCAGCTGCTCTAATGGAGGCGCAGAGGAGCGTGTAAGACTGCAGCTCTGCTTCCTGGTCTCAACTCTGGGTTGTCGACATGGTTTTGGTCAGCTAATAAACTTGGCCATATTTCTAGATATGAGAGCTGCTCCATCCAAAGTGGGAAGGATGCCGTCTCTCCTAATTAGACCAGGTTTTCCCCAGAAAGGTGTCCAATTATCTATGAAGCCCACATCGTTTGCTGGACACCACCTCGACAGCCAGCGGTGAAATGACGACATGCGGCTAAACATGTCATCACTGGTCACATTGGGGAGGGGACCAGAGAAAACTACGGAGTCCGACATCGTTTTGGCATATTCACACACCGATGAAACATTAATTTTAGTGACCTCCGATTGGCGTAACCGGGTGCCATTACCGCCGACGTGAATAACAATCTTACTGTATCTACGTTTATCCTTAGCCAGCAGTTTCAAAAAAGACTCGCTGTCGCCCGCTCTGGCCCCCGGGATGCATTTAACTATGGCCCCCGGTGTCGCTAACTTCACGTTTCGGACTATGGAGCTGCCAATGACCAGAGTTGGCCTCTCAGCGGGTGTGTCGCTGAGCGGGGAAAATCTGTTTGAAACGTGGAGCGGTTGGTGGTGTACCGTGGGCTTCAGTTTGGGGCTATGCCTCCTTCGAACAGTCACCCAGCCTCCCGGCTGCTCGGGAACTACCGGGGAACGGCTAACTGAAGCTACCTGTGGCTGTACCGCACCGGCTACAGGGGGCTGGCTAACTATCTGAGCTACTGACTGTTTGGTGGTGCGGTACCGTGCCTCTAACTCACTGACCCTCGCCTCCAAGGCTACAAATAAACTACATTTATTACAAGTACCGTTATCACTAAAGGAGGAGAGCAGAGAGACGCCATTGCTATCGCTAGGCTAGCTAGTGTGGCTAACAGAAACTGGTGGTTTGTGGTTACTAGAGTTAAGAGACCTGTTCGTGCACAGACAGAACAAGTCAAAGGATAGTGCTGAGATAAGTAGATAGTCGCCGAAGTGAGAAATATACAGAAATCTGTTCAGGTGAGCAGAGCAGCGAGCACCGTGGTAACAACGCTGATTACCGGAAGTGATACAATACGTTACCGTAAAGCACGTCGTCGTCACCTTATCATTTTCCATGATTTGTGTTGTTGGACCCTCTTTATCTCAGTGAATTAGCCATGATGAGCCGCTAAGCATTGGTTAGTCTGATTACTGTATTCAAAAAGACACAATAGCTAAGAGTGCCCATTATACATAATGTAGGTATAAAACCTCCATGCTAATACTTTTGAATTGACTCAACAGCCAAAACCCTCATCCTGTCGACGGCTTTCATAAATCTAACAGTCTGTCTTCCATCAAAGATATTGTTTGTGTGAAGAAAAAAAAACAGCGATGAAGAGTGTCCACTCTACTTAATAACAGATATTTTTCCGGTGACACTCTCATAAAACACTTCTTAATATCCTGAAGGAAATAAAATATTGACATGTGTTTCATAATGTGTACAAACAGAAACTGACAGGAAGCTTCAATATAAAAACAAAGACGGGCAGCAACAGCTAAATGTTTTCATTTACTTTCGTTATTGTACCAAATGAGTGATAGCCGAGAGAAGGTTAACTTCTTCTTGATTTGATTATGATCAGGAATCTATCAAGGTCTTTTTGTTTCAATCTTTTTCTAACAAAGACCAGAGGCATCATTTTATTTGGATCAAAGACAAAGCTATAGCTATAGATGCTTCTAAATTAGTTAGCCATACTGGAGTGAACGGATGAAAAAGGAGACGGTGGTATGGAGTCAGATCAAGACGACTGAACTATCTAGAAGTTCAACAGCTGTAGCACATCATTTCAGTATCTTGTAATATCCAATGCAATAATCTCTGTCTGAAGCATACGTACCACAAAATAGCTTTCAGAAAATGTTTTAGTGAACTATTGCATTTTTTTAAATAATTGCTTATTGCTTACTATTTCATATACACACATAGACACACACAAATATTCATAATGTTCTTATTTTCACCCTAGGTGCACTTATCTATAAAACCTTAATAATAAAGACTGGAAGCGTGAGCCAAATAATTACATAGGCCCCAGGCTAGACTGTGCATCTTCAGTCTATTCATTTAGACACACACACACACACGCTGCGCGCGCACACATAATGTTTAGCTGTAGCTGACATTATGAGCTTATCCTTTGTGTGAAACATTTTTGGAATTACATATAATGTGAAACATGAATAGTGTCTCATTCTTGTTATTGTGAACGTGGCACAAAGCTAAATAAACTGTGCGTCAGTGAGCTGGACAGTAAAGGTCAATTCTTTTAGTGTGACTGCCAGGATAAAATTTAAGTTAAAACATATGTAAACATTTCCTGAAAACAAATTCACTCAAGTGAAATGGACAATGAAGAAAATATGTAAAAACAATAAATAAATTCATTGCAAATTGGGGTAAGTACTAACATATAATGTTGTGCACTTCTGCTTCAGCTAATCTCTTCTCTCTGTAGCAATCCAGCATTTCCCCTCGTCTAAAATGCTACCCACATACAGTACAGAAACCTATAAAGCTCTGCGCACGTTGTCCTTACACTCAAGGTCTTTCCACTGTAAAGGTCAACATTTTTAATACATATATATGAATGTACAAATTTTTAATCATTTATCTATCTATTTTTTTGTTTGGCCTATGCAGCAAGTGAATCAAATCCTGTGGAAATGTGTGCGTCAAACTACACCTACATGTGTGTGACAAGACTGAGTCATGCCTGCTGGAGCTGCATGTGCTTCACAACCCACTGGATGCAGTTCATGTCTAATTAAGTGGAGTGGAAAAAATCAAGACTTGTTACTTGTGAATGTTTTTATTTTATTTAATAAATAAATAAATATTTGAGTCGAAGGTACTTGTGTTGCTTTCAAAAGTGTGGTGGGCTGATGTGAAATCATGCAGATCGGAGCTTCTAATACTTCTAATTGGTTTTAATGAATACTGTATTGAACAGCAAAACTTTCTACATAAAGCCATCATTGAAGCACTCATAGGAATGACCACTATTAATAAACCCTTTGATTGTAAGTACCAGTGAATGTCTATTAGTGTGAAGCCCAGTGAGGCATTTCTACAATCTGTTGCCTATCAAAACATATATACACGTCCAAAGCGTGGTTAATACTTTTAGCCTGCATTGTGACATAGGTTCTACAAACCACTTGTGGATGCACTGCAGCACAACATGAAAAGACAGCCACACAATAGCCTCAGGGCTGGAGAAAAAGCGTCGGTGGCTGCTACCTGAATGTCTAATTCAGAACTGAGGACAGCTCGCCGGGCTTGAGGATGACGAGGAGGCTGAAGGAAGATATGATCCACTCCGAGTGCTGCAGCCTGTTGACTGCAGATTTAGTCTTCTCTGTCAAGGTAGTAGCTTCTGTTGTAGGAATTTACTTACTGTTCCACGTAGGATTTAACATGATAATAGTCACTGCAGCAACATTATACAGATATGTGAAATATTATTAGATTACATTCTAATGGTCTTTTTGGATGCGTTCACTGCATTCCTCATATAAATAGACGAGTAGATAAGCACTCCACGAATAAACGGCAGCTGCTCTATGTGTGGTAACCATGGAAATGGCAGATATGAGTGAGGACAGTTTAATAAATAACATTATATTAGTTGAGTATGGTGATAACACTGATGACAGGTCGATTTGTTGACACAAAGTTTGAGCCAACCACAGACTTTTTTTGTTGATAGCTAAAGTTAGCTAAATTATCATAATCATATAGGCGAGAGTTATATAGTTTAGGAAACTGACAAACTTCCAGGATCAGATCTTATCCCTGGTGGCCAGTGACAGACAGCGGCACGTTCTACACAATTCAACTCCAGCTGCAAGTGGGCACGTGCACAATATGAGCTTGAGAAGGTTTGAAGTAAGTTAGAAGTTGTTTAAATCTAAAAAAATGACTTGGCTGTACCAGTGAATATTGACACCTGCAGTGGAAAAATACAAAATATTTGCTGAGCCCCAACCAAGTGTACACCCGCAAAGATTTGGCATTTTTCTGCTTTTTTGGAACCAGAAGTTGCCATATGGATTGGAGAGTGTGGGTGACGGGTGATTACACCTAAACTGTACACTATGTTTCTGAAAACATTTGAGGCGAGAAATAGGCAACGCAGTAACAGTTTTACAGTTTGATCTGAGTCAATCACAAGGCAGCCACACCCTAAAGCATTCCCTGCTTTATTGTCTGTTTTTTCTCTAAATGGAACCATCATTTACATAATGGCGCATTAAAGAAGGCTTGAAACTGGAAATTAAAACCATAAAGTCACGAGGAAATTGCTTACTAAGGTGAAAAGTAGGGTCTGTTTGCCATTAGGTTTGGAAATAAACTTATTTCTGGAGTTTGTCAAAATAGTTAATAGATAAACTTATATATACAGCTGCCACATATATGTTTTATTGTCTGTACTGAGTATTTTAGGCACCAATATTCTCATTCTTTCGGGATGAATGAAGTTCTAGCTTATCTCATTTTCAGGTTGTAGCTTGCACTGTGTAGTTGTGTCATTTAAGTAAATATGTTGGAGAAGGACTGAGATTGGGCTCAAGGGCATCCTTTTTGGAAAGTAATCGTGTTTATATTGTTTACAGTGTAAATATCACAAAACATACCAAAAAAAAAAAAATACTGAGATTTTCTTCCTCTGGTATCTCTCTGGCATCGTGTTTTGTTTGCTTTTGTTTTGTTTTCTTGGAGATGCATGCCAGATCTGGACCCTGTGTAACACCCTGATGCAGAAGAATAAATCTGGCTTTAGACTTGGACACACCCGAGGCACATCATCGTAGCAGTGAAGCCTTAAATCGTTCAGCGTGTGTATAGAATGGTTAGTCAGTTGGAAAGAAAGAGCCAAGAACAGCTCCACAAGAACAAGTGAATGAGTCCTGTTGAAGCTCCGATGAAACATCTGGGATCTTGGTCCGGTAAACCTCCTAGTGTTTTTTTTCTTTTTTGGCTCTGGCAATCAACTATTTCTCTCTGTCCATCCTCACTAAGCTACAAAACCAGTTTGCAAGGTAGAGAGGGTAAAACTATCCTACCATAGCTGTTCTATGCTTTATGCACTCTCTCTTTGCTGTCCTCTGCAGGGAGAACTGTAGCACTCCCATGGTGACAAAGAATGAAGGAGAAGGATTGGACTGAGATGGCTAACACCGATAAAACACTTTAAGGACAACAAAAAGACAGGAAGTTAAGACAAGCAAGACATATTTGTTCAGTGGAATGAAAAGTAAGATAAATACAGTGTTGAAGATGAAGGGAGTAAAGTGGGGTGAATGTGGTGATGCAGGGCCAGATGTGGGATCAGCACACTCTGTCACACTGTCGCACCTACAAGCCACCACTGTCAATCACACACACACACGATAAAGAATTGCATGAAAAAACAAAAATACATTTATACCTTTCAAGGTTTTTCAGATTTCTCTTTTCATGCACATTTAAAAGGACCACAGCACTGTATATATGGAAGGATAACATTTTTCTGAATCTAATTAAACGGGAGAAATGAAGATATACTGTATGATTAATGTGCAAGTGTCATTGATAAAAGCTTTTTTTCTTTCATCAATTACTGAAGGACGGAATGCTACAGAAGGTACAGCGTAGGAGAACGGTAAGAACATGAACTGTGTCTTTCAGAATGATCTCTGGTTGTCAGAGTGATAAAAGTAGTCCTTGTTTCAATTACTCCCAACTCCTTTTCACAGTTTATTGCATTGAACTTTAGTCATGTATCTGATAATCCCAAGTTCTTTTTTCGGTCTGGAGCTGTGCACAAAGAAACGGTAAATTGAACTAATTTTAGTATGACAGACTTCAGACAGACGCAGCTCAAGACTGAATAGAAGTTGAAGTATAAACATATAAACAGATCAAAATATTTCAGACCTTTAGAATCTACTATTGCAATTAACTCTGCATACAAACGTTCATAGTTGAGTTATATTCAGGAAAAGTTGCTGCATTTCTTCATAAATAAATCACATAAGCTGTAAAGAAACAAACAAACCTCTTCTAATGGAGCTTTGGTACATTTAGGTTTTCATCCCCTTAAGTACAATTAATACATTTCTACTGACAAACAACAGTGACACCTGCACACTTCATAAAACAGTATGCATGGCACCAATGCCAAAACACACTTGAAAAATCTGCCCCCATGGAGTCTTCTGGAAACTCATTTTATTCACAGCATTAAACCTGTTATCACATGCACATATTAAACCATGCCAGCTTGTCCAGAAGTACAGAGGAAAAGCTTTTAAGCAAATGGCAGTTGTGTAAACTAAAATGGCAATGTTGAAAGTCAATTCAATAATAGCTGAAAGCCATTACAACGTTGTCATTAACAAGGTTGCTGGAAATGCAATTAGCCCCCTCACACTGCTCACGGCAACAAGCAGGGAGACATTTCAATAATAAAACAACACAGAAAAATGACAGAGGGGTCTGAAAGAACGAGGCTCTCCCTGAAAATACAAAAAGACGAGATAATAGTGAGACAGAACAAATCCAAAGTGCAAATGGTCTATTGTGATACGACAGAGGAGAGAGCGAACTACAATAGTCGTCAGGTACTCAGGTGTGGTGCTAAATCCCCTGCCCCCAAACCTCACAGAAGTACAGCAAGCTCTTTGATTGGCCCCAACAACAAAACACCATTCACAGCCTGGGCTGCAATACTCAATTGTAAACACACTGGGTTGTTTGACCCAAAACAAATAAAAGAAAATGAAGCACCTAAAGGCTCACAAGTCCAATTAACATATGAGAAAGCAAGGCAACACAGTCAGGTTACTAATATCAATCCACTCTCACAGAGGCACAACCTGCTGCCGCGTAAATATGTTTAGGCATTAAATGGCCCCTTTCTCGCTTAAAGTTTAGATGCTGTGCGACTGCGTTTGTTGAGATGTTATTGAAGGAGGATGAGGTCGCAGCTAAATGAATGATAGGCATCACTGTCACACAGCAGACTTCCAGCAGGTCTCCTTGGAGATAAGAACCAGCTGTCTATCCCCAATACACTGTTGTCAAGGTCACCACTCTGCCTATTATGGAAAAGCCACCACTCCTCAAAACTAATTATGGACCCCAAGCTTGTGTTGTAACGTAATACATTTTCTTTTTGCGGCATCAAAATATCTTGTTGACCCCCCCAAAAAATAAATAAATAAATAAATATAATAGCTGTGTTTAACAACAATGAGTGGGATCTCGTGGGTGCAGTTTAACACTTTTACATAATTCAGCACCATTTACACTGTTAAATTTGTCAAGGGAATTCTGTATGTACACAGCTTCCCACACTGTCACAGTTTCCTTGTCAGTAAACATAGTGAACCATTCGGGGGGGGGGGGGGGGGGGGGGGGGGGGGGGCAGCACTAAGGCAGCAGACGGGAGGGTAATGAGGAGGCAAATATGATTAAAACCATCTCCTCAGGCTGCCTTGGACCTGCCATTACACCAGCGGACACTCCTCATGCTTAATCCATCACACTGCTTAGCTCCCACTGAGAGCAAGGAGAGAGACGACTGTTTGTTACAACACCCTCAAACCTCCCATCTCTCCTCTCTAAAACATAACTAACACTCCAGGAGGCTCACTCTTTATTAAAGATTTGCCACTGAAGTCCCTGGGCAGGGGTCTGGTGGTACGGTGGTTGGTGGTTAATGACAATCCATGTGGGAAACTAAAAGCCTGTCTGAAACAACATCACAAGGCCAAGCCTACCTGCTATAGATCTAATGCCTAAAAATACAAAATATAGCCCGCAAAGTAAAATACTAGATCCAAGACTTGATTTTGTGATGATGGCGGGTCTGTGTAACGTAAAGTCGTTGGCATCCACAAGCACAGACTTTCAGTGGAGGCAAAAAACATAAGCTCAAATTCTATTTCGAAAAAAAAAGCAAGGAACACTTGCCCAATGATACAGATTCTCTGCCAAGACACCTTAGTGTGCAAAACAAAGTGCGCCAGAGACAATAAATTACACACAAAATTAGCATTAGATAACAAAGCAAGATCATCTCATCAGTTCCGCCATAGACCACATCTACTGCCAACACGGGGACATCAGCATACTGTATTACTTCAATCGATTTACCTGTCTGTCTGCTATAAACATTTAAACAAAGCTGATGATCTATTACTCTGTAAGAAATGTGCAATGGATTATTTTGGCTGATAGAGATAATGCTGATGTAGATAATCCCATCTACTCTTGTCCAGAGCCTATTTTAATGCATCTTTTACACCAGCAGCTCCTGCAGGCAGATACTGAAACTCCCCCATACAATCCCCTCAAGACACAAGAATCATGGAGAATCCACAGGCGGCTCACTGTTGAGGAGAACATGTTGGATTGTTGTGCAAAAGGCTGTAGGATAATTATCAGTGGGAAGCATAGCCTGTGGAGAGATAAAGCATCTTGTGCCCTAGGCCCTATAAATGAGCCCCGTGGACCAGCTGAAAGATGCTGATGCCTCTCTTTGTTGAGGAAACGGGAGGCAGTTCCATTAGACGTAAGGTAGGGACTTCAAGTTTGCACAATTTTAGTGGAACGCTAGGTGTTATAGTGCTGCATGACTATAGCTGCAAATGGAAGCTGTTGTAACAGATAAAGCCAGGCGTGTCTATAGAAAGCGGATGTATATGATACAAGTTGAACAGATCAGCAGTCTTTCAGCATCAATAAGAGGTGCACTGAGAATTTCTTTATGTATTTTTTTTTTTTGTGAATGGTGAGTCCTGCCGGTGGATTCACAGAATGAGGACACAGAATGAGTGCATTTGTAGCTGCACAAGCTGCACAGTGCGTAACAATCCCAAAGCAATTCTGAATACTGCAAATGGTCTAAATAGAAGAAAAGCACAGATCTTTATGTTGTTTCTTGGGCTGAAAGATATGCTAGATAAAGTTCAGGGTCAACGCACTAATACAAATACACAAGATATAAATGCTGCAAAGATGACATTGATGTAAGAGACTTGTTGTCATGACCTTTATAATATAACACTAATAATTAAAAGGTCACCAAGATAGATATACAAGATTTTTATATACTGGATATAACATATTCAGCTATCAATGCTCCTTCTGTCTGCAAAGCATGGAAACAGTGTTTAATGTGTTGATTCATCCTTTTTCCTTGCTCAGAATTAAGGTGAATGAACGTTGAAACTCTTGCCTCCTCAAATCAATCTGTAATCCGATTTGTTGTCTCTCCTGTCTGCTCACACCTTATCCTTTTGCCAAAAATAAATAAATAAAAATAAATAAATAAATAAAAAATCAGTGTCTTGATTTAAACCACTGATTTCCTTGCGTCTTTACTTGAACCAACATTTTCAAATCCCTGTGAGAGATATTTAAACTGTGATGGGAGATAAGAACCAGCTGTCTCTCCCCAGAACATAACAATAGAACAGAACAATAGCCTTGTTCTAAGAGCGTCTCTAATTAATTGAGTGTGATGCTGACCCAGTAGCACCCAGAGAAAACACATTCCTGGACAGCTCATAAATTACATCAGAAAATACAAGAGTAGGGATATACTATGTCCATTGCTAATACTCAGTGGGTCCCAGAAATTAAAACTCTGAGTCTACTCCTATGAGAGCTCAGTTCAGACAAATGCATGCCATGTCCACAAAGAAGATGAGGGAGAAGAACTCATCAGCATTGCTGGCATATAACATGTTAACACACTCAACAGTAGTTAACAATCCTGCATTCACTTGAAGCACACAAGGGCACACAGTCATTATGGCATTAACAAACTGCCCACCCATTATAGTTACTGTACATAGAGCACAATGAAGTGTTACACCTTACAACCTTTAATGTCAAACGGATAAAGCACTTACAAGCAACTAGCAAACCTGACCTTAAAAAGTAATATACTCATAATTTTAATATATAATGACTGAGATTTTCTAAGATATCAAAAAACATTTAGACTTTTTAATGCATTAAGCATTTCAATGAGGCAAAATTGATTTATTTTCTCAGCTTTTCAAGCTGATGGTTAATAGATATAAAATTTTAATTAACATCACTGGATCCTTCCACAAACCCAAATTTTTAAAAAAACAACAACTAAATGCTGGGAAGTTAATCATGTCAGAGCCAACTTTACCAACCAGAATAAGACTTTGGATAATTTGACTGTTGTGTATTTCCTATTCAGTATTATCCCTCCCTCACAAAGATTCATTTGGCTGTCCCACAGGAATAAACCTTATCTGTAGTTAGATAAAAAGCCAACCATCCAGTGTGGGAGCGGGGGATCTCCGCTAAGGCATTTTCTGTCACTGTCATTGCTTATGAAAAATATTGCAATTATGGAGCGGCACAGTACAGTCTGTCAGCTGATAGTAGAAGGTGCCAAGACCAACAGTCCCATTACCAGCATTTGCCTTACATTAAACAATTAAGGAAGATGGCGGGGGCCGAGGGAGAAGATTGACCGCTCTGTTTACATAGCCACAGGAAATGTGATTGTTTTTTTAAACACAAAGTGGAAAGTTTTCTGATCTGAGATTGAATTTCATGTGTCTTGTTCTATGTTTGATCGGGGCAGTTGAGGAGGATGGAAGATTGTTTTACAGCTCCTACTGGAACCAGAGCCATATGTTTGATCTGGTCCTGATATCCTTCATTCATGTCAGGGGTTCATAATTCAATTTCTACTGCCTAATGATGACAAGCCAAGGATGTCACCTATGTTGGAGTTGATTCTTATGCCAACACCGGGCCAAGTATGAAAATATATAGTGGGTTGAGCATGTGTGTTGCATTAGGGCCCTCCCACGGGCAAGTCAGTTTAGCTGGGACAAAGAGAGAGATGAGAGCCAGATTAGTACAAGACCTTAATTTTTTATGACACCCAAGGATGCCTTCATCTCCTCTGCTCTGACTCCCACAAAATATAAACACTCACACATAGAAGCATATGTGCTCGTACAAACACACACACACACACACACACACACACACACACACACACACACACACTACACACACACACTTTAGCTGCCAGTTACAATTTAATCATTTCAGTCAAGCATCGCATTGCTTGTCCAACCAAGCATATCTCTCCATCTCTTTTTCTATTTCTTTTCTTCACTTGGAAGAAATTTCAATTTTATGTGTGTGCTCACAACTACTCTGTCTACTTTGGGGCAGCACTGTCTCTACTTCCTGATTCTGTTTCCATAGTGACTGCGACAGAACATTTCCTCTGCAGTGATGGATTCTCAACTAACTTAGCATCCATGATGACACGCACATCAACTCTGCTGACAGCAGTGATAACTTTTTCCTCCAGAGCCTCAAACTCTCTCTCCCTACCGCCATTTTCTCATTTCACACATCCATTCATTTACATGTAAACATTTCTAGCACTGATGGATATGCATCTGTTATACTGAACTGCAGTGCATGTCAGCCAGTGGTAAAATATCTAGTTACAGGCAAGAGTATAATCATCCAGCTTTCTGGCATGCCATCAGAACTGCAGGTGACAGGAAAATAAGAGTCAAAAACAAGAGTCAAAAAATGCAACATGCACAGCAATAAATAATTCTAATCCGTAGCTTTTGCAAGGGAAGCAATAAATCCCAAGACTGATTTTTCACATACACCTGTTCTGTTGAAATAGATTTGAAGCTTAATGCAGTGAATGCTACAGTATGAGATTTACTGACATTTACATGCAGCACCCTTCTACACCTACACCAACGGACCCCTGGATGACCTATATACTATTTGTTGCCAGCCTAATGAATTTGCCATTATTATTTCTTGAAAGTGAGAACAGATACAGCACAACTGCATGCTGCAGGGTGCTAATGGGAAGACTTCACTCTACTTCCCAGTGCCTGTTTCTTTTGAAGTGGTAATGGGCTTAAGGTGCGTGTAATTTCCTGCCGATAGCGGATGTGGCAGAGGGCCACACCTGGGCGCACAGGATAAGGAAGTGGGACTTGGGGCTCTCCCAGGGGCAATGCTCACCGTCCCTGCTATCGTGTGGATGATAAAGGAGCAGGTGTGGCACTGAAGTAGGATACAGATAATACCAGCAGAAGGGGTGTCCTTTAAACCATGACAAGATGAACTTGCCTGAACACTGAAGTTAGGATATGTTGAGTTAACAGTCGCTGGGTTGATTAGAGCAACCAGTGAGTTGAATGGGGGAGCAAACGGGAATCTTACACAACATCCTGGAGAGGTGGAATTTAAAAGCATGTTGTATATAGCAAACTCATATTTTTCAATGCATGGAGCATGGTAATGATACCACAGATTGTGTGCATTGCAGACTAAACCGGTGGTTTATAATCGCTCCTGCCAACAAATCGCATTTAAGGGAGACATGACGAAGCATTGCCCTGACAGTTGGACACACCAAATTAAAGATTATTCAGAAATCATTCAATGTAAGGTATAGCAGCATGCAACAGAGTGGCTGAGTACCGACGCACTCCAGATATTCCAGTATGCTCTACAGAGTGTGCAGTGAAAGTTTAGGGGTATGTAGGTAGCTAGGAGGATGGATGGCAGCCTCTGTGTCCTCTAAAGTCTCCTGGTGTAGGCCAGAGCTGAGTTCACCTTCATCTATCAGCAGCATCGCTGTGACCACTATAACTCATCTTCACCTACACAACAAGATGTGGAGGGTGAATGTGGAGGTGGAGGGAGGATGGAAAGTGGAAAAAATAGAGGCAGACGTAAAGAAGGGGACCACTAATGCCCTCGATTGTTTTTGCATGAAACAGGTGCGCACATTTTACCCACTGTGTCTCATAGAGACATGAGGGAAAACAGACATAGCTAATACAGGCACAGACACACAAATGTTAACATTAAGCACATGCACAGAAAGACAGTGTGTCAGAGGCTGGCTCTATTGGATTACCTAAGGACACAGTCTGTCTTTATTGCAGAGGTCCTTGTCGATTAAAGTTGCTGATAAATTGATTATGCCTCAAGGCCACCTGCTGGGCGCCGTCTGGCAACAATCAGGCTCAATAGCAAATCAATGTTACATTACATACAAACCAGTTATCATAGCCCATACTGACCTTATCAAAGTTTATGGAGATAAAGATCAGAGCTCAAAATATGGCCAACCAAAAAACCAGACAGGGTTGTCCCTGTCCAACTTGTCCCTTTGTATAAATGTCTAAATAAACAACTAAAGGAACCCAAAGCCAGAATAATATTTTACCATTTCATCAAATAGAGGTTTGGTTCTTTTGATGGGAGAACAGACAGGACAATATTGTGTTAATACGTGTGTGTGTGTGTGTGTGTGTGTGTGTGTGTGTGTGTGTGTGTGTGTGTGTGTGTGTGTGTGTGTGTCCGAGCAGGTGTTTCCCATCTCCTGAGGAGTGTTCTACATACAGTCACCTTGGGCTGTGTCTGTCCTGGTACTGAACACAGAGCACTGGGACAACCTCACAGGCTAACTGGGGGATTCCTGCTCATGCTCAATGACCAGAATGCAGAAAGAAGTAGTGTGACAAACAAGAGGGAGAGAGAGAGAAAGAAGAACAGCTAGTAAAAGAGACACGGGAAGTAAAAAAAAAAAAAAAAAAAGGAGAATGATGGAGAAGATGGATGAATTATAGGAAAAGACAAAGGGTTGATACACAGCGAGAGCAAGGACAAACACACCCAACACCTTACCCTACAGGAGTAAGGGATGTTGTATCTTAAAAAAGACTGGCTACCTGCCAATACTTTGATGTAATATGGCATGTTTGTTCTTATGTCTAATGGAGAGCATGGTAGCAGTACTATATTATCAAACTGTAGAGGTAAAAAAAAATGAAGGGAACAGAAAAAAAGGATAAGGAGGGCAGAGTGGACAGACAGTGGGATTGAAGGGTCTCTGTCCCTGTCTCCAACTTTCACCCTCCTCAGCAGATACTGTCAGATGAGAGCAGGGAGCAGAGCTATGACTGAAAGTGGTTAGTGGAGCAGAAAGATGAACAGAGGAAGTGAGGAGAGCGAGCAATAGAGAGAAAAAGGATGCACTGCACAAAATGTTCACCTTAACGACTCATTTAGTTTCACACACATTTTTAAATGTGTCGTAAATCCTTTTTTAATTAAGAGGAGCGAAGCTTTCCTGCCAAATGGGCTGTGATATTTCCACCTGTTTTCAATGCGGTTTCAGTAGATTTTCAGATTTGTTTTCCTTAAAAAACAAGTGTAAATATCCCAAGGCAAATCTAAAAATCGAAAAAAAAAAAAAAAAATTAAATCCCAAAATGGAAGGGGGTTTATTAACACCAAGTAAAATTATCTTTTTGATCATCTGTTCACATAGAAAGAAAAAAAAATCTAAATTAAATGTATTTTCTTGCAGTGTGGAATGAGTGCCCTCAGAGAGAGAGAGAGAGAGAGAGAGAGAGTGATAGATTGGGACAAGTGGGGCTAAGGGAACCAGAAGAAAAGAGCAAAGCACAGAGGAGCAGACGGGAATTGGTGGGGAGGAAAACGAGGTCCATTTTCATGCAGTGTGGGGATTAGGGGCATGACACCAATCCAAACAAAGCTAAAGACTAGAAAAGGGAGTTAATGGTGCACAGACAGAAAGGCGAGTTGGTGTGGTCTCACACAGACACAGACACACATACACACACACACACACACACACATATATATATATATATATATATATATATATATATATAAAAATTTATATATATATATATATATATATATATATATATATATATATATATATATATATATATATACCACTAGTGGAATGTCTCCTTATGAAGTGCATCACCTTATGTCTTCAACATGTGAGTCTGTCTTTAAAGCTGCGATGATGAGTGATGAAACGATAAGGTTGCCCTTTGAGACATCCTCTCTCAGAAAGAAACGTGTATCTGAAGATGCAGAGATACAGCAGTCGTCCAAAGAGAGAGCGGAGATATGTGCGTGGCGATAACGGGTGTACAGAAAAGATCGCCCCCTTATCGTTTAGGGAAGGTTGAGAGATGAGAGCCTGTGTCTCTTCTCCATATCTGTGAAGACTGACACACCTGTCCAGCAACATCCTCTCTATTCTTGATCTTTCACTTACATGCACTTCTGCAGTGTTCTTTGCTGCCTGTACAAGAAAAGATATGGACCAATGGCTGAAAAGGTGAACAGAATGGCTCGTACACGTTGACCGGTCTGCCGTATAACCCTTTAGTGTGTTTGTATGTTCTATTTCTGCAACACTTTAATCTCTCCATTTCTACATAATTTAGTGCACCTCCAAAAAAAACACTCTCCACACTGAAATGACAGCTATAAAAGCAATGTCTTTTGCCTTGGGCGGAATTTAATGCCACATACCATATGAGCCACTAGTAAATGCCTGAGTTGTGCCATCTAGCAGAAACACCTTCTCCCTCTTCACTGGAATGCAGTACAAGAAAAACATGCTTTTTGTTATTCCGTTCCCATTTCCATTAAAACTGACATTTCATCTAAACTGAACCCTCCAGGGGAAACTAAGAGCAAGGGAGGAGATGAAGCAATAAGTCTGTGTGTGGGTCTGTGTGTGTCCATTTAGATTTGTGTGGCTGTGTTCATGCCACTGTGTGTTTAGTCTGTATCTGGGCTAGATGAGAGAAGATGATGACCTGAATGTGTATGTAGGCAAATGTTTTGGTGTGTGTATGTGTGTATGCCTGTGTGATATAATGTTTTTAAGAGGCATCATGAGCCAGAGTCTAAGCGCATGTAAGAGCCTTCGTGCTTGCCCTTGGGCCTCACAACCCATCCTGTTCTTCCTCTGGATCAAGAGAAATGTCATTATTTGTAGCCATCAGCGAGAAATCAATGCAATTATGTTTTGAGTCTCCATTCTGCTCTTGCCCTCCAGAGCTTGCCTCTTTTAACCCTTTATAGTGTGATCTCCTTTGATAGAAATTAATTATTCTGTTTGTGGAGACTTGTGAGCTTGTTCTGTTATTGTCCACAGTGGTGGAGACTCGGGAACTGACACTGAGATAGTATTGGTGTAAGACAAAGGCTTTTGTGCCTTTATTCCTCCGAGGGGAAGTGAGTGACAGGGGTGGAAATGCAACAAATATACACTCGGCTTCATACTCAGACATGCACATACATTCAGACACACTACTGCAGAACTGTGGAACTAGATGAGGATGAGCTCAGTGGCATCTAACGCAACAAGACAGACTTCTGTTAGCTTCGAGCAAACAAAGCTCAATCTGTAGTTAATCCTTAAAAACACCCTGGAGTTTGTTGGGGCCACTGTGTAGAAACGTGATAGAGACATGCCTCTTCTATATACCTCAGGATGAGATCAGCAGAAGCTAATTTTAAAATAATGAAAAGATTCAAATAGAGCTCATATGACTTCAGTTTGTTTTGCAGCGGAGTGGGAAGAATATAGATATACAGACAAGCAATACTGAGACGGACATATTGATGTGGACATTCTGGCACACTCAAACAGTAATTAATCATGAAAATTAATAATGAAAACATAACAATGGACTAGTTGTGCATATCAATCATCGCTAAAGTTATATCATATGTCCTTGTCTCCTTGTCCCACCCATAATATAATTTGTGGATTCATACAGAGGAGCATGAACCGCATTGCATTCAAAACATAATAAAACACCTAATGTATAATGACAAAAAAAAAAGGAAATCCCAATTCGATTCAGGCTACAGTACAATGTTTTGGATTTTCTGTCTGTTGTTAAATTGAACATGCTCTGAAGAGAAATGTAAACTGAAATGGGTTTTTGCTTGTCTAACTGTAAACTGTGAAAACTGAGCTGACACACTGAGTACAATATTGCAGCTGTACCATTTGACAGAAACCCCAGACAGAAGATGGAAGCAGATAAAAGTACCAATCAATAAACGAGGAAACTGTGGCAAACCTTATTTGGAGTGGCAGCGAGACTATCTTTGTCACTGCCTGTCGTGGTGCAACCAGTCATGCCAATCAGACTGTTTTACTTTCAAGAGAATGAAGATGTACTTTGGCAATGGCCAGTTTATTCTGCTACCACTGAATACTGTGTTTGCAAATAAAAAAGAAAGCCAGGAGCACTGGGACCCCCTCCCGTACCTCTAGATGCCCATCAATAATAGATTTCATGAAAACTGAATGTGGTGTGTAAAATCTGGACACTTCCCAAAAGCATTTTATCCTGATAGATTTTTTTGCAGCAGTATGCAATAATCTTGATTGGAAAAAACAAAAAAACTGATGCAGTGCACAGTTCAAAATAACAAAGTACACCAGCCAGATGAAGCCAAAACAAAATACAAATAAATGGGCAATGCATCAATATAGCTCAAGACAAGAATCCTTTAGTAAAAATTTCCATTAATGATGCAGATACAAACAACCTCTGAAGTAGTATATATATATATATATACTGGGTTATACATACACACACACACACACACACACACACACACATATATATATATATATATATATGTGTGTGTGTGTGTGTGTGTGTGTATGTATAACCCAGGTGTTGATTCTTAGAATGTAAACTGGGCATGTACATCATACGATTTCAGGACTTTCACCATTCTTAACTTCTTAATTAACAAGAACTGTCAAACTGAGGGTCCTGAGTTTGAGAGTTATTTGGCATTAAGTCAAACAAAAACAAAAAAAGAAAGCAAAGAAATGTGTATGTCAGTATCGTGACTACATCACCCAACATGGTCCCAAGGCCTCACAGGAACCACAACATATAATTTGTGATAAACAAATTTTTGACTTTCACAAACAGAGTCCAGATGGGGTCCATCTTCTCCTCATCTGTCAAGGGACTGCCTCTTGACATGAAGTCAATCTGTGTCTCCAAACTGGAGCCTTGACACAGTGAAGATAAGCACCCTTACAATTGGCATGTCTCTTTATGAAAGCCAACCTGTTCAGCAGGTCAACAGTATCTTGTTCCTTCTAAGGGCAACACATTCATTGTTGATTTCACAACACTATACCTGCATCAACAAATGGAAACTAAATAATGACACAGATAAACGAACAAATTAAATACTTACTGTGCCAGTGCCAGTGTCAGAAATGGCTTGACCTGTAGCACTACTTTTAATAAGAAGTGTCTCCCATTCAGAAACATGTTGTGTCTGTCAGTAATGTTATGTGACATTCTTGGTAGGAACAGATCTCATCTACAGTCACTGGGAATTAGACAGTAAGTGGCAACAAGAACGAGACACTACTACTAAATCATGCCGACCAGCAGCATTTCAAAAAAGGCGAGCTAATGTCACATTATCAGTTCCCGTGGATGTTGACGTAATGTTAGCCTTCAGTCAGTTATCTTTTGTGTTTGCTATCAGAAACAGTTCCAGGATTAATGTCAGCACTCAACCATCTTAATCTTTCTCTGAATGTGCACTAAATAAATACCACTACGTTATCTGCTGTTTTAGTTTCTCCTCTCAATCTAAATCCAGACAATGAACAGTACTTTGTGAACAAGTGAGCTTCTGAATGATTTGCTGCTCTGCCGTGAAGAAAGCCGGTAGCTGGGGTAATGCTAGGTGAGCAGAAGCGACAGAGACAGAGTGGTTCTATTCAAACAGGCAGAGTTTGGAAATGATAAGTGGATTTACTGAGGAGAAGCGGCCTGTTGCATTATGGCAGAGCAGATTGATATGGATACAATGTGTTTGAACAAGAGTGCCTTTTCAGCTAGACATGCAACGATGGCAATTTTCTTGGCCGACTCAGATTTCCGATCTTTTAAATGACTGACCTGCCGATTCCAATTTCTTTCTTTAACTATAATTGACTGCGTATACAAAAACACTTTTGTAACTTTTAATAGGAAAATTGAATTCGAATGCATGTTTGTAATAAAACATTGACTTAAACAAAACTTTGATTGAAGGGTTGCAGGAATTTCTCTCACTCAAACAAAAAAGTGTTCCAGGTTAGGCTACTGGATACTTTTTTTTATATAGAAAATAAAAGAAAATGAATAAGAGTTTCAGCTCTGTTTTATTAAGCAGCTGATCAGTGCATATGAAAATGAAAATAATACATATAACGACACAACAAAGGTAGCGATGGCTGTAGCCTCAAAACTGAAACATTTAAGTTTTACATTTCACTCGAGAAAATGTTGACTGTTTGTTGTCACTTGTCTATAAGTGCAAATATTCCCTTCTGAATGTTTTGCAGTGATCTCCAGTTAGTTCCTAAGAGCCTCTATTCTTGAGCAACAGGTGGGGTGAAGCCACAACAGCTGGACAACCGGCAGTGGGTGACGTCTAAGCCAAGCTCTTGATTCTTCCAGCTATTGCAACTGAGATTCTTCTGAGAAGAAGCATCACAAAACAGCTGGGCACCAAGTAGCTGTTGTTTGTTTTTGTGTTTAAGGGCAATCATATCAAACCACACTGCATTGACTCTCATAGTGGGTAGGTTCATGACATGACAGCTTATTGTAGCAACAGCTCTTGTGGGATATTCACTATACGGGTTGCTCAATTAAGAATGTGAAACAGAGTCGATTCTTTGTCTTTCGACAGCAGTGACACACAACTGCAGGCTGTTGGGCAGTGTTGCTAACCGATGCTTCTTATAGGAATATATTCCTTGACAACTAGCAAAAATGTCTCCACATACAGACCATGGAGATCTCATCTAGAAGGTCATTCTACCACCACGTCTTTGTAAATTACACTCTGTCAGAAAAGTCAGGTTAAGTATCACAGGGGATGTGAGCTGCACACTGGCTCAGTTTAAGAGGAGGGACTCTGACTGAACACAGATGAGGTGCTATACCTGTCAACAGCAATGAGTAGAGTATATTTGTACTTCTATATTTGACATCTCTTGCTATGGCATGTTAACATTCATGTTGGAACCAACAGAGTAGCTTGTTTTGCTCAACATTCACAAGAATAATGTTCAAAATCATGTGTCTCGCTATATAAGTAAGAGCAATACTTCTCCCACATCTGACATATCTGAAACATCTCCATTTAGCTGTTTCCACAGACAGCAATATTAGACTACACTACTACTTTTTCTGTGTTCACATCTCACTCAGATACTGTTGTACATTCAGTCTCTGGGTGGAAGTTCTTATCCAGAGACTACACAGTGAAAGCTCTCTTTAAATTCAGCTGGAGGAAGAAACTGAGTAAAGGTACATAAAGATCCCAAGGCTAAGTGATAAAAGTAGACACTCACGGTGTGAAATATAATCCAAAAAATGTAGCCAACTGAAAAAAAGAGGATAAAAAAATGAATTAATTGTTCAAAGAATTAATAAAAAATATATAAAATACTTGTTAACTACCTCTTCTGAAATTAGGGCTGCATCTAACGATTATTTTTCTATCGATTAATCTAACGATTATTTTTTCGATTAGTCGATTAATCTAACGACTATTTTTTATCAATTATTCCAACAATGATTTTTAATTACTTGATTAATGACAATGAATTTACCTGAATAAAAAGCAAAAGCATGTCTTCTTAATATTTCAAGATTTTATTCAAACACATCTCTTGAAAAACAAAACTTTTGTTTCAAAAGTAACACGATGAAATGTATGCACCAAAAAATAGCTGCCTTCACAACACACACTCTTTATAGCATTTTAACACTTGTCATATTTTTTTTTAGGAATTTTTAATACAGTATATTTCATAATGTACATATGAGCATTGAAGCAGAGCAGTATCATACTTGGCTTATGAGACACTTTTTAAAATCTGATTTTTACCATTCTTTATATTTTATAAATAAACGTTTAATACATTTAACACCCACGTCTTATTTTGAAAACCGGAAGTGTCCACATGCTGCAGTAAGCTAGCGCTGACTTTCCCGGTTTTCTCAAAGTATTTGCCTTAAAGTCGGCAATAAGGGCGGACTTGAAAATATTGGAGCGGCTGACGCGACCACGCGAAAACGAGAGACGGCGTGACCGCAGCTGTTTTTCTTCAAGTCTTCAATTCACTCGCTCGTCTCTCCTCACTTGATACAGAAAGTACGCATGCGCGCAGGGGATTTTTCTGCGTGGGCGGGGCAGTGTGCTGCGCGCTGTGAGCAGCACCAGGAGCGAGTGACACAGGCAAAACTCCGGAGAATTAAATGCTGATGGCCCAAAACATTTACATGAACAGAGTATACTCGATACATCGCCCACCCCTACCTCCATTGTTTTTACCGCGAGCAGCCATCTTACTTCCGCATATACGCCCGCTGCCATGCGACCGCGATGCATCGGCGCACGTTTTACAAGTCGACGTATTTATGTAATCGACGTAATCGATGACGACGACGAACCGCTCCACCCCTATCTGAAATCTGAGAATTAAGTTGAATTTTTGGACATTTTATGATTAACAGGGTACTCCATAAGTTTGATGTTTTAAGATGTTTGTGGACTACAATACAACAAGGTTACAGGTGGTGTTTCCAGTCGGTTGTTTGTTTCACTAAAGGCCGGGGACAGCTATCTCATTTATTTATGTGTATACAGATGCTTCATAATTCATAATCACATGCTACCTTATAAAATCAAAATGAGAGAACACTACAGAAGCTTGTAGGTGTGCAGTACTACAGTGCACTTGCAGGTGCGATGACATATATAGATGTTGATCCTGAGATAAAGTCAGACAGCTTTAGATAGCAAAGTGTTACACAGTGCAGGGCAGCTAGCTTAGCAATGGTTGACTTTATTGAATGGAACAGAGCACCTTGCCAATGTGGTCCTCTCAGCATAATAACTATTGATTTCTTTTTTTAAGATCCTGCTAACACAGTTTCCTTCTACAGCAGACTCTTCTGTCCCTGCTTTGAATCCAAGCTCGGCACATGCTCCGTTTTCCTTGAAGGGGGAAAAACCAAAACAATCTATTTCTCAAGCCTACACTGGGTGAGTGAGTGATACTGAAAAGATATATTTTGGGTGGACTATAACTTTACTTATTGGCACATGTCCATCGGTGGTATTCATTCATTTAAAACATCTATAATTGATATTTTTATAATAACAATGTATCAAGAGATACGTTTGATGTGTGAAGGCTCTCTTGTAGTGATGAACAGACAATTATTACCCAAATCTGCAGCACACAGCTATATAGCAAGTTCCATTTGATTGTTCAGCTGTGAGACCTGTAACTTTATTACTTTGGTTGACTTTCACTGCTTTCATAACATTGTTTTTGGCTGCAGCAGTCAACAGCAGAAAAAACCCACTTTACACTACTTGCTCACCCCCAAACGGCTGACACCACTTGCTGGTGAACATAATGGAGCATTGGACAGAAACAAAGAGAGTCCAAATGAACGATAATGTATGTTAACTGCTGGAATGCGTAAATAAGTGACTGTTTGCTAACAAATTCGCCACGGTGATGATGTGTCAGTGTTTTATTCAAGTTGTCTGCCAAATAGCCACAGAAAGCAGTTATTGCATGTTGCAAGTGTGCTTGTCCTAACTAACCTAACCCTTTTCTAATATGTCCAGTACAGTCTGTATTAAAATCTGACTGTATCTGTAGATTATTACTTATAATCACATTTCCAACTGAAATTAACATCCATCAGACATTTATCCCATCATCATACCATTAACTGAGTTCTAGTGCTTCATTATGAAGTAATGGCTAAGATTCACATTGCTTATCACACAAAACAAAACAGAGTAAGGGCGGTGATGGAGAAGTGAGACTGAAAAACTGCAGACTGACAAAGAACAGGGTGTAAAACTGCAGACTGACAAAGAACAGGGTGTAGGAGAGTGAAAGGACTCTGTATACTGCTGAGTGTGAGTGGCGGTCAGAGTTCAGGTCGTTCAGTGAACCCTTAATGGAGGGTAAATTAGTGGACTGAGGGGTCAGCTAATTAAGGGTGACTCAGACTAGCATAATTCTACCCCAATAATTCAACCTCTTTAGTAAATTATTCATTAAAAACCTTCATGCAGCTACCCCCCACTAGTGACAGCGTAGGAACACACATAGAATTGCACTTGCACATGTACACACATACACCCATACTAGTGCTGGAAAGTGGCCAGATCTTACTGGGTGGAGTCACTGTGAGTTCAAGGGTATTACCACGAAAAAAAAGAATTTAAAAAAAAAGACTCATATAGAGTGTAGCGTCTATTGTGTGTACCTTTGGTCTGTAACCTCGTCTTTTCCTTTAGTCTAATTCCTAAAGGCAAAATGAATTATTTAACCTTTCCTCTTAAAATAAAAAAATAAAACATGTTATCTACAAAAACATAGGTATCTACATTGAAGGAATAATACATAATAAACAACATTTCATTATAATCCGTCCAGTATAATGTGAAAACTTACAATAAATATTGTTGAAATAAACTCAGCTGTCCTTTCTTTAACTTGACAGTCAGTCATGCAGACGTTGGAATAACCACTACGCTACAGAATGCATTGTGTGTTTTTATCTGTTTCAAAGCAAGCTGGAGCATGTTGAAAAAGTAAATCAGTTTCATGATATGATGATGCCATGGTTAAGGTTTAGGTAGATATCTTAATACTTTGTTAAGTTTAAGTGACCTCTGTCTACATTGTTTCAATAAAAGGTCGTAGTCAAAACATATTCTTGGTTTACTCCACAAACTTACTAATTCGACTGTATCTCATGTTTAGTACTTAGTACTGTTTTGGCTCCAGATGCAGTTCATAAACTTTAAAGCATTTTTTATTATGTGTGATTATGTGCTCTCTGAATGCTGCCTAATTTTATTAGTGAAACTTACTAGGGGTGTTACACAACCAGAAAGACTGCACATTATTCAGAAGAGGAAACAGCCAAAACCAACCTGTTTTTACTCCCAGATCACTGTATAAGTGTGTTCCAACACATTTCCAGCCCTGACACTAACAAACACACATGATGGTGATGAGTCTAAAACTGTTCTTACATCAGAACAACCTCAGCACGACATCTGATAGATTCAAAAGTGTTGAAAAGAATCATGAACTAGATAAAACTACTTAAAATTCTACCCTCATTACACCCCAAACATTATATTAACAGCATCAGATTCTGTAGCTTCACTTTTATTTGACAGCGCTGGCAAAGCGGGGCTCCCACATCGCCACTCGTATTCACTCTCCCTCTTTCTCATTTTCCCCCAACATGTTGCCTCAGATAAGTAATGTAATCTTGGAAAAGGTTACGTCTCTAAAACAGGGCAATCATATTAAAAGCTAATGGATACATAAAATCAAGAGCTCATAGGTGATGATTAATCAACTGCTGAAATGCACTGGGTTTAAATCAGTTTAGACTGAATTATTCCCCAACCAGTCACTGTTCTTCTCCTCTGGGCAATTTAGTGAGAAAATACAATTATGGCCTATGAGTTACAGCTCACTGGTTCATCTCACCTCTGTGTGTTCCACTAGTGTACCGAATCAGGCCTGTATGACTCAGTATGGGTCTACCAGCCCTGGCTCAGTGCTGATATGATTAAAAAGAAAAATGTATATATTTATCAAACCCTGTGATGGAACCTTTGAAGCAATGCGTGTACATTAAAGTGTAGTGAATGAGTGATTAAACACAATTTATTTCATGTCGTTTTTCTAACCAGGCCTTTCATGTCCATATCTTGTCACTCAGGTTAGGACAGTCCCTGCTGAATGGGAGACTTGAAACTATACTTTTGGAGGCATGATAAAGAAAGCGAGCTGGGTCTCATTTTATGGTGCTCTGGGCTCGCCTTTTTTTAGCATGTGCCGCATAGTTTGAGGGCTGGGGGGGTTCCTCTGTCCTAATCTGACTTGAACAAAGTCTCCCAACATAAAGCCACACATTTCATCCTTAGTTTCCCATTACCCACTCGCCAGAGATGTGTTCCTCTGGGCTTTACTGCAGAGTGGGTCAACATATAGAGTTTTTCCCCAGGACAAGCTTGGTATATATATATATATATATATATATATATATATATATATTTGCGTGTGTGTGCATAATAAAGAAATACAACAAAATTACAGGGCTGAAAGTATGTGCGTATATGCATTGAGTAACCCAAGGAGAAGAGGCATTTCTACATAAATCCTTTAACTATAAATCCTCACAACAGCCTTACACTGGCTGACCATTGCAAATGTCTACATTAGTACTACAGTGGCCATTACAGATTTTGTGTCTGAAGTGTTGTAAATCCAAATTAAACTTGTAATAAATTAAGACTTGAGCGCCAAAACAGTCAATCTTTTCATCAACAGCAGTTTTTGAGCTGTTCTTGAGTGATAAACTGCCTGCATTTTTAGTCACAAGACCGCAATCAAAATCATTAAAATAGCTAATATAAAAGACAAATATGCGAATGAAATCTTTAAAGAAAGTTCTATCTTTTAACTGGCTAGTTGGACACAACCTACTCGATCAAGGATGTCAAACAATCATTTGTCAATAAAAAGCACTGCTTTCCTGGATGTATCACTGGACAAAGAAAGAAGTAAAATATTAAAGCTGCAAGCAGCGATGGTCGGGCCCTCGCATATGCGCGCACGTCGAAATGTGCGCACGTCGAAATGTGCATAATATCGTTCTTTATAATATCGGTCTTAATAACCACAAGAAGTTTCAGACAGCTCTCATAGACTCAGATCTGGCCTTCAGGAGTCATGTGCGACAACGTACAACTTGATTTCACTGATATAATGTACAGTTACTATTACATGTCATATTCTGTCCACATTATGCTGTTTGAGAACACACTGCAGCATGGCTACAGTCAACATGTGCGACAATGTACAACTTTATTTCACTGATATAATGTACAGTTACTATTACATGTCATATTCTGTCCACATTATGCTGTTTGAGAACACATTGCAGCATGGCTACAGTCAACATGTGCGACAATGTACAACTTTATTTCACTGATATAATGTACAGTTACTATTACATGTCATATTCTGTCTACATTATGCTGTTTGAGAACACATTGCAGCATGGTGACAGTCAACATGTGCGACAATGTACTTTGAGTTTTGCTTTATTTTACACATTTTTTCCAATTGCAGCGCCCCCAACAGGCGCCATGGGGCGCTATAGAGCTTTTTTGTCCAGCCGCCTCATTACATACTGCAGTCTTGTTTTGGTACTGCTTTGAGTTTTGCTTTATTTTACACAACATTTTTTCTAATTGCAGCGCCCCCAACATGCGCCATGGGGCGCTATAGAGCTTTTTTGTGCTTATTGGTCCAAGATAGTTTTTTGTAGGTACTGCCCTGTTCTACAATTCAGCTGAGTTTCGTGAGTCTGTGGGCAAAACTGTGGTGGGGCTGTTCCACTGAAAAATTCAAGGGGGCGCTATAGAGCAAATTTGCCCCAAGTCCAAGGCCTTGACAACATCCACACCAAGTTTGAGGTGGATATGATCAATATTGTTCGAGCTGCACGCCATCTCGTAAAAGTGGTGTTTTTTTTCGTCACTAGTAGGCGCTATGAAAATCACAGAATATTTTTGTGGAAATGTATTTTAGGCCAGACTGCCATTATATATTTAAAGTTTGGTGAAGATTGGAGAATTTTTCACAAAGTTATAGCACTTTGAGTTTTATGGCAAAATGGAGAATTTCGTGGCCCCGCCCCTCTGACATAGTACATCAAAAAGTTATGATTTTGATAACTTTTCATCGTCAAAGCCTCATGAACCCATGTGCCAAGTTTCAAAAGGATCGGACGAAAGCCCTAGGAGGAGTTCGTTCAAATACGCCCCCTTCTCAACAGTTCGAAACACAAAAAATGGTGATTTTCATGCTTAAATATCTCACTTCCTGTTAATTTTACAAATTGCTCCAAGAGACTTTTTTGTAGGTCTTGTGATGCCCCATAAATCAGCTGAGTTTCATAACTCTGTGTTCAAAACTGTGGCGGGGCTGTCCCAAAGAAAAATTCAAGGGGGCGCTATAGAGCGCTTTGCCCCGCCCCCTCATTAATTATGCAGCCGAATTGTGCATCACATTGGTCTTAACAACCCCAACAAGTTTCAGACAGCTGTGACAAAGTATATGATAGCCGAACAGTTTTGCCTGAAAATCAACCAAAAAGTCAATGGAGTCTGGTTTTTCGGTGAAAAAAAAGGCAGCTTCCACTTTGACGCGCCGTCACGGCCACGCCCTTTTATGAAAAGTTGAAATTATTTCTCAGATGTCAAGTCCAAGGCCTTGACAACATCCACACCTAGTTTGAGGTGGATATGATGAATATTGTTCGAGCTGCACGCCATCTCGTAAAAGTGGTCTTTTTTGTCGTCACTAGGAGGCGCTATGAAAATCACCGAATATTTTTGTGGAAATGTATTTTAGGCCAGACTGCCATTATATATTCAAAGTTTGGTGAAGATTGGAGAATTTTTCACAAAGTTATAGCACTTTGAAATTTTATGGCAAAATGGAGAATTTCGTGGCCCCGCCCCTCTGACATAGTACATCAAAAAGTTATGATTTTGATAACTTTTTATCGTCAAAGCCTCATGAACACACACGCCAAGTTTCAAAAGGATCGGACGAAAGCCCTAGGAGGAGTTCGTTCAAATACGACCCCTGGAAATGACCAAAAAATCACAAAAACGTGAACTTTGACCCAAAATGGCCGCCGTACCCTTTACCGAAACCCGGGTCACCAAGAGACTTTTTGGTGCGTCTCGATATGTTTCATACACCCTCCAAATCCCATCCGCGTGGATGAAACAGTGTCCGGGGGCTCCTCCGACAACCGAAACCTAGGTGGCGCCGTAGAGCCATTTCTGTACGCTCGTGCGCGAGACCCCCAAAATACGAAATTTTACGCCCAACTTTGGGGGGGTACGCAAAGTTTCATGAGTTTTTGGGGATATTAAAGCCTTGAAAAAGGCAATTCATTGGGTGGAAGAAAAAGGAAAATAATAATAAAAAAAAAAAAAATAAACATTTGAAATACAATAGGGCTTCGCACGGTTTCCGTGCTCGGGCCCTAATAAACATTTGAAATACAATAGGGCTTCGCACGGTTTCCGTGCTCGGGCCCTAACTAGAGTTATGTTGAGTGCCTTTGTAGATTCACAGTAATGTAAATTGTAGCACACATGTAGACTGATGTTGATGAGGCTGTTGATCATCTCTTTTATAAATGAATGGTAATTATTTGTGAATGTTGTAAGAATGCTTTACACTAAAATAAAATAAACAATAAACATTTGGAGGTGCTGTTATTTATAGGTCATTATGCAGTGGTTTTACTGGTCTAACCCACTTGAGATCAAGTTGGGCTGCATGTGGTTCTTGAATTAAATTGGGTTTGACACTCCTGTTTTATATAATAGGTCATGTTCTACTCTCTTAAATAGAAACTCAGTCTTCAATCTGATGGTCTAAGGATAGGGGGTGTTGAATGCTGTACAGGCTGTAAAGCTGCTTGAGGCAAAGTGGTGATGTTAACAATATAAATAAAATTGACTTGACTTAAGTAATCTGCACTTTGATCCAGATATGCATCAAAATACAAATAGACTTTTTTTTTGAATACCTTCTGGTTATATTGGCTTTTACATAAATGAGCAGCGCAAAATAAGCAAAGCCTCTATTCAGGGGCCATTTAAATGTCTCATGTTGCTGAAGCAGCATCAGATTTTGCAGGATTACTTGGAAGTAGGGATGTAACGATACACGCAACTCACGACTCGATTCGAGTTACGATTTTTTGGTCCTGATAAGATTTTTTCACGATTTTTTAAAATCAAAATGAGCTACAGACAAATTATGACAGTTTGTGTTCTCTTATAAAAAGTGCAGCTTACATCTTAAACAACAAAACACATGACAAATATCTGCTTTCCTTAGAAACATTCTCACAGTAAACTACTGTTAACTGGTGTGATGTGCAGTTTTTGATCACCAGTCAATGTGGCTGGTAAGTTTTGTACATAGCAATAAAATAAAATTTTCTTCCACAGAGCACCTTGAGCGGGCGAAAACCAGACAGAGAAAAAGCAAAGAGAACCCAGTGGATTTTCAAAATAAAATACCCCGCGCAAACTGCCGGTCGTAAAAACAGACAAAAGCGAAACTAACTAACTACGTAACATATTTACACAAGTAGAAGCATGTTTAGAAGGGAAACACCGGGAAAATGTCCAAATATGAGCAAGTAAACAAAGTCTGGCGGGCTAAGCGCTCACTTCTGAAACACTCCTGGTGGGGTTTGAAGTCACGTGCAGGACGGACCTGTTTGACCAGTGAGAGCATGCGCTGTGCGGGTTCCCATTCGCCAAGAATCGCGATTCATTTTTTCTGTCACCCGATGCGAGTCATCACGCATTTGTACCGGTTTTTAATCGTGTCACGATGCATCGTTACATCCCTACTTGGAAGTCATATGACATCTATGATAGCCTCTATATTTGTCATCCAACTGTGTTATTAAATTGATACAGATAGGATCATTATTCATGTGTGGTATTTTATGGACAGTAATTAAGTAACTGGGAAGGCTGCTGCTTTGTGTACAGTATGTATTAAAAAGCTAGTTTGTATTTTTACTCAGGTATTACTAACTTGCTCTTGAAAGCGAGGATGGCTCTAACATTTTCCAGGAGCAGGGCACTGAGATGATTTGTTAAAGAATTAATGGAAGCTAGACAGACTGTCTGGCATTCATACACTCTACAGAGTATCACAAACCTTAAAAACCAAAAAAAAAAAAAAAAAACTTCAAGGTAGCACCTCTCCGTTCCCTCGCCATATTTATTTGCTCATCTGTATCTGGCAAACTCTTTTCATCATGCCCAAAACTACAGGATGCGTCACGCCTGTTCTCGTCTGCTCAAGAATGAATAGAGCAGTGAATAGGCCAGGGCTGGACTCCTGTAGTATGATTATGTGTACTTCTGTGTGCTTATGACTGTGTGTGTAAATCACACTTGCTGTTTATTGGTTGGTACTTGTCTATAAATGTGTTTCTGGGAGAGTGTGTGCTCGAGTGTGTACTCATTCTGTCATTCTGGTTCCTGTTCTCTCAGATGCCCACTGAGAGAAGCAAATCCACTCAGAGAAACAAATAGTCCCCCTGTTGTGAGCGTGAAGTGGCCATAAAGAGAAAAAGGACCGAGTGAGAAACAAAAGAGAGAGAAAAAGACAGAGAAGGTGTGAGTTAGGCCAGGTACAATGTCTACTTGTCCTCACTCTCTTCCTTCATCAATCTCTCCTTGCTTTTCTAGTCTACACCTGAACAGTCACTTTTTTTTGCCTTTACCTCTTGGCCTCATTTGCATGCCTTTTCATGGGAAAACATCCCCACGTTTGACAGTTGAAATGAATTTCAGTATCGCTGAATATACTTGTGACAGTGAATTCAACAGCAGTTTGCTGAGGAAGGATCTTGCTTTGGAATCCATTTATCCTTGAGAAAACCTTATAACTCAGCTCCAGTTTGCTTTGAAACACAGATAATAGCACGCAATGTTGAGTTAGGGGGTTTCTGCTTTGGCTTACAGTTTAGCCCTGCTGCTGTTATTACTGTGGTCAGTCCCTTTGTACTTGGATCCATATTCAAATATTGGGGATTTATGGGTATTGATGTTTTTAACCTCATTCTGCTGACATGTTAGAATTCAAAATAGCATTCCTGGGTAATGGCAAAGCAGTGATGCAGAGGCATATTTTATGGATACTGTTTGAATGTCAAACTGAGAAAACCACTAGCACAGCACAAGAGACAAAAGCATAGATGGGAAGCGAGGGGGAGAGGCAGGAGTAAAACACTGAGAAAGGGAGGTGGTGAGGGGGAAAAAAAAATACAAAAACAAAGAAAGAAATGAAGATCGAGCAGTTTAAGGAAGCACTGCTGTGTCTGAGCTTCATAGGCATGTATAAGCTTGATTCATGCAAATCAATGAGGTTGTCAGCGTCTAAGACATGGCTACAATGGTCCTTTTATGCTGGCTAAAGCTCAGCACTCTTCTTGATTGCTACAGGGCAATAATTATTGAACATATCCAGCCAATACAACACGTCTCTGGTTACAGAAACTGTCAACTCCCACTTTTAAATGACAGTGGCTCGATAATACTGGAATATCAAATTAAAAAAAACCTAGCTTTGCCTCATCTCGCACATGTGCGCACACACTCCCTTCCCTCTCATTGACTCCAATTTTGAATTCTATTCTGTCAGCTCTCTGAGCATGGCTAAACACCAGCAAATGAATTCAGTAGGTGATGATGTGTGTCGGGTACTGCATGTAATAATGCATATTAAAATTCCATAATTGGAGTCTAATTAGAGAGGTAATAAAGTCTACTCAAAACTCGAATGCAGAAGCAGAAGTCTAACTTTTCTCCAATGAGGTGCTTGAAGGTAGAAGAATAAGGTGCTTTGACTATGCTGCCATGGTGACAACAGCTCACCTTAGATCAAATTTTACTTTGGATGTTACTGCGCTAGAGGTGAGCGCTCAGTTTTGAGAAGACTTAGAGCTTTGTTCTGCTTCCAGAAAGGAGAGCGTAGCCGTCAACAGACCTTGCAATAACTGATGTAGAATGACCCAAGGTAACTGCGATCTGTCTACCTGACATCACATCAGAGTATTGTGACTATACAGACTAAACTACAGAATAAACTAAACATTTATGACACACGTATTTTTTTTATATGTGTCATAATCAGTCATAAAAGCCGGGGATGATCACAGGCCATCCGGCTGCTCCTGATAAAGTGTTTTCTTTTCTTCTTTAAATGCATCATTAGCAATAGACATAGCAGTAACACCGCGCACACAGGAGCCACATCCTTATAAAAAGATACATTTTTCCATCCCAAACAAATGTGAAACTAATGGAGTGACGCTCGCAGTGTTTCGGACGTGCACGGACTGTACACCTCATATACTACTCAGCTCAGTTTCATCCTGTCAGCAGTAAAATGCTAACACCTTCTGCACCATGTCCCAGATTTAGACAATTTGCATAAACTGCAATCTTAAATTATTCACAGCTGCTGTCTTGGCTTTTCTGACTAATTATATTTTGAGCTCCTTTGCTTTCTTTCTACCATTTAGACAAACCCAACACAATACACTACATCTGATGTACATGCATGTGATGTGCATGCTGGTACAAAACCACAATGACCATCAATGGTCACCTGTCTTGATCTGACTGATTGGTTGGTTTGATATCTATTATCTTTTTTACAGTTCCTTGCTTACTTACCTAACATTTAGTGGATAACAGGTCTAAGGTGTTATGATTGATTCAATTCATTTAATCTATCTATTCTTGTACTGCCATGTTTTTGTTGAAGGGCAATTACAAATATGAGATTTTGGCATAAAGGCATTATGAACGAGCAAAAACACTCCTTTGAGTGAACTTTCCTTCAATATTTTTGGAAGGCCTCAGTCAAACCTTGAAAGCTGGCAACCTTTTGTTACAGTATCTTTGAGAAAAAAGGAGGTACATGACGTTTTAAGAGTTACAGTTTAGTATGCCAGACATCACTAGAAATGTTTCTAAAATTCAATTAGTTAGTTTATAATAGCAGCATTCATTTGCAGGTTTTATCTCCCATACAGCCTTACTTTTTTTTTTCCTTCTACCTAAAGCTCACTAGCAGAAGACCTGCACTTTCTCTTCTGTAAATAATTCCAGCACCGAGTCTTAATTAAGAATAGTGCATCTAAAATAACTCTGTGCTCATTTACCTCTTCAGTATTCGTAAACAGCTTACTTAACTGAAAACATGCGGCGATGCAAAAGTTTGTGACTCTAAAGGTAATTTGCAGTAAGTAAGTAAATCAACCAGGGCCGGTCTTAGCTACGGGCAATGTGGGCGGCCGCCCAGGGCTCAGTCTCCGTGGGGGGCGCACGAGCGCCCGAAATAGAAAAAAACCTCGCAAATTTTCGATACCGCTCATTAAGTTAGCGGAGCGGGCTCCCCCGGGAGCGGGGGGTTGACAAGGCAGAGGGGGGCCGGGGCGGGGCGCATCCAGGGGCGCACGGGCAGCCGTGAGGGCGCACGAGAAAATGTTCAGGGCCCAGGGCACAAATGTGGCCAGGACCGGCGCTGAAATCAACCCTGGAGTTTGAGTGAACACAAACACGGACACACAAAGCGTGACTATACACACAGGTGCCTTTGCGTTATCCACACATGCATTGTACTTTAATCAATCAAACCACGCTACTATAGCTGATAGTCTTCCACAATTGTATTCTATCTAGACCTTAAGCTTTTCCTCTCAACTCACTGATTTTTCCATTATCAACTAATCTGAGTTCAGTAGTTGAACTCAACAGAACTTGACAATTGCTTAATTACTATTAGTCTTCCTAATCCCTCGAAGCAAATACTGATTTATACTTTCAAAGCATTAAATATCTCGTTCTTCCTTCCTGCCAATTTTCTTACCTCTTTCCTGTCCCCGTCCCTTGTGTGTTTGTGTGTATGTATACATTTTTATATTATATTCCATAATGTGAATATAGTGATGCGTCAGCGACAAATGTACCGCTGAAGGGCATTAGTCATCATCTCCTGAAAGCCACATATAAATGCTGCCAAGAAGATAATCACACTGTTGTTTCCGAGGCTGCAACCACACGTATAACGCACACACTTAATCACACATAATAGACATATGGTGGCACATAGGCCTGTTTCTGAACCACCGAAAAGCCTTTTAGTCCAAGTTGAGTTCCTTCAATAAAATAACAGAAATAGCAAAATTGTTCACATAGCAGCTCTTAAATTTTCTCCACTTACTACATATTTTGACTTTCATCGCTGCTTTATCTTTATACTTACATACTGACACAATATTACATATTGAGGTCATTCTATTTTGAAATCTCTCACTCAACTGAACACTTACAAACGCATACCAAGAATTTGATCTTCCCAATGGACTCTTTCTGAGCACAGACTACATGAAAAAAAATTGGAGAAGATACGGCTTATAGAAACGAAAATGAAATGAAAATGCTGATGTTTATTCTTGCACATAGAACAAGCCCCATCCTCTCTCTTCATTTTCCTATTTCCTCAATCTGTCTCTCTCCAGTCATTGTTACCTAGGGAGCTGTTTTGCTGAATAACTATTTCCATATTACCATATTCTATTGCCTGCTTACCTGCTTTGTTATGCAGGAGCCAAGCACTGGCATTAAATATTAAACTTAAGTGCCAAGGAGAGACGATATGTCACCTTTCTAACTGTAGATATGGCTGAATTTCTTTCTTGCATGGGCAGTATTTTATGCATCTCCAATGTGTATAAATATTCGAGCGGAATAAAGGGCAGTTAGAAGAGGTGTGAGTGAAAGCAGAGCATTAAATGACCTTCATAAATCATACTGTTTACCAATGATGACATATCTCATTCATCAGTCTGAAACCATCAGTTGATGCAAAATATGTCTGGGCCTGATGATGAAGCTGCTGATGTCTGAGGCAACAATAACCTTGTGTGACTGAGTATGAGTGAGTGTGTAATGTGTTTGGACAGAGCTGTGGTCCCTGGTGGTTACAGTTGGTAGGTAGGCTACATTTTTCCAAACTGTAACTTTGTTTGGAACAAATTGTATGTTTCTGACACTGATGTAATACCAAATAATAAAACACTTTTCTTTTTAAGGCCTTTCTGGAGCTGAAAAACCTGTACAAGATTTATTGATTTTGCAGGATTACTCAGTTTTTTTCTTTTAACTGATGTTTTTGCAAAGGTTTGTGTGACTGAGGTCTGACCAGCGGACTTTTCTATCACAGAAGGAATCTTTGGACACGCTGTCACTTTATCAGCTGCAGCGAAGGTTATACTGTAAACATCCTTTCACTCTACAGTATGTGCGAGAGCCGTTTTGCAGCCCCTCTGTTGTCCTTGTGTCACAACATTTGTGAGAAATATGCTGGATTTATGTCTGCCTGCATTTTTTCAAAGGCTCAGGACATATGCTGTGACTGTACTGGCAGCAGACGGATGGGTAGTGTAGCACGTAATGACAAACATTCATGCCTTCTGTAAAGTCACATGATCATAATACTTGATATTAATACGCAGTTTGTCTGACATAGGGTCCTGAGTACTCCCTGACCCACAGTTCTATGACTATTATTGGTTTCCTCACTCATGACTAAATGACAGCTTGGCATGACAGCTGATGTTACATGTTGTCATTATTCACTTTGACTGTTAGCCAGAGCCGAACCCTTGAGGCTCCTGGTTATCTCTTGTGGACACACAGAGATGTCTGTGATTGAACTAGAGAGGGGATTCTGACAGCAGAAAATCACAGTTGTCAGTGTCAGAAAAGAGGGAATTGGAAACTACTAAGAATGACAAAGCCCACAATAGCCTTACACTCACACACACACACAATTATCCAATTATCATATATCTTCATACGTCAAAAATATAATCTAAAAAAAGGCTAATAATAATAATAATATTAATAATATACACATACAAGTTTAGGGGGCCCAATATGGCACTCCACATTTCCGTTTTTACATCAGGTTCAGTTTGAGATTCTGTTTAAATAACTACTCAATCATTTGAGAACTACACCTTCCATATCATATACCTATAGTTTAGTAATTGGATTAATAAATTGTATACAAGATTTTTTTGTATTACTATTAATAAATACCCCTATTGTGTATTTGCTTTTCCATTAAGGTCTAGTAATGTTAAAGATCTGTTTATTCTAAATCACTACCAATACGTACATTTTCTTTTCTGAAAAGTTTTCCCCTAATTAAATGAAACAATTCTTTAATGATATGACAACTGAGAATCCGAGGACACAGGCCTAATTATTAAACTCTTGTTTATCTCCATTTTCATATTCGGGATGACTAGTTTTACACTATTTTTGATTAAGTGATTTTATAATATGACTCTCTCCAGTCCAATATACGCTATATGCTTCATACTTTATTACAATTATTTGCCACACAATCCAAATTTTCAACATTAAAAAACGATGAGGAAAATACTGGACAGGAATTTACTTTTTAATTACACTATTTAGAACTCGTGGATGCTATTTTCATTTTCCTTTAGTATAACTCTTAGCTTGTACTGTAAGAACTTATTTTTATATGACTTAGTTATATTTCATGAAATTACTTTTTTGCACGCCCTTATCGGAGGCTAAATACATTTTCTACCACACAGCTTTATAGGAATTGTCCTATAATGCCATGTGTGTGTGTATATTTCCATGTGCTGCCTGACTCCAAGTCTGGTGTCTTAACTAGAATCTCCATGTTCATCCTGAACTCCTGTAGTCCATCTGCTGCGGCTTGAGGGATAACGAACATCTTTCTTTTCCAATCCTTCCTAAATATTTTCAGTCTGGCAGGGAAAAGAATGTGTGTCTTGACTAGTTATCTGTCAAGAAGCTATTTCCATATTTTTTTGTACTTTGTGCTTTAAAAAAAAACATGGTTGTGAAATGTTTCAAAATAAATCCTTCGATCATTCACCTGAACTTCTCTCTTTGCCCAAGCAGTATGAAGCACTCTTTCTTTTATGTACTGCTTTACAAACTAGAATCAACCTGGAATATTTTGTGTCACCTTCTTGATGTGCGTTATACATGTTAAGTGCACCTCTTATTTTTAATTAGCGTATCAGGGAGGTCCAGCAGCTGCTGAAACAGAGAAACATCGCCTTCAGGACCGGCGACAGAGACCACTATAGTGCAGCTCGAGCCAACCTGAGGAGAGGCATCAAACTGGCCAAAGCAGAATACAGGAGAAGAATCGAGGTCCACCTGGAAAGTAACAACAGCAGGCAGGTGTGGCAGGGCATCCAGCATCTGACAAACTATAAAACCAACCCCGGAGCCGCCGAAGGTGACCCTGCACTGGCAGAGGAGCTGAACATCTTCTTTGCCCGCTTTGAGGTCACAGCACCAGAGGCCCAACAACACCACGCAGCCCAGAGCAGCACAGTCCTCACTCTGGAGGAACACGAGGTGAGGCGCTCGCTGCGGGCTGTCAACCCGAGGAAGGCGACGGGTCCTGATGGCGTCCCGGGCCGGGTGCTGAGGGACTGCGCCGACCAGCTGGCTGGGATCTTCACCAGGATCTTCAACAGATCACTAGCACAGTCAACTGTCCCACCCTGTCTCAAGTCCTCCATTATAGTTCCTGTGCCCAAGAAGCCCCACATCTCTGGTCTAAATGACTACAGACCAGTGGCACTCACCCCAGTGGTGATGAAGTGCTTTGAAAAACTGGTCCGTAGTCACATTACATCAGCCCTGCCACGCAGCCTTGACCCCCACCAGTTTGCGTACAGAGCAAACCGATCCACGGAGGACGCCGTGGCCACAGCTCTCCATGCCGCCCTGTCACATCTGGAGGGACAAGGGAACTATGTGCGGATGCTCTTCGTGGATTACAGCTCAGCATTTAATACCATCCTCCCACACAGACTGGTGACCAAGCTGAGAGACCTGGGGCTTCCTCACACAACCTGCATGTGGATTAACAGTTTCCTTTCCGACCGCAAACAGAGAGTGAAAATCGGCCACCACACATCCCCAGCCCTGAGCCTCAGCACTGGCTCTCCCCAGGGCTGTGTGCTCAGCCCACTGCTCTACTCCCTGTACACACATGACTGCTCCCCTGTCCATCAGAGCAACACCATCATTAAATTTGCAGACGACACCACGGTGGTGGGGCTCATATCTGGGGGTGACGAGTCTGCCTACAGAGACGAGGTAACGCAGCTGGTGTCATGGTGTGTGGCCAACAACCTTCTCCTGAACACCTCAAAGACAAAAGAACTGATAATTGACTATAGGAAAAAAAGGTCAGAGATCCCTCCACTTAACATCAGGGGGCAAAGCGTGGAGAAAGTAACAAACTTTCGCTTCCTGGGAGTCAGCATTGAGGACAACCTGACCTGGAGCGCAAACACCTCTGAGCTGCTGAAGAAGTCCCAACACAGAGTGTACTTTCTCAGGACACTCAGAAAGAGCAACATCACACAAAGGCTGCTTATCTGTTTCTACAGAGCCTCCATAGAAAGTATAATGACATACTGCATATGTATATGGTACGCCAGCAGCACAGCAGCTCAGAGGAATGCGCTCCAGGGGGTCATCAAGACCGCCCAAAAGATTGTTGGCTGCCCCCTCCCCACGCTGGAAGATCTTCACCGCTTGCGGTGTGTCAAAAAAGCCCACAATATAATAAAAGACACCTCACACCCTGGCCACCCCCTGTTTGAACTGTTGCCATCAGGAAAGCGGTACAGATCAATCAGGACAAGGACAAATAGATTCATGCACAGTTTCTACCCCACGGCAATCACCTGTTTAAACGCTGCTAAAACTAAGGCACGCTGACAATCATTCACACCATATGTTGTTGTTTATGTAATTTCTTGCACTTTGTAAATTTTGCACTTGGTAAAATCTCTGCATTGACTGGATGGCACTTTTAATTTCATTGTACAAGTGACAATGACAGTAAAGATATTCTGATTCTGATCAGTCTCTCCACAAATTCTGTCATATCATGACTAACACAATTTTCAGGCACAGGGCAAACTTTCAACATCATCACATTTTACTTTCCACCTTCCCGACTCTGCTGCTGATGAGCTTGTACCCTAGGCTTACTGATCGATTGAGTCAATCCATGATCTTTTATTTCTGCAATCCTTGATTCAGCTGCACTTTGTGTAGTTAATTTATTTCGTTCTTGAAAGTTCACACATTTACTGAAGTTTCCATTCAGCATTCTCTGATCTCTTTCAACATTTCAGCAGTTGCCAACACACCTTCCATATTTACAGCAGGTTGATTGTTTACTTTCAGTTGATTGTTAAAGCAAAGCTCCCTTTATTTAGGAGAATTTATTGCCACACGACATTCCTTCTTTATTTCCCACCACTCAAGTTTCTTTTCATTAAGTTGTAACGCTTTACTTTACGAGCACTTCAGTGATGCATGATGTAACACATGCCAAAATAAATCATGTCAACTGCATGCTTGGCTTTATCAGTTCTACTATAAATAGGAGTGTCAGTTATAGTTGACTTTCATCACCAAAATGTTATAAATTGCTGTTGAAGAAACTGTATTACTGAGTCTTCAGTACTGATTTCTACAGTGATCATACCATGCTGTGTTGCCTCATGCAAAAGATGGGAGAGAATTTAAAAAGCGAGAGGAGGGAAATGAAAATAAAACGTACATTGTAATACCCCTAGTTTCCTAGCTAATGACTATGCTGAATGTGGTTACTCCAGGGAGTCTTTCTAACCTTTAGTCCTTGCTAAATAATATCTCTAACATCAGCTAGTTCCAACTCTGTAATCTAAATATAATTGGAGCGGGAGCACCACTTCCTTAGCAGGGAATATGGGTCTTTATAGCTAGTATCTTCAAATTAAACCCTGCATATCTGATCAGCATCGCCTCAAATGCTCATGAGGCTGTGATAGTATCTGTAGGATCTTGTCACTTCAGCCGTCTATGAAGAGACACAGGCCTTTTTAAGTTCGCCTGCACTATTATGCATCTCACTGAGCAGGATTATAGATGCAGATGGCACTAAGAAATGCATCCTGCTACCATTTTTTTGTGTTTGTTCGGCTGTCACATTAAATCTTCATTAGAGAGTTTATCTACCTGCTATATGTGTATTCAGATATATGCAATCACTATTTGTTGTTAATGAAAAAACAACAGTTTTTTCCAACTACTTCCAAATAAAATAAAAAAAATATTGGTTATAATTGATATTGAAAATTATCGGAATACAACAGCCTGACATTTCAGCATCCAAAGTAAAAGTCATACAAAAGAGTCATACTGCCATATACATATACATGCCATAAGCATGTAAAGCATTTGGTGGATTGTTGGCACTTTATATAAAGGTGATGGGTGAATACCAGTCAGTAAATGCACGCTGATGCTAAGTATTGCTCCTACAGATGAAAAGGCCTTCGAAATCATAACAGTGAGGCTGCTGCTGCCATTTCATGAAGGGCTCCTCTGTTGTTTGCTGTTATAAAAACGAACGCGTACAAAAACAAACAAACAGATTGTACGCAGACATAGGGCAACACAACAAGGTGTTACTTTTGACACATTTATAACAGGGTATATAAAGAAAGGAATTGGATGTTTTGTATTGAGGCAGCTGTTAATTACTGCTTACACATTGTCTGTATGTATTTTCACAAACTACATCCATCTGTCATTTTATCGTTTCAGCTAACGATGCAAATGGATATGCAGCCTGTCAAAACAAGCCACAACAAGGCCATGGAATCAGCTTTACTCAGCTCATCATGTACCTAACCACCTAGGCTACAATTTCCCTCAACCAGTTCTCTCCTCAGTCCAGAATCAATGACTGTCTTGACTTTACACTCCTGTTAGCATTGACATTTGTTGGCCCTTACTTGCTTTGCCATTTCCTCTGGGGAGCTCACTAACACAGGAGACAGAAGGAATGAGGGAAGCAGAAAAAGAAGAAGAGAGGGATAGCCAAGTAGGATGGAAGATGAGGCTATTCATTTTAAATAAATAAACCGTTTCATTCTTACCTGGTTTTGTGGAAGTCAGAACGGTGCAGGAAAGACATGTAGAGAGAAGAGAAGAAAGAGTTTATGTTAGGAAAACCTTTAAGTAGAGAAAAACACATTAAACATATCGACATATGTCATCCAAATGCATCCAGTTGAATTGTGTTATAGCTTTAGTTATAAATATAGGTATGACTCAGTTTTGTTAGATTCCTTTTCTCTGCTGAAAGTTGCATTGGCAGCTGAACGTTGGCAACATCAATACTGCAAGAGATCAAGCCCTGTGTTTAAAGTTTTCTATCATCTCTGTTGTCTCTCTCTCTCTCTCTCTCTCTCTCTCTCTCTCTCTCTCTCTCTCTCTCTCTCTCTCTCTCTCTCTCTCTCACACACAATATATATATATATACTGGGCATGGTGTCACACCTTTCAAATATTCTTCAACAGATAACACTCCACAGAGGCTCTCCTCCAACAAAATAGCTCCATGTCCCCTGGCACAAAGAGGCATGCACCAAAACAGCATAAAGTACTGGTGTGAATAATTTATAATCTGTGATTGTAAAACTCCAGCATAGTGTATGTATTGTTACTTTCTATCATGACAGATTTTTGGGTTGCTCCATTAGCTGGCTGTGGACAGATTGTGATTTACATTGTGCAGCCATGCAGCACTATTCTCAAGCCTGGACAGAGGGCTAATGGAGGCACACACGCAGCTTTTATTAGCTGTGAAATCCAATAGCATCAAATATTAAACACTTCATTATGGAGCACTGCTTGTCTTGTTCCACAGAACAGCCACTTAAACCTACAACAGCCAGGAGAAAATAAAGAGAAAAGGAATATGCGATGACAGCAGTAATTACTGGAAATCTATTTCATAAGATGTGTTTGTCATGGGAAATTGCAGCGTGTGTGTGAGCTTGTGTATGTATATGTACTATATGTGTGTATGTCTGCACATGCTCATGCCAATTTGTGTGCTTGTACACATCATCGTGTCAACCTGCAACAAGGATAATGTTGTTTGTTAATAATTAATCCATATGTATCAAAACAACAGTAGTTTTCTCAATGGACAGAGTGGAGAATGTGTTTAATAAAATTAAATGTTACATCTGACATTATAGCCCGTTGAAGCCTGACTTAGTAGCGTATGCCAAACACAGTGCAGTGTTGGTGAGGGGTGACCGAACCAAGAGAGGACAGAGAGTGAGCAAGATTGGTGAAGGCAAAGAGAAAGAAAGAAAAGGAAAGAGTGGACAGACAGGATGGATGATACAGGGGATTGGAGTAGAACCAGACAAGCAGTCGTCAGGTCAATTGATTGACAGCGATGACCTCTGAATGATTTATCCGTGGACATGCTTCTGTCTATCAGAGCATCAGAGGCCATTTATATCAGAGTAAGCGGTGAGTGAGGACAGATGACTTAAAAGTTGAACCTCAGGAAGGCAGGACAAAAGTGTTTCCTCTCTACCAAAGCCTTCCTGTGGTCTAGTTTGCAGACCATCCTCCAAAAAACAGTTACTCAGAGTTAAAGGTGTCCCATTATTTTCTTAGTTCTTCAAGAAATGATCAAACCGTAGGACCTGCAGTGTAGGACCTTAATCAATTGTAATCTGGACCACCTTGACCATTGTATCACAGCCTTGAGGAGGTGTATTTGACTTTAAAAAGCACAGGCGCCCACTCTGACTCCCAAGTGTGATTGATATTCATAGAGGTTTCTTTGTAGCAGCTCTTATTTGTCTGCTACAGCAGGGGTTAAAGCCCGCTATTAAAAAAAGGCTACAAAGAAGCACAAAGAGTTTTAACTCAAAGGGAGCTGCTGTGCAATTACCGTGGTTGTTTTATTCATTAATGTACTTTATTTTATTGAAAATAATTTAACTTCAGTAAGCGCTTTGGCCTTCAGGCCCAGAAAACTGTGGCAAGCTGTGCCAAGATTGAGATCACAACCCCAGCAGTTCTGGAGTAGATCGCTGAAAGCCCGCTTTTCTGTAAATGTGCATAAGAAGAAAAGTGAGAAACATAGCACAGAGTGATTGTTGTGCCGACATCTGTTAATGCCGGTCTTAGCTCTGAGAGAGAACACACTAACAGTTATGCTCATACATTTTTATCAACCAAATTCAGTGCTAACGGACCATTAAAACAGTAATAGGATAACAGCAATTAAGCCCTGGGCCATGGGGGAGATGGAACCACTAGAGATAAAAGTGATGCGAGGAGAGAGAGGTAGATCTGAGGGGGAAAAAAGAAAGAGAGAGAGACAAATAAATGGACAAAAAACAGAGTAATCAAGTCTAAATCAGAATGTTACGTTGTTCCTAGGAGCCTGAGTTTTAACTCATCCCGCAGAGAAGATGGGAGATTCAGGGAAATGAATGACAGGGATAAGCAGAAGGAGAAAGTGTTTAGGATTCAATTAGCCTTGCCTCTCCTCATTAGACCGGGCCAGGGCTGACAGCAGGAGGGGAATGCAGGGAGGCCGACGAGGACATACGTCCTCTCTTCACTGTGGCAGGTAACATGTAAGCTAACATGTCGCAGAATTATCGGGTGGGAAACTGTAAACAACATCTACAAAGGCTTGTTTACAACTCACTGATTAAATTACTCTCTGACAAAATGAATGCACCTTAATATAAGTGCTAACAGATCACAGACACATACAGTATCATATCAACCAGAGCAGTCACACAGAAGTTATCTCAACAACTTCTCTCAAGTAATGGTACCGAATCGTATAGCATCAAACTAGAATGTCAAAAGTTTTTTCTCCAACAGAATCTTAAAGCTACATTCGTTGGATTAGAAATATGTGATAATTCCTCTACTAGATGGTGAGGGAAGTACCATGATGGACACTCCGGTGGATGGAACTTCACTACAGATCCTCCATCCACCAACTTCCGGGCCTCTGCATTATAGAGAGCTCCCTCAGACAGGCTATAACAGATCTCAACCTTTTTTGGACTCACATTGGGGCACATCCTTTCTTTGGAGCAAGTGAACTGCATAGCGCTGTGCTCCATTCACCTCAACACAAACAGTGTTGGTCTCCAGCATGTGAATGGCTGCTGAAGTGAAATTTTTATCATCTGAGCTTGGTTAAAATGTGGACATGAGGTAAAAACACCTTAATCTTTGATGCCACAGGTTGGATACTCTGTGTGTGACCATTTTGCAGTTAATGGTACCATGAACCATGGACAATAAGACCTGACCTGCAGAGGTAGTGGATTATGATGGTGTACCTCAATGAATAATTTGGACAGAGCCAATAATGAAGTCATAAACAGGATCTAGCTCCTGCCCTCTGATCAGTTAGGAGCAAGCAGAGATGGGAACCATTGATTTTCTCTATGGCCCTGGATGTTCTGTGGATCTTGTCTGCAGACTGCCAACTATGTGCATCAATACAGACGTGCCTTGCTTAGCCAATGACACCCTTCAAAAGACGTAAGGGGGAGGAGAGAGCCTGTTTGTGTCCAGGGGTCATCTTATAAATTTACTTGCCTTGGTTTCAATGAGAAACTGTGTTTTTGAGAAAAGTGAGAAACACTGACAGAGATAACATGTCCAAAAGCCAGTGGGAGACTTAAAAGAGAACATTTTTATCTGTGTATCTGTAGAACCAGCAATCAGGATGCGTACTTAGCATAATAAACAAAAACACTTTTTAGTAGATGCAGATGAACTTTAAATAACCGCAATTCAAAATAGTGGCCAGACACTCAGGACCTACTGCAGATCTCATCCCATGACCAATAATGTAACTGACTCTAAAATCCATAGTCTCTCTATATAAATGTGTTGTTGTCACCGATGATTTGTAGTTCTCTTAGGTCTCATATTGTAGAAACTTTTATATTAAAGCAGAACAAGGTTCTATAAAAAATACCATACAATACTGAACCAAAATGTAGTATCAAAATGCTAAAATGCACAATCCACAAAAAAATACTGACAGCCCATATTCAGAAACGCAAGCAGAAGAGAAGTTCATTACTCTTAGTTTTGTATAGTGATAATTGTAAACATAATTTTAATCTGAAACTCAAACACTTATTATACAGCACATGAGAATGTATCTACAGTAAATTAAGTTAAATATTACTGTTATTTAAAGGCGATTAAAAATATATCCATAAATTTGCATTTGAGACGTATGAATTATATTTTATATTATTGAGACAGACTTTTCTTTGACAATATTGTTTTATTAATAATGTATATAGCTGAATGCCGGTTGTGTGTGTGTATGTGTGTGTGTGTGTGTGTGTGTGTGTGTGTGTGTGTGTGTGTGTGTGTGTGTGTGTGTGGCTTTAGTGTCTCCAGCTGTGCTGGACATCTTCCATTAGATCTCTAATAAAGCTCAACCAGGTAAGAGCGTGCTGCCTAATCAACCCTGTCCATACGCACATCACCAACACTGTTTATGTTTTCAATTAGGCTTCTCACTCACCTACTGCTTTGTGCGTGCGTTTGTGTGTGTCTGAACCAATCACTTACAGGTTGCGGTGCACAGTACTCAGCGGGTAATCATGGGACTGTCACTGACATGCCATCAATGATGGGCATCCAATATTAATATTTATGATACTCTGAATCAGCCCCACACTGAGCACTGTGACAGCAATCACCCCAGATTTTTAATATCCCCATCCAGATCAATTCTGATTAGCATTTCAAGCGCTTGGTGGAGCCACACAGTCTAGTGAACTTCTCCTTGTTCTCAGAGACAGAGAGAGCGAGGCAGGAGAGCAAAACACAGCTGACACCAAGTTAAATCTGAAATTAAATGTTTGCAATCCAACAAACAAAGTGGAGAGAAGCCGATGGATTGTTCTTGAATAAAAAAAGAGGAGACAGCGGTGGGATTTAAATATAAATAAAGAACTCCACTAAACAATGAAGAATTATTCAGCCATAAAAACAGTCACATGGTGAGTCACAGGAGGTGCAGGAGACCCAGATGTAAAAACATGACAAAAGTACCTGGGTAGGAATTTCCATGTCTTTATTGTTGATATGGAATGTGACATTTTCTAGCATTAGAGGGAGGCTTTGGAGGCTCCTGTGAGCTCCATCTCTTCTCTACCACTGTGGTAGTGCCATTTTATAAACCTTTGTGTGGACTGAGCTTCTTTTGTCTTCTCCAGAAGACAAACCAATCTGCTTATCTCGAAATCCAGAGGGAGCGAAGGCGTTTGTTTCTGCAGATTGAAATAATACGCAGGAGAGGATAGTAACCTTCCAAACAGCTGAATGGGTGTGAGGAGGCGGATTGTGTGTCAAAGTGTGTGTGTGAGTCCCTGCATCTGTGTTATCAAGTGTGTCTACGTGTAAGAGAAAGCCTCTGCTGGCCTTGAGGCGCCCCCACAGATGTTTATTTGTAGTGACAGCAAGGTTTGTTCTCTCTGTTTTCCTATTTATCACACTGAGCTGATTGTATGGCTGTGGCCAGATCCCGCAGAGAGGACACAATCACCGCCACAACAGATATGCATGAGTAAGCAATACAGCTCTATGAATTTACAGACATAATCTATCAGCGTGGATCAGCTGTCCTCACTGAGAAAAGTGAATATAAGCAAATAGGTGCAGTAGACTATGTACTGAATATGGGACGTTAATTTGCCCCCCATCTTTTTTTTTTTTTTTACAATGTTTTATTTATGAGGGATATACAGTATTGAAAGGTCTGAGGTAGATCTTTAAAGATCATAGACTTCCTTGTTCTTGAAGTGCAGAAAAGTCACCTGGAAACAAATAAATGATAGACACTAGTCTGGCATTCTGGAAGAAAGGAATGGGGAAGAACAGGCAGGAAGGAGTGGGTAGCAGCAACTCCTTTGGGGAATAAAATGTTCTTTGCGGCTTTAGTGAAAATAATGACTCACCAAATGGAGCACTTTAAGGAAATTCACACTCCACTCTCTTGGCACTCCTCCTTTTCCATTCTCTCTCTTTTCTGCTTCCCTCTCGCTCCTCGCTTCACTGTTACATTGTCTTTTTGCCTCCCATGAGGAATATCACAAGGCTTCCATAAAGCATACAGTGGCACTCTCATCACTTCCATTCTAGCGTCTCCTTGCACACACACACACACACACACATGCATGCTCCTCTATATACACACATACACGTAGGTGGCATACACCTGCAAATCCCCAGTGTGAATCTTGACCTTTTCACATAAGTCATGTTTCCCATAAATATCTTCTTTTGTGTGCTTGCTTTTCAAGGTGTCTATATGTGTGCTTGTCTCTGTCTATATCTTGTGTGTGTGTGTGTGTGTGTGTGTGTGTGTGTGTGTGTGTGTGTGTGTGTGTGTGTGTGTGTGTCCATATCCCTGCGTTCCACTGCAGAGTTGACCTTTCCATCCCTGCTTTGTCCCAGATTAGAACTGACACCGCCCTCTGCTACAGACCAAACTGATACACATACTGACACCAACTCACACAGAGTCAAACCCACACACACACACACACACACATACAGGGTAAAAACGCATGCATGCAAACACATTTAGACAGGTGAAAAATTTCATCTTCAAAATGTCATCTGGTAAGAACGTCCTTTAAAGCTTGATTAAAAACGCTTTTTGACATTTTCAACGCCTCCTAAAAGAAGGTTGGATAATTTTCTAAAATCACAGAAAAGTACATAGTCATTTAAGTTCTTGCAACAAGATTTACAAGTTTTGAACAGCCGAACTAGTGGCTCTGTGAGGCTTTACTTTAAGTTAAATGCTCATATCAGCATGCAACTAAAACAAGATGATCACCAAAGTAATTAGGATTCATCCACTGGGTACCATGCATATCTGTAAATATTGAAACCAAACATATCACCCTATAGGAAAGCTCAGGCATCGCCAGTGATCCTCATCATCTGTGGACCATGAATGTCTTTCAAAATGGCGATCCATTCAATACTTGTTGAGATATTCTGGTCTCGCCAAAAGTGGTGAAGCAACCAACAGAGAGACAAACAATCACAATGTGGAAATACAAAATTTTCAGTGAGCATAACAGTGTAAGATATGCAGTCACTTTTTTTCAGGCTATTCTATGGCACCAAAAGTTACTACAGAGTTACCTGAGTCAACTGGACTTCATCACCCATGAGAATGAGGATCTATGTGCCACTGGTGATAGACGTGGCCCCATCTCAATAAGAAAGAGACCAGAGAATAAAGCTTAGACTGAGCTGAGCAACACTCCATTTCACTGATCGCTGAACAGCACCTCAGCCTCTGCCGCAGAGGGAAAATCTCACTTACCTGGCCTGAATGTGTGTTTCTGCCTGAGTGTGTACGTTCATGCAAGTCATCCATCTATCCCCATCCATCTCTGGCTGAGTGTATGATACTGTTTTCTATCTTCTCATCCATGTGCGTGAATCTACGCACATATGCATGTATGTGTGAGGGGTGAATTCGACGGGCTGTGCTTGTGCTCCTCTCCATGGCAACCGTTATCGGGTGACTAGCTGCTTGGACAACGGGTTTTCAGCCTGGTCATTTAACCTGAGCACTGACCCTCATCGCTCACTGCTCCAGTGAGGGGGGGCGGACAACAAAGTCAAAACCTCTGGATCGCACAGGGTTCATGGCACATTTCGGTCTGCGTGACCGTCACATAGATGTGTGTGTGTGTTTGTGTATTGTTGATTTTTGTTTTTTATGCACATGCATTTGGTAAAATGGTGCACAGACAGAGAGTAATGATGAAGAGGTAATTCAGAGAGAATTACGCTTGCACAAACACACCTGTGTCCCTTTCATCTCAGACAGATGAGCCGGTCATTTTACTACTGACCTTGTCTACACCCTTCAAAAAGGTCTGTGTTCTTCCAGGCTCCGTTTGCATAAAGTTTCTATGGTGACAACACAAGGATAAAATATAAAAGTAGTTTAATACCAAGTATATTGTATACAGTGCTATGAAAGTGTATTCAGCATATCCATCAATTTTCTATGTTCAATTGTTCCTTTTATAGCCAAGTTGATACAGGATTGTTGGTATCGATGTTGAAGAATTTAAAGGATTGTGGCCTCTTGGAGGTCAAACTATAATTTGGAGACAATGTTTCTAAATGATCTCAAAAATATATGATGGAATTTCTATGTGGAGTCTTAATGCTCCACGTGTCTGTGTGGGTTCTTCCTGGGTACTCCAGCCTCCTGACAGCCGTGCAGGTTAGTTGGTGATTCTAAATTGCCCGTAGGTGTGAATGTGAGCATGAATGGTTGTTTGCCTCTATGTGTCAGCCTTGTGATAAACTGGCAACCTTTCCAGGGTGTAACCCACATCTTGCTCAATGTCAACTTGGATAGGCTCCAGCCCGCCTTGACCTTGATAAGGGTAAGCGGTTATGGAAAATGGATGGATGGTTATCGGACAGGCCCATTTACTGGTTTAGACGTCTACATCCCAGCATGCATTGCATAAAAAGCATAACAAGGAAACTCCACAGAAAGATTAACAGTCTATCAAAGATACAAACACTTTCACAGTAACAGTTAAATTTACTTTGCTTACACTGAATCTCTTTCCTCTATAAAAGCGAGAAACTCATGCAGCCACAGGGGAAAGATAAAAGAAAACCTCACACATAAAAAGACCAGGGCAGGACCACCTTGTTGTAAGGTAACATCATATTTGAATATTTAAATACTAGAGTCCCAAATGCTATCCTAAGCACACACAGGCTCAAACAAACATTGTGACACACAAATATTTCACACTTATGCACAAAAAAAAAAAAAAAAAATCGCAGATGGCATTGGTTTATTATAAAGCCCATTCCCTTCAGAAAAGACAGAGCTACAGTACTGTATAGCCAGGGGAGAAAATGAATAGGAGCAGTGAATATGTATGAAAACGAGACAACAGCAAGGATCACAATAGATGGAGAGAGTGTTAGTAACAGGACAGAGAAAGACCAGGGGACCTTGTAGTGTGAAAAGTTAGCCTGGGAGGAGTTAACATTTCATGAAATCTTATTGTCACTATGAGAGCAGATGCTTGAATAAACTGGGCTTTAAATTGTGAATATCTTTAGAAAAATCCATATGGAGGGGAAATAATAAAACAGCTGCCTCTGGTGCAATAGGGACAGGAGACAGAGGGGATGAAAAAGTGACAAACAATTCATATCTGTCTTAAGAAGAGGTTAGGAACTGATACTGAATAAATCCAAAAGGCCAGATGGTTCACTGAACAGTGATCTGAGAACAGTAGGGACTTAAGCTCACTCTTATTTTACCATTGCTGTGTGCAAGCTTTGCCTCTGTTTCTTATTTTGGGATCAAAAGCATGACATCACTTCAACTTAAATCCCCCTGACAATACATTGAGTTCAGCTAATGACTGTTTAGTATCACCGTGTCAGGACACCATGAAGACAGAAAGCAAAGATTACGAAACGAAAGGAAGCAAGAAAACGGTGTGACTGATGAGGATCTCTTATAAACATGCTTATTCATTCATTTGCAAGTGCCGGGAAAAACTTCCTTTGGGAAAGAGGGGTCAAACACATTAGCTCCCTGCATTGAGCGAGTGCAGTGCTTTCAGAGAACTGCTAGTGCTAGTCTGTCAGGGATGCGTCACCTCTGCCTCCTCCCCAGTGTCTCATAGGACAAAGTAACAAAACTCCAGGGAGCATGCTGTGAAAAAACACGAAATGGCCTCTTACATAACTTCACCTTTATTAAAAGATGAATGTATAAATATAACACATACTGTACGAGGTAAACAAAGGAGAAAATAATAATAAAAGCTTGTAAAATACAATAGTGTATTCCAGAGGGAGGTAAAAGTGTTTTTAATTAGCGCTGTGTAATCACATGTGGCACATTTACAGTTAATAAACTTTTTATATTACTTTTATGTTTCATGCATTTTTCAGAAATCCCTATAGCCCTATATCAAAGGCCTGGAGGTCTTACTAATCAGAGCCCAGCTTTTTATGAACACATCAATATTAATACAAAAACAGAAGTGTGGATTAACACAACTTTAATGCCTGCTGATACAAGTGATTTTGTGGCCTGGCATAATTAATGTAAAGGACTGCAGTTTATATTGCATGTTAACATTCCCCTTGGTCCCGGGGCTAGTAACATGGTGTAATTAAGTCTAAACATTTGGACAGACACACACACATGTCAAATAAAACTTTAGATTAAACTTTGATGTATCTTTACTAGAGGCAAGAGTCTCCTCATGCATTTACAAATGGCAAATAACAACTAAAACTGGTGCACACATGAGGGTTACAAGCTTCAAAATGATCTCAAACACAAACAGACCTAAATGTTACAAGATAATTGAAGCTGAACTACTCGCCGTCTGACCGCAAGAAGCACTTTGTGATGTGATTTTATTGTGCATGAGAAACACCTGAGATTAAGTAAGTGACACTCAACCTAAAAAACATAAACCTCAATCTGATCTAGTGTTACTAGTCAGTAGACTTTGAGTCAAGATAATGCTGAGAGATATTGTAGAATGATTTGATTAATTCAAAGTTTTGTTTTTGTGCAATGTGTAAGAAGCTGTCTTGAGTCAACATCTCCACATATCTATCCATCTCAGTTTGTGTTTGTTACTGAGGCACTCTCTGGTTTCAAAAGCCACAGGAGTCACCTGTACAGTGTTCTACTTTGTTCAGCCTGTCCCTGCAGATTAGCTATTGCTAGTTAGGCAGCTGTCTGGATATACAAGACCTCAAAATCATAAGATAAATTAGTTGACTTACTGACATGGGACAACCATATATAACCTGTATTTGTTTAGAATATGCATATGACAAGTGGCATCATACCAATTCAATTCACTATGTTTCATGGATGAAACAAGAGATGTTACTTTTGCTAAAAAAGAAACTTTGACAAGAGGTGAAGAGGCTCCTTCATAAAAAAGCAGATTATGGAGCTATAACTGACCAGTGCGATGTGTGTAGAGGCCTGCAGTAGTTTTCAGGTGATTTTATCAAGGTAAACACAGTAAACAGCACCCTGGGCGCTGCACTTTTCAGAGGCTGCAGATTTATCAACATATCAGTCCTCCTGTGTTCAGATGCTACAGAGATTTCATGTACTGAAGAAGGAGCTTTTTATACAGGATAAAGCAGCTGTTGATAACTGATTCTGTAAGCATCACCCACATTCATTCATACATCAATGAAGATTAATTTACTGACTCCAACCACATTAAATACCATGGATTGCATTGTGTTTGAAAATACAGTTAGAGTCAGGGCCGTATTAAGCCAATGTGGTGCCCCTGGGCCCCACCTAACAGGTGCCCCACCCTGTGTATCAATTCAAACAGCATCCAACTATACACAGTACATGTAGGCATATTCAGATGCCTCAATTTCAAATGTGTATCAATTCAAATAGCTAAAATCATTAAGTGTTAGTGTACATCAACTCAGCAGACAAGCCAAAAACACAAACAATACATTCCCATTATCGTGGGAGAAAGTTTGACATAGAAGAAAAGTAACTTTTTAATCCAAAAAAAAAATCCAAAATTATGTTTTAATTAAAATAACATCAGTAATTTAACTTTTCCTTGTCTCTGACATGAGTTTTCAGTCTCCCCTCATGGAGGATTTGCGTCTCCACAAGCAGCTTGGCACACAACATGATCATGAGGTCGTTATACAAATATTTTTGTCCGACCTTGTTGCTTAATCTCCGCTAATTAGTTTGGAAACGTGATTATCAGTCCCGCTCGGTGCGCCCTGCCCTGCTCACCCCGGCTCTATGAGACGCACATCGGGATGGTGTGCGAGGCTCTCAGCCTTTATGTCTCTCGGAGGGAAACAGGAGCCGCAGTTTAACCCTCAAATGTGAATTTAAACAACTTAAATCGGATTAGGCTGCAAACAAAGAGTGCGCAAAACGGAGGAAATACCCAAAATATATGACAAGCGAATTTGTTTTATGACTCGGGGTCAGAATCGTTTTTTAAAGTATCGACGCATCGGTTTCAGTCAGCTCATTTAAATAATTAATATCAGTGGGTACCGTACTTGTGGACTGACCCAACTGACAGATTGGGGAAAGGGGGGAAGAATGGTCATGTAATCTCGATTTGTTTAATATTATCATTATTATTGTTTTTGTTATTATGAAATTAGTGTTCATGGTGAGTTATATATGGCCATTTATCATTTTCAAGTGAATAACACAAACATACAAATTAACGAAAATTATTTTTAAAGTTTGTGTCATGTGGTGCCCCCCAAAGTGGTCGTGAATGGTTGGTGCCCCTGGGCACTGTGCCGCAGGCCCATATGGTTAATCCGGCCTTGGTTAGAGTATTAACATGTCGACAGGTTCCTTTTATCTGTGGTTTATTTTCTATGTTCTGTCTCTTTCTGTTTGTTTATTTTTCTTTTGCTAAGAGTTTCAATAACCATAACAACACAAATGACTGATATGAAAATCCCTAAAGAAATATACAAGTTTTGTCATAAGGTTGTTGAAAATGCATACATGTTAAATTGCAAAAAAATGTTCCCTAATTATCTATTTGAACCGGGGAAGAACCTCCATATATGCTGGGCTATAATTGTGCACCAGCATGTTGGCTTGCATTATGCCACTTAGTGTATTATGACAGTCTTGGTGGTGGTATATGTCTTTTATTATTCTTGCTAAAAAGTCTTGCAAATGACATCCTAAAAATATTATGTGTGAATCATGCTTTAGTCTTCCTGTATTTCTGACTTAAATCCCAAATCATGCCTAACCCTGAAAAAAAACCCTGAGATGTTTCTCTGTTTTCTTCTTCTTTTTTTTTTTTTTTGCCATAGCCCTAAGCCAAAGTGTCACTGAACACTCCCAGGGTAAATTAATAATTCTTACAATTCTTCCTACTTTTCCAACACCCCCTATTGCACTGCCAGTCAAAACTGCCCACAGCCAGCCAAGCACTTAAATCAAGAGGAATCATTGCGTGAAATGCACACTCCAGTGCCATGCCTCAGCACCGAGGCCCACAGCAAAAAACTGTGTCACTGGTAAAAACCTTTTCTTTACCATGGCCAAGCGAGAAGAGGTCCCCTGAGTAAATATAGTTCCCATTTATTCCTGTACATCTTATTCAAATGTGTCATTATGCCCAATGGGAAACTGTAGCCTGCTGCTGGTGGGAAGTACATAAATTCACAGACTAGATTGGATATTGCTTTTCAGAATGGCTCTCTGGAGTGGTGTGGAGGATTGATTAGAATTGCACTGATGTTTCTTCTTCTTTCTTTTCAGTTAAATGTGCGTCTGTGTGTCAAGTGTGACGATGTGAGTGCATTTATGTGTGTGTGTGTGTGGGCAAGGGCTGAGGTGTGTGGCAAGAAGGGGGCACACACCATTAGACAAATTCAGAATAATTAATATTTTCATCACAGCCTCTGTGAGCTCCTTAAAAACCTCACAGCTTCAGATTAGGTCACGGTGCTAAACTTCATGTCACTTCCCATTTCCCGTGTAACAGGTCTGCGGGCAAAGTTATCACAAGGCCTCTAGAGCTCAAATGGACTCGTATAATCAGCTGGCGAAAATGATTTTGGAAATTGCCTTTTATTATTAGAAACACTCCATTACATCCTGGTATAAATACATTAACTGCACTGTATCAACGGTGCTAATGTTTCCCCATCCTCCTCCTCCTCCTCTTCTGATTGGTGTCCTCCCGCCCCAACTCCAAACTGCTCCCTCCTTCTCGCCAGACTTTCCAAAAAATAGCGTGCGTGCAAAATTTATTGGATGGGTTGGTGGCTAAATGAAAAGGTATGAAATTAAACAAATTAATTCTGCTCTTTGACTGGCTCACAGCCTCTGTGCCTGTCACTGCTGCTTAGTGTGATGCTAAGAGGGGGGATGAGGATGAGAGAGGCCTGTGGTGGAGAAGCCAAGGCTGGACGTCAACTGTCAAGCCTGGACACAACACTCAGGAGGCCTAAGGGATACCAGCAGTGCAACGACACTTGAAAAAGGGAAAATAGATAAGGAAGGAGAAAGGCTAGAAAGAAAATCGTAAAGATGGGAGACAGAGGGCTGAAGACAAAGAGAGGGACAAAGGAAAAAGAAAAAGCATGGCTCGAGGTAACTGAAAAACACAAGGGAAAAGGAATGGCGGGGATGGCAGTGGTAGTAGGGGGGCACCTTTTATAGTGTTGAAGCACTTGAAATTTATTGTAAATAACTGCTCCTGATGCTCTGCCGTTTCAATTTCACACAACACAATTCCACAGCTCGGGAGCAAATGTGTCCCTGTCAGCATCACTTAGTGCTTCCGCTGCTCTCTGCCTCACACCTCTGCCCCTCCCTTTGCCTTCTCCTCCTTCACCTACACTCCTTCATTTCCCTTATTCACTCTCTCTCTTTTCCAACCACTCTCACCTTATCCCTCCCATCTCTTTTTAATGTTCTTTTTAAATGGTTAGGCCACTGCAGACAGACAGAGATAAAGAGGTATGGTAATGGACAGTGAATGGGCAAAGAGAAAGACAATGGACAATAGAAAAATGGCACGACAAAAGACATATGAGACAGGAAGATGGTAGAGACATAATGGTAATGGATGTGCAAAAACCTTTACTTAAAAGAAACTATTTTGTTACCAATTTTATTGTCAGAAGTGATAAAGAAAAGAGACCAAAATGGAAGGACTGGTGGTGGTGGTGGTGGGTGGGGGTACGTCTTGATTGTGCCAGCCAATATTCAAACCAGTGTAGCACAAATGAGATGTGCAGCAACCAGAGGAAGCCTATTAAAGCTGTGGTAATAAAAGACACACTGTTCATTAGTGGGCTGATACCAAACTGTCCCTTTTCTAAGGTTCTGACACTAGACTGTCCCCTTCCTATACCCTCACCACAGTGGGCGAGGCAGGTCGGAGGGATGGAGAGATAAAGGGATAGGGTGAGAAGAATATTATTCATTTGGGCCATGTTGTGAATAATTTATCCCTAGGATGAGGAAAAGCTCTGGATCCATAATGAGGCAGAGGCCAGTGTTTAGAAGACTTTCATCTTCTACAGTCTAAAGACCCCTTATCCTGGCATTACAATCATGAAATAAAAGCTTTAGTGTAACTTTAATTGTCTATATACTGTATCTCCATATGTGCATGCACACACACTGACAGAGACTCCACAGCACGACTACTGTAAGCATGGAGGATGAGAATCAGCAGTGTTACACGTGGTACACCACAGCTGGATTAGCACTGTATGCTTCAACAGCGGCATCATGAGCGCTGACAGCAGCATCTGAGTGGCAGGAAGAATCAGTCAGGGAATCAGCCTGAGAGACGAGTACTGAGGCAGAGAGAGAAGCAGCAAAGACAAGGAAGAGTGGAGAAGAGAGAACGAGCAAAAGAGAGAGCTCCTCTCAGTCTGCAGTGGTTTGATAAGAGTTATTATTTCATTATCTCTCCCTGGGCCTAGTCCTGAGCTGGCATACACACACACACATATATACATATACATATATATACAGATGCACATACACACACACAGAGAAAAGATAGAGAGAGGGGCAGAAGTGGAAAAGAAGAGAATACAGATTAAGGACATTTTAATGAGTGGGATAAGAAAATCAGGCCACAGAGCACTTATTACGAGTTAGCACTGAAAATGCAAGGGAAACAATTCTTCCACCTTTTACTACTAGCCCATTTATTTAAGTGTATTACATCAGTCACACACACATAGCCACTGCACAACATGTGTCTGCAGTCCTAGCAGGGAGGTAGATGCATCTGCCTGCATGGCATACAAGTAGCATTTTCTGCTTGCCCAAGCAATCTCTCCTAAACTACTCAGAATTTGGTCCTGGGCCAAGGTAAAATTTTTGTGACGACATTTGTTTTATGCCCCTTTAATGTGTACAAGGTGGACTGAAATTCTAAACAACATGCAATACGATACAAAGCAATTTCACTCTATTTTTTAATCTTTGCAAAAGATGTTACAGCAGTTCATTACCCATCACAGTCAGCATTGTAAGCAAAATACATTTTTCACTTCTGTCATCAGCTTAGTGGACCAGTTCAGGAAGACCTGGATGCAATTCAAAGTGTGGTGGGCTGTTTGATGTTAGTAGCATATCCTCAGTTGGATGTTTGTCCCCATTAGAGATTTATTTGTCCCGCTGTCTGGCATAGAGCCAAGATGAAGCTGCAGGCTTCTTTTCTTAAAGCTCCAAACCGGCATCGCTCTCAAGCTTTGTATGCACACCATATACACTTCCATAAAACATATTGCAATTTAAGTATCATACCCACATTTAAGCCCACAGTATAAAATTTCATCTTAAAGATGTTTTAGAATCCTGTAGTTGAAGTCCATAGTGATTTCGAGCTGTGGAATATAAACATAACTGAAGATAATCTTTGGATTTATTTTTCTTAAATGTCAGGTGGGGTCAAAAAAGGGACATGTCAAGATCATGTCAGTCACCTGCAGATGACAGACCAGTGACAGGCAAGGACCACACTCCTGACATGTTCAGGGCATTGCAAAACAAAGCCGTGACAAAAGATGTGGATTCACTGATGCATATTAGGAATATATTAGGAATATGCATCAGTGACAGGTACACAAGTGTAGTGCAACACAAAACATGCACGCTGAGTTGCACAAACAAATACACACACAAGGTTGGCACCACCAACAGTGGAAGTCTTAAATGCAAATGCACGTAGCTCTCTCTTTACTGGACCGGACTTGTCATACAGCTGACAAACACACAGTGAAAACATCTCCTGTTTCCCCCTCCATGTGCATTCTTTCTCTCTAGTTTTCCACTCCCTACACTGCCTTCTTCCATTTACAGCAAGATGCGAGTAGGAAGGAATCGAAGAAGCACACATTTTCTGAAATGAGACATGGTTTCCACTCAGCTTCCTTGGAAACTGTCAGTGACTGATGACGGTGCACAGCTGGATCAGCTGTCAGGGAGTTTGTATTTGCAGATAGCTGTGATGTACTGTAGAAACAGTGAAAGTGTAACGTTAGAACTATTATTTTGTTCAGTCAAGACCTCACCCCCCCACATGAAAAGAGGAAGAAGGAAGAAGAAGTTGACCATGAGGGTGTGAACATTATTGTCATGGATCTGGTCACTCACAACTACACTTTAAAAATGATTTTAATTAGTTGATGAAACAGAGGACAAATTTCCATGTGCTTGCGCTTACACGCACCTGTACAGGCATATGTTACCTCATGACCCCTGCACTCCTCCAATGAGCAACGCCTGGCTCTGCCACCTGTTCACTTAAGGCAATCCAAACAATTTTTTGTTTGTTGTTCCCCGTTGGTGGAACGCACTACCCGTTCCAACCAGAGCACGGGTGTCCCTCTCTACCTTTAAAAACCTCCTGAAGACCCAGCTCTTCAGAGATTACCTTGTCTCCTAGCACTGCCCACAACCGGACATGAGAAAGCTACCCCTTTAAGACTTGTCATAGCACTTATTGCTGCACTAACGCTTTCTTATCGCACTGTACCTTGATCGTTCCCTTCTCTGTAAGTTGCTTTGGATAAAAGCGTCTGCTAAATGACTAAATCTAAATGTAGAAATAGAGATACAGTAGTTGGTTCAGTAAAGTTGACACTGTTGGCCCTATTTGGTTAATCCCATTCAATTAGTTGCTGTAAGGATGGAGAGACTGTCCACTTCCTTATATAATGCTCTTGTATTTTACTGCTTAAGCTTCCTCTGGAAAGCTTCCTCGCTTCATGCTCCTTGGAGGAATTAATATTGGCATATCCTTAATGTTTCGTGGACCTGATTAATTTCTGACTCAGACAAAGATAGCAGATATAAAGCAATCACAGATGATCTGTTGTCAGCTAAATAAGCTCGCTTCCTTCTTAAGTGGTGAGCACACATTAATAGAGTGGAACAGGGGTAAAGAAGTACGTGGGCAGTGTGGAGGCTGAACTCTTCACTAAACAACTGCGCTTAAAAGACAAGGTGGATGCGTTGTCATACCACACACCTGGGTGGACTTGAGTGCAAAAAGTTTGCTGGCACTTATGAAGACAGGTGTGTTTAAATAATAGGAAAAGAGCACAGTTGAAAGCAGGCTGTGCAAGTGATGCAGTAATAGCTTTGACATTTTTGCAACGCCATTTTTATGTAGCACTACAAAGTGCCAGGTACAAAGAGGTGAGAAGCTGAGAAGAGAGAGGAGGACACTTTAAATGTTCCCCCTTGTATAAAAAGTGCAGGGTAATTATAATGAAAATCTTCAAAAGATGAGGAGTAGCTCTTTTTAATTCAGCATGCACTTTACAGTTCTTTCTCTCTAGTGACCCATCTCTCTCTCTGTGTCCCAGGGGCAGGTGGAGCTCGGGGTAGAAAGGAGGGGTGTGGGGTGCTGGTCGTGCTTGGCAGGAACCATGCGGCCATGCTCAGCGCTTCATACTTCATTAGTGTCTCCTGTTTGCTCCCCTCCCATTCCACAGCCATCCCGACCTCATTTATCGCCACAGTCTTGTGGGGAATTAGCTCTCCCCAAGGGATGTCCAACAAAGGAAAGGTGTGAACGTGTGTGCTTACAGCAAGCACCTAAACGATACAGCAGTGCTGCAGAGTGTTGAAGCCCATACATTTGGTGCACCAAAGCCCCCCCTTGATCATGCCTTATGTTCCTGTATCTCACTGTGGCTCAGAAGTATGAAAGGCACGATGCCAGCAACTCCTCACTTAACCACTCCAGCCAAGCACTCCTCCTCACAATGATGTTGAAGCCATTGTTCCCAAACTTTGTGTTTGACCTGCTGTGCAGACTAAAGCCAAATATTTTAAACCATGTACACACACTAAAGCCCAACCTACTATCTAGCCTTTTACTCCTAAACATGGGCCACAGAAATCCAGTATCGGTCAGGCTCTAACACACAAATGAACACAGACATGAAAAAAGCAGCAGGTGTGCACACATTCACACCTATATATAAACCAGGAAAAAAATGAGTGGTTTATCTATTGCAGCCTCTGTGACCCTTTTAGCACTCTTCAGCTCCCCCTTTCACTTGCAGTACCTTAGTTTCTCATTTTTTCTCTCCAACAACCTCATTGCTCACTCCAGTTTCATGGAAAGCTTTCCACTAACCATCCTGTGTGTGTGTGTGTGTGTGTGTGTGTGTGTGTGTGTGTGTGTGTGTGTGTGTGTGTGTGTGTGTGTGTGTGTGTGTGTGTGTGTGTGTGTGTGTGTGTGTGTGTGTGGTGTGTGTCAAAAACACAGCTGGATTAGTGGCACTCAGAAAATGAAAAAGAGTACCACAGCTGATACAGTAGCAGATGGTTTTGGGGTCACTACATTACCTTGGTAATGGAAATGCATGGCAAAAATGTAAGAGAATGGAATACAAATAAATCATGTGTAAGGTTAAAGAAATTCTGTGCCCTTCAATACAGAAAAATAAACTGCATTTTCTTTATAAATTGCAGGTACCCTTGACCTGCTGATATTTCTATTGCTCACTTAATTTTCTCGATGAAGATTTGTTTAGGGTAAATCTAAAAGGAAATACATTTCCATAAGGAGCATTATGTATCTATGTATGTGTGGAAATCACATTTACACCAGCAAATTGGGTAGAAATTCACCTGCTATCTCACACTGATTGGATCCAATGTAACGGTTTTCTTGACCTAACTGAGCTTGAAAAGGCTGATAATTGAATCAATTCACCTACCGTTCTCTCGACACAGGAGACAAAGGGAAGCATTTTCTCACAAAGACAGAAAATGCATGGCGTTCCCACAGTTGAAGCATTTGTTTCAGACATGTCACAAGACCTTCTATAAGTCCTAAACATAGCTAAAGCCACATCTCATGGCACTGAAATGTGAAACCTTTCAATGGTTTATACCCACAACTTTCCCAGCACTTCTTACCACAGAAAGAGGCAAAAGACTAACATTTAAAGAGCAGAAAATAATCCCACCACTTGTCCCTGTGCTCTGGGAGAAAGTGGTCATGTTGGCCTCTCAATCACATCCACATGGCGCAAAACATTTCCCATGATCCCTCCAGGAATACTGAACACCCACAAAGTAATTACAATGGGGTGAAAGGCATGGTCAAAAAACAAATGTTTACTTGCCATGTTAGCTGACTGTCACCAGGGATCCATTAGGCTGGCTGGGACTATGAAATGTTAAGAATTTATTCAATACATCAGGTTGCTTTTAACAGCTAGTACCTACACCGTGGGACCCAAGCCAAGGCCTTGTCACTGAGATAGATCTGTGATTACTGTATAAAGCAGACCAAGGAGGCTTTGCCCACGAGAAACAAAAGCAGACACAGAGGGAAGATCAAGGATCAAAGCAATAATGGAGAGGGGAGAGAGGGCTGAGAGGGAGGGACAAACGCAAAGCCGAACAGATTGAAAGTGTCAGCGCCCCACTTTACAGCAGATGGGGATTTCACGATGCACAGCTCTCCTCTCGTTCTCTATTTACTATTCTCCCACTTAGGCTTAGCGAGAAGCAACTCTTTAGTGAGACTGTCATGGCTCTTGTCTAAATACATTCATATTGTGCTGCACAAACAAATGCAGCACAATCCAGTGCGGTGATATGAATTCGTCAGCAGCAATGTATGGTTACTTGCGTGAGAATAAATAACAGCAAACACACGGGCACAAAATATTCTCTTCAGGCAAAAGACACTAGAGGCATTACAGTGTAATTGGCTTGATACGCACACACAAACACACATCCTGCTGTCTCCATCCTCAAGGACTGCTGTGGGTTCAGCAGTAGAGCACCCAGCTTGGTAATGAGGGAGAAAACTAATATTTGGAGTGCATTAATATTCTTGATCTGAGGTGGCGCTGAGGCTAAGCACACCAGCCTACGCTTGTTTGTGAAATATGGTGGTGTTTGTGTATTGGAGGCGCAGTGGCGGCCAGGCGGAGAGCATCACTCAGCCATACGCTGGGCAGCTGAACCCTGTAGATCCGCTCGTACGCACTCAGAAGCAATCCATCCTCTACCCTCCATTACTCGTACTGTATGTGCGCAGATGCATGTAGCGCCGCACAGGCAGGCACAACCAGATGCTCAGTGACAGCGTAGGAAAAGGAAACTGAACTAATTTACATGTTTGCTGCTTCTCTCTTTCTTTTTGTCAATGATGAATTGAACAGTGACTGTCAATCTATAGAACCACTATAGGCTTTCTTCAAGAACATTAAATAACTTACTTTTATTTGTAGGAAAAAAATCCATAAACTGGCAATTCTTGCTGACTTTTAGAAAAAGCTAAAAAAATATGGAAAGATTTCTGGTACAAAAATGTGCCTGAAAATGAGACCATATTTCATTACTTCTTTCAGAGAAATATCTGCAGTGAAAACATTTTGTAGATGCACACTTTGATTTTTACCATCCTCTCCATGACAAATGTCATTTTGCAACAGGGGATGGAACAACCAAGTGAGTGAAAACGATTTTAAAAAGTAATAAATAATACAAAAAATAATTTAAAAAAATGTTTAAAACACCTGTCAAACTCCACTGGAGCACCAGGTGTCAAAGTCTGTGTTAAGTCAGATTAAATATGTGTTCTGAGTTTGTCAGACCAAAGAAAAAGTGTTATTAACCACCCAGCCAAATTCGAATGATTAAAAATATCGACAAGTTCATGAAATTAGGTGTCAAACTCGGGTACAAATGAGCAGTATTCTCAGCTCCAGGACTGTAGGGGCGTGACCGCTGAATGTGCTATCATTCATAGTCGTTTCACGTGTTTTCAGCAACTATTTTCCAACATGTATTTTGAGAGAAATCTCAGAATTGCCTTTACACAAACTTTAAACTACAAGTTGAATTTTAGCATATAACAAATCAAATTCATGCATTAATATTTTACTATAGTATATGTGACTATGACTCATGGTTACCACTCATATACCTTCCCAACACAATAAATCACAATAATATATATGAGACTTTGCATAGAGGGGATTTATGAGCTCTCAAGTGCAGCAGTTTCCCTGCTGTGACAGCCAACATGGCATTAGAGGTGCTGATAGTCTGTAGGGAATTTGGCCTGAGGTCACTTGAAAGAATCCACAAGTATACATGGGGTGTCACTTCTATTTATCCCTGGCTCCAACAGTCTGCTTTACAGACTTATGGTAAATCTGCTGAGTAGGGAGCAGGAAGGAAAAAGAAAGGGAGGGATAGAGTATTTGAAATGTTGAGCCACAGCTATTACACCTTTGACAGGAGAGCAAATGTGCGTGATTCAATTGTGACACAATATCTAATGATGCAACACAATTTTTAATGATGCCCTCTCGTTTAGCGGGAGCCTGCGGATGACCTGCTCATCCCATTGTCTCCTTGTCTCAATCACTGGTGTGTCACTAAAGCCAGTGCCAGGTCACGCACACACACATTTGTCTTGTGCCCGTGCCAAAGCAAAGGTGACAGAGATGACACCATAACAAGGATGACTCACCCTTTCAAGCTGGGCATAAAAACATCAGCCATTTGCATTTGTCAGCTCTATGTTAATTTGTTTTGACTGGTGAAATAAAAAAAAGAGAAAAAGTCCTGGAAAAAGCATATAGTAATCTGCCTCCCTTTGTTTTGATTTTTTTTTCTTTGTCCCTGCTGTAGGACATTCAGATCCTGGTGGACAGTGTATGTCTCTATGATTAACTGTTATTTTAGCCCCCTTACCTTACTGGACTGCCTGATTAAAAATGAAATGAAAACTCTAATGAAGCTGATATCTCTCTAGTCACCAAAATATCCCCAGCGTGCTAAGAGACCAAATGTGGCCCAGTCCCTAACCCCCCACCACCACCACACACACACACACACACACACACACACACACACACACACACACACACACACACACACACACACACACACACACACACACACACACACACACACTCCCATGCGAGAGAGTCCAATACCTCACTATCTCAGCCTCCTGGCAACCGCAGCTTTTATACAGATTGTATCTCCGGCGTGGCAGTGTCAGGCTGCATCAAGGCCTGGTAGAGGCATTAGCACATGTGGCTAACCAGTGAGGCTGCAGATTGAATTATGATTCTGCCTCATGTGGGCAGAATGAGCAGAAACACATGTGCTGCTGTCGCTCATTTAATGAGCACATTAAGAACATCAGCACACTCACCATAAAGCGTCTGCACAGACATCTGCATGTTGTTGGAATAAATAGAATCCTCTAACTGGGTGCGAGTAAAACCAGTACATCCATTCATTCTCTTTTTCCCGCAAGAATATGTGTTTACGGTCAAAATCTGGAAAATAACAGGAATAGATAGTTATTTTGGAGTTAAGTGATTGAAGTGATTGTCCATTTTTGAATGTTAAAGCAACATTCTTGCCGTAGGGAGCTTTATGCTCTAGGTATGATCTCCTGTGAGAAGTATGTAACACTTTACAATCAGCAAGTCAGACACGACCAACTATTTAACTTATTTATTATATTTTAGGACGATTTTTTTTCCAGTTTTCCTTTTGGTGTCCTCTGGCTAATTCGCCTCAGCTTTGATTTACAGAGTTTCTTGATGGACAGTAAAGTAAACTGCTGTGAAGTAAACTGCTGTTAGCTAATACTAGCTTAGTTTGTTAGTCAGACTGCCTGTACTGTGAGCTCAGAGCAAAATGAGGTTGTGAGGCCTGAGGCAGGTATGAATGCAACCAGAACCAGAACTGGACAAGCGGGCAGTGTAAATGGGCTTAGCAGCCTCTTTGGACATTAAGGATGTAGATGACGTTGATTCGTTGAGGAAGCTGAGAAGAAGTTTTAAATCTAGGACTCACTTTTAGTCGTAATGCTAGTAAGTAATATTATCTGGCTGCTATGTCTTGTGTTGTTGTGCTTGCTTGATGTTTGGCTGTTAGCAAAGTTGTTATTAGTTTTTGATTTATCAGTAATGTAATTATAACAAATACACATGTGCAATTGTCACACTGTTTGAAATCACAAAAATACCAACTACTATGAGATGTTGCTTTAAAAGGCAAGACCGAAAGACATACCTTGAAGAAGACACAACTAAAACACTATTCATCTCATTGACCTTTGCACAGCAGACTAAGATGGACTAACATATGAAGTGGGTGTATCAATATCCAACCACCAGAACGGGATTAGCAGTATCGTCAATAGTCAAATAAATGTATAATACTGCAAACTGAACTTCCTGTAATGTCTAACATAGAAAAAGCAAAATGCTACACACCAACAACAGAGACAAATGGCAAAGAGACCAGTTAGCACAACAACATGTTAGCTAGAAAGCTTCAGGTGGCCCAGATAGTTATTCACTCCCTCCAACTGACTGGAGACAAAAAGTAGAAAGAGAGCAAGAGAAGGAGTATGTGTGAGTGAAAGAGAGCTGCTGAGTAACAAGGCAATCAATTTCAGTTGTAAAAAATAACCTAAGTCCAATGCTGCAAGGAAATGAGAAAATATCTGAACTAAAAAGCAACTAATAAATGTCAAACCATGTGTTCTTTTATAATCACTCCATCCATCTTGCTCTGCATACTGCATACTGTATGGTACGGGTGAGCAGCCTTGTGGAAACCAATCGGGTAAAACCTAGTCTCTGAACCTGGGTGATGCTGCCCAGTGATAGGCTGCTTTACAAACGAAATGTCAGTGTTATTCTCAAGAGTAAAGTGTGGGAGGATGAATGGGGAAGAGACTTCCTCTAAAGGTGTGTGTGTATGAATATGGGTGTGTTTCCATGTGATTGTGTGTGTGTGAATGTGATTCTATAAGTCAGTGTTCTCAAAAATCTGTGTGAAAAAGTGTGTTGGAGAGGTGAAGAGTTGTATAAATGAGGGACGGTATTGGCAAGCCTGGACTGAGGGAGACTGAGATGGTGAGGGCAAGGAGATAAGAGAGCCGCAGCAAACAGCAAGTCAGACCAAGTAATGGAAAAAGGAGGGGTTGAAGAGAGAGAGGCACGGGGTGGGTATGAATACTGGGGAAAAGCAAGCTGTCTAGCCTTGACATACAGTCTACCGGTCATGAACCAGTGTTGCTCTGTCGTGCTTAGCTGTAAAGGCTCAGACAGAAACAGCATGGACAGACATTAGAGGTCACATCCCCTCCCCTACAGCACCAATCCTGTAATTGAATCTAAATTAAAGTCAGTGCTCAAATAATCCATCCCATAGATCATTGCTGAGTATGTAACATCCAAAACCCGAGCTCTGTCCTGTGCAGTACATTAAAACCCTTCATTACCATGAATAAATCGCCTAACAAGATATGAAGTGCCACTCCACATTGGATTCTCCGCTGTACAAGGAGAGCCCAATGTATCCTGGGAAATAGAGGGAGAGGGAGAAAGGGATGGGGGGTAGTCCAATCACTGTCAGTGAATATGAATTATACATGAGTTGCACTTTTAACACTGTCTGCTCACTTCCCCGCTTTGTCACTATTAAATATTCACACCAACATCTTTGTAGGCCATTGTTAATTACTCATCACAACAACAAAAGGTCTCAACCGGAAATTGCAGATGCCAACCTCCATTAGTATATGTATGAAGCTTACAGGTAGCACTATTAGATCAGATGGGTGGCAGCAAGTCTTCATTTTTCCTTGGCAGAGATATGTACATTTGCACACACCGTGTACAACCGTGGGCAAATCTACTAAACAATTGCTAGTTCATTTGTATTGAAAAAGTATCACTCTGTTAAACTGGCAAAGGTAGGCATGGTTTTTAAGGTGTTTTTAAGCACACATTCCTGGTCGACTCAGAATACAGACCTGAGTAATGGTGAGCATATTGCTAAACCGGTGTTTGGCATGTGTGGACTTATTTTTGGCAGGCAAACATACAAAATTTGTTTTGAAGATCAAGACTAAAGGATTGAGAAGTTTTTGAGATGCTGCAAGGTCAAAAGGCATCGTGTTATCACTGGACTTCGCCAAAGTTAGAAAACCGGAAAGAAGCAGAAAGGCTAAAAATGGAGTGCTTGCATTATCTCACTAACCCCTACAGATACTTTCATGTTCCATTGTTTTAAGATATCCGCTTTGGAAAATTCTGTTGCTAACCAAATACAATAGAATTGAGTCACCTATGAAAAACAACATCAGGTAAGATGTGGAATTTCTTTGCATTTCTGCAAATGTAATTTACATATACACAGCTGTCATTAATATAGACAGCTTTATACTCCCATTTGTTCTGATTACATTACTTATAATCAAAAACTAACAACAACTAACAACTTTGCTAACAGCCAATTCAAGTGCAACAACAGAAGACATAGCAGGCAGATAATATTACCAGTCCAACAGCAAAAAGCCCAGCTCGGCATCTGTCTTGCAGCCTTTTATATCTCTTGCTAGTGACTAAAAGCTAGGCCGAGATTTACTCCTGTATGGCGACCCTCTGTTTGTGCTTTCCTTTCTTTTCTTAGCTTTCTAAGGATTTAATGTTGCTAACGTTTTCTGGTTACCAACTGTTGATATAACTATGGTTGTGACACAAAGCACGTCCCCAGTCACTCACTACAGTATGTCTGGTAAAGCTAATGTAAATAAACAGCTGAACTAACTTTAACATTGGATTTAACTTTTACAATACTATTTCCATGCATGTTCACAATCAGATTTCAAATTTTACATCAACCTTCCTTAAACTGATATATCTACATATCTCAAACTTGCATTTGCATTAAGCGTATACATATTTAGGTAGAGTTAGATAATACACCTTTACATGTACTGTACACATACTGTAAACATAAACATAAACAAGCATAGATCTTCAATATCCACACCCACCTATTGACATAGCCAAAATCCTACTGTGATTTCCTATAGCCCATCCAGCAACATCAGATGGGAGACACAGAATAACACCAGTGTACTGACAAACACACTTTGAAAAACATTGTTTTGCACCAAGGGAGAGAACAAAGTGAGCAGGCAAAAGGAGTTTAGCCCCCAGAAGCAAAAATGTTCACACTTTAATCCTGAGTTAAGCGCCAACACACAGGAACCTTGAGCTGTGTGGCTTTACTCTACTGGCTTGGCTAACAAGGCTGCAGGGACATGCTGGAAAGTCACAATGCAGAAAGTGCAGAAATGCTTCTTTAAAATACAATCTGTATTTTTTTCACACAGAGCGCTGCAAGTGTATCCGTACATGTAAATTTGCATTTGCACATATGTAGGACAATGTTTAATTGTGCCCTGGCCTGGTTACATTTCTCCAGTCATCCGCCGACCAGAGTGAAGGAATGTGTGTGTATGGGTGTGTGTGTTGAGGGTGGTGGCAGTGGAAGAGAAAGTTGGGAGGGGGTGGATAGATGGTGTAAACACGCCAGCCTACATGGATTGGGCTAATATCCAGTTTGTTCCCTCTCGCCTCAGCTCCACGGTGGCTGCAACGCAATTTCTTCCAATTGACCTCCCTGCCACCACCACAATCACTCTCCAATGGAGACACAACGGCCCGAGAATACGGAGCAGCCAGCAGTGCAGGCCTGATGCTGGAGAAGCAAGCACTGAAGAGGTGGGGATTGAACCAACAACGTGGCGGAAATGAGATGAATTAGAGAGCGGGAAGGAGGAGGCACAGGGAGGTGAAAGAGTACATTTATTCTGTGGTGTAGTGGCAGTGACAAAGCACAAACACTTAGAGATCAACTAAGGAGGAAATTAGAAGCATTACAGCCAGCACTGGTTGTTTCAGTGTTTTCTTTCTGCCTGACTTTTAGTTGTTTCTGTCAGAATCGTATTAATGAAACTGTAGATAAGGAAACTAATAAAAAAACATGTAAAAGACTGACCTCAGCTGAAAACTTGCAGGTGAATAATTTGAACATTATGACAATTATAGGAGAGCTGGAATGTGTCAGTATACAAATGTCTATAAGTAACATTGCAGTAATACAAACATGAGGGAATTGCCCAAAGGCTAGGAACTAGATTTATGAGAGCAATAGCCCAGCCAAAGGCTAAAAGGCTTTATAACGGCAAAGGATTTCCAATAAAAGTGAGGTTGGAGCCCTCTAAGAGCAGCACTCTCGAGTAATAGGATTAGTAGAAGTCAAGAGCACGGCCATCTTAACTCTTTATGTTGCAGAAATCGCTGAGAAGCATCTCTGCCACAGCCAATACAGCTGTGCTGATGGTGCAAGAAAAAATCCTGAACATGCTTCATGACGCATGGCCCTGGCCCTTTGAACTAAAAACACACAAGCGCACGTTTTGTCTGCCATGCCAATGAAGAACAGCAAACATCCATACAGCGTGATTTGTAACACTTTTCTGGATCATGTCCATGTGCAGATAGGAGGAGACCAAAGAAGAATTGATGGACTTGAGTTTAAGATGTAAAGGGATGGTTGAAAATGATTAATATGCAGAGTAATGAATTGATGGCTCCTGGGTTATCTCTCATTCTTATTCCATTCAACACAATCTGCTGACTGCACCATGTTTCCCCAAGCTCCTCTCCCCATCCCTCCCACCTCGCCCATGGTAACTCTCTGGTACCCGTCCTTCTCATTTCTTTAAATGTTAAATGAAATTAGCGCAGTGCATCAGTGAGTAAATTTTTCCCCACTGAAAATCACTCGGTAATCTGCTGTGCACATGAAAGGAAGGCACCAGGGCACCTGAAGGTCGGGCCACATCTCTGGTTATCGCTCACCATGTGCTTTCGGGCCACATCTCTGGTTATCGCTCACCATGGGCTTTCCTTTTTTCAAACATAGGAGTCAAATCATTGATTCTTTTTTGTCCACCTCCCTCTCCAGTATCCCGCCCTGCAGACTTATTCCTCTGTTCTCTCTCTCCGTTTCTCTCCCTCTGTGCTGCTCGGCTGAATTTGTAAGAGGCAGTGAGTTTGGCTTTCCATTGAACTCAGTAAGCCAGCAGATGAGCAATGCATCCTCACTGTGCCAGTGTTTATGTGAATGTGTGTGTAAGCATGTTGGCATGTGCACACGCGTCTGCATGTGCACATGGGGCACGCTGCTGTTCCCCTCTTTTTCCTGTGAATGCAGCCCGCTTCTTTTCCCACAATACCAAGTAGGTTCATTTCTGTACCCTTCCCATACTCCCTAATGGCTTGATGGGTCTTCTAGTTCCCAGATATGGCTGTCTTAATCACCACACCACAGAGTCCCTGTGTACCAGTGCAAAAAGAGCACCCCCTTAGCTTTCTGGGAGCATTCACAATGCTGACGGCTCTTTGCTTCTTTCCCCTACAGAGACAAACTCTGCTGCGGAAGTGGTAACCACCGCTGGGAATTGAACTGCAGGAGGAAAGAGCAATGAGTGGTGGAATTGTGCAGAGATTTAATTCACCTCTGAGGAGTTGGCAGCTCAATGTATATAAATGCACTATACGGAGAGGAATTAGGGAAGAAAGGCAGCTGCTGCATGGGGTATCATCATAGCTATCTCAAAGTTAAGGCAGTAGGGACGTAATGCAAGATAATTCAATATACTACCACCACGGTATAAATGTAGAGCTGCAAAGCTTATCTCGCACGTCATTGCTGTTTGTTTGCTGCTGCTGTGGGGGTCTTAAAGAGATGATTTTTTGTGACAGGGAGAGATAGGCAGATGAAAATAAAACTGTCCAATTTTTTCTTTGTTTGAGATACAGATTCAAAACAAATACGATGCTAGACACATATCATCTGTTGTATAATCTCCAAACGAAGGGGCAGAGTCCTCTCAGTGGAAGAACAAAAACCAAAAGGTTAATATATATTGACATATTTAAAATAAATGAAATCAGCCTATAGAGCAAATATTAATTTGGCCTTTGTGGCTTAGTCAACCAAAGAGAATAAATCTTTGTACTGTTGATCGTCATCTTGACATTTAGATTTGTTATCAGCTTTTGTTTCAGTGAAAGTCTTTGCATGTCTGACTGATAATATCTATTAACAAAAAAGTTCAAGATGTTGTAATCATTAATTTAGAATGACTTTTGTTTCCCAGCACAGTGATGACACTCAGTCTGGGGTGGGGGTGTGTGGCTCTCTGTCTGTCTGCCCAGTCAGTCTGCCATGTGATGCCCAGACAGTGCTCACAGCCAACAGGCTAAGTCTACCCTGACCACCTACTGTCCTCACATCCCTATTGGCTATCCCCCCACTCCTCGTGAGGCTTACGGCTGCAGAGTTTGGTTTCATCCACATCATGCAGACAGCTAGTCACTGTCCCAAGCTATGGGCTCCAGAGTGTCAGATCTGGGGCATGCTATGACACTCAGGGCTGGCTTTCATTCCAGCCTCACACACTGACACTTTGTTCACTGTCACACTCCACCAGGACGTGCTAAGCAAACAAAACTAAGACTGTTCAGTCACTGCTCACCCAATGTGCAAAAAGACACATATGTAGGCACAAATATATACATGCAGATATGGACACACATACACAAACACACAAATGTGCACGCACATACATACACATACTGTAAACTGCTCAGCTGTAAGAATACAGTGTCAGCTATTGCACAGACGGAGAGGGAGGCAAAAAGATAGACACAGGAAAGAGTGAAAATAAGCTCAGATAAAGAATTGAATATGTAGGAGAGGATTCATGAAGAAGGCAGCATGAAAAATGCATGGCGACATAGAGGAATATAAAGACCGAGAATAGAGTGAGAGCTCAGAAACAGAGACAGAGCGACAGACAAGGGGAAAAGAACAAAGGAGAAGATGGACAAAAAAGCAGAGCGTCAGTCTTTGCATTTGGCATTCTTCTCGCTGTCCTGACTGCGTCTGGTCCAGCTACTCAACTGTGCCTTGAGCCTTGCTAGCTATTCAAAAGCCTCTCACATAGCCTTTCGCACTGGGCTTCTTCCACTTCCTCCCACTTCATTTTACTCTCTCTATCTCTCTGTCTCGTAACCTCCTGCTGCCACCTCAGCTCCTCTGTGTGCAGATGTCCAACACAGAGGCACAGGGGAAAGTTTCTGCATGTGCAAGTGCTTTTATTTCTCCCTCCATGCTCTTTTTCCTCACCTGTTCACCTTGTGTACTTTTGTAAAAGTTAGGCTACAAGGACGGAGACATTTGAATATAAGGCAATGAATGCAAAAATGTCTAATAACATGGACTTTACTAAATGCTAGCCATACATAAACATATGGCGTTACTGTCCACCCATTACCTCTCAATCCCCCTATAACCCCATCCAACATCCAACAACATCAAATGAAGTACGGAAAGAACACTCCTTCGTTATAAAAGGCATGGGGTGAGTTTAATTAAACAATGCTAATGAGCAACTAATTAAAAGCTTTCCGATCAAACCAAGCCAGTAATTACCTGGAGCAGAGATGGATAATGAGCACGCTACAATCACTGGCAGACAGGAAAACCCATGGAGACCTGAGTAGATCAATTCCCTTAGTATTGATGGCCACTCTCTTTTCTCTGTCTTCCTTCCTTCTACGTCTAAACCTCTGCTCCAACTTTTTCAATATGTCAGAGCATAGAGAGGATGAGTAAGGGCTGACATGGAGCCTAGAAAGGAGCTCTTGGGGAAATTCTGTAGCTGGAGTGTTGACAGAAACATCAAACATGCTTTTTATGCCAATGTCACTCACTCACAGTCTCTCACCCATACTTCCTCTGTCGATTGATTCTAATCTCCTAGTCTTCTTCTCCAGTGGGTTTCACTTGTCTTACACTTTCTCTCTGAATGGCAATTAGCTGTGTGTAGGGAACCTCTCTAGACTGATTCTCCACAGTGACGCAATGGTCTTCACTTCTTGGTCACACTGACATGTACGTGTCTGGGACTGGCTTCCCTTTGCAGGAAAATCCTTGACTTGGCTGACAGGGTCACTGCCACAGAGACTGGAGGAGTCACACCATCTAAACCACTCTGATGCCATGGGATGTAACAATGGCATACTCGAGTAGGAAGGGATGGGAGGGATGAAAGACTGGGAATGATATAAGTATGAAACTGTACTGAGAGACAAAGACGCTCAACGGCCTGTTAGATTAGACAGGAAGACAGGAGATGGAGAGAAAAAGAAGAAAGGAACAAGATGGGAAGACAAAGGAGCGATCAAAATGTGGTTGGACACAGGAATATGATGAATGGCCAGAAAGAATAAGGTAGGACATGGGGGATATGCAGAGATAGATCCAGCGTCGGGGAAGAAAGAGAGACAAATAGATGGATAGATAGCAATGCCCTTGCGGCATTTTTCTTCCTTTTGATCCTCTCCTCGCAAACTAAAAAGATTATCAGTTTCTCAGAAACGCCTCAGTCAACAAGGAACAGTCAGCATCATCTGTTTCTTCTTGTCTCTTTTTTCTCTCAGGCATCTCAAAAGAAGACTGTGTGTTGTTGTAAATCTATATACAGCTAATATTTGGGGACAATGGCGTATTATAATATATATTTGTTGTCCTTTATACTAAGACAGCTACCGTTTCATCATATTATTTACTGTGATAAGGAAATATGAAAGGTATTCTTGATGAAAAAATTGTCTCTCTCCTGCACATCAAATGAAAGTTTACACTCTTGTATTCTTGTACTTAGTAATTTAATACTTCTGAAGCAACACATATTACTGCTATATGTGATGTATTTCATGCAATTAGCCATGATCTATGCACTGCAGCACAGTACACACACACAAACACACATACAGAGCTTTTGAAATTTATTGCGCCATCCTCTTTGCACTTCTCACCCAAGATGTGTCAACCATTTAACCAGGTGGGCAGATCAAAACAGCACCTGCTGTGACCACAGCCCAGCCAGTATCACACACTTATTCTATTTTAGCTGAAATATTAACTGAGGCCAAGGCATAAAAAATTAAGCAAGGTCAATGAAAGGTCTTCTTTCTTCTTATTTTTAAAAGTTGTATTAAAAGTTTATTATTGACCAAGCCAACGCTTTATTATTTCAGGGCTCCAGACTCCGATTTTCGCTGGCAGCACTGGTGCTCTTACTTTCTCAGTTGGTCGCACTAGCACATGAAGTGGTCATACAGCATGGAAATAATCAATGACCTTGCAGGCTGATGAATAGATGAATAGATCAGTGTATCAATAGTACCGATGTTTGTATGCAGTCAACAAATACTTGTCAAATCAAATATCAAAAACAATATTTCAACAAATTTTCAACAATTTTGAAGGAAACACTTTTGCAACTTGTTGACCAATGAATGTGTTCAATCACTTTGGGCTCTCTGTGCCTTTAGTTTGGATTTTAGTGGGCATGTTTGCTCAAAAGATGCTGTGTGCTTTGTTTTGTTGTAGTTAGTGGAATATTTGAGACATACGTGGGAAAAATGTATGTGCAAGAGTCTGTGCATTAATCATTAAAAGCTCTGTTTTTACTATTTACCCCCCTCCTTTTAAAGAACACCATGGGAAATTCTGACTGATTTAATTCTCTGACCACTATTGCTGTGCCATTAAGGTTAGAAAAGCTGCACCGGTTGAAGTACAAATGCTTATCCTCTACAGAGCAGTGTTTCTCCCAGATTAAGCTACTCAAAGGCGGCCACGTAAAATTTTACTAGCATTTTAACTCTCATAAAATGGTCACATATGTGACCAAAATGGTCACATATGTGACCATTTTGGTTCACAATATGAAGCTCTGATGATGATTACTTCATGCAATGTTTCCTATATAATATCATAGGAGATTTTCTCTACTTTCTAGTCATCATTCTCTCTAAGTGAGAATGATGACTATTTCTATATTTTATTTTGTCGAGAGTTTCATATTATGTTCCGGGTGTTATAGCATCTCTGATGCAATGACCTCCTGATAGAGGGAAAATGTCGAATTGTTGGAGCTCTACGCCTGCAGCTGATACAACTACATCCCAATCTCATACCAGCAGGGGAATGTGTAAAGGGTCAAGGTCCCTTTCAGCCTTCCATTTTGAATGTCACACACTAAAAATGCAAGAAACTTGTCAGTGGATTTTGTCAAACCACTGCACACAAACCTAAGCCAGTCGGTTTGCATGAGCAGCGGGTACAAAGTATAGTAATAACACAGTATAGGACAGATTCTGATGCGGTCTTGAGGTTGATGAACTTCAACAAAGCCAAATTCTTTATGGACAGGCATATAAATGGACAATGGATTAGTGTCAGTCCATGTTAATACTAAGCAATAATGTGAGAATACAAATTGGATTCCCTATTTTCCTTCTGCATCAGTTTTCAACAATGATATTCTTGCAAATGTCTGAGTTAGAGCTTTAAAGTGAAAAGGGCAAATTATCTATTTTAAGCTTGTTAGTGGGTCACAGAATACACTCTCATTCAAACACACTCAACAGAAATTTGAATTAAACACAGATGCTTCACTGTGTCCTTCCCAAAAAAACTCCCTCAAAATAGATTCATAAAAAAGGTAGGTACAGTTTCACAAACAATCTCACAAAAGGCTGTGCCAGATGTTTACTTGAGCTTCTGTGTGGGCGGTTATTTTTATTTTTTGCATTGTTTTTAATGAAACAGAGAGAATAAAGCTACATCTTTCGAAGAATACTTTATATACAGGTATGCACCTACATAAAAGGTTAATAATAATGTAATTAATGTATAAATACATTTATACTGTACAAATTTACAAATAGAAGGCATTGGAATATAAGTATCACAATACCACTTATTTCCTCACCATTCCGAGGAAACATTATATTTCACCTCATCATTTTCCTTTCTTCTATCATTCTCTAATCATTATGGCAAATACATTATAGTTCATTATTTGTAATAGGGTCTTATGTAGATTCAGTGCACGTGTGTTTGATATATATTAGTTAACTGGATTGGTGCTTGCAGCTGTACTGGGTTTCCAGTGTGGGTCTGAAGCTTCAGCCTCTGCAGGACAAAGCAGCAGACTCTGGCAGACAGCCACCACAGATCACACTACATGTATCTACCTCCTCTCTCGACTACTCTCATCTCCTGTCCACACTTTTCCACTTTTCGCCTCTTCTGTGAGGAAGGGGGTAGAGAGAGACAGATAAGGCTGCTTCCTCAGAAATTACCTATCACAGCTTGGCAATGTGTTCAGCACTGCTGTCTGAGAAATGCTGAATTTGTCAATCTGGTTCAACTGAAAGGAGTATATGAGCTCAATTTTAGCTGTCGTTTTAAATGAGTCAAGTACTGTAGGTGTATGGATATCAGTGTGCATGCTGCATAGCTAAAACAGGAAACAAATCATGCTCTGCAGCCTTTATTCACATTTTTTTTATACCAAGATTAACCCAGAGCAAAGACCTTCACAACTTACAATCAGAGGACATTCATCACCAGCAGCAAAGCAGACCAGATTTGTATCGAGGTAAGATTGCTCTCTGGGGCTGTACAGTATAGTGGTCTCCCTCAGCTACACACTACAGTGGATATATAAACTGCTACAGTAGCCCACTGCAGTGGGGCTATGAGAGGCCATCATAAATTATAATAAACAGCATGGCAAGACCCAGTACACTGTTATTACCAAACCTGCAGTTATAAAGCACAGAAGTAAATGTGTGTAATGTGTATTTATTACTTACAAACTGCTGGGGGTATGCTTATTCATTATCTCATTGGAAGAGAGGTGCATTTCTGTAGGAGTTGCGGAGGATGTATCCTAGTCATCTGCAGACCCTCCATTTGAATCACAAACCACCACCGCCAGCAAGCACTACTCCTTTAACCTCAAGTACAGATGATAAACAGATCCACATCCATCCAATATCTTTTTCACATGAACCTTGGGCCTTTAGGGGCCTCTTGTTCACAAAGGCAATTTCCATGATGTTCAGAGGCTGTATTCTCTCTCGTTTTCAGCATAGCCCATACTTCCGTTAACTAAGTGTTCATTATAAATGTCTGTCTGCTCTGCTTTGTCTCTGTATGCCTGGGAGAGATGTAGCACTGCTATGTTGCGTTGATGTTTCATGCTTTATCTGGGACGCATCTCTTAGTAACGTGCCACAGTCTAACTGGATCACAGATGAAGTGCTATGATCAGAACAGATGGTTCTAGATTCACTTGCTACCACTCAGACTTCTTGAAAAGGCCTGAAATAGACTCGAAAAGTCAAATACGCCAAAAGGTGACAATTTGTGATGCGTGAACTGTTATAGTGGAAATGAAAAGTCATTTAAGGTAGCATACAAAGATTATTTAAGTCTTCTTAGAACACAGATGTTTAAAGCACAAGGTTTGGGCTTACTGTGTCCTCTTAATTGGACATTATTTCCAGAGTTGTGACAAAAAGAAGGAGAAAAGCAAGTGCTATAACAGAAATAAGCCACTGGATAACTCTGTAGAGTGTGTACTTTGAGAGAGAACATGGTGTTCTTTCCATATATATTTCCATACCATAATCAGATCTAACACTCAACTATCAGAAGTCGTAACTCACACATCATGTACCAGTGAGATTTCTGAGGCTAATTATCTCTGTTCACACCCGTCTGGTCTTTAGCAAGTTCAGGCTAACAGGAAGCATTCACAAATTCTCTTCATTCATTCATACTTATTACTGATGAAAACCTCCACATGGATCAACAAGACTGTCCAGGAGCTTAGTTTGTAACCTCCCGTCTAACTCAAACAGGACATGAAAACTTAGATGAGCTGCAGGGGTGAACAGACTGGACAGAACGATGTAACATCTGCTACTACAGGACTGATTGTGACATCTGGGAAAAGGGCCGTGCTGTACACGTTGCCCCTCTCTAATCAGGAAGACATTCCTCTCATCACACGAGTAAAAAGCATTCTCCATTATTACCCGCCAGCATCCTAAATGTCAGGTCTAATTTGTAAATGATATGCTACTCCTAATTACGCTGATATTTCCAAGAGCAAAACAAACCTCTCTCGTTCACTCCCTGTCTCTCCCCCCTTTCTACCTCCCTTTCTCTGGAAAATCTTTGCCTTTTTCCTTTCTTCTTTTTACATTCACAATTTTACTGCCTTTTTTTGGGAAGAAGAGAAATCCAATTTATGCAGAGAACACTTAAATCTAACATCTAGAAACTCTTCTCTAACAGGTGTCCTTTCACATCCTCGGGCACTGATTTCCTGAAGGTTAAAACACCAATAAGAGTCATCAAATCAAATCCTCAGACAGGAAAACTTAACTGTTGGAAGTGAGAAAGTAAAACACACCACTCTCTAAAAGAATCCAAGGTAGTAAAACTTCACGTTCTCTAATGGAGCTGACAAATGCTCATTAGTACTGTACAAAACAGCAAGTGTGCAGTCCTCCCTCCATGCAACTTTTCCACAGTGTGGATAAGTATAAAATTCAAAAAGTACTTCCAAAATGTTGTTTTTTATTGCACTTTCAAGTTTTTCCACTGTAATAGGAGTACTATACAGTACGGTATCTATTACCCTACAGTGTCTATATGTCTCTGGCAGAGAAGTATTTAAGTGCCGGGTGATAATAAAGCATTCTGGGGACGTGCATTGGTGATATATGAGATTACCACAGGGGTTAAGACAGCCTTTGAGCTATGTCAAATGAGTCTTCTGGCTCCAATAGGCAGCATTGGCCCTGAGGGTCAAAGAACAGGTCACGCTAAGACATCTCATGGGAGATGAAGGATCGTCCCAACATCTTAACCCACTGGGTATTACTATCATCATTAGAGATGTTTTTCACAACATAGCCTTGGGATAGAATAAATGAGCCTTTAGACAGAATAAATGACTGGGCTGAAAAAGGCCTTGCTTTACCACTGTAAGGGCAGAACTCCATGAGTCCCCGGCCTCCATTAGAGGAGACCGTGTGATTCTCTTTTGTGGCCTCCCCACGGCCCTCTCTCAGCGTGAGATGAGTTGTCTTCAGTCTTCAACTGCAGCCACCAGAGAGACATACAGACAGCCATACTGACTTCTGCTACTACAATTCAGACGTGGAGACTGAATGAAAAAGTTGGCACATCTGAAAGACGCTGTGTCTAGAGAGGGAACGCACTAAGGCTCCAGACGGTCTGGAAAAGGAGCGTCCTGATCTGAGAACCACTGACAAAGAGGCAGCAAGCACAGGGCAGACTCAGGCATCCCATTAGCCTTTGAGTCTAAATGTCAGTGTCTCCACTGGCCTAGTTCAGCAGGCCATTCCCCTTTCCTCTCCCTGAGGCCCACGGTGCAAAAATACAAACAGAATCAGGAAAAATGTCATGTGAGACAATAACAATGAAGTACAATATTTGTCTCATTTACGCCTCATGCTGATCATTAGTAATATTTGAGCAACACTGGTTGTTTGCAAATAAATAATAATGAATCACAACAAATTGACGACACAAGAAAAAGAGGCTTTTTTGAACTGAAGCATCAATCTTATCTATAACCTGGTCACCTGGTTAAACATACACAGTTGGTGATGAGCAGGAAGCTTTAGACAGATTTACATCACACAGACTGTGTAACTTTCTCTGTTTGTGTCTATACATGTGTGAGTGCATATGCTAGTGTGGGTGTGTTTTTTTTTGTGTATGTTCACTAAGTTCATCCTGGCTGCTGCAGCCTGGGGCCCTGCCCTGATAGTGGCCCTTAATGCCTGAGTGCTTTGTGTGACATTTCCTGGTAAAGGCCATTGCAAACAAAAGCATCTTCACAAGGAGCAACAACACAAATTCTCCTACCTTCCTCAGCGAAATGATAACCTCGTCCTAATCTCTTCCTTACAGATCTCTTTTCATAGCACAAGAAAACGTATTCGTCTGTCTGCCAATTTTCCAAAACTGGAATTGACTTGAGATTCTCAGTCTCCTATTACTTTTCCTGTAAGTTCTATTCTCAGTACTATTAACTGGTGAAAAGGCTGTCTAGGCGTTGTGCATACTTGAGGTTAAATAGACCGCTTAAAGGGGAATTTTTTTTTAACTTAAACCTCTGCAAAGCAAGCTATTTAAGATAGATGCCACAGTTGGTCTATTAAGGAGCCATAACGATGGAAACAAATGGACACTGAGGAGGACAGTTTGTGAGCCAACACACAACTGCAGCCCAATTTATACACTCTAAACATGGCAACAGAAGCTAACTGGTGCCAAAAGACTCACACAGCACGCAACTGGCATGCAAAACACTTGCTCTCTTACTCTCTCTTTCTCTGCACTAATTGCATGCGTGCTGTTTTAGCAGGCATATGTATACTCTAGCCAATTTGTTGGACAATAGAATCGCAATAACGACATCTGCATTGTGCTCCCTTTCCCAATCCATACCCTGCTCCCTCTCACTGTAACACTCTCTCTTTCCATCATTACTAGTAGCACACATTGTGTACACTATTGGTTTAAATTTGAACGCCCCAATTATCTTTTGTTTTGTATTTATTACCTTAAATGCTTTCATCTTGTTCTCTCTTTCTCTCCCGCACACATATAATACAGAATCTGCTAATAAAAGCAAAGGTAGGAGAAATTAATGACTAGTGCTGGCTTGTGTTTCTCCCATGGTAATATACAGTATATTGCTCGCTGAATTTCTATTCACATTCAAAAAGGGCAAAATCAGTTGGAGCTAGGGGTGGGCGATGTATCGAATATACTCGATATATCGCGGCTTGTTCTCCGTGAGATGTATAAAATGACTATATCGTGACCATCGAGTACTTGTCACGTAAAGCCGTCGGTATTTAATTCTCCGGAGTTTTGACTGCGCCGCGGAGCGTCTCTCCGCTACAGCACGAGCAGTTCATGTAGCTTATCACAACTTCACATCAACGTTACGTCATGACAGTCACTGTCACTATCTCTCTCCAAAAATTGCATGTCTATGCCTTGTGCTGCCTGTGTGTGTATCTGGGTTAAAATGCATGTAAAAAGAATTTCCCTGTTCGTGGGATTAATAAAGTATATTAAAAAAAAGAAAAAAACACAATCATTTATGACACAACAGATGCTTTTTATAATCTCTTCCATGTCGGAGAAGCAAAGTCAGCTGTTTGTTGTTGTTGTTTTCTTTATACACAGTTTATTGCGGGTCTCGCGTACTTAATTAATTTGATTGTGATTTTCCACTTTTGCATGAAAATTAACAAAAACTCTAATAGTAGGGTCTACTTGAATCATCATACTGATGTTATTTTTTGCATCAAAGGGTTGAATTTTACATTCATTGTGATTTACAGGAGAAATAAAAATATTGAGATATATATCGTGTATCGCGATATAGCTCAAAAATATCGAGATATTGCTTATAGGCCATATCATGCAGCCCTAGTTGGAGCCAACTTCCATCCTCGAGCTCAGAGGCCATCCATCGCGTTCCATCTTATCTTATCCTAACCCAAACAGCAATTAGCTAACCCAAGCCACCACGGCCTAAATCACATCCAGCATCTCTGGCCTTGGTTCACCATCCCATTACACACATTCCATGCAACTAACCTCCTTTTTATGACAAACACCCTGATCCCCTCTCCCTCTACTCTTACACTCAAGCGAGGCTGCCTAGGTTTGAGGCTAACCTATTCGCCATCAGATGTGCTCTGCAGTGCAGTGAGAAGGTTAAACATTATCATAGGCAGTATGGTTTTGAGAACGACTGGCAATCTCCCATTAAAGACACCGATGTGGCCACAGTGGTTTTAGCTTTCGCATAGTTAATGGTAACATTTCCTCTCTGTTTCAGCAGCTCTGGGGCATGGTTACTGTACACACAGCTAAAGGGAGAGTATTGCTTTCTAGCTGTTCGGATATTAGATTAAGTTGCTGTTCACAACTTTAAATAGGCTGCATGACTCAAATTAAATACAGAAACACATACATGGAAACTAAATAACAACACTCCTAAGCTCAATTACCCCTGGTAGAGCTCAGTGGGATGTGGAGACAACATCCACACACACACACACACACACACACACACACACACACACACACACACACACACACACACACACACACACACACAGAGAAGAGAGAGAGAGAGAGAGAGAGAGAGAGAGAGAGAGAGAGAGAGAGAGAGAGAGAGAGAGAGAGAGAGAGAGAAAGACAAAGGACAAACTGAGACACATCGAGACTGATAAAAAAACACAGGAAGCTGGTTTAGCAGTGGCTACGATGTCGCCAGGGAATTCACACAATTGTTGACTTCCATGTAGAGAGAGACAATGAGTTCAGCTTCATTGACTTCTACAGAGGCAGTGAAGCACAGTAATTACCATGGCCCAGACAGAGGAGGCGCTGCTACCACAAACACTCAGCACTGTAGAGGCACAAACATACACACACACAAATAGGCTGGCACACGCGTCAACCTTAACTGCATTTTTAACTAATGCACACAGGCAAGGGAAAGATACAGTAACCATTCAGAGATTATTCTTCAGCCCAAGGAGCAGGAAAACCGTCGAAGTAGTTACAATTGCAAGTGATAGAGGCGGATAAACAATATCACAGGGGAGGGTATGTGCTACAGAATAGGAACACATAGGCCAAAAGTATGAGAAAATGAGGAATGAGAATCCCAAAACAATCTAATCTGTCCTTGAGTGCCCTCCTACTGCAGCATTGTTCTGTCAGAGCCAGATAAGTTGGGAGGCGCTGCAGTGAGTGAACAGAGGAGAGGAGAGAAAAGAGAAAATCAATGATAAGAGTCTCCACTTGCCACAGTAAAGGACTGGGGTGGGTAGGTGGGGGAGTGCAGTCTGAGGAGGGTGGAGTTGGGGCAGGGTTGGAGGGAGGTGTGAGCTGGGTGTCCGGCTTGTGTTGATCCTGGTGTTAGTATGAGCATGTTTAATCTCTGCAACAACCGTGAACAATTCAGAATATCAAATGTCACTACATGTTGTTAACACAACCTAATTCCAGGGCAAGTTTTATTTTGTGGCTGAGTAATAAGTGACAAAGAGAAAGGGAGTCCATTCCTCCACGTCCAAGATAAGCAAATTCCCATTCCCCTGATGATGACATGAGAATACTTTATGCTTAATGTGCAGACGTCCCATCAGATAGGTGTAATATATACAACCTTTTTGTCTTCCACCTCAGGTCACCCAACCAGGCCCTGCTTAATTCATTAAATTAAATGCTATCTTAAGTGGCTGAACTGATGGACTTCCATTATTCAAAAAGTTTCAGAGCAAGTCCTTCAATACAATTACCTCTGAGCACTGCTATCTAAATTAAAGTTAAATATTTAGAAAATCTCCCTAAAGCTGCTGAAGGGATAGGGATAGATGTTTTATATTTTCATTTCCAAGATAAATCTGACTGCAAACAGATGAAGAAAAAAATTACTTGCTGTGAGTCTGTTCTGAATTTCCTGAGCACCGCGGGGTTCTCTGTCCAAACATTCAGTGGTTAGAAAAGAAAGCATGCTCGTACATGTTCATATGTAAAAGCTGACATACACAGACATCAGGAGAAGATAGTGGAGAGAATATGAAGTTGATCCAAGTATTTAGATGCAAACGAGGACTGGACTAGGAACAGTCAGGAAAGCCGCACTCACAACCGGGTCATCAATAATGCTAATTATATCCAGTATATCCATAGCGTATAGTCCACAAATTTTGCTTTCCTCATTGTGGCCCAGGCTCAGGCATTGGCATGGCTTAGCAGTGCTGTCAATGTGTGAATGAAAATTACTCTTCTACACACTGGCAATAACGTCAGACTTTTTGTGAGCTATAGATGGAGTGCTCCCCCTCACAGAAACATCAACACCTACACCTGACTGGACACATGCTCAACTTCCTGGTTCATCATTTGGTCTTAAAAACGGGACAGACAGCAACAACAAGGTGGGGGAGGTAAACACTTAGTTACAAGATGTTGATGCTGATGTTGTCATCATCTAAACCAGAGATCCCCAACCACCAGGCCACAGAAAAAGGAAAAAAGCCCAATGAGGAAACAGAAGAAGAGCCTTCGACTTCGATACGACCCATTTGTGAACAGACCAGGTAAATCGAGCCTGTCCGTGCAAAAAGATGATCAGCTGCTGGAGATTGACAGTGCCCTTAAAGATACTTTTCAGACTCTCGCATTCAACTCTGTCGGTGTTCTGGTTTAAGATCAAAGCAGAATTTCCAGAGATCGCCAAAAAAGCATTGAATGCCTTACTTCCATTGCCAACATCCTATCTTTGTGAAGCGGGATTTTCTGCAGTGACAGCGACCAAAAGCAAATTATGGAGTAGGCTGGACATAAGTAACACACTTCGGGTGTCGTTGTCTCCCATTACCCCCAGATGACCGGCTCGTAGGAGGGAAACAAGCTCAGGGTTCCCACTAATTCAGCGGTATCGTGAGTTGTATTTTTATGCACTTTGGTTTTAGTTGTATTTTATTGGTCAAAGCATTGAAAAGCATATGGCAAGCAGACGCCAAAGTATTAAGATATATATTTTTTTACTTTTCTTTTCTATTTTTAATAAATGCATTTTTTTAAAGTTGTTTCTATACTGGTCCGTGAAAATATTGTTTTACAGGAAACTGGTCCGTGGCGCAAAAAAGGTTGGGGACCACTGATCTAAACCATCCAACCAGCTTGCTTATTGGCCTGGCTGCAGCTCTCAGGATGCTCCAATTATGAGTCAGTGTTTTCCAGAAGTAATTTCTCATCTTTAAAAAACGCACAGAAAAAGACTGAATCTAGAGTGGTAAAGGAAGGTGACTACACGCCATTGCTCCACAACTCTGATAATTTACAGTGTGTTGTACGAGTTTGAAAGATGCTAATATTCAGCGTGTAAATTAGCTTTCCAGACCAACATGTCAGTTTGAGAGTCATGGCTTTCCATCTTTCCTTTCTCATCATGTTCTGACATAGTTGTTTTTGCTAGTGTGCAAAAACACTCATTTTAACTATTGATTTAACTATTGATTTAATCTATATATCTTGACCAGTCTACTTTAAACACATTCACACACACCCACACACATACACAAAGCTACATGTGCTGTTAAGTGGAAGGTTTTTTTTGTTTTTTGTTTTTTGGCATAGATTAGTGCTTCAGCTGTGGGGAAAGGACAGCCCAATTTGTCAAGAGAGTGCATGGAGCTAATCACATCAAAAGAACTGCTACCCAGGCTAATATAAGCCCACGAGCAGGATGCCTGATTCATTAGTCTGCATCTGCAGGACAAATCACTTCAATGCTGACATAGAAAAGCAACACACACGCAAGTAAGATCATGCCTAGTAAAACTAGCAACGGGCTACCGACGGGAGATAAACAATGCTGAAAATATCTGATTTGATGGATTAGATGAGACTTTGTGAATTTTGTCCTTGCAGTGGCTCGCACCGCAAATCTCTACATGGTAAAGTGGCGCTGCACTGCACGCAGCACCAATCATGTGTTTGCAAATATGCGTGTGCTTCATAGTAATATTTTTCCTCTACGGCACAGTTCCAGTTAGAGCGCCTTAGCTTCTTCTTTCCTTGAGTGTAAAATATGGATCAAACAGATGAAAGATGTTTGCACCTTTCAAGGAACGGGGATATATGAAGAATATTCTCCCATCTTAGCTATAACAGAGAGTTGTGCCCTTCAGTGCAGTATCATTTGTCTCTATTTTCTCTGTCCAGTGGGTATCATATCCGACTCAGCATTTCCACACACCCTCCTCTGAGAAGGCAAGCTCTCCTCCTGGGATTTTCTGACCAAAGAAGATATTACAGTTAAGGTAGACGACCACAGCTATTCAAACATATGGAACAAAAGATTGCCAGTGGCTGAGTAAAAAAAACAAAGCACTAAGATCCTTATTTACTTAACAGAGTCATTATACTGCAGCATGTCAACCATAAGTACTTTATAGTCAAAGCTTGTGCCAGCCAGCAAGAAGCCATTGAGAAGTATTTCAATTATAGTAATTTGAACGACTCACTTCTTTACCAGCCTGTCAACTCAATGATGGTCTTGATTTAAAGAAAATGCCAACTATATTTTTACTGTGGCTGAAATTAGTGTGTGTACTGTTTACATTGTACATGAGGTTGCAATAGGAATGAAATATAAAGCTACAGTATATAAAGCCCCTTTGACAGACAGAAAATTCAAGCTCATACATGTTGCCTGTCTGAGATGGCTGAGATGGTGTTATTACGCACAGCTTCTGTTCCGTAAATCCTTTTTATCATAGATACAGACAATGTTGTTGTTGTTGTTGTTGCGAGGTGCTGTAACAAGTCTTTTATCACCGTGTCTTTATTCTGCTTTTCAATTTCCTTTTCTTCTGCTCATCTCATTTGGTAGAGAAAAAGCGGTCTCAAGTTCAATCTTTACCACCTCCATATTTATACACGGGTGTGCTTGCACCATTTGCACACACTGTGACGTGTAAAGAAACAAACAAAGAACACAACCAAACCAAACCTATTTTCTTAAAACACAACAGGAACTGTCAAATTGCTGTCACTAAACTTTGTAATTTACCAAACTATGAATAATTGTGTGCATAAATTAAGTGAGTGGATAATGAGAAATGCCACACTTCTGTGATGAGAGGAAATGGAACACAGCAGTGGCCAATCAACTCATGAAGATTGGAAATAGAATCAACAGCCTCACCTGAGAAACATGCAGGGATGAAAAACACGAAGCGAGAGTCAATAAGCTTTCATGGCTCTGGTGTCTGACCAGCTGTAAATGAAAGAGGCATGGGCTTCTGTGTGGACATGGGGAGATGTGCCGCTAAAGATAAGATGTACCTCTAGCTAGGGTGGGGGGGGTTCTGTTTCGCTGTTCTCTCCAGCGCTTTGAAGCTCTAATGCCTCTGATCTGTCATCTATCTCTTGCCTCCCATGCTGTCCACTGCACGCTTGCCCACGAGTAGGACGATGTGACAGCACTGCAGCCAACGCACAGTGGGAAAGGTGGCCTGTCTTTTGGAAAAGGCAGACTATGCTAATGTAAATTCATTAAAGAACTTGGTTATGATGTGACAGTGAAATATTACCTCGCTGCTGTGCAAGGCTTGTCATTTTGTCCAGATTACCCCTGCAGAGGCGTCTAAAGCGTATGCATTTATAAACAACAGAAATCAAATGTTTAACAGCAGGGTGTGCTGGCTGGTTTTTTTCTGCTTTTTCATTTAACACTACAAATAGACAGCCAACTACTTTATCATGAGAAAGACATTGGTCACAAGCTGAAGAATCTGAGAGTTCAGTGGATTTAGATTTTGTTTGGTAGTCCATTAGCACTTGTTCTGAAATGCACCCAATAAAGACTCCCATGCCCTCTCTGCCCCCACCCACCCACCACAGCCTGGGGGTGTCTGCCTGGGAGGCACGTCAGCATGTATCTCCCTACGGTCTGTCTCTCTGCCACCATGGCAAATCAATTCTTAATAAACCATCTGAAGGCTTCCTCTGCGATACCTTTCATTTCCCCTCCTCAAAGCCGCAGGGCAAATTAGCCTGCCAAGAGGATAAGAGGGAGCAAGCGGCAGAAGAAAGCAAGAAAGAGGGGGATGAAAAAAAAAGACCCAACACCTACAATTAAATTAACAAATCACTGTTCTTAATTAATCGGGGAATTACAAGCAGAACTGTGGGTTTGAAACGTGACTGACATGGCTAGCCCTCCCTGCATCTGCTTTTGTTAGTGCTGCTGGGGTGGGGAAGCAGAGAGAGGTAAAGAAGGAGAGGAAAGGCAGATGAAAGCTTAATAAAAACTCTCCGCAGAGCACCCTGAGCTGAATAGCGAGGCTGTTACCTCAACTCCTCCTCCCATCCTTTCGTTGGTTTCCTCTTCCTCCCACTCTCTTATATCCCCGTCAATTCTCCCTTATAGTTACTCTCCCCTCCTACTCCAACTATTTCTATCCCTTGCCCATTACCCCTTATCTACTCCCTTTCCTCTTCTCCCTCTCTACCTTTAGCTGGCGCTGAAACCTATGTTTGCTAATGAGGTGTGATTGACAGCTGGATTACACCATCGCTTTGCAATCCTTTCATTTCTGTGTTTAGGATAATCACCCACCAACCCCACCTCCAAGATCAGGGCATTGCCTCCTTCCTTTAGGGACAATCGGGCACAAATAGAAGCCCGTGCATGTAAAATATTTAATTGTGTGTGACCCTTCCCAGAGCCTAAGCAATAAAACATTCATTATCTCCACTGTATACCGAGGCCAGCAATATGTCAGTCAAGCCCACCAACACTCTGCTCCATAGTTCAGAAACCAGTGAACGGTACAGAGTGAAACCATCTTTCTGTTCCTCTAAGTCCTAGCTTAGAGCAGAGAAAGTAACCCATCTGCCTGCTTACCAACCTGTCTGCAGCTCATCACCCCTTTCTGCACTGGAGAAGAGCAAACACTGTATTCTCTTCTTTTGAATGTGGCTTCTCCTCTAGCCCTCCTCCTCCTTCCCTCCCTCAATCCCTCCTTCCCTCCCCTTCCCTTCTTTACCCTGCTCGCTCACAGGAACTTGTTCCCTCGGCGGCCACAGGATTCACTTTGTTTTTGATCATTCTCAGATTCAGAGCTCGACAACTTATCTGCTTCTCTACATTCTCCCAGGCCCAGAGGAGAAAAAGCGGGGCCTTTTATTACCCTCGCTCTTTGCCTCTTCCTCTGATGTGCTGAAAAAGACAATAGACAGATAGAGAGAGGGAGAAGAAAGGGATTCTGGCCAGTGTGCTTTTAAAACGGTGTTGGTCCCAAGGCTTTTAACAACTGGCTCTCTAGCTTCCATGTAGTTATTGTCTGACCAATGGTATTACAAGGCCTTTTTATCTTTACAGACAGAGAAATGCTGCAATGTCACATACCAATCTTCAGCATTTAACACCTAGCTTACAGTTGTATAGAATATAAGCAAAAGCACAAGTATAGTTCTCCAAAACAGTCATCAACTTTAGAATAAGTCATGGTCTTTTTCGCTTTACAGACAGCGAAATGCTGCATTGTCACATACCAGTCTTCAGCATTTAGTGTCTGGCACACAGCTCTATAGAATATAAGCAGAAGCATAATTATAGTTCTCCACAGCAGTCATCAACTTCAGGTAACTTCAAGTATGTAGCTTTCATGGTAAAATGAACAACAGGTGAATATTCTACAGGTCTCTATAGTAGAAGGAAGTCCTAGTGCTGTACGAGTCACACTGTAAAAAATCTATATACTGCTAATTATGTTTAACACAAAATATGTTTCTTGTTTTACAGAGTTACATAGTACTATATAATTATAGTATGGTATATAGCCATTAATTTAGAGGTCTTCATAAAATGCGCATTTATCTGTTGCTTAGTTAAGCAAAATGTCAGTGAGTAAATCTGAAAGTTATTACCACTCCATGACAACCGTTGCTATGATGATCCATCTATGATATTTGTTATATTATATTATACATTTTATTGTGAAAGAGGTACACCAATGAGGTTCACTCTTAAAATAAGTGATTTCTACATCTCCTGCTGCCCTGCATGACCCAAAAAGACCCCAACAATATACACTGACTTATAGCATTACAGTTAATTGATCAGCAAAACAGATTAAAGAGAGAATACAAACAGCAACAGAAATCTTCAGAGATACATCTTTTTCACTGTAAGCCTGTTTATAAAATTCTGATTTGTTCAGTGTAATTCTACGACATCAGCCTTCACTTTAATCAGAATCACCCAACTGCTGCATCATTCATTCATTCATTCATTTCTGGCAATGTACCATCATGCTTCAAAATACTACATACATATGAAAATATATGCATGCCCACATGGATGCACGCTCCGACAGATTTGCACAAAGAGACATGGTGTATTCTAAACTTCTGAACAGTTGCTAATTTCTATACTGCCTGACACCCATGACTACCAACACAGTGGTTATTAGACAATAAACATATGTCATATTTGTCATATAAACCAATGTCAAATTCATCAAATATTTTTACCATCAGACAAGTTCCATGAAAAAAAAAGCTATTATTTTTTATGTCTACACTCTACACTTAATTGGCCCTACATCCAAACATAACAAAGATGTCCTTGAGCAACAATTTAACATTCGACCACAACCTCAAAGAGTCTAACTAGCCAGTAAACTCTGCCCCGAGCCACAGGGAGATGTAAAGACCCCCCTTTTTGGAAAAACAACAAGGTCCATCAAAAAAAGTCACTGTCTATCTGGACACCAATCATTAGATATCTGCTCCTCTGAAAGTGCCTTTGTTAGCACATATTAGCTACTACCTTGTTGAATAAAGTAGGCCCAAACACCCTGGGACTCATCATTGTCTTCTGATTAATTAACACTACTGGCACTCTGTTTGTCGACCCGCGACTCTCCCATCCTTTTCTCCCTCTGTCCCCTGTGTTCTTGCACGGCTTCCTTGTTCAGAGGCGATGATTCAACTGTGTGCTGAACTTAAGAACTTAATGGGGAACATTCACAGGGAGTTCAGGACACAATTAGTGATTACCATGTCTCAGCCATGTCTTCTGAGGGCTTCCATCCTTCGTTTCATCCTCCCTTAACAAAGACAGGGGATCTTCAAGCAAAAGGAATAGCATATGAGGCTGTAATGCTCTTGGATTTGTCCTGCCCACATCTCAGAGAGATCGTACGCTTGGTTGATTAGAAAAGTGGGAGAAATGGACAGAAGTCTCTTTAATTAACAATAATGATCTGATTTCAGTTGTGGAAAGTAGGCAGGGTGCAGAGATAATTGAGGGCCGGGTTAGAGGTGAGAACACTGAACCATTTGTTATCTCTTCGTTTATATGACTGTATGAGGATTTTTTATAACAATGACTGTAAATGCGCTTTTAGCCCACTTCCCTTTAATTATGTTTTTTTATGTTTTTCAATGGTGTTTTCCTCAAAAATGGCGTATTAAGAAGAATTATTCAAATTGAGCTCATGCATTTTTAATTTGCTGAATTCCTAAACAGAAATAAAAATTGAAAGTTTAAATAGAAAGTCAAAAAGAAAAAAATAAACAACAACCACAAAATGGTATCAGCCGTGTCTCTTCCATTACCACTGACTCTCTTTATTACAGCACACCAACAAAATATAGAGTGATGCTGCCATGATAGCTATTGGTTGCCTTCACAGTGGCTTAATTTCTAACATAATCAATTAAGCTGTAATTAAAATGCTGCCATACACAAACAGAGGCAGTGGAAGAGTTAGGAGTGAGTGGGCAGAAAGAGGACACCGCAGTGTTTGGGCCCAAGCCAAAGCTATACTGGAGTCGTGGGCGGCCTGGGAGGGGAATCTGGATCCCATTTATTTCAGAGTGCCATAATGGGTTTTTGTGTTTCTTTGTGTATGCGTGTGAAAATTAATGTGAAATAACAGCAAGCAGCACAGTATATCATAATGTGCTAGCTGCTTTAGGGCGCAGAGACTTATCTTATACTTCCTCTCCAACCATGTTAAGAGGAAAGTGTCTCTCTCCTCCAACTCCTCTGTCTATTTCTCCCTCCCTCTGACAGTAGCCTAGCTGAAGGACATGGTCAGTGTGACTCTTAAGCAAAGAGAAAACGGCCTTGTAGGCTTATTGTTATCCTGCTGGTGTAATCCCCATCCACCACATCCCAGCAAAAGAACAGCCCTGGGAGCGCCTTGCATCGTTCTTGCTTCTCATGACAAACTATTTTACGAAAGACAGCAGGGACACCTTACAACAGCCGCTGTGGAGTTTTAATCTGACACCACCAACAAAAAAAAAATGCACTTACCTCAGACAAGATGTGCATGACTGTATGTGTATGTGTGTGTGTGTATGAGAGAGAAAGCGAGAGGGCTAGTAGTGTCCCCTTGTCATCTTACAGCCTTCACAGCCCATGCAGACCATCTGTGCATTAAAGAGCTGGAGTCCAAGCAAAGTATTTAAACGGGTTTAATGTCTTCAGGAGGGCCATAACCTTGGTCCTGTAGGACCCCAGAAAGCCCATCATACCAAGGCAGGACGCCTCTTAATGTACCAAGCAGATGACAAGGATGCAGAGTTCACACACACCGCTGAGTAACTCAATCTGCAGGAAGTCTCCCACATTTGTTCATCCACTCTCCTCTTCCCTCCCTCCCTCCCTGTCTCCTTTGTCCCTGCTCTCAAAACAAAGGGAGAAGATGTCAAAAATCTCATTAAAAAATAATGGCCTCCACCTGCTTTCTTTCTTTTCTTATTCTCTCCTGCTTGCCTTTCTAATGACCAGCTTGGAAAAACCTGGAGGATACCCGCTATGCACAGAGTGCCGTACAGCTCCCTCAGTGCACGCAGCACACTGAACCACAGAACGCACACATGAAAACGTGTTACTGCTTCTACTGCATGACTTCGCAAACCTTCCCAAACAGTATCAATCAAAAGAACTCCTGCAGGTGTAAGGCCTGCCCCCCCTCGCGTATCTCATAAACTACTCATGTCTAGAACATGAAAAAAAAAGAAAAGCTGCACCATGTAGGCTAAATCTATATCAGTCTCTCAGGAAAATCCTCACGCAATTCTTTAAAACTATTGAACACATACATCAAGTCTGAGGTTACATGTTAAATACATATACGTCAAATGCCTATTTGTAACAGCTCCCTGAGGTCAGATTAGTCTTTGGCCCGTAGAGCATAAACTAGCACCCTGAGTATGTCTCTAGTGTCTTAACCGCTTCACAAGACACCCAACAAATGTCAGTCCTGTGCGTTTCTGTAATTAATAACCATAGAAAATGTACGTGTCTGTGTTTGTCTCAGTGACTGAATATCCTCACAAAAATTTGTAATAAAACATGTAATATTTCAAACAGATGGTGGAGAGAGAATAAGGATTTGTGTTCTTATTTTGCATTATAACAAGCGATTAGATGGTTGTACGGGAGGGGGTTGCAGGAACAAAACATGAATGATTCAGAAGGCCGAAAAAAAAGAATCAGAGAGGGATAGGACTTTGCAAAAGATTATAATAAAGTAAGACAGCATGATTCAAAACTAATAATGAGAGAAAACAATAAGCATGATTTAGACAGAAACAGGAAGAAACAAAGGAGGCTATATTCCAACAATGTCTAATCTCCATGAGGAAGCCTGTCTGCTATCGACCCAGATAACACTGCAGGGTGTGTATCATGAGATTTGGGGCAAAAGGTAAACAGGAAATCAAAACAATCTAATTCTGTTTGAGGCTGAAGGAAGAGAGAAAATTGATGTATTGTCCTATTCCCCACCTCTCTGAACCACTGAAGAGTGAGAGTCAGCTCTGATTTTGTACAGAATTGAAGGTAATTCTTGGTGTATTATTAATATCTGAGGCAGAGGATTCTGTAAGGTTATTTGATATTGAGCCATATTTCCTATGAAAATACTTATGTGCATTAAACTGGGGTTGAAATTGATACTCACTGTATATCAACTGCTGCGCTATGAGTTGCGAAAATGATGTTTAGAATACAAAGACTAAAGCGAAGTAACAGCCTGGCTATTGGATTTTAAAAAACAGGAAAGCTTCGCCAACCGAGGCAAGTGAGAATCATCACCCCAGGCCTTCTGAATGCCCGCTGGAGATTTTTGGAAATATTATCCTGGAGAAAAATTACACCTTTGAACAATTTGTTTTATTCAGAATGCAAAGCTTTCGCATCACTTTCTCCTGCCAGAATATCCTATAAAAATTATAGAAACAAGGCAGCGGTGAAGGGAAAAAGAAGGGATCTGGGTCAGAAGGGACAGATTTAAAAGCCATCAACTGCATGGTAAATTCGTACTGAATAGCAGTATATAAAGATACTGCAATAGACTCTAAGTGTGCAAATGTGTGTGTGCACAAGAGGGTTAGGGAGTGTGTATGTGTGTCTGTAAGGGTGAGACAGAGAGAGGGAGAGTGCTTACAGTGCATCAGAAAATGCATTTATGAATACAATTCCAATCCAGAGCCTGGCCAGAAGGGTTAAGGACAGATTATGGTCACCATAATAGAGACATTTATGCCATTCATTCTAACTGATGAGTTACTGGAGGGATCAAATTTTCAAAATAGAGCCAAGCATCAGTGGAGCTTTTAAAAACAAAGTGATGACTGCAGAAGAAATCTTCAGTTTCCTTTTGAGAAGCGGCACAGTAGTAGTCAGCATCGCTATAGCCCAGGTACTGATTCACCAAATCCCCTATACTCTCTCTCTCTCTCTCTCTCTCTCTCTCTCTCTCTCTCTCTCTCTCTCTCTCTCTCTCTCTCTCTCTCTCTCTCTCTCTCTCTCTCTCTCTCTCTCTCTCTCTCTCTCACACACACACACACACACACTGACACACACACACACACTTAGACAAATACAACCACAGTCACACATACAGAAAGTGAGGGCAGCCCAAAACCACCAGCAACCCAAACAAAGTCCAAGGTCAGCAGAGTGGGCTCACTGAGCTGAAACCACCAACCCTGGCTTTCATTACCAGGAACAGAATCAGCAGAGGAATACAGGGACACATGGGATGAGGTTACGTTAGCTGGCTCTGTTTATCTGAGTCAGTCTGGCCAGGGCCCAACTCATACTCTCTCGTCTGTGGGATACAAAATACTCCAAACATCGAGACAGCATCTATTGTGAAACCAAATATCAAACCTTCAAATTATTTTAACAACCAAGTACTTTTCTACACCGCTGAAACGGACTCTAACTAAATAGAATTTTCGCTACACATATTTTACAGCCGAGGAGTGGTGTGCGTGTGTGTGTGTGTGTGTGTGTGTGTGTGTGTGTGTGTGTGTGTGTGTGTGTGTGTGTGTGTGTGTGTGTGTGAGTCATTCATCATTCAGCGTGTAACGTTAACCAGGCCTGGCAGAGCTTTATATCTAATGGTGCCCAGTGTGTGAGAGGGGTAAAGAGGGTGTCACAGTTCTAATGAAAACCAGTCATAAAAGACAGCAGGCGTCCCTTAGCATTGACTGTGTCATACATACAGTACATGTACGTACACACACACACACACACACACACATACACACACACACACACACACACAAACAAACCTCTCACCCCTTTAAAACGCATTATCTCACATTCAAAATGCCTGCTGTTCCTCTGATGTTCATGTCCATGCTCATTTAAAACAGCATGATCAATTCGAGTGCTCTAAGATATGAAACTCAAATTTTAAAATAACCATGAAATGTCCATCTTACAATCTACGAGCGCAAACTAAGCAGTGTCCTGTTTTAAAATGTGTTCCAGCCATTAACTTTGGTAACCAGCGGGGTTTTCCAAATGAAGACAGCGAATTAATTCATTCAGCAGGAACAAAGCCGGCTGTAAAAATGTATACTTCGAAATCTTCATCTAACAGTGTTTATCAATGAAAACTCCTTAGTTGGCCAGAACACCCAGCATTTTTAGGAAGTAATCTAATTGCTACTCATTAAAAGGAGATTAATCAAAAACAAAGTCGTGGAAAGCTGAAAATGACTCATGAGAAGGCCTAAAATAAAAAAAGACTAAATAAAAGTAAAGCACTGAGGGAATTATGAAAAAGTAAGAATGCAATAACAAAATAAAATCTATTTTATACACCACAAACAACATATCAAAGACGGTACCATAAAAATTGCCTTGACTTTGCTCTCATATTTGCTGTTTCAATAACTGCACACATGTCTGTTACATTTTAGGCAATTTGGTACAACAACAATGTAAAATGTAACACTCTCCTCCTCCCTGCTGACCTCCTGTCTAGACCCAGGCATCCTCCCCATCATGGCCAAGGTCCTAGTTCTGTCCTTCCCATTATTCCCTCGGTGGCTAACATGAAATATATATATATATATATATATATATATATATATATATATATATATATATATATATATATATATATATATATATATATATATATAGTGTATGTTTGTGTGTGTATGTGTGTGCATTAGTGGGTGTGTGCATGAGTGGGTGTCATTACTCCTGCCCCCATCTGACGGTTTTGGGTTAAACAATGTTATTATTAAAGCCTTTCCAGGGTAGCTTCCTGCCTCCCTCCAGTGACACCCTTACCAACTATAAATCAACTGCCTGAGCCCTGTAAATCACACATGATGTGTGTGTGTGTGTGTGTGTGTGTGTGTGTGTGTGTGTGTGTGTGTGTGTGTGTGTGTGTGTGTGTGTGTGTGTGTGTGTGTGTGTGCCTGACCACTGCAGCTGTGTTCTCAGACGTACATGACGACACTGCAGCTGTGAGTGTGTGACAGCAAAGACGAGCACGTTATAAGCAAGATCCTTTCCAACACAGAGGAAAACAAATAATGAATGTTAATTTACAGCATATGCTTTGAATGTGATTGAAGGGACTACTGTGAATAAATTACAATCTGTTTGTTTTATGAGTGGAGTCTGTTTATTTGGTCTGATAACACAGGATTGTTTGAAGCTGACTTTTGTGCAGCTTACGTTAGAAAAAAACAAGTGTGCAGTAAAATCACACTAAAGCACCCTTTTGTTGGTGGTAAATTGGATTCCTAAAACCAAAAACAAGCCTGTTAGACCACCAAAGATTAGTTTCTGTCTGAAAGAAGAAACTGAGACAATTTCATCTCCCCAAGACCAAACCAGATAAATAATGCCCTCTGAAATAAATGGCTCCTGTGCGGCCGTGATGGCTCATTCTGTGATTGTTTGTGATTGTGTTGACACCCCCTGCTGGGCTGAAGACATCACTACCACACAGAGAGCAAGCTCACCACCAGCGACAATGTCCCATATCCAATCCCACTTCTAGCCAGGCTGCAGCACACTAAAGTTAATGAAACACTAAAATCAACTTGATACCTTCCTCCAGACTTATATCACTACAGCAAGGGACAAACAAAGATACAGACACAAGAGAGAAAACAACCAATAAATAATATACTGAACCTTATTGTACTGTACATCCTTAGTCTAAAACTGCATGCGTGTGTCGGTGTGCATGCATACACTCAAGAGAGAGAGTCTAGACAGCTGTATCCCCGCCAGGTCTCTCCCTGCTAAGGAGAGTGAGAAATATATACTGTGCAGCTGCCGAAGACACAGTCGACCCACAAAAGAGCTATTGTGCGCCCAAAGCAAAACAATACAGCTTAGCTGAGCTATGAGAAAAAACCATTGGGATCAATAGAGAATTGCAATTAGCCCACATTGGCAGGAGCAGTGCCAGATTAGACACAGGATGTCGATTCCATTTCCTGCACTATCGGGCCCTCAAACTTGCTTGGCTCACTGTGTAATTGGAGCAACACACATAAATACAACGGTAAGATAGTGCAGTGTGATGGTGACCGTACAAGTGATGAAAGACAGTGATATAATAACACTGAAGTCAAAAAGCAAAGCTTAATTCTAGCACACAAAGAGCAACAGTCAAGCATTTGTTTTATATCTGCAGACATGAAAAGTGTGAAAAACGTGTTTGTGTGGTGCTTTGTCCTTAGTTACCAACAATTCACAGAATTTAAACTTTAACCTTTTCTTTTGCATCAATTTTCCAGATGTGTAAGTGCTACATCAATAATCTGAAAATGACATACATGACCTGGCATTGAAAGAAAACCCATCACCACACACATGTCTTTTCAGTGTCCTTAAGGCAGAACGGGTGCTCACTAACCCACACTGTAAATCTTCTTGACATGAAAAGAAGTGACTAACCAATTAAAGATCCTACCTTTAAGTATGCCCTGGCTTTGCAGTACATCCCTTGAAATCAGCACAGAGTAGAATCTTTGTGAGAAGCCAGCTCGGCAGGGACCTTTGGAAGCATGCTCCCCATTATTCCTCTGGAACGAAGAGAATACAATGTAAGACATAGATAAACATGGATTCCATTGATTTCTTGCTTCTCTTTGGCTGTGCGCCTCATAGAAAAAGCAGCATATAGTAAAGTAGTTTACAGAAATATATTCAACAAGTGCATCAAGTATATGCTCCTGGGTAGGTACATTGCTGATTAAATATTGTTTAATCTATGTCTGACTGTATCTGAAAAAAATGTGCTGTGTAACCTGCTCCGTGAATAAACCATCACATGATGAAATGGACCATTTTTAAGTATTGTGCTCAGGGTTAAGTGAGGGGGGGAAGAAAACTGCATGAATGCAGCAGAATTTTCTCACTGACTGTGCAGAGGTCCAGAGAATTAAGGAGGAACTGAGCAGTGTGTGTGTGTGTGTGTGTGCGCGCGTGTGTGTGTGTGTGTGTGTGTGCGTGTGTGTGTGTGTGTGTGCGTGTGTGTGTGTCAACTACTACTCAAACGCTCTGGAGAAAACTTTGCAGAAACATTTAGTGCTCATTGCTGGTTCAATCTAACCATCCGACCCACTACAAGTTAAACACACACACACACACACACACACAGTGCCAAAGCTGACTGGAGGCTGAATGAAAAGGAGGCATTACGCACGCCTCTTGGCAGGGAATAATGCAGGAGTAAAAAAAAAAAAAAGAAAGCATAAATCTTTGTATAATTTTTCTACATTTTCTAAACGTGAACGAGTTCAGTCACAAAAGAGACAGATTGATTCAGCAGAGCTCGCTGCGCAGTACAACGGCGCCGACTTAATTCAGCCTTTATTGATTAAATGACGAGAAAAGGTTGAACAGCACCTTACAACTATAACTAAAGTTTAACTTAATGTGGGATTTTGATTTTTGTTCAGGGGAGCACTGCTGGAAGAAGCGAGGCGACTACATTAGTTTGATAAAGAATAAAAGTACAATCCTTGGAGATTAAATTGTGCAGGCGTAACTTGTGTTGCAGCCCGGTGCTGAAGAAGGATCGGAGCGGGCAATACTGGATCGTTAACTCTTACTTTTGTCTTTATTTGTTTTCCTCTTAAACAGTAAAATTCATTAGGGAACCAATTAGCGTACTTGTAGGGAAATAACGACCGGCGCTGCGCTGCAGCAGCACCAGCAGCGGCACCACATTGGACTGACACTGGACTCCATCCGACTACATGACTTTATTCAAGCTGCCCTTGTTTCCACACATTAAAATACTCACAACTCCTCTACACAGAAAAAGAAAAGAAATCTCACCCAGAATGTGTCAAGAAGAAGGGTTGCTGTCAGGACCAGAGCGAAGTCAGTTCTCATCGTGGCGAGCAAGCGAGCCAGGGCTGCCTGGACGAGGAACCAGAAAGAGGGTCGATTCGTAATTCTTCTCCAGTAATTGTGTAATTCCGCCTGTCTTGGTCAGAGTGTTCGTTACGTCCCTCCTTGCGCCTCCGTGAGTGGTGCTGCAGCTGTGCCCCGAGTTTCTCCGAGCTCTCTCATCTGCAGGTGAGCGCTCCGCTCAGCACCAAGGCGCAGCCAGCGTCACTCTCCAACCCCTCCTCTCACCCGGTTCAGGAAAACTCCACACACGCACTTAAAGAAACACTCGTTGGAGCTTTGGATCAAACAACCACACCTCTGACGTCTTTCCCGAGAGCCCAAATATTTTAATCCACCTTGTACTGCGACTTGAAATGCTGCGCAGTTTTACGGTGGCAACCGAAAGGGTCGGTAAACCATGAATCGAGTCTCTGTGCACGAATGTATGGCAAACTCATTAAGTACGGGCCAGGGAACTTCTACCGCTGCTCTACAAGCATGTAGTTTCAACATCTGATATGCACATTATTAGATTCAGACAGTTAACTCATCTAGCAGACGTGTGCAGCATTGAAAAGTTTCCATTATTATGATTTAAAAATCAAAAAAGTTTAAATTTAGACAAGTTACAGAGCAGAGTAGCCACCCCTCAGGTGTGCAGTAGGTATATCAAATTACTTGCAGGTGATCACGACTGAAAAGCGTGCAATAAACTCCCACCCACCACTCCTCTGTGCTCAGTCTTGATCACACTAAAAGAATTACATTTATAGGTTGTTCAGTCTGTCCCTGCATGATAATGTCATAAGATGAAATATCATTAGTGCATTTTTCTGCTAGGGCGGATTTGTTCTCTGTGATATTCTCACTTTAAGAATGCACAGTCTGTCAGGTTTGGTTTAATTTAGAAATCCTTTTGACAAAGGGGGTGTTGGTGGGTGAAATTTAAAGACTTTATATGAATACAAAGCCAGATTTGAAAGTTGACCCTGTTTTGGTGAGAGCTTCTGTTGATAGGCCATGATTTCCATTTTTATGACATTTATTAACCGAGTCATGGAATGTTCTACAGCCGTTTTCTGTTTTGTAGATATGCAATTAATGGTGTTGGACTTTGATTATCATACAGGCTTGCTTCACTGAACTCACTGAATACTCAGCCTACATTTTTCAACAAATCTAATACTGTCTGTCTCTGAGACTGAGATTGTAAAAGAGGGATTTCATCAAAAGAAAAGCTGAACAAAGGTTAGTTCAAAAGGTTTTCAACGTGAAGCCAAATGTCACACAAAAATGGAACTTCACTCACATTGAAGAGAACTTCCTTTACCAAAAAGAGATGTCTTTTGACTAAAAAAGGTCAACCGGGCCATGTCCGAGCACTACCTTATACTGTGTGCATGCATTTAAACACTACCTCTACTAGTAGCACTTCCTGTGCCTCAACAGTGTCTCATGGCTACATAAAACCTTCCCCTATACAAAAAGTAGAACAATATCAATGTTAGCCCGTCTGTCTGGCCTTTTGGGCTACTAATGACCTTTATATTGTGCTGTCTGTGATTGGCAGACTGGTCTCCATATATGCTTAGTGAGCCAATGGGCTCTAATCCTATCAAAAAAAAATATTACTCTGCTTTAGTAGGCGGCTGCTCAGCCAATTTTCTCTGTGTGACATCAAGCCATTTTACCACCTCTCTCATCCCAGTCCCTCGGATGAACACTCCCATCCACAGTCCTTTTTTATTTTTGATGGGCTCTGTGGCATGGTTATGATTTTTGTCCTGTTAAATGCTATGATTGGCAGGTCTCTCTCTGATTCTGTCACTCTGGGTGGTGTGTGTAGCCCAGAGTAAGTTTCAGTATGTCTTTCACCAGTCAGAAAGTTTATACCGGATCATTCTGTAAAATCCCAAATTACATTATTTATTCAACCGATTTATTACAGTAATTTGACAACTGCAGTGTGGTTAGCTAAGTTTCAGCAAATAAAACTAGTTTGTGGTAATGGCAAATGGTAATGTAGTCATGGTTTAAAATATGCACTTTTTGTCATAGGTGTGGGTATATTGGCATTGAGGTGTGACTTGGACTTAAGTCTTTTTTTTTAAAGACTTGACAGAGAATAAATTACCTGAGAAGTTTCACGACTTAACTTGTGAGACGATAACGAATCACTTGCCTCTGTTCATTTTATGTTTTCAGTTTAACCCTCTGTGTCTGAGCAATCGCTATTTCTTTCGCCATTAAAAGGAGCCCAGAGGGTTAGATATAAAATATTAAATGTTCAACTTTGTCAATGTTGACATTACAAGTGTCTGTTTAATGTTACACAGTGCAAGGACACACTGGTAATGGCATTGTCATGACTGGATGACTAACCTGTCAGTCAAGCTCCTCACAATGCTACCTAATGGTCTTTGGATCAGATCAGATCATCATCGTGCCTGTGTCAGGCTAAAATAAGAACATTATATTACATTTATTTAACGGAATGTCAAGAAATAGTATAATAATCACTCATACTTTTTGGGGTGGTGTTGGGGTTGCTTGATTTCACCTGACTGGCCCAAGAAAACTTACATGACTTTGATGTTTGCTGAGCTGAGCCATGAGCAATTGAAACTATTCAAGCCATGCTGGCACAGTGCGAGGTTTACACAGGATAACAGGTAAAGGTTCTGTTTGTCTAAATTATGTGTTAGAGATGTGCTGGTTCACATGGACCAAAGTACAGCTCGTCACAAGCCACCACCAGCTCACGGTGGTTGTTTCTGCTTGTATTACTGTAGACCCCTCTGCATATTTTAGAACAAATCTACTGAAATAGAAGGATTTCACTGCTACCTAAAACTCTTGTAGCCCTGTGGCTATTATTTTCATTCATTCATATACAGATATTAAAATGTTTGTGTTAGTAATAAATAATAGTTCATGAAGTGTAAATATGTTTAAAAAAAAGTCAGTTCATATACAGTTAAAAGTCAGAGATAAAAGGGTGGTGTTAGTTTTAAAATCCATATGATTGTCAGCACAAAAGCTTGGAGACCGCATTTGTTTGTGGGGTAGTGAAGCATCTCTTTAATCTCTCATCTTTGAATGTATGTAGCCATAGCCAATCCTGTCCTCAGCTTGTTCAGGTAGGAGGGTCTTCATCACCGACGTGCCGCAGCACGTTAGCGACGGCAGAGGTTGCCTTATCGGCGTCCGAGCTGGATAGCTATAAACTGAAAAAATACTCCTAACTCCCAAGACGGACGGAGAGTCGTCCCGTGGTTTATGTATCAGAACTCTGAGAAGCTGCCGGAGGTAAATTCATGTGTTTAAATGTACTCGGTACTGTTGTGTAATTGTAATGTGTTAAAGACGAGCTAAATTGCTAATCGCTGCTAGCCTTTAGCTTAGCCTGCTCATAGACTAGCACATGGTTAATTCTGCATTGCAGTTAGCAATTGCCAATTTGTTTGAGACCTACTGTTGGTTTTTCGCCATGAATAAGCCTGTAACTAAGTTACTGAGAGGAATTATGTGATTCAGGACCGGACATTTGCCATAAGAGGGAGAGAGAGCGAGGACCGGGAGAGCCCTGGACCTTTGGAGAGAGACTGTAGCTGCTGTACTTGAACGTGGCTCACCGCGCCGTGTGGCTGCACGCTCCGCTTGCTTGCCGCTGAAACTGCACCTTGCCTTTTGCCCGTTTTCCATCTTAATCTCTGACTGTTGCTGGACTCGTGAGTACACCATTAACCCTTTGCACGTGCTTTTGTTTATGCTGGTTAAACCCAGTGAAACGGCCATTCGTTTTCGGCCTCCACGCTCACAAGCTTCGACCAGGCCTGCAACGTTTTTCGTTAATAGCCCTGTGTGAATGTGTGTGTGAGTGTGGGCTGTGGACATTTGAGTTTACTTGTTTATTTGGTCTCACCTTCTCTCATTGGGTTCATCATTTGTGTGCTAAACCTTCCAGAGCATTATATAGGAGTTTTGAATACGGTTCTCAATGCATACTTAAAGGTCAACAGTGAACTATTTGACTCATTTGAACATCCAATTAGTAACTTTGTAATAAATAATTATTGTTGTTTCCACTAAATCCTGTGTTGTACTTACAAGGGTGATACTTTTGGATAAATATATAGTAGGTTAAAGTGAACCTTCACTTTAAAGGGGAAGTACCAATTTTGTGTTACTTCTTGACGTTATTGGAGGCACCGCCAGGTTATTTCATATCACATTTATCACAGGTAGCGCCATCTCCAGACGAACTCAGGCCCCGTCCCACTGTACTACAACACCCCCAAATATTTGTCAGTCAATATTTCTTAGCTACATGGGACTGGGGTTACACTCTTCTAACTCTTTGACAAATATGTTGCATTCTCTGCCTGACAATAAAACCCTCCTGTTGGTTTACCAATGAGAAGCAGAAACAGCAAGAAGAGTTTTGTTCCTCCAGCTAAATGTTCATTTTGCCAAACAAAGGGCAGACACATTTCTATAGAATTAGAGGTGAAAATTATAAATCAATTCTGATTCAAACCAATCCTTAAGTTCACTTCAGAGGTTTGTAATCGCTGACTTTGATGACTGTACAAGCACTGTTGTCAGGGTTCATTCTGAATGTCGTCAGTTCAGCAGTGTATTCAGGCAGCTACTGACTCAAACTGTTAAGTTCAGTTCAGGCATATATACAAGCACTTTTTACAAGGTTAATAGCTCAGCAGCCACCTATTGGCAACGGAGTTATCACTTAGCAGTCTTTTAGTAAGCTTTTAACCATGCAGTAAATATTGTTAATCACAGTCCGGCTGACAATAGTGCTTTCAGTTACCAGAGAGAGCAGCTTTGCTGCTAAAAGCTACTGATTCATTCAGTAACAAGAGTGAGTCAAAGATTTCTTCGTATGTGTTCTGAGCGCTTCTGTAATGAATGTTGTCAATGAGTATAAACTCAGTGCTGCAGAACTGCTCATATAAATACATTTCCTCAGGACACTGGGCTGTGTTAGACTAGGACAGTCTAAAATATTTCAGCCAGAAGTCTATAGTGAAACAGTCAGCTTGGTATAAAGTCAGTCTTTGTATTACCTATACTACACTTTCACATTGTAATATTAGATAGTTGGTAATTGTGTTGGTTTTACAGATTTTAGCATCACTTTAAGGATGGTTCTCAAGTGCTTGGACTAAGTGTTGTTTTGTTTTAATATACTGTATGCACCCAGGACTCCCTGGAAAGTAACTGAGTTGATTAGCCCTTTAAGCCAATTTGTTTAAATAAATAAATAATGTACTTAAAAACATCCTATTATGTATTTTAAACCAAACACATTTTCTACTACTATACTATTTTCTTTTGTATTATCTTTTTTTATTTTAGTCTCTCTTTAATGTAGTTAAGCAGAAGGCTTTAAAGACCACTGGAAATACAGATACTGACAGATACCCGAATAAAATGATTTCCCTTATCAAACAATTGTTTTCATATGAAAAGCTACCATTTCTTAATGGCATCATTTACTGTCTGAAGACGGTATTTTTTATTTTATTTTATTATTTATTTATTTTTTTCAGATGTTTCATTTTTACATTTTCTAGTACAGTAAGTGCTAAATAGAGAAAGAAAATTGGACTGGACACAATTTTTGTTCAGTCCAGTCATGCAGTACATTGTTGTTGTTGTTTTGTTTTTTTCAAACGGGCCAACAGTACAATCTTTGATTGATGATTTCACAGTTCTGTTCCTCAGAATACTAACATGAACTTGTTAAACTTGCTTTGAAATGTCTGAGGAACTTCAGTATCCCTTTGTGGCATCCTTGAAGAAAGAACACCAGAAGAACAGTTGGTAGGCTGCTGAAGGGGAAAAGTTCATAATGTTACTGTTTAAACATGAGTTTTGAGTCAGTTTGGACAGTTCACTCCATGGCCCGAAACACATGAAATAAAAATAAACTGAAAGTCAGATTAGTAGACAGCAAAATATAATTGGATGTATAGGATTGTAAACACTATGCATTATAATTACTGATGTGACTTTAATCCTGTAGGAGGTGGACAAAATAAAGAGATATCAACTTAATTGGGTAAATGAGTTTAGTAGTGTAGTGTATCTTTGGATAACGTTCGATCAAAGTAATTAATTCTTTAGGTTTAGGCATTGGTAAAGCATTGTTCATAAATAAGCTCTGTGATGAAACATATTGCTGACAGAATGTTAACCATAATTGTACAGTAGGAGCAAAGGTTAAATAGCCCCCGCCCATTGGAAAGGAAAATACTATTCTACTTATAGTCATATTTTTGTTCACTCTTCCCTGCAATTCACAGAGGTGATTACGCACTGCATTCTGACACCACGCCATCAATCGACCGAGCTAATCAACCACCAACATTAGCATGCTCATAGATGCCTGTGCAATGGCACAAGTGGAGCAAACATATGTGCATAATTCAATGACAGGGAGAAATGTTTTTGCTACTCTAGTTTTCCCTTTAAAAATCTGCTGCAGCTATCCAGTCCAAACCAAGCGGAAACCTCCGTGGCTGTAAAGTGAAGCCAATGCAGTGAAGTGGCAAAAACTGCAGTTCCTCTAATGTCCACTTGAGGCTGGCTACAGATTGAGTCAATCTTCATAAGCCCCCATGTTAAAATGTCCAACTTCCTGGTACAAAAAAGGTTTTGGTCTCATCATGACAACTGTACTGAGTCTGAATTTGTATATGACTCACCTGTTCAAATTATACCAGAGACACCACATTATGAACCTCAAAACGGCTCGTCAGAACAGCTACGACGTCCATTCGTAAACCTTTTCAAGCCAATAAACAATGTCCTAATTGAGCGCTACATTTTTATAAGTTGCCAAAAAAAAGATGGTTAAGTTACATTTTCTTCACTCCAAAAGGTGAACAGGGAAATGACAATATACCCTCCACATACTGTTTTATCTACTAAAAGATAAAGAGGACTGTGTTCAGAGATAGTCACTTTTTCTTTTGTTTCTTTGATGGATCGAATGTATGCTACAATCAATTTTGTATTTTGACTGCGTTAAACGCCGTCTCATTTACCAACACTAATGTGTTATTGATTAAGTTGTTACTAGCTACTAGAGCACATAATTGTTTACAAGTTCTTCATAGATCTAACCTTACTTTTGCTCTCGGAGTGCACTAATGGATGCATTTGACTTTAAAAAGAAAAAAGATTTCTTCAGGCAAACCCTGCAGCGTCCACGTTAGTCTTTCAAAACCCTAAGCCGAACCAAAGAGTTCCTTTAAGTGCAACATGGCTATTAATATTTAATATGAGCCCCCATTCATTTTAAACTTTGGGATGTAGTGAAGGCTAAACACACTGCAGGTGGTGCAGAAATTTGTTTTAATTCTAATGACCCCCAGACACCCTGCCAATGTTATATCTCCAACATTGTTCTATTTTAAACATAACCAGGCATGCATGAGTGTGCTAACATTTATGTTAAAGCACAGCTTCTAAGAAATACTGTTCATAAACTACACAAATGCCACAACCAAACCGGTATATTTTAGCATAGTTAGCTGACTGTCAGACAGATCAATGAACACATTAGCTTGCAAGCTAGCTATTGTTAGCCGTCTTTAAATTGACTATCACTAGCAACCATATAAACGGAAGATATTATAATCACACTGTGGGATATATTTTATAAATATAACGCATTTGGCTCACTTAAGCCTAAAATGTGTCAGCTCACAGTCTCTAACCCTGCTGCGTCACGGCTCTAGATAGACTGCGGCGTCCGGCAGCCCTCCGCAACACATACGCAGAGCTTCTATTTCTCACGGACACCGGAGCACCCCGCTTAAATAATTTCAGCACAGAGCACATTGTGCGGGGAAGGAAGTCGGCTCCAAAATAAAACCCGGTTTATTTTCAAAATGAAATACTCCCATGTTCACCGCGGATCGCGTTTCATTACAAGAACACGCTATAATGGGCGGTGCCGGCCTGAAGTCAACAGGTGAGGGGTTTTCAGGCGTAATCATTGATGACACCTCACATTCTTTTTATAAGGACACCAGAAAAAAAGATGTGGCGTGGAATGCCAGTGCAGGATCATCATGTGAGGTGGCGGACGGCGGAGTACGCAGTCGTTCCGCAGCGGAGCCGTTCTGCATGCTGTATATTGTAGAGGTTACTCATCAGCTCTTCTCTTGTGTCTGTTATTCGTCGTTTATCCTTATGACAGATTCAGGAAAGTGTTGAGCAGTCCAAAATACCTGACGCACCTGAGTGTAGCAGGTTAAGCACAGGTGTAACTATTTAACTCCAAGCAAGCCCATAGCCAGTCATTAGCACTTACTAGCTACTCTTGATTTCAGCTTTGTAAAACAGGTTTTCACATCTTCTAGAGCAGTGTTACTCAAAGTGTGGTCCGCGGACCACTAGTGGTCCGCGAGCGACCTTAAGTGGTCCGTGAGAGGATCTCTTAAAATATTCGAATTTCCCACACAAGTTTGTGGAGTCCTACCTAGGGATACTCGATATATCGCGTCTTGTTCTACGTGAGATGTATGAAATGACTATATCGCGACCATCGAGTACTTGTCACGTAAATGTTTTAAGCCGTCTGCATTTAATTCTCCGGGGATTCGCCTGTCACTCACTCCTGCTGCTCACAGCACGCAGCACACTGCCCCGCCCACCCAGAAACATCCCCTGCGCGCATGCGTACTTTCTGTATCAAGTGAGGAGAGGTGAAGAGTCCAAGTGAGGTAATTGAAGATGGAGACGGACGACTTGGTTCTGAAGAAAAACAGCTGCGGTCACGCCGTCTCTCGTTTTCGCGTGGTCACGTCAGCTGCTCCAATATTTTCAAGTGCGCCCTTACTGCCGACTTTATGGCAAACACTTTAAAAAACTGGAAAGTCAGCGCTAGCTTACGGCAGCGTGTGGACACTTTCGGTTTTCAAAATAAAACGTGGGTGTTAAATGTATTAAACATTTATTTATAAAATATGAAGAATGGTTAAAATTTGATTTAAAAAAGTGTCTCATATGCCAAGTATGATTCTGCACTGCTTCAATGCTCATATGTACGTTATGAAATATATTACAAATTCATAAAAAATATGACAAGTGTTAAAATGCTATAAAAAAGAGTGTGTGTCGTATAGCAGGTGTAGCTCGACTGTTCTACACTGATTTTGAGCCAATAGGTCACAGGACCTGGAAGCTATTGAGCTTTAAAGCTCATATTTACATCATGAAATGTATTAAAAATTCATAAAAAATATGACAAGTGTTAAAATGCTATAAAAGAGGTGTGTCTCACAGCAAGTGTAAATCTACTGTTCTACGTTGATTCTGAGCAATTACAATGCTATGATGGAAATAATGACAATATTTATTAGAAATAAACAATACAAAACAACAACAACAAAAATATCGAAATATATATCGTGTATCGCGATATAGCTTAAAAATATCGAGATATTGGTTACAGGCCATATCAGCCCTAGTCCTACCTAACATTATTTGAAGTGTAAAGCGAATTTGTTCTCTGAACAAAAATGCAGACAAATATTTTTTTAAAATATGTATAATGGATATATGAAGATAAATCTGAATTAGCAGTGCCCAAATTGTTGCCTAAGCAACCACGGCGTCTCCTATAGACAAAATCATTCCGCTGTCACGTCAGTAAGTAAGGAAAAGAAAGCGAGGAAAAGAGCAGCAAAAGCTGTGAACTTTAACTAAAACAAGGCACGGAGAGGATGGGAAACAATGATGGATAGGTGGCTGAAGACGGGGTCAGGTGGTCCCTGAAAATTTTTTTTTTGACAAAGTGGTCCTTGGTCTGAAAAAGTTTGAGAAACACTGTTCTAGAGGGAGTCTGTATTTATGAGTTTATATCTCATCTGCATATGTGTGAGACATACATGAATATATGTACCCCTGAAGACATAACAACCTCCCTATATAAAGTTCTTGTTGCTACAGTTTTCACATAACCTCACTAATGTAAACATGAGTTATTCAAATTAATAATGTCATAACATAAGCATAATGCTAATATGATGTAATGATTTTTTACATTAAAAACTAAAAATATATTATATATATTTATTAAATACATATGAAAAAGCATCCTGTATTGAGTAAATATAATAAAGAATGAGGCACAAACAAAGTAGGGAATATTTATTGAATTTGTGTATATTGTGTTGTGTTGTTGTAGTGTGTGTGCAGGTCCTGTTTTACCCTCAGCAGGGAATGAGTGGAGACCAGGGGCCTCATGTACAAACATGCGTACGCACAAAAAAGTGGCGTACTGTCCTATCCCACGCCCACGTTCAAATGTATCAAATGTAAAACATTTGTAGAAATGTGGGTGTCCCACGCCAATTTCATAGGTGTCGTACGCACGTTTCTACAGCTATTGTTCTTTTGGCGACACTTAGAGGTGACGCTGGGAAACTGTTAATAATGTGAAAACAAGTAGTCATCAGAGTGATGTGCACATCTGAGACACACTTGTGAACAAGTAACACACGCACACGTTTGCAATTATATAGGTGGTTATAAAAGCATGCGTAATGTGATTAAGAAAATGATATTAACAATGGCAGCCATAGCGTTGTAAGAGGACCTTGCAAACATGAGCGATTTAAGGAACGCGAGGATTTACTTGAAAACCATGATAATTGGCTCATAAGCCGATTTCGGTTACCAAGGCCAGTGTTACTGGAGCTGTGCGCAGAGCTGTTTTATCTAAGTAGGAAACATTTTCATTCCATCAACGTTCAAATCATATGTGATGCGCGAATGTAGCTAACTAACATCGTGGCAAGGTGGCCTGGTTCAACGCACGACTCATTCATTATGACCAACAGCATGGCTGGGAACAGGCTGGAGGCTGGCACGGTGCACGATGGGTGGCTTCTATTCCTTTAATTGTCCCGTATGTACATACGGGACAATTAAACGAATAAACTATTTACTTACCCAGAAGCCCTGCCAGTGTGCCTATGCATATTTGGGCATGTGCGCATTCAAATATCATGTTTTTGGTTTTCTTTATTTCTTTATTTTCCGCTTGTGAAATTAGAGCTACAGAGCTTTCTCACAAGCCCCTGATTGTCTTCCTGTGTTCAGTATTCCTGTCAGTAAAAGCGGGCATAAAATGTCAGCCGCAGCACCACACCTGTCCACACCTGTGTGTGCGCTGCTCGGATCAAACAGAATCTCCACTTCATTCACTAGAATCTCAGGTCCAGGGCCTATTTAAATAGATATGCATATGTAAATGGGGGCATGGACAGGGAGGAGTTGCACGGGCGCTCAATTCCACGTTGACTCGGATGTACAAGAGAAACGTACTGGGATCCGAACGCGAACGCACACTTTGATACATCTAAATATTTTTGTGCATACGACAGTTTCCGGGTTCTGGCGTGCGCCAAGTTTTTGTAGGAAATCCACGCAAGTATTCGTACATGAGGCCCCAGGCTGCAAATGAAACATTTAGTTAGTTTGGTAGCCAGTAGCGGTTTTAGGTACGGGCGGACAGGGCAGCCGCCCGGGGCGCCAGTTCGTGGGGGGCGGCACGAGCGCCCGAAAATGAAAAAAACCTCGCCAATTTTCGATACCGCTCCTTAAGACAGCGGAGCGGGCGCCCCCGTGGGCGGGGGGTTGACGACGAGGTAGAGGGTGCGCCGGACAGACTGATCAGGGCGCACGGCGCATCCAGGGGCGCACGAGAAAATCTCCGTCCCGGGGGGGGGGACGCGGTTTCGCACTGGTTCGCCCAGGGCGCAAATGTGGCCAGGACCGCCGCTGTTGGTAGCCTGAAGAATGCTCTTTATGGTAATGTGTAGCTAAAGGTATTTGATAAAAATGTGATGTGACTGTGCAGTATTATGAATAAAATATGTGTGCATATGGACAAGTCACTAACCTGTTGTCTTCTCTCCAGGGTGTTGAGGTGAAAAGGTGAGTCCTGAGGTTAACTGAGCAGTATTTAAAGGTTCCGGGCCGAACCATGAACTGATTGGTGCAGGGGGGAGTGCACCTTAATCAGTTCTTGGGAGTTGCATAGATTTTTTGGTAATGTTTAGCACAGTTTATTTGAGTGTAAATGTATTTTAAGTAGGGATGCACCGAAATGAAAATTTTCGGCCAAAATCGAAACCGAATAAAAATAGTTGGCCAAATACCGAAACCAAATATAAAATGCGGTTGTTAAATTTTTCACAATTTTTTTTTACTATTCCCTAAATAGCCTAGAATAAATTTGTAGACATGTTGTTTCAAAGAAAGTAAATGTTTATTTAATATCCTTCAAATATTCCAGTAGAATTTCCAGTTAGTATATTTATTATTTCATTTATACTGTTAGAAAGCCCATGTTGTTTTAATCACTGTTAATTTGTTCTTGAAAGAAATACTATTTAGTTTTACAGTCGTCCCTCGCTATATCGCGGTTCACTTTTCGCGGACTTGCTGTTTCGCGGATTTTTTTCAGTATAATTTTGCATGCTTTTTTTTGTCATTGTCATTGAACGCACCTCGCCTGTGTGAGACACCGTAGTTTAGAGAGAAGTATATAGCTTCGCTAAAGAACAGTGTATATGTATTTCTTGCCTGTGTTTTTCCTATATCGTGCATCGTGGGTTTATTGTGTGTGAATGAGAAAAGAATCCACAACCCTGGCCAGATCACCGCACACGTTGTTTCATTGCATCAATTTCTTCACGCCATTATTCGGCCTTACTATTCGGCCTTACTATTCAGCCACTTCACCGAAAAAAACGAAAATGCACTTCTTTTTTTTCGGCCGAAAATTTACGGTGGCCAAATTTTCGGTGCATCCCTAATTTTAAGGTCTTTGTCTAATGTTTGTTATGTTGATATGTAATGGGAGTGGCCGAATCCCCCAAACTGTGTGTGGCTCTTGATTGGTAGCAGCAGGAGGGTATTTAAGGCTGCCAGTTGCACCATATGCGGCTGTTTCTGGTAGGATTGCTTATGCGTCCAGTTCACAGAATGTGTTATAAGTTTGTGTGTTTAATGTGTCAATGTCTGTGGCATAAACTCCTGGTTGGTTTACACACAACGTCTGCCTCAAGCCTCCTGCCTTGCATATCCAGCCACTACATGGCTATCCTAACAATGTCCATAATATAAAAACACTCTTCAACTAATCATGTGTTCGAATGTCAAACTAAGATAATCCTTAACCATGCAATAGACAATGCTGTTTACTGATATATAAGAGTGGTGCTCTTGATGTATTGTAGTGTCCCACAAAGCAAATTGAGGTGCTGCTCAACTGGGTGGAAAAATTGACTTAATTCCAAATGGTGTTGAGACAGCGTCAGTTTATTGACAATGACAGTAGAGAGAAGAGACGGGAGAGGAAAGGCAGGAGAAAGAAAGGGAATGATATGATGCAACAAAGGGCCCAGACTGGACTTGAACCTGTGCCATTGCGATGACAACTCAGCCTCATTTACTGTAGGTAGTATGGAATGGAGACACAGCATTATTTGTTTTGGATAGGTTTTTGTAAACACTGCAAAAAAAGCCAGGTTTACAAACACTGTCTATACAGTCTATTTATGTTGTCTTAAAATGTTATGCTTAAAGTTTTTTGCTGCAATTTTTTAAAAATTACAGAGATGCCAGTGATGTTTAAGCAACAATTTGTAGCTTTTATACCATAAAATAACATATTACTGTATATAACATAATCATTTTGATTCTACACTGACATATAAATAGGTGAATGGTGTTACTTGGGTGTGATCACCTGCAAGAAGTTTGTAAAGCTTCATAGCATTAAGTCACACACCAATCAAATATTTCACTTATTTTGGTGAAACTGATGTCCTCTAGCTGATTACAGAGTGTCCTTATGGACAAGTTAACTCCTGCAAACTATAGCCACTGTTAGCTAGGGCTGTCCAGACTGTGAGCTCAGAGCACCGGGGGAGTTAATGTTTGTACCACAGGCGTTTTGGGCCAGCAGGAAGAGGAGGTTTTGAGAGTAAATCTGCACTTGCACTGACTTTTAGTTGTTGGCGAGAGCTTCATAAAATAAAACGCTGAGAGACAGATGCTGAGATAGGATTGTTGCTGTTGGACTAGTGAGTAATATTAGTTGACTGCTATGTCTTGTGTTGTTGCACTTGCTTGATAATTAGCTGTTTAGCAGAGCTACTGACTCACTAGTTGTTGATCATAAGCAATATAATCATAACAAATACATGTGTACAGCTGTAAATATTTACCACACTGGTATTACATTCTGAAAATGAGGATGCTAAATTACAAAAAATGTTATTTCTACGCAGTTCAAAGACTCAAAATGGTCACTGTTAAGGCTTCTAATGGTCGGTCAGCCAAACAACATTATACAGTAGTGTTGAAATTAAATGCTGAAAATTGTGCTGTAGAGCGGAATTTTTCAAACAAACAGAACATTTTATAACAGTTTAACCACAGGTGAAAGGGAATACTTTCTAGCTTTGGTTATCTTTGAATCATTAAGGGTGTGTAGTGGCAATCCTGCTCGAAAATCTGGACTCTATTCAACAGTGATGACAGGAATATATTTGTCAGCTCATATTTCACATCTGTTTGTTAATAAAATAATCCTAATTAATCTTAAAGATATCACGCAAACCAATTTGTATTTAAGAATTATAATTTATCTGACCGATTGCAAACACAAAACACAGATTTCAAAACAGCTCTTGAATAGCTTTTTTTTTTAAAGCAGACACTGTTCAACACATGGACTGCAGTTATCAAAATCTTTCAACGTGTTATAGGAGGAAGGAGCAATGGGAGCCCTTATTTCCTTAAAAAAACAGCATCTATCTGCCACTGTACTGTGTACAGGGTGCTTCATTATGTCATCTCACATTACTGTAATCAAAATACTCAAATAAACTCAAGCCCAGGGAGTAGTAAACAGCCAGACAGCCTGGGTCTAATGGCAGTAAAAGAAAGTAGGGGAGACAGGCGGCAATGCTCTAAGTCGTCTGTAAGCATATTCTAAGGGGCCCCGTCATCATGCTCTTCTGATAATGATGCTTTCATTACCCGTTGGGATGCCAGGCATGTCCCAAACACTAAAGTCATTAGGGATCTCTCTGTGTCTCTGTGTCTCTCTGTTTTTATCACTCTCTCGCTCTCTACTATCCTTCTTTCTCTCCCTGCCTCACTCTCTCAGTGAACTGATTTGGTTGTAGCTTGGATTTCATGTTTGCATTTCTGTCTCCACTTCTATTTAGAGTAAAAGTGCAAAGGGTAAAAAGTGAACCCACTGAGTGTGTCTTTATGAAAAAAATTTAATTATTCTTTATATGCCGCCATGACCTTCCCCCTGTTTCTGAATAGTCACTCATACAGATTTTCTTGTCACCCACTGACTAGCTTGTAAGAAAATACGACTGCTATGTTTTTGGAAAATTGGATTTTTTACAAAGGGACAAGGATATGATCCCATCCATTCCTTCTGGATTATGCGCTCGCTGGGGTTTCCTCGTCCTGGCCCCAGTGTCCTGTGGTATTGCCGATGGTTGACTCAGAAGGCAAGGCCCTCAAAGCTTGATGATGGATTCAAAACCCGATGACAGCTCTGGAACAATGACCCAGGCAGGGATCAGGGAAATTCTGGGCTTGGAGCAACACAGAATACTATTGTTTGATTTCCCATCTTTGATGGAGTCACAGTGGAAAAAAGGGGGAGAAAAAAGCAGCTGAATATCCCCAGTGGCATAGCGGTGGCGTAAAGCCTTATGATATTCAGACATCACAAAGCCAGCTGCAAAGTGGTCAGCTGGACAATATGAAGCAGCGGGTCCCATGGCCTGTGAAATACACATGGCAAGTAAATAAAAATGGTCTGGGGATTGTGGCATTGTGCCATTCAAATATATCACTCTTTTAAATTAGGCTGTGGTATGTTTGAGAGCCCTACTTCCCAACTTTTCTTTTAAATATTTTAATGTGTGTGGTATGTGGAATTGTAAATTCAAACTACATATTTCTGACAATATCCTTTGAAACCCCTGCACTGCACTATACCCAGTTGCATCAGAATGAAGGGATGAGACATGAAATCTGTTATGAATGGTATTTTATTATCTTCCATAGTTTAGCATTGGCTTTCATGTGCAGCTGTCAATCACATTCCTACCTCTAGTAGACCCAGACTGTGATCACAGTCAAAAATCAAATTATTACTCTCTTTTATTAAGAAAAGCTCTATCATATATTGTTGCTTTTGTGGACACATGGAAACATGTACAGGTGCTTTCATGTGCAGTGGGTATGATGCACGTGCTATCACCTATGAACGGACAAAAATGTGAGAGGAGAGGTGCTAAAATGATTCCTAGGCAGGAAGAATTTTCAGCAGCTATGGGAGGCACTCAGCGGAGATGCCCCTAAGGCTGATAGGACGCTTTGATCAGAGATGGAGGGACACGCCTGTTAAAAATCAGCAGCTACCCCTCTATCTCTTTGTATTCCTCTCTCTCGCTATCCCTCTTTCTCCCTCTCCATTGCTCTGTCTATCCCTTCTCTTTATATCCCTTCCTCTCTCATTTGCCCTACCTTCTCTCTACATCTCCTGTCTGCTCGCCTCCGTCTCACGCTCTCATGCAAACATATACAAACCAAAGCAGTCGTCTTGTTTTCCACCGTGTTCCAGCTCATTCCAGCTCTCCAGGTGGTTCCTTAGTCATGCCCAGAGGAGCTAGTAACACCGGACAGATGGCCTATAGCGCTCCCTGACACCCATCATACCCATCAGACTGGCAGCATTAAAAAGCACACAGCACACACAAAGGCTCATCTTTTTCTGCAATATGCATACACTAATAATTCATACAAATATAATCCTGGTACAATAAAGGAACAGAGGCAAACACAGTTTGCACCGAGATCTCCATCCTGTTCAACATGATATTTCAATTGCTTTGATTTCGCTGCAGCACATGTATTTCTGAAAACACTTTCCCAGTGATTTGGTTTAGTGGTTCACTTTATGTCTTTTCCAGAGTTGGTGCAGTGTGGGGATTCTCTGACACTGAGCAACAGTAGTGAGTAAATTATTCCATTAAATTATCTGAGCATTTGCTCAATATAAATACCATCTGGGTGCTTGAAATAGATTAGTTTAAGGCCATACTAAATTATTAAACTATTCCCAGTGAACGAGTCCCCATTCCCCTTTAAATGAGGCAGACTTACGGGGTTCATGTCAAGCCTCTGGTCGTGTGATGCACTTAAATCGTCTTTGCCTGGAACACTGCAACATGATTCCCAACAGGAACATGAAAACGGGGTCCGCCACCATTTGACCCTCACTTTCTTTCCATTGCCCAAACAATTTCCAGACTAACAGGCCTGGCCTAACAGGCATGAGGGTAGAAATAGAGGAAAGTATGCTTGGGCTAACTCTAACTCAGGATGAGATATTAGCTCTCTGATTTCGGTCTATTACTCTAGACCGTAATGTATTTGGCAGGGAGAGTTCCTCACCACATTAGTTCATACTTCAACAAGACCTCAATCACTTTCTTTCTCTTGCATACATGAATTCAGCTCTGTCAGACAACAGACCTACAGCATAGTATTTCTCATTTATTTGGCGCACTCCCGCTGGATGTCCAAACCAAAAAATATGAACATATGGCTGCACTGCAATGTGCAGACACTACTACTATCCTCTAAACCACCTTAGCTCAGTGCTTAAGGGGCTTGAATGACTCGACAATGCACAAACCAACACACATGGAGTACACTTGACATTCCAAAAGCTTTCAGCTCTGTGTTAGAAAGGGTTTTAACCATCTTATGACCTGCAAAACATCAATAAAACGTCCTTGCCAGGGTCTTTTTTTAACCATTTCACCAGACGGTTAAAATAATATGAGACTTCATACTAGAGGGCAGAGAGAGAATTCAGCGTCTCAAAGGAAACACTCAAAGACAGAATTCAAAAGACGCCTAAAAGGAAAAAGACTTTGAAAGAAATTAATATGATAACTCTGAAGATTTTTTTTGTACAAATGATGCACTTCTAATGAACAATACAAATATGAAGTGCTTCTTTAACTTTCCTCCACTTGTGGGGACACAGTCTTAGATCTCAATTGATGGAATGAGCATGAAATACTTTAATTGCAGATTGGTATGCATTATCACTGTATAAAAACACATAATCAGATTACCTTCCCGTGTCTGTGTCATTATTCTGTTTTTATGAAACTGACACAGTTATCATCATCAGATTCTTGCCTCTATTCTTTTGTCAATCCAAGATTTTACGACTTGCTTGTACTTAGATATAGGATTTCAACCAGATACTAAGATTTACACTGACTTACCTTGACTTGATGAAATGTGTGTTTGTACTCTGTAGGGGTTTTGATTAATCAATATGAACCTGGCTTTGTGCTTTGTACTTTGGTAAAAGCAAACCTTTTCTTTACTGCACACAAATGAGATCTTGGTGATAAGTGTTTCCCCAGTGTGGCTTGGAATAGTGGCTGGGGCTTAGATCAAGATATTGTATCAAGACTTGCTGTATGCTGTGGGGTGCTTTTTTCAGAGATGGAATCTCACAGGAGAAGGCACTTAATCTTTTCGAATCAATTATGTGCAACTGCTGAATTTATTCAGTAGCCACAATAGTTTGTTGTAGGTGCTTTCAACAAGGACAGATGCATAAACAAATAGCATCACTCAATCAAAGCCCTTTATTTTTCAAGCTGCAAACACAAGATCCAAATGGTTAGCTGGTACCTTGAACAGGCATTCAGCTGCTTTATTCTACACGTGGCTGTGCAAGCATCTTGCACAGTGTTTCTTTTGTAGATCATGGGGCTCAGGTGTCCCCAAGCAAAGTATCTTCACAATAAGATCCTTCATTCATCTCTTCCACCTATCATAGAAACAAAACACAAATATAATGCACTGTTACCAGCATTTTGGAAAGGATTGCTGTGACACTCCATCAAACAGCACATCATCAGAACACACTTTGGAAAAAAAAACTTTCTCTATCTTGCAGCCGATCATGAGAGCCATTTTTCAAAGACCAAGTATAATGGAAATTATGAAAAGGCAATTTCACCCTTGGGTAGAATTAGGGCGACCGAGTGCAATGCTGGCATTCTGCTTTATAACGCTGGGTTGTAAACACTGAGACACAGGCCTGAAAGTTGTTGACACATCTTCTCGGTGCATGGTAATGTTAGCCATAGCACCAAAGAGTCTACAGTTCGGAGAACAGAATGAGGAGCAGTTCTAAAACTTGAAACTTTTTTTGTTTGTGAGATGACAGTAGCATTAAATTCAATTTGTCCTCCACTCTTTATCTTCACTACTTTTAAATCATTTTGTTTGTGCTCTGCTATTTCACCCAAGCACTGAAGAAAAGCCATTGCATCTGATGTTTTGAAAGGATATCTTGACTCAGCTCAGTCACGGCTGGAAATATGTGCAACACAAAGTTATAATTTGGCACTTGCACAACGTTATTGTCTCTGTTTTGATGAGCAGAAACACAGGCACCATAGAAATAGTGCCCTGTGTTGTTTGCCAGAATTCAATCTTTGTATACTGTCTTTGCAGAAATGTTTTAAACTCAGAAACTGTCATTTCTAAAGCAACTTTATTTATATCCATAAGTCTGTACCATCCTGAGAATATGTGACTTTTTTATACGAGTATGAAATTGTCAAAACGCAACATCACAAGTAATTTTTTACTAAATAAGTTAGAAGACTGAAACATCACAGATTCAGCAAGCACAATTACACAGCACAACTTAAACTCCATGGCGAATAAATAAATGAATGCATGCCAGCTACAGAATTGGCTGAATTATTTTTTTGTACACTGGCACTGTGTATTATGTAGCTGATGCTTGTACATTTAAGAAACTTTAAAAAGATTTTAAACTTTAAAAAGATCTTGATGGGCATCTTGGAGTAAAAATTGGATAATGGGTGGCTTCAGATGGGCTTGTGTTTAAAATGTTCAAGTGAAGATGTCGTTTGAATAACCTGTTATTGTTGTAATTAAAGGCAGTTTGGCTTTGATTTTTGCTGAACTGTGATGTCCTATAGGTCTCTGCTCCAAGCATTGTCAAATGTCCTATATGAGGGAGAAAATGTTGTGGTTTGATGATAATATCATCAAATAAGCCAAGGGCTAACGAAGGCCCAAGCCACACTGGATTCAACATGTTTCAGCTACTCACATGGGTAGATATTACTTTCTATAATATCAATATTTTAGATAATAACTTAAAAAAGCCATATGTTATTTAAATATTGATATCAAAGTTAATTCAACAAATCCTGTAATTCTCATGATGTCTTGTATGCCGAATTTCACTGGCTGATTGAAACTTGGGCAGTAACATCTCAGCATGTGTTTAATTTGATTTGCCCGGCTTTCCAACTCTGACTTAACATGCTTCAACTTACTGCTTTTATCCTCGAATCTCCTGCTGAGGCTGTTGGATTTGTTTATCAGCTGAGCCATCAAAGTCTTGGCGGTAGTGAGACCGGTGTAGCATTTATGTCAATCCCTGTTCCACAGTAGGAATATACAGTAGCACTATTAGAGAGGTGTTTTACAGAAAAATCTCTCCAAACGGAACCTTTTAAAAGCTTATTTATGCTACTAACTGTGCTCATGAGTCATTTAATAGATATTTTTGTTGGCCTTCAGCTGAAGAGTAACAGGAATGTGGGGAGAGAAAGGTGGGAAATGACATGAGGTTGGATTCAAACCCTGCAAAGGCCCTGCTGAGCCTTCGTACATGGGGCAGGTGATACCAACTGAGCTCATTATTTAGTCCAGACCCTGCATGCCTTTAAACCACAGCATACACAGCAAACCCATGTACATTTTAGGATGCGCTAATAACTAATTTTTATTTATTAATTTATTTATTTACTTTGTTAGTTTTTAAGGTAGTCATTCCTTTGCAATCAAGGGATATTATGGTCGGTAAATATATATTTATATATATACATATATATTTATAATTACCTGACAGGCATTTGATGAATTGCTTCCACTACACAAGATGTAGTAATGCACGAAAATATGTCGGAGATAAAAAAAATTACACGGTGTGGGTTTATTTATTGACCTTTTTTTTTGTCACAATCTGGAAATCTTATTTTCACTCGGGAAAACTTGGATTCCATTTTTTTTCCCCAGTATTGTTGCCACCTTCAGGTGTGCTGTCTTGTCTTTAACCTTTGGTTGAGAACACACACAAGTTCACCTCAGCAACGGTTGAATTTGATATATATCCTACATAAGCTCTGCTCGCTCATATCTGTATGCGTACATGCATGTTGGAATGTATTTACACATATTGCAGATCCATTCTATGAATTATGCATATGGTTGTGCAGTTTTTGAGCACTGCCAGTGCTGCTGCACTTTACTAGATAGCTAAGTGAACTGCACCTGGCTGTTTTTTCTATCAACTCTGTCTTCTATGTTTGCACCTGAATATGACTATTGATTTACATTAAAATAATAGCAGAGATTTGTTGTGCTACGGGGTGCAATACATAATAATAATACATAAACTTGGCTGAGTTATTGTGTTTACATAAGAAAAAAGGTTTACAATCTGTTCCCCTGAGCTCATTTCTACCTTGGTCTAATCACGATTATACATTAAACATTTCCAGTTATGTAAATGGTTAATCAGCACTTAAGCTAATTAATTCAGTATTTAGCAAATGCTTGTATGTATGTAAACATACTTGTGTTCCAACAACATGTTGGTAAAATTAATAAGAACTACAGGCTTAAAACACTCAAGGAAAGAAAATCAATTCTTCATTGATATGCAAAAATGTACGGCAAAAACTTCTAAAATCTGAACAGATCCTTCACACTAATAGAGTTGTGTAAAATGGGGTGCATAGTTTTTGAGTTACTGTGCTTATAACAATGTGTCTCTACACACAGAGACACAAATCGAGATGACACTATGATGTATTTTGTGGGGGAGACATAAAATGTATTTATGGCAACTCTAAAAAATCTCTCATGCTCACCGGAAACTTAGCTCAGTTTTGTTGTCACTGACTTTTGTAGTGTGAAAGCAGACAGGCCAGGTGTGCATAAGGTCAAAACTATGTCTTTTTGTTGTGCTTGTGGTGTCATTAACCTGTCTGGCACCTGTAACTCTTGCTGAACTCAGGTCAGTGACACTGTTGGCACAGATTGTTAACCCAGCTGGTTTCTGTGACTCCGGCTACTTAATGCCTGAACTCAGATCGGTTAGACTTATTAGTGCATGGCAGCCCACCTGGGAAGTTGAACTTAGGTCAGTTGGACAGTTAATAGAAGACTAAGACCCATTTCCCTCTGCGTACTGTCATGTAGCCCTGACAGTTGGTTTGACCCCATACAGTGAGCTTTATGTGTAGACACCCCTTCAGAGTGTTTAATGCACACAGTACTTTCTGAGACCAGGAGACAGGCTGTACTCTTGTTGAACCTGCACTGCAATGTACACACACAGTGTAGAGAGTTGTGAAAAGAGAGATCACTACTTGCAAGGTGAATTATTCAGGAACTGTAAAAACTATATGAGCTTCTGTGTGTTTTTAAGTGCACACATTGGCACTTTATGAGCAATTTCTGTATATAAATTACATATACAGTATACATACATTCACAATACAATCGCTCTGCAGAAGAATCCACTCTCTACTCTGGAGTTCGCCCTAACTTGTTTTAATAAGAAGGGCATGAATGTAAGTAGCATATCAAATATAGAACTGGTATTTGCTTATTGCTTTTTAATATGTTGTTACCTCATGCATAAAACATGAGTCACCCATAGAATAATGGTCCTTCATAATGATGTCTTTATGTATTTATGCATATTGTACTACATTAAAGCAGAAAGCTACAAGGACACATAGTGTTACAGATAAGAAATATTAAACTCATAGATACTGTGGCATCTTCTGGCAGTTGTTGTGCGACAATATAGTGACTACTTTAACAGATCATGTCTTATGAAAGCAAGCCTTTTACTGACTCACATTATATATGATTTCCATTCTTTTTATTTTGCACTTGAATACCCAGCACACCATTGTATTAATATTTTCTAAAAGCACTGGATGTGAAAGGGTTGCAAATGCTTCTGATCCCAACGAAAATCTCCAACAAACTCTGCAGATAGTTTTCAGCTTATTCTTTTGCATCACTACTCTATATAGAGTAGCTGAAAGATACCAGCATTACCGTATCTAGCACAAAATGGTGCAGAGCTGGTAAAAGCAAGAGGCTGCACAAAGAGTGCACCAAAGCATTTTTTTCCTTTTTTGTGCACCAAGCCTTAAAGCCACCAGATTGATGCGTATGTTGTATGTTGGGCATTGTATGTTTCAGTATCACCTCTAACTACTGCATAAAAAAATATTATTTATTTACTGTAGGTTTGCAGTGGGTTTAGAGGATACATCAGAAAACAAGACACAAATACATCTAAGGGTGCTATGTGGTCGGGCTGGTAGTTTGTATGCAGATTTGTTAGACTAATGCAGTGGTTCTCAAATGTTTTCGCCCCCTGTGCAGTAGGTCTGTGGTCCCTAAGGGGGTGCTGACCCCCAGTTTGAAAACCAATAGGCTTATGAGAAAGATATTAGACACATGAAACACCTCCTAAAGTCATAGCTGAACTTAGAAGTACTGAATTTTCCACAATCCCTCATCATTTGAAAATCAAAGAAATGTTTTTCATCTAAAGTTGAAGAAAAGACACTTGATGTCATTTATTAATGGATAATCTAGAGTCCTCTGTGTCTACTGTCTACCTTAACAAATTGATACAGATAAAAAATCTTTACTTTCATTGAAAAAATTAAGATGTGAGAATAGAATATTGAAAAAAAAATTCTTGAGAAAATCTTGAAAAAGCACCTGCTGCAGCCTTCACTTGTCAATTGGACAAATGTTATGATTTAGAATAATATAATATAGATGCAGACAGAGAATTTATTGAAGGCCAAAGTTAAAGAGTTTATCAAGGTCTAATTTTATCCAGATATTTCTGCTTTTTAAATTATCTTTTTATGACGTGCCTGTTCCTTTAACCACTGCTTTAGCAATCGGTTATCAGACATTTCAAGTTTAATACACTTGTATTTCATTTTTATCAACATAATCATGGTCAGAACCCTGACATGACTGAGATTACTCTCCTGAGGAGCCCTGTTATGTTCGGGTAGTTGTACTATGAACAGACTTTATTGCAATTTCAAAATAACTAGTTTTAAACACTTTGTCTATGGTGCAATAGAGATGAGTCTTGCTAAAATATGTCATTTATATCAAAGCCAAATAATTGAATCCTTGTGTTTTTACATGTGCACTGTCCCTTTTGATTTGTTTTTGTTCTGTGAGGTCTTTTCTTTTTCTCTTTGACCCAAGTATCAGCCATAACCACAAAATATTACAAAATGTAAATACATGCATTTGAGTCTGCTTGCCATAAATCGTTTTGTCTAATTTCACCAGATATCTGTGACAGGCATTCAGAATAACTAGATAGAAACAGACAGTCTTTTTGCTGATCGGCTCCTTTTCTTATGAAGGTCATATAAAGGCATCAGTATTAAATAAATACTCTTTCATAACCAGGTAATACTCCATGTAGTTAACTGCCTATCCAGATTTATTCATGAAAAAACATGAGAATTCACTTACATATTAAAATGACTTGAGTCACTGACTCACTGACACACTAATTTTAAATCACCTCAAAAGAACATAAAAAGCGGATGAAGAATGACAGATTAAATAATTAACAGAGACCCAGAGCAAATGCAGAATCACATCCACTATCAAGGTTTGGATAGTAGTAGTAGTTGCTTGGATAGCAAGAAACTTTATTGAACTGTGAACTAGCTCCTGGGGTCCTCTCCAAAAAGGCAGAGAAAGATGGGAGCGCAAAAGTATTGTGTTATTCTCATAATGTTTTGACATTATGCTTTTGAAATATATTACAACCTGAACTTAAATGTGCAAAATAATAATGACAAGTAAATCCAACCCATGCTCATCCATCACAGCTCTCAGATATACTAAAGGTGGAAGTGATTACAACTGTAATCTAATTCAGTACTTTTACTGCTACTGAGGAGGCCTACAATTTGAATCAAATCCAAACCTTTCAAATAGATTTTTGTAGCCAATCATTAGGGACAGGAGGCAATAGTGCTGCAAAGCCACTCAGTGTGCTACACACTATCTTTCTGCAGCATCTGAAAGGAAGTTTCTTCTATTTTTTTCTGTGCGCCATGAGTGAATCTGGCAAGATTCAGTGAATCTGCGGGTCACTAAAAAGCATGAACCACAAAAACACACTCCCTGCAGGCACAGGTTGGAAGAGGTGACCACAATGACACAGCAGTTATGAGTATTTTAGGGACTAAAGATTTGGAGAAACAGAATCTGAATGGAGACAGGTGAGACCCTCGCCTGCATGTTTATTTGTTTGCAAACAGGATCTGCAACTCTAAACTTAACCCTAATATTTCAGTAATGTAGCAGTACTTCTACTGGAGTACAGATTTTCTGACCTCTTTTCACCACTGCAGAGTGCAATAGCATTTATCATTAAGTGTCTAGTCAAGGTTTTTCTGTTAACTGATGTTAACTTAGAAAAGCCATTTACTTCTACCATCTTCTTGAGCCACATTAGAGTTCTTGGGTTAAAAGTTTCATTGTTCTATCCTTTGACCAAAAACAAAAAACTACCATTATACCAACTACCATACTAAAGGCAGGCTAAACTAAAGAAAAGGAATGGGGTTGTCCGGGACAAGCATAGTTGTAACCAGTAACTCTTTATCAAAATCCAAATCATGCAATCACGCACATAAATTCTTGTCAGAAGAACCATGATCGGTAGCACACCAAATTTGTTATCACTGATTACCTAAGAATATTTAAGTAAGATTAATATTCTTTTAAGTACATTTTAAGTGAAATATATAGTTAAGTGTGCCTGAAAGTGCACACTATATGTTATCCACGCGCTTCTTCGGCTTATTGAGTGTGCCTGAAAGAGCACACTCTTTAAAACCTCTCGGGCGTATTCTTCTTATTCCTATTCGTCTTCCGTTTCTTCCGTGTTTTACTTTGTTCTTAGCTAACATTAAGGTGCCAAACTGCCTGTACATACTGATATGGTCATCCACATCCATAACTGCAAAATGATATTTAAGGTCAGGCTAAAACATATAATATAATGTTAGTAATAACTGGTGCATCCATAATGGTTATGAGTTTGTAGCAGTTATCAGCTGGAGATGAGTCAGGATGTCACCTCCTTGTTAGCAAAATGACCAAAATGCATCCGCCCTTGTTAACCTTCTCCAACCCCTGAGAGGCAGAGAGATTGCAGGGGCAAAAGGGTTGTTTAGTCTAGTGTATATATATATATATATATATATATATATATATATATATATATATATATATATATATATATATATATATATATATATTGTAGTCTATATATATTATAGTCATGCCACCTTCATGATAAAAGTCATAAATAGTAACATATAGTCTTGATAGAGCGGGAGCATTATAGAGACACACTGCTGCCTGTTGTATTTATTCAACTATTACTTACAGTATATGATCATTCAGTAGTATCAGGGCTGCTAAAAGCACATCTCCAAACACAAATTACTACAGGACATGTGACTACAGATATAACTTTTTAAAGTTGGGACCAACCAAAAATTTTGAAATTACCGACTAGTTGGTAGCAATTTCTGGGTTTACAGTGTAGGCAACAGGAAATCCTGCACACTGTCAGCCACTTTTCAGAACTTGATAATAGATATTCGGATCACTTATTCTGTTCAGTTCAAAGATCTGTTTGTTCACTTTTTTTGATTTAGTGATTCAGTAGAGTCAGTTTAGATTAAAGATCCATCATTGAAGATTTGTCCGTATATGTACTGACCTCAAGAGTTATCTGAGCCCACCAATAAGACAATGGGAGTCTGTGCCAAATTAAAAAAAATATTTTTAAAGATAACAAAAACGAATAAATAAATAAATAAATAAATAAATTTCAATTTCAGAGAAATACAAAACCCCAGTGTCTAATCAGTTTCACACACAGTGAGATTCAGGAGACCTTAAAGTGCACTTTATTATAAAAAAATGGCTAGAGGAAAAAAAAAGTTCTCTGAGCACCCTCAAGTGGATCAAGATATGAGAAAAGGAGAAAGGGGTGTATTAAAAGCCTTTATTTAATCAGGTAATTTTAGTTAGAAAGTCAGACAGGTTTTGACCTCACAGGATCTTCACCTGCATTAGAATAACGCCTTTATGATGCTGTTGAATGTGTCTCAAGAACTTTATTTTTCTATCAGAGACTGTGGCTGTGAAACAGGCTGTTATGTAATTATATTATTTTCATATTTAGAAAAGGCAATTGACACTACTTTTTGTCAAGTTATCCAATAGTCAGTATAGCCTTTTTTAGGATAAGTGATATGTCAGGAGAGTCACACCTGGGAATTTACACTTAAACAGTAAAGATACTTTAACTGTACTGCAATTATTGTTGTTAATAAAAGTGGACAAACAGCAAATAAGACAATAATAATCATGGTCATAGTGTTCACAAATTCACAACAGAAAGATTTCTTAGCTGACATAGAGAAGTGAAAAAAATTATGAAAAGCTATACAATTGATTTGGATCATCCATCCATCCATCCATCCATCCATCCATCCATTTCTTGTAAATGGATTTGATTCATTACATCAGAGGGTGAGCTTTAACTTATTATTGCCCATTCAGTGATACTTATGGACCACATCACTGTCATGTCAGATGTCAGCAATAACATTAAAGCACACCCTCTCATGTAACATTGCTTAACTTAACACCTTTTCCACTGACCTATAATGTTAAATAAATGTGTGTGTTTTTTCATTACTTATGACTGGAACTGTCTGCACTAGCTCAAATAGTGCTGTGTTTAAATCTCTGCTTAGAACCCACAACCCCAGGCAGGTCACTGACTAACTGTAGACCAATCTCTAACTTTCCTTTCTTTTCAAAAGCATTGTGTCTTTGTTACTTTGGGCCCACGTATATTACATAAATCTTTTTGAACCTTTTTAATCTGCTTTCAGGCCCTGTGCCTCCACTGAGACTGCACTTACTAAAGTGGTGGATGATCCTCTGCTTGCTATAGATTCAGACTCTATATCAGTGCTTCTAATAATGGGTCTAAGTGTGGCGTTTAAGTTACTGTGTACTTTTGGACTGACTGGAAAGTCACTTTGGAGTGTCTTGTGATCACGGCTGTTTCATAAAATAAAACTACATCAGTATTTTCTGATATGAATGCAGTCGTAGAATAAATTTCTAATGCTACTAATGATAATTAGCTGGATGTGCCTGTGAAGGTGGACGATCATTCTTAAATTATTAACTTTTCAGCCTGCTCTTGAATTCAGATAAAACTGAGATACAGGGTACAGAGGTCATTGGCCCTGCTTGACATAGACATAGTTTTTAGTCACGTTAAAGTAACTCTCGACAACTGCGTGATTTCAAGAAATTTTCTCAGGCTTGCTGCATGCTCGTACTAAAATTCTTCAAATGGAGAAAGCTGCAGAAGGAATTTTAACTAAACTAGAAAATGTGTCCATATTGCACCACTCTAAGCTTCCCTTCATTGCCTCCCTATCCACATCAGACTTTAAGGTCCCTGTGATTACTGAAAAAATTGCAAATAGGCACGCCCCCTCCTGTCTGATCCTTAAACCTTATAAATATGCCATCCTGTGCTCTTCGCTGTCATAATACAGGACTCCAAAATGAAGTTAGCATGCTGCAGGACCTTTTTCTAACGTGCCCCCTTTCCTCTGAAATAAGCTTCCCTGCTGATATCAGACAGTCTGCCTCTGTTGAGTCCTTGAAATCCAAACTCAGCTTTTCACCATAACTTTCAGTTAATCGCTTATTCTTTGATTACTTCAGGCCATTAGCCTTCGGTCAGTCTCAGTCTTATTTAATTTATTAAGCCTAATACTTAAAGTCGAGTCAAATCAAGTTTGATATAACCCAATAACACAAATTTGCCTCAAAGCTCAAAGCAAGCATACGGCACCCTCTATCTTTAGACCTTCAAGCCAGTGCAAATATTTGTCCCGATGACAAGATCACTGCAAACTTTCGGAAACCGACCGGATCTCCCTGTGTGCTTGGTGATCTACAAGTTTACAATCTCTCTTTCTCTGGGATGTGCCTCTCTCCTCTGGCTGTTGGTGCCTCTTTCCAGATGTTTTGGATCTGGATCTTTGTCCTTCAGAAGATTCTGCCTCCCGTCTTGTCTTTCTCTCCCTCGTGTGCATGCTGTGCTTGTCTCTCTTCTCCTTTCTGTCTTTGTTTCATTTCTCTGAAATGCATAAATGGTGTGTTTTTGTCGGGACCGAGGCTAGTTGCTTGATGTCCACTCAGGTCCATATAATTTATCAAGAATTTTGTCAACCTCACTGCCCTTACTGTAATTTTGCAATGCGTTTCTATTCTGTCTACACAGCATCTATTACATGTTTGAGTGTTCACTATTCACTTCCTCTTCTAGAAGCTTTTTCCTCCCATTATTTGAATTGAGAGACTAAGGATCCTACAGTATGTCCCTGTGAATCCTACGCAGTGTAGGTCATAATTTAAGTAAATACGTGATACTGGGCCATATGAAAAAATGTGTTATTAATAGACTGTTTTGTCAAAAGAAGTTTACTATGTCATACTCACAATCCTATCCTAATCTTGATTCAAGAGACAGAGAAAAAGAGACGAAGAGAGTGGGTGGGTGAGTGTGGGAGACAGGTGGGCGGTGGGTGAGGGTGCTTTGATGTCAGGAATATGTCTTTGAAGCCTGTTAGTTTCGTAATGTGCTTTAAACGTTTCCATACCTGAGCTGAATTTTTACCTCATAGTCTTCCTGCTACCTGTGCATAACATCTATGTAAAGAATACATTCCCATATGTCCCATGTGATCCTAAATTATTAAATTATATATATCTTCATACAGATGTTGTGAGGCAGTCAATTTGCCACTAAGCTATCTCCTCCTTTCACTCCACTCTCCTGTCTTATCAGATCTCTCCGTTTTAGCAGACACAAACGAGATGCTTCATTTCTGACACATTCACAAGTGAAAAGCACCACAACAAGCTGCAGTGTCTGTGCAGCTTCCTGTCACCTCCCCTCCCTGTGACCTAAACCAAATACAGTGTCACACCTGAGGCACAGGAACCATAAAGAGCACTAATCGGCAGATGCCAGGGTGTTCTGCACAAAGTGCTCCAGTATGACAGTCCATTCCCCTTGTAATTACTGCATCTTGGTTGGGATCATTAAATATTCATCCGCCATCAGCTGGGAGCTGCTCCAACTCTGCTAAACTAGTGGCAGCTCTTTTCACATACAGATCGGTAATGCACCCTTTTCTTATGAATTCCCCAGTTCTCCTATTCACATTTAAACTTTTAACTTTAAGCAAGAGTTCCACAACTCTGACCTCATATTCATGCTGTATCTTTCTAGATATTCCTCCTAGGTAATTTTGTATCCGATTTTTCAAGTTCATTCCATACAGTATCTGATCACAGGTTCATATAGAACACAAGAGAATACAGTAACATGCTGTATTTCATGAAATCAAATTTAATATTTAATCGGTTGTATCCACAGTCTGCACAGGGGAAAAACAGATGCTGTGTTGCAGTCAGACATAAAGAGGAGATGGGAGGAAAGGTGTGAACTCGAACAAACATTAATGCAGCTCTCCTCCATGAATCACGCAGCAACAAAATAAAAGAGGGAGCTAAAAATCTCCACTATCCCACAGGATTAAGTCTGAGTATTACTAAAGCACGGGTACCATTTGTGTTAAATCTGTGTGAGGGAGGTGCATTTAATATGAGAGATGGGTCAATTCAATAAACTCAGCTTTATTACTCCTGTGTGTCTTTAAAGAACAGACCAAACGCCGACAGTATAAGCCAGGGAACAACCGGAAGTTAAAGGTCAAAATGCTATTTTAGAAAATTGCAAATTCTAACCTACAACACTGAATCCCACACTCAGAAACCCATTCTAACAGTGAATGAACTATCCCATTTAGAAACCAGCTTATGATACTATACCTGCAAAATATAGTGTGGGTATTGAGATTTCTTTATGTTTTATTTATTATCATTTAGAGCTAGTATGTGTTTTGACTTAACACTTGTTGTATCAGTCATGACAACCAATGATGGTGACTTTATGAACCTGTTCACCGTGTTGAAATGCCATTGAAATGTGCTGTGTGTCGTGGTAAGGCATCAAATGCTAACCCATTTAAAATAAAAGTGATAAGACAATATTGTGTATCATTAGCTGGTAATTACTTTAAGTATGAATTGGTGTGATAGCTTTTTCTTAAAAAAACAAACACTTAATTGGAGCCCTTTATAAGTCATGTTTATTTATAAAGGCCTTCATCATAAACAAGCACTACATTGGTTGGGCCTGTTAAGTAATCAACAATGGCTCACATAAAATTTGAGCAACGGAGCCTGTTTACTAATCAGTTTGACCAGGCAAGTGTCTTAAAAAGTCTGAAAAAAAGATGCAAGTCTGTTGTAACTCGTCTTATTTTGTGGATGTTGCTGAATGCACATTGATATCAAACTTCTAGCTTAATATCGTCATTCTGATGTAACATTGCAAAATGAATTTGCTGACTTCTCTCATAATTTCGGAAGCTGTTTTTGGGCCCATTAGCAGTGGGGCCCATGAATGGGATTGTCAGCTAGTTGGGTGGCTGCCCCATCCCATTTGCGGTTCACAGCAAAACATCCCGACAACCACCGGCCACAATGCCATAAAATTTAATGTTGGTATTTAATGGATATTAAACGTATACACTCATATCCTTGAAGATAACAAAATCATTTTGAAAAAAAAAAAACACCAATATAGATTAGATTTATATGCAATACCAAGCTGTGACGTTGGTGCTTGTCGATGAGGAGATCCACTCCAACCTCAACATAATGACAACACTGTCACAAAGAGGACAAACTCTGGGATACACAAATGGTGATACATCAGTTCATAAAGACATTATAAGACTCGGAATCAGGTGCAAAGACAGGTCAAGTGACAAACTATCATCAAAACTTTTTTGTTTAGTTCAGTGAATGTGTCACTGACAGAATGCTAGCCGAATAACAAATGCAATGCAATGCCAAAAAAATTAAATAAAACAAAATGATTATTTTTATTAAAATGATTTTTTGATAGGCTTACTTTAAAACCTTGGCTACATAATATGTTTATTCATATGCATCAAAGAACTCTCAGTTAATAAGAACACAAGTGTCACAATGACCTACGTCTAATCACAGGCTAAATACAGCTGCGCTGACAAAGACTTAAAAGGTCACGACAAATACATGCTAACATAACACATACAAAAGATGATAATGCAAACATGAATGACTGGAACTTACTGTTTGTAGGTTTATTAAAACAAAACCCATGCTCTTGTATTTCTCAGTCCTGGCCTTTAGTCTTTTAGAGACTGGTTGAAAATTGTGTATGACGAGTCAGGGAGTATGTTGTATCTTATTATTACCAGAAACAATTCTCCTGAAGAGACCACAACCACGCTATTGTCTATGTAGCTACAGCCTAATATTGCTACAGGTTAGTTTTTGCAGGGGCTGGAGGTGTTGGGAGGCAGTTAGCTCTACTAGGAAACTACAAATATGACTCCTGATAATGAGAAATGTGCCTCTTGGTAACTCCAAAGTTTTCTTATTTACACAATGCATCCTCTTAGTGGCTTGCTAAAGGTTATAGTCAAGAATCAGATGGTTTTGTTCAGAGTTGGAGGTACACAGTGAGGCTCTTCTGGTATGCTGCTGTGGGAAGTCACCATGGTGTAAATACCTGCAATAGACTGCTTGGAAAACAATGCTTTCCATTTCAACACATATTTAATTCTGAATATGCAACATGCAGGTGGTGGAGGTTTTGGAGCTGTTTAAAGCCACCTTTGACAAAGCTGGGCTGTAAGTAATGTAAGGACTACAGTAATGTGAGACATTACTTTTGGTGAGTCTTTAGTAAACATGTGATTAACTTACTCAAAGTGTTACCTTTCATCTATAGCACACATCCACTGTCAACTCCAGTGACCTTTTCAAGATATGTATTTGTTTTCCTCCTGTTTTGCATGGGGCCAGACAGTAGGCTACAGTAGTTAATGAAATACATATCCATGGACCAAAGTGTTGCTCAAGGGGAAGATTTATTCTGTCTACTGTGCTAAAAGGTCTGACGGTCACTCAAATCAATAAAAAGCTTCCTCTGGGGACCACCAATGTTGTTATTGAACAACAAACTGACCAGTATTTTTGAGATGTCATCCTCAAAACTCACAGATTCAGCAGCAAAACTGTAAATTATGTACATGTCTCATCTCTACACTGTAAAAAACAAAAAAAATGCAGCTGTGGTTGTTAGACTTTTTATTTATTTTATAATATGATCAAATTTCTTCTACTATTATAGTTAAAGCATATTAGTACTAGATTTTTTTCTTCAAATATATTTTATTTCAAATATCATGGCACACCTACAGTACAATTACCAGTCTGTAAAATGTATACATATATGCATTTGTATATATTTGACGTAATTAGCTTTAATAACAATGAAGTTCTTGTTAATGTGTCACAAGAAACACACAAATACAGATCTAAGTCATCACTGTGTTCTACTGCACATACAATATAATACATACTACATACATTACATACATATAAACTACACAGTTACTTTTGTGGGGCTGACAGTTATTAATCAGCTTAAAAATGCATTTTAGGTTCAAGATATTCTAACTTTTATTCTTTGTAGATTTGCACAGCATTTACCCTTAGCTTGCATTCAAAACACTGAACACTCTTCTGAGTTATTCTCTTGGTTATGTCTTCTGTCATAAAACCACATCTCTATACAGTTTAGAATGTTACTATACTGTAGGGTTAGAGTACAGATATATATATGACATGACAGTGAGTGATTGAGTGGGGTAATTTGATCTTTGTGTAGAGTAAATATGTACTGAATGTGATGAATACCTTCCCTAAGCTACAAAATGAAGCTCTCAGTATGACCTCAGTTTCCTGCTGAAATGTATAGCCTTGACTGACAGACAAGTTAGCTTCTTGCTCTTTTAACATAGTCAAAAATTTACAGTCTATTTCATATCTTCTGCATACCCAAAGGATTACGTGGTCTCAGCACAAAGCAAAACTCAGCTGTGTGTTTTACTCATTTCTGTTTGATTAATACGGTTGGTTGCTAAATAAACATGTATTGAAAGAATCCTCAGAGTATAGAGATAATAGCCATCTTCCACTGGCTGTTAAGAAATGAGCAGAAAGCAAGTGACTGCAGCAGCGTTCAGTGAGGAGCTCTCTCTGAGGAAGCAATGCTCTGCCGGCTGTAATAAATTGGCTGTTTATTACGTTACAGGAAATTAAACAGTGGCCCAGGAAAGGCTGCACGTTCAATTTAAACTCCTGAAGAGAGGAAGGGGTTTAAAAGACCAATAAAGTCCCTCCACAATTCCTCCAAAGGAGAGTGAGATGCCTCAGAAAGAAAAAGAAAGCCTTTTGTTTTGCAGATTGCCTTTGCTCCCTTTCATTTCTTTTTAATGTCAAATTTGTTCTCTTATCTTAATCCTCATTAACAGCGTTCTTCTCAAGTCTGATCTCTGCTAATGACTTCAAGGAGCAAACTGAAACACTTAGACATACCGTTGAGCGTACCATTCATCACTCCCTTTGAGAAGTGCATCAAAAGGGAACAAACAATGTTCATTGTTAAGATGATATATCACATTTTACAGCACCCACAACTCATATTTGTGTATGCTTGACAACGGCAAGCATACGCAAATAAAAATTATTTCACGTCTTAAAAATACATTATGGGCCCACTGAGAGTACTGCACATAACCAGGAGAAATTAAGTGCTTATATCTTGTTTAAAGGTAAATGAGAAAATGTGTGAGCAGGAAAGAGAGACAGTAGGTGGTCAGAGGGGGTATTGTCCCCACCCACTCCTCAACCTTTTTAGGAATACACCATTAGGGAAACAACAGAGGCAAGTTGAAAGTAATGGTTTGGATGTTTGTTGTTGTCACATTTTTCTGCTTCTGTGTCAGTATGAGAATATCTGATCGCCTGCACTTGCTAGAATCACAAATAGGCAGAGAAACAGCAGGAGAGACTTTGAGTCGATGTGAGACAAAAGCAGGGGGCTGGATGCTGTCACATCAACGCTGCCCAGACCCAAAGTTATTTCGGTGAACGACTGACGCAGACAGACTTCTATCACTGCTTAGTCAGTCACTGACTAGTTTGGACTTGGGTTACTGCAGGTGCGGCTCCTCAGTGTGTGGGCATGTTGGACTAGAGACTAACTCACACACATTGCCAGTTGTGAAAGTAGTTTTACTTCTAGTTCCATTATCCATGTTTTCTTTTTTTTTAAATAACACCTTGCTTGATATTATCATAAATTATTCACAGTTTATACCTGAAAAATTGTACCACAGATGCAGATTAAGTTGTTTACCCTGTATAATCACGCAGGGAAATAAGTAGCTGTGTTTCAGTGTGTTGTACTAATCATTCTGAGTGCAGTGTTTTAGCGGGCATCACAGCACAGCAGTTTTGTATTACATTATTCAAGTCCCGCTTACACATACTCCAACCACTCCAAATGTCCAGGATGTAATAAATAGACCTAACTGGAATGAAAGTCAGTGACCAGCAAAGGACGAATCATTAAGTGCATTTCATACGGCAGATTGGCTGAATTTGCTGTGTGTGTAATGCAGTGGATGGAAATAAACACACAGTATGCCCTCTTCTGTCACTGGCCTAATCTCAGTTGCCTTAGACCTTTCCTTGTTGGTTGTATGAGTTTCCATGTGTTTCATTTTAAAATAAGAGAAATTACATGTTGCTTAATGAATATTAACCCACCAAATTACCTCATGCTCACAAGCTCAGCTGCCAAGCTGGCAGAATATTTTTGCAAAGATCAAATTAAAGCTATAACTTAATGCATTTATGTTACATTCCATTTTCCTATTCTGTCTATTCTCTTTTGCTCCCTCCTTTCATTCACTTTATTTATAATTCTGAGTCATCTTCTCTGTTAATGATCTCTCCACTTTTGTACATTTTTCAATTTCCCATTTCTCTTGTCTCCCTCCATCCTCTCCTGCTATGATGACAAAATGATTGCCTATCTACAAAGGGGATCCTCATCTACTTTGTAACACAGGTTTTAAAAAAAACAAACAAAAAAAAACAGCAGGTTATTCCATCACTGTTCTTGGCTCCTACGGACCAAAGCAAAAATAATAATGATGATGATTTCGTTTGTTTTTTTTAACGATAGAATAACAAGTAAGCCATTCAATATTAATCTGTCTTTTAGGATGGTTGTACAGTGAGCTGAACATGCAGAGCCTCAGTGGAGGATGGAAGAATATAGAATTGAAAAGCTGGTCATGAATAAATATGACACCACATTTTTCCTTCTCCTTATCGAGGTTGCCCAGAGAGAGGTGGAAAAGGAAGCACACTGATTACTGCAACTGCTGCTGACTCGCTGACAGCAGATGTCTTGTTGATGATAGGGCACATAACTACATGAACGCAACACAAATCTGTTGAGAGTTAGCATATAACCTCATAGCACCGTAGTTATAGTATAAACCTGCCATTTAGGCCTATGATTCTTCTTAAGTACAGCCATAATGTGCAACATCTCATTGAGGACCCTGAATGCTTTCTCTGGATTGTGGTTGCGTATTTGCAGTATATTTTCGTGAGTGTAGCTGGCCTGACTGGTGTAACACACTGAATGTGCTACATGTTAGCATGCACCACTCGGTGCATTCTTGCTGAATTTCAATTAACATAATCCTTTTTTCTTTTTCTTTTTTTCCCCCATACAGATGTCAGTTCAAAAGCAGAAACAACAGACAGATTACGACATCCAGATTTAAAATCAGCCACCTTACAAAAACAATGCATCAAGATAATGCTCATGTGCATCTGCCCATTGTCGCGATGATCTCCTGCTGTGTCTGAGAGGCTTAACGGGAACTAACTGTACTTTGTGGAATTGGATGAACGAAATAAAAAATAGAGAGGAAAAACGACGTAGGTAGACACGTGGAACGAGGCTATAACTGGTGGAGAATTGTTTAAAATAATAATGGTGTTTAATGCTCAGGCAGGTCCTTTTGTGGTAAGGGGTCATACTGTAAAAACACTGTCGGGCTTTGCAGCGTTCCTCTAAGGGCTATTCTCAGCACACCATGACGCTTATCACCTCCTTCTGCCTCTCTGCACACTCACACAGGCACTCCCACGCACCAACATGTTTATGTTTTTGGCTTTGGTTTTGTTTTTTTTTCTTTCCCCAATCTCTCCCAGGTGATTGAACAAAAGATTACAGATTGCTGCCTTTAGCCGAGAGAAGCAAAGGGAGCGCGATGCAGGAGTCACCGCAGATTAAAGAGACTGTGCTTCAGCAGTCTGTGCAAACTGTAAATGGAAGTATTTTTATACCGCGCAAAATGAATAAATAAATAAATACTTAATTACTCCTAAAATACTCAGGAGGGTGAAATAAGATGGTTGCAATCGTCAACTACACCACTAGATGACACAGAATCCTACACACTGTTGTCCTTTAAGTATTGCTCACGATTCATTGATGCATTAATTAATGCAGGGTGTGTAATCAATTTCTCTTGCACTACTAACAAATGATTGAATCACTATGACTCGATTTATTTAATGTAAGTAAAATCCATTTTATTTTATTGCATAAGCATGTGATTTTACTTTTTTGTAAAGTTTAACCAGGTAAGTAATGTAAGCTGGAATGTATTCCATGCTAGCAATCATGTAGACATCCAAAGTAAGGTGTAGCATATGCTGGCGGTTTTCACTTTTGAGTGATGTCTGGCAATCTGATAACATACTGTCTGGAGGAGGGACTGCATGAATACCAAGCAGACAAACTGACATCTCACTTAAATCAGTGTCTGTCTGATTGACACACCTAGATGGTGAGGCACATCGTGGCTGTATATTTTTGTGCTGAAGTATGCCACAGTGATTGAGTGATTGACCTCATCGGCAAAAAAACCTCCTTTCACCAGCTCTGTTTACCTGGAAATCATAAATAAGGATGGAGGTGTATATTTTAACCCCCGTCTCCGCTTATGACCGAGCTGTTGAGTTGAGTTGTTGCTCTCTCCCATGCCCCCACAGACAATCCCATACTTCTGCTTCTGATGTATAGTGCAGGATGCTTGTGATTATCTGAACACTTCTCCATCTTTATTTCTGGACATCTAGCTGAGCTTCTCACATGAATGACGCCTGTTTCCGCCCAGGGAGACAAGGAATGCAGGAAAAATACTATTACCATGGTACATAGTATAAATCAAGTTCCATGATGCTGGCCAATCTGTGCTGAGTGTCCTACTGCATGAAAAGATCTTCACATCCAACCTCTTTAGAAATCATGTGTTTCTAGCTTTTCCTAACAGCTACACTTAAAGGGGAGTGAGAAGATGGCTTTTATTGAGAGGGAGGGTAGACGTTATATTAATCTCAAGCAGTCTCTCCTGAAAAGTAGCCATAATGTCGCAGTTGTTTATTCACATAAAAAGAGACAGAAATAGAGTCTGAGAGAAAAGTTAAAATCCTAGCTTTTCTCCCTCCCTACACCTGGGAGTATGGGTGTTGAGTTGTCAGTTCCACATATTGTTGTCTCCCCAATTCTGACAGAAAGGTGTAAGGGGAGGGGGACGAAGCTAAATGGCCATCAAACAAGCATTTCTGATAGAATATACTGTTGCAGTTATTATTTCTTGTTGTTATTTTGTTTTTGTTGTGTGTTTGTGTGCAGCCTTAAATATGCTCACACACACACACACACACACACACACACACACACCAAAAGCCTGGATGTGTTTTGTTCGCTAGAGCTGCTACCTAAAAAAATAAAAAATGGAATAATTTGCAGGTGTTGTTATTTATAGGTTATTTTACAATAATTTTACTGGTCCGCCCTACTTGAGATGAGCTACATGTGGCTAAAATAAGTTTGACACCCCTGCTTTAGAATAATTTCCTTCTTCAAATTCTCACCTCAACTTGGAATGTAAGTCTCTAAATCAGTGCTCCTAATCCTTGATCTCAACAGCAACGTAGTGAGCAGGTATACGCTGTATCTCTGATCCTAGCAGACAAACTCAAAGGATAGTCTTAATCATTAGCCTACTGCTAGATTCGTACCACTGTAGAGTATTACCATCCTGAAACTCAGATGAGAGTGAGAGGATGGTTCCCGTAATGAGGCATCCATCTAAGTGCACCTGTTATATCTGCTTTATCCATTTTATCTGGGAAGAGAAGCAAAGAGACGAGGTGTTTTCTTATGTCTCCTGTGAATATACCAGGTAAGATTCACTGGATATGTGTCTGTCTCTGCCTTATTAACGGGCACATTTCCAATTAGGGAATCTGAGGCTCATCAGCTGAGCGAGATATAGGACTGAACTCCTTTACTTTAACTCTTCCCCTTACTTTATTTGTCTGTCTTTCTTCTTTTATTCAAAACCTGTTTCCTGACTGATAGAAAAAAACACCAACCAACAACAGTTTTTAAAATGCCACATGCATCAAAGTGACACTTTTCTTCACAATGTGTTGTTGAGAGTCAGCGTTATTTAGATTGTACCCAGTCCCCGAGGCTAATGCCATCACAGTGGAGAGCTCTGTCACTGAGCACTTCTGGATCAGATACACTCGGCTGGATGAGTCCCCCTCAAGATTGAGGGTAACAACCATTTTATTCACAATTGCTGTCCTTGCTCGTACTCTGGTTTATGCACACTTGAAGATAATTATTTAGAATCTTGAAAAGGTTTATATGTTTGTATTAAAGTGGTTGTTGTTGTTGTTGAGTACAAAATATTAAATTAAACTCAATTTTTTTTATCTTTTGTTGAATGAAATATGGACTGCAGTCATTGTGCACACTGATAAAACTGTTGGACATAATGTGAAAATATACAGTATGGCAGGCAAAATGTGTCCTGAATCTGCTGTGAAGGTTTCTGACAGGTAAACCACAAGGTCAAACTTTGTTTGACATTGAACTAGTATGCTTGTGAGGGCTGAAATTAGCTAATTGAAACCGCTAATCAACCCAAACTCCAGAATACAAGAATGGCATTGTAGTGTTATTTACACATACCTTTTAAGATTGCATTAAACAGCTGTTTATTATTTATTTGTTATTTGGTTAAGGTCTAGTTAGGTTTAACACTTTACTCGATATAAATAATCATAACACTGATTCAATTGATTGTCATCCTTAATATCATTATTAGAGGAGTAATTTTTACTTTATGGTTCTCTTACATATTTCAGGTATGACTGCAGCTTCACTTGGCTCAACCTCCGATTTGACTTGCCCAAGAAAAAATGTTTTAGGAGTTGCTTGAGACTTGAAGCAAATGACTTGAGTCACCTGTCTTTTCGGAGATGCCACACAAACATCCAAAGTGTTCTGAAAAGACAACGATGGGTGCAGCGTTTTTCTTCTAGGCAGCATCATGCTACTCTTTCTTCATTGTGAACAATTGCAAAAAACGCTGATGCTCAGAAAAAAAATGCTAGCCCTGAATCATCATAAATTCTACAGTACATAACATTGTGTCTTAAAGCATGGAGAAGAAATGCACTACAACTTCCCTTTGACTGGATTTGACATGACTTTGACTGTGCACCTTTCATACATCCAATTTGGACATGAATTTCCACCAGTGCCCCGTTCTATTTCCCAGTACCACTCAGCTTGGCAGCCACTCCACAACTAATGTCACTGCAGAGAGGAGAAAGAAAGAAAAAAAAAAAAGAGGTAGCGAGATGGGGGCTTTAATACTAAAGCTTGTGCTTTCACCTTCCCAAAAAATCCTCAATGACAAGGTCAGCTCATATTATGAGCACGAGGGGCCTAGTTTTAACTCCCCATCCAAAAAAACTTCAGACATGTTTAATAATTTATTGACTTCGTTGTTTAACAGCAGTTTCACTCCTTGCTCTTGTCTCAGTGGGACAGAATCGGGGAGATAGAGTAAGATCTGCTGTCTCAGAGAAACTAGCTATTATTTGAACAGAGCTGAAGCCATCGGCAGTGTCTGGTAAAAGGGGATGAGATTACGAAGTGCTGTGTGACTTGGACAACTCTTGTCCTGGGGCTTGTTCAAACTGATTTGTGCTGCATGGGGCTCTGGAGAGATTTGGCTAGAGAGACTTTTTTTGATTTGTCAAAAGTCTACAGTATGTGTTGGTATATCAAAACAGAGGGCAACGATGTGGTGTATGATAGAGAAATGAGTATACCATTGGAGCTTTTGATAAGCCTGAAGCAAATGTTGTATGCATGCATAGTTTGAGTACAGGAGAGACCCAAAAACTTTTTTTTAGGACTTTGTAGTCAATGTGTACAGTATGTTAATGAAAATGAATTCAATTCTAATCAGTGCTAAAGAGAGGGTCTTATCATGGCCCAACGAGAGGCTTATCAATATCCCAGCTTCAAAGGAGAGGGTTAACCGCATGGTCCTGAGAAACATCTCCAAATTACTGCAGATGTATCAAGGAATGGCCTAGCCTTCCTAATGAAGCAGTGGGGCATAATTATAAGGTAAATAATAAAACAGGCTGACATCAAATAAGCCTGAAATGGATTCTTCAACCCTGACGTGATCATTGGCATTTCTCCTACATCAGAATGTAAAGTGCAGCTTTGAAGAAATTAAAATGAGTATCTTGAGTATGCTTGCACGTGATTCCTCTGGCTGCTCACACATACACTGTGACAGTCATACAGAGATCTGAGGATAGCTTAATTGAGCACACTCCAGCATACAGCAACATACTTGAGCTCCAATTATGCCCTTTCTTGTTCTGTCAGCTTCAACAGTTAATAGCTTAAGCTTATTGCTCATTGTAACCACAGGTTCAGCTTTCATTTTGAATGGCGTGAAAAGCAGATTTAAACTTCCCACATAACTGCATAAGTAAATTCACTTTGAAGCCAAACTCCAATCTTTTTTAGCAAGTAATCTTTTTGACTTTCTCACACATATCCGGTGGAGCTTGCAAGATGAAAGGTATGTAACTGCTTGTCACAAACGATTAATGTGGGAGTAAAAATAATTATATTGGCATCTCTTTGAAAATCAGACACAATGTCGTGAAGTGCTTCCAGTAGATGCAGTTGCCTGTTTCTACTTGTAGAGTGAAAATGAATAAAATCCTGAGACATGAGTGTGAAGAAAAGAATGAGAGGTCAAATAGCTGTGACTTTACAGTGAAGTTTTTAGTCAATAATCTTATCTAGCATCTAGTCTAGTAAATCTTATTTAGTGGTTTCCATCTCACATGACTAGAAACGTCATTACGAAAGCAGCTATTAGCAGTATAACACTTAATTCGACCTGAGAGATTAATTATTTTGCATATTGTTTTACTTCAGGTGAGTCAAATAAGTCAATCACTCAGCTCACCCTGCAGTAAAATCTAAACTACACAGCACATATTATAGCTTGACAACAGACTGACAGCCTGCTGAGAATTATACTGATGTCCAGTTATCTCTTCCCACAGCACAGGAAGCAAGCAGCAAAATCGGGTCAGGCAGTGATGCAGGTAGGCCTCCAGTGGATGTTTACTGGTCATTGTGAATGGACGGAGGTTGTATGTGGGCTTGTGTGTTCCAGGTAACCGTTTTTTCAGCTCATCGCCATTACATGTGTGTTGTTACCTTATCTAAAATGTGACTCACCACATTTAAGCAGCTATCCGTCATTGATATGCATGTCATAAACTACTAGTGTGTTGTTGTTTTGTATAATGATGATTAAGTTCAAATGCAAATAAAGTAAGTAACAGATATTTTATGTTGTATATTCCAGCCTGCACACATTATAAATAATATTACTTTGTGCTATAGGCTGGATAGAGATGGGATGCATCTGCATCTAAAATGACATTTTAAGACCAGTTTAATTACAAATTGGAAGTAAAAATGATTTTTTTTTTAATAAAACAGAGTGGGGCTATGAATCCATCATTTTCTTAAAGCTTTATGTGTTCAGTTTGGCTTTCCTGTCAGACTACTTTATTTTTGTAAGTCTTTAAAGTCTGTGTTAAAACTTGCCATACCTCTTACTCGTATGTACTTCACATGTATTTTAAAGAGGACCTTCACACCTAACATTTTTATCCACCATTCACATGCACTACAGTCCTTCAGAATCTGTGCTTATTTGAATAGCAGTTTGGGAAAATACAAATTGTTTTTTTGCTCAGTTACTGTAGATGACAAAATTAAAACTAAATTAATCTATCCTTTAGATGCACTACTACCAACTTAGCTTCTGGAAATTGAAACTGACTGAAGGTTTGAAAAACCACCAATCATCTCTAAATCTCACTAATGCATTATATGTCATCTGTTTAGTCTGTGCACAAACCAGTGTAAATATGACATGTAATGACTGAAGCTTCATATTTATGGACAGATATGAGACTGGTGTTCTTCTCTGTAATTCTCTGAATAAGTCTATTTCTTGTAGTGTAGAATTGACAACCCGTAGATTATTTATTAAGACAACTATTCGATTCACATATATGAACACTTTCCACAAAGAGTTTACTTTCGTTATGAGAATATTTGCTTCCTTTTAAAATCTACCTTGAAAAGTTCATTGATCCGATGGACAGAAAACTCTGATAAGTTCATTGTTAGTGAGGTCACACATGCACACAGAGGAGCAGCTGTCTGATTGGTTACTTATCACAATGACATCAAGACATTCTAGTGGACAAGACTGCTGCCAAGTTGATTTTGTCTGAGTTGACATTGTGCAATGTCTGCTGCAAAACAATCAGAGGAGAAACATCAGCGGAGGACCAGAGAAATAATACTGTTTGAACTTGTTTTTCATTGGAAGATCATGGAGCGTGTCTCCTCTCATATTCCCTTCACTCATTCACTGATGTGTTCATTTATTTATGGATCTGGCAAAGCAACCAACAGAGAATTCACTCCAGCCTTCCTCATGAGGAGCCCTGTCACATCTACATATTTTTAATAGCTCCTAACTCAAACAGTCCTGCCTTGACGTGTCCCATCAAAAAGATGCAACACTTCGTCTGACATCTAACTTTCTCACTAAAACCTTTGGATATGTCCCATTAACCCTTCACTTCCTCTTGTCCAGATGTTTTTGTCACATCAGTGTATTATAATAATATAATATATAATATAATTAAAATGATAATTAAAAACAAGTGCATTAAAATATATAGCCTGCAATTGATTTCGATTTCTGTCAAAGCTAATTTAAGATTGAACAAATCCAAAACAATTACTTTAACGATTACTCTTATTGTTTCCCTATCATTATTGATTATTAATTACAGATAACAGGATAGGCTTAGACAAAAATAGCTCTATGCCATTAATTTCAAGCTCTGGTAGGTGGAGTGCACTGTGTGTCCATAATAATCCCACCATACAGTAGCTGGCGGGCTGCCATATCCGTACATTCCTCCTCCTCTGTCCTGGAGGATAAAACAGTTTTAACAGCCAAATGAATCAGAGATGCAACAGCTTCCTGCCAGCTTTGATTTCAAGTCAATATTTACTTCCAAGATTAAGAGAAGTGAAAAGAAGCAGAAGCTATTAAACAGAAGATTTAGCATCGGCACTTAAGACACACTCGCTTCTTCAAAAATATAGGGGTGACAACGAAAAAGCAGAATATGCAGAAAGTCACACACCCAAAATGAAAACACGATGTATAAATCTCTGTGGAAGTAGTGAACAAAAGAAGAGAAACATCTGCATCTGTAATGCAATCCAGTCCAAGAGTCCTACATTATATTAGGTGTTGTTGTTGGATTATCCTAACAACCCAGCGCACATTATTGTTTTCAGCTTCAGGGTCACAGAGCACACTATGTGCACTTGTACTGATCACCTTGTAGAGACAAAGATCTGTTCACACAGTCACATTATGAGAACTCACCTCCCATTTGGGCACAAAAATCTAGTTTCTCTTAATGACTCACGACATCAAACCCCATTTTTAAACTCATTTTGGTCATATTTTTTTCTGCAATAATCTTTAGATAGTAGTTTTACCAATTTAGACTCAGATTTTCTACCTACACACATGAGATTCACAAGTAAATGATGCATAAATGCAATCCAGCAATGTGATCTAAATGGGGTTTTTATAAACCGGGTTCGGGAACGAGGGCCATGCCTCGTACTCGTTCAATTTCCGTTCTCCGCATACTTAAGCACCCCCTTTTCCTTCCTCTCCTTCTCTGATGCCACTGTCACATCCGCATCATAGAAGAAACACTCCCCCCTAACGCTTCCGACAGCGACTTACTCGAAGAGATATCTAACACTCCCGAAACAGTGTCCGAAACATCTCCGTCGCCGGTAATCCCCGCTGGGCAGCCACCACGGCCGTGCTCCGTCGTCCAGATCCGCCGGCGTCCGAGATCACCCATTTCGGACAGCTGTAACGCCATCGGGCCTACTGCACCTCACAGGCCCAGGAGGAGAACCCATCTCCGTTACCCGTCAGACACCGGCGACTCCAGACGCTCCTCTCCAACCCGCTCCCGATCCAGACACGCCAGCGACCGGCGGAACCGGGCAACAGGCCGTGCGCCCTTCAGCGACAGGCATGGCCGACTGGACAGTCGCCAGCCTGAAACGGTCTCTCACCCACAACAACATCCCTTTCCACCACTCCGACAGAAAGGCCACACTTTTTCGCCATCTTCGAAACTTTCCCCACAACTCCACGAGCCGAACACCACTTCCGGGTCGCCGTCGTCAAGACGATGACGTCTTTGGCTCTGCCCTCTCATTCAGTCCTTACCCAGTTTCCCGCCTCTCACTCCTCCTCTACTGTCCCTCAAGCTCCACTCTTCCCGTGCACATGCATCCCATCATCCCTCCCTCTTCTTTCAATCCTAGCCTTTCTATTCCTCCCTCCACACCTACTGCAGCCCCTCCGGCACCCATCCAGACCACCGCAGCCTCCACAGCGACCCACGGCGGCACGTCCAGCCAAACCCCCTTCTTTCCTCCTGCTTCTCCTTTCCCCCCTCCCTTACCCTTACCCTTACCCCCCCATCCCTACCCTTACCCCCCCCCCCCCCCCCCAATAAACCCCCTCATGTCGCCAGTATTTCTGTTCCCACCTTGAATGCCTCCCTTCTCTCCATAGCTCCCCCTCCAGCAGGCTCCTGCTCACCCTCGCCTTCTCCGTGTACCGCAACGTGATCTGTTCAGCCTTCCCCGACCGCAGGTCAGAGCTGGACGACTACCTGTCCCTCATCATTGACCTAGCTTTGCGGTTCAGCGGCAACGGTTTCTATTCTTACCACATTCTGTTTGCATCACAAGCCGCCAAGCACCTCCATCAATTCAACCAGGGCACTTACTGGGGCACCCTCGACATAGAGCTCTACTGCCGCACCTTCGCGGCACGTCCATCCCTCCACTGCGATCAGTGCGGCGCACCATCGCACCCAGCCACCACTTGCTCTATCACCGCAAGTTTCCCGCAATCTTCCCCCCGCAGCCCCCCCCCCCTCTCCATCACCCCTAAACCAGCCACCCACAGCCAGCCTCTCTTGGCCCCGCCCCCAAAGGAGTCGACAAGAGAGGCAGACCCATCCTCTATCAGGGGGGCAGAATACTCTGCAATAACTTCAACAACTTGGGGTGCAGCTCATCCAGTTGTCGTTTCCTCCACACCTGCTCCTTTTGCGGTGGAGCCCACGCCAGAGTCACCTGCCCCCACAACCCCACCGAGCACGGTCCATAAATCCAAACTCTCGGCTCCAGATTCCGATCCCACCGTATTTAGCCACCATTTTCAACCGACTCCGCGTCACGAGACTCCATCCTCAACAGCGTCACTCCACAAGCCCATGTCCGCAACGACCGGAACGACATCCGAAACGCACACGCACTTCTCTCCGCATGAAGTTTTCTCTTGGGGCTCTAATCCGCAGTGTCGCAGAGAGACGGTTCCCCCACTCAAGAGTCTCCATCCCCCCAGGTTCCTTCCAGGACTCCTCCGGTCAACCCCAGGACCACTCTGCCGATGGTCCCGCCTCATCCCTCTCGCCTTTCCGCATCCCTTCATCCCTCATCCCTCCTCCCTTCATCCCTCTCGCCTTTCCTCCCCTCACTCCTTCCTCCCTCCCTTCATCCCTCGACCCTCATCCCTCGACCCTCATCCCCTCATCCCTCGACCCTCATCCCTTCATTCCTCAAACCCTCTAACCCTCTTTCCCTAAATCCTCCCACAGCATATCACCCATGCTTCCCGATCGTCACTTGTAATAAACATGTTTTAAACTCCATCCGTACGGGTGTGGTCCTTGTTAGTGAATTGACACATTGTAGCAGAGCAGCAAGTTAATACTAATGCGAATGGAACATCCTGCTGGCGCTTTACATTCAGAACATGGGCTGACTTTTATTGTGAAGCAGCCACAGTTCATTTTCTGCAGTTTTTCATCAGTGGATTCTTTTTTTTTAATTTATTTTTTTATTTTACGATTTTGTAAGAAACATGAAACAAGGAGGAGCAGCGAGCTTAGATGAAGAGCTGCGGGCAACAGGCTGCACACCTCCAAATGCTCATCAATGTAACAAATTTTTCTGTGAAGCTTTGGCTAAAGTTCAGTAAGATTTTTTTCTCATATTTGGCTTTTATTCTTCTGTGGATACATTTCTGTCATGTCCTCCTGTAAGTTTGCTTTAAACGTTTTCATTTGCTGGTTTACACCATTTTATCAAAAAGACAAGAACTGACTGCATTGTGTTATAAACCTCACCTAAGCAGTAGGAGTTACTCTGAATATATTTGCCTTAATTATCTATTAGGTGTGACAATGGATCATTATCTTTCAGCCCAAGCTCTCTGATTTTTCTTTTTTCATAGTTACTAAAATCAAATAAGATCTTTAGAAATAGTTGAACTTTGCTAGGCCTACTAAGCTCCCACCCCCCTACTTAATATGATGTTTTATCACTGCACATGACAACTGAGATTCATCACAGAATGGGTTAGAGGATCAGTTCTAGATTGGATAATGTATCAGTCTTAGACCTATCTTTTGTATGGTCTAGAAAACTAACCAAAATGAAAGATGAATTTCAAATAGAAACATGCAAGATTGCATAGATAAATACTTTGGACTTTTGGACTTAAACCAGTATTCATTATTAGTATCTATTGCTAATAACCCTGACTAATCTATAAATGTAAATGGATAGTCAATGTCTACTTCTATTTGCATGCTTGCTTGCCTTGAATTGCCCCTTGCGGTTTGAAAAAAGATCTTCTCCTCCGCTTCCACTTTTCCACACAGTCCCTGCATTCAGAATTCTGCCGTCACCATATTTCTCATACCAGGCAGTTCTTGGAAGCCGTTCATTAAATACCATTGCAATTCTGTCAGTCTTTAAGAGCTACTGCCCACCGCTTCTGAATCACCACCATTACCTCCAGGATAATTAAGGAGATTCAACCAAGAATTTCCATCACCTGCTGGCTTTACTCCACTACCGTCAGTTTCCAGCGGATTCTGTTCTATCTCCTATCTTCATATGGTCTTATGATTAATAAAGAAACTTCACATCGATGGGTCTAATCACCAAATGTTTTCTCTGTTGCTGACCTCTATACTGTTACACACTTCCAGTTGATTTCTCTTTATTGCCAATGCAATGCTATTGTTTCTAATACTTAATGTGGTGTGAGACATTTGGTCTGATTGAACGTGAAATATATCTTAATTAGTGACATATACTGTACTTGTACACAGCTTTACAACAGAAGGCAAACCTTGACAGTATTTATAACGAGCAACAGAAATAGGAAGTTCATTTACCTCATCTTTAATCTCGTAGTAATTTACCACATGAAGGTGAAAAAAGAGCTTGTTTTGCTCTAAGAACATTTTCAACTTTTCAACTTATGAAAGACTGACAAAACTTTTAATAGTAGTAGTTGTTAGTTGACAAAAACATTGTCCCCTTACAATCATAATACCCTGAAATTCTTTTCTTTTTAGGTCTCCAGCTGAAGGTGAAGGACATAATTAGAAGTTGGGGTGCAGCAACAATAGATTGTTAAATGTGTCTCAGAAAATTACTCAGAAATATAATGTACATCCATGCACGGTACATTTTTGCTCAGTCTAAATCAATACACTACATAATGCAATAGAAACTATTTTCTATTCCATGTTCAGTTTTTAAACACAATATTGGTGTAGTGTTGGCTCAACACATGAACCGGCATATTGTGAATGCCTGCCGTCCACATTTTTGGAAATTAATAATGTAGTGACAAGAGTTCTTGGGTATAGAAGAAAATACCTGTGTGTGTGTGTGTGTGTGTGTGTGTGTGTGTGTGTGTGTGTGTGTGTGTGTGTGTGTGTGTGTGTGTGTGTGTGTGTGTGTGTGTGTGTGTGTGTGTGTGTGTGTGTGTGTGTGTGTGTGTGTGTGTGTGTGTGTGTGTGTGTGTGTGTGTGTGTGTGTGTGTGTGTGTGTGTGTGTTATAATTAATGATATCCATGGAGGAGGACATTGAAATAACTGCTGTCATCAGGACAGTGTACCAGAGAGAGGATCATCAATCAAACACTATGGATGAGACCAAATGTATGACACTACATCATGTTACCCTGAGAACCTGTGAGTGTTGTGCAGTTAAGGGAATTATAGTCACCGGTAGCTGGTAGTCATGCAAAACCTCTCCCACCCACAATCCACCTGCAGTTAGTGTAGAATGTCCATGCTTCAACAAATATCTCCCTTTCCACACTATTTAATCCGATTGATAGACGCTGTTGTCATTGTCATTTGAAACAGGACAAACTGTTTGTATACAGAAGACAAACACTTTTCCAACACAGAGCTGTCTTACCACGGCGCCTCACATTGTGACTTCACTGGAGTGATACCGTTTCATCTCTCCATCCTCAAAGAGCAACCTTATGTGATCCTGACAGGAGTGAGTTATGAGATGCTATGACTTTAATCTTTTGCAACCATACAAACATTGGTTGACCTTAATTTCTGCTTATAACACTCTGTGCTGCAAGGTATTAGAACTGATTCCTTGTTCTATTTGCTCTCTCTCTCTGTCTCTCTCTCTCCCTGTCTCTCTCTCTCTCTCTCTCTCTCTCTCTCTCTCTCTCTCTCTCTCTCTCATTTGTCTTGTCAAAAGCAGAGGGTAGACAGGTTAATGGAAGCGTGTTGGTGGGCGGGTGTGTTTGTGTGCATGATAACTGAAATTGTGCGAGAAAGTCTTTGACCTGTTTCACATATTGCTTTGTATGTTTTTTACACCTTTAAGTATGAAGTCAATAATATCTGAGCTACACATGCAGTAGGTGCCTGCAGTCAGTTATCTATTATATAAACCTAGATCTTTTACAGAGTGCATAAATGAAACGTACAGTGGGGAAATAATCATATGAACAAAATTCCAATGCAGCTATTCAAATGAAAATTTTGACAAAAGCATTGATATTAACTTATTATAGATTATAAAGAAATCATAATATTCCAATTCATAAAAAAGTTATGTGCAATAAAGTCCAAAGACATAGGAACAAAAGTGTGGAACATGGTAAATGAAACTGACTGAAACTGATAATACAGGGTAGCCTGCTGGTGAATCCTTCAGTCTTCAGTTCTTTCTACAAATGTTCTACTGGGTTTAAGTCTGCTGATTCGCCCAGTTCCAGATCTTTCCACCTCCTCTGGAACCAGCTAACAGCATACTTTGGAGTATGTTTTGGATCATTGTCCTGTTGGAAGGCCCACCTGCATCTCATCCTCATTGTCCTGGTGGAACCAGACCCATACAGCAATTGTTCCACCTCCGAACATTGCTGTATTTATGGCATTGTTGTTGCAGAGAAGTTATGTTTTGTTTCGTCTGACCACACTACATTTTTGCAATGATCTACAAAAACATGTTGTCTAGCAAACTTCAAACAAGCTTTTTCTTCAGTAATGGAGTTTTCGGGGATGATTGTGCACAGAGACTTTGGTGGTGGAGTGCATGTATAATGGCCTCAGTGGTGCTAATAGAAACATTTAGGAGTTGAGATATCCATTGGTAATCAGTGCCATTGCAATGTAGCTCAACAATGTTGTTTTGGGAGGTTTTGGGAGCTTAGTAACATATTAGTTTACATACAGTCAGGTGGTGGGCAAAAATGTTGATGTGTTAAAGACCTTTTTCCACCAGTTAGATCCATCCGGCCATTCAGCCAATCACAGCCATTTGACCAAACCCACCAGGTCCGCCGCGCGAAAAATAAAAAAATATTCAGAGCTCTATCTGCATCTCTTTATTACGAAGCAAACAGCGAGCAGAGGCTGTAACCAGGGCCGGTCTTAGCTATGGGCAATGTGGGCGGCCGCCCAGGGCGCCGTCTCCGTGGGGGGCGCATAAGCGCCCGAAAATGAAAAAAAACTAGCGAATTTTCGATACCACTTATCAAGTTAGCGGAGCGGTCGCCCCCGGAGCGGGGGTTGACGAGGCAGAGGGGGGCGCCGGACAGACTGATCAGGGCGCACGGCGCATCCAGGGGCGCACGGGCGGCCGTGAGAGCGCAAGAGAAAATCGTCGTCTCGGGGGGTGGGGGGGCAGGGCCGGCGCTGGCTGTAACAGTCATCTGACCAGTAAGTAATGAGGAATTTTGTCGGTAACTAACTATGTCCAAAACTATGTCTTGCTTTGTGACATTTAAGTCAATATTAACCAAGCCAGGTGGCAAACAAACTTAGCATCGAGTCAAGTTAATGGTAACTGACTGGTAATTTGCAGACATCTACTTCTAAGTTTGATGATCAGACCATGTCTAAAAGGAAGAGACAGCAGACCATCGACTCATTTTTCAAGTCAAAGTGGAGTGAAGTAAGTGGAGTTGTAGTGAGAGGAGGGAAACATCAAGCTAACATTATTTATGTTAGCTTGCTACCATCACCAGTGATAGCAAGTAAGCAAGTAGCAAGTAAATGTTTCTTCCACTTTTTGTTGTCAGGCTGGCAACAGGCCTTCAGCTGTTAGCCATAACTTGCCAAAGTTGATTGAGTGGTCAGAGCATTTTAATTATTTCTAGTTATACATAAATATGGTTAATTTTCCCGATAATCAATGCAGATAATTTCGCTCATGTGCCACCCCTAGAACACCCCCACTTTTTAAAGCGCTGTGACGCCCCTGCAGCACATACAGTGTAAAACAGTACGCTGTGTCTTTTCCCTGTGTTTTTCACAGCACAGAACAAGTTGGTGGTCAAGAGAGAGGAAATTGGCTGCAACTGACAGAAATATTGACGATTTTAAACAATAATTCAAAAGAAGAAATGAATAGCAATGAAGTCACACCTGGTATTTCAAAAGCATTAAAAACCTCAAGCTATTGGAAATCATTAGAAATCAGACCTGAAAAACAATAATGTGCAGCAAAGCTGACAAATAGCCAGCTGTTGGTAATTTCACCCAGAGGCAAATGATTTGACAGCGACAATATAAACTTAATTTAGCATATTTGAAGTGTTCTAGTCTACATCCCAGAGACACTTTTTTTTTTCTAAATGTCATCTGCAGATGAACTGGTGTCTGATATTTACCATTTCAGAAACTGACATTTTCTTGCCCTTGTGCTAAACTCCTGCTAAAAGCATAGCTAAATGTTGTCAAGGCAACCTCCGTTTGAAGTTTAGTTACATGAACAAGTCGGTCTGGATGACTTATCCTCCTTTTCTGTTTGAGTGACAGGAAACAATAAATCGGTGCAGCATGACTAAAATTGTCAAACTACTGGGTCAAGTGACTTTGTTAAATGTGGTTATTCTATTACTGAAAGTGTGTCTTCGTCACCATGGCAATAAGAAAATTAGTAAGCAAAGTAGTATGTTGATGTGATTAAAGCTTTATATGGTATGTAAGTATTCAGTGAAATATGCAATTACAACAGCACTTGGCTTGTTATCCATCACAGAAGAGAGTTCAGAAATCAACAAATTCTTGGCAGCTCCTCTTAACCAGTCTTTTGATAACAACGCATCATACTGGAGGGTGTTGAATTAATTATTTGGGTGAATTACTCTCAAAACAAAATCTGATTTAATCAGAGTGTACAACTGAAGCATGCTACAAGCAGTTTTTATTTTTACTCTATAATAGATGTTTTTCTGACTTAAATTTGAATTGTCTTGCTTCTTATCTGAAACAAGTTTGTTTTTTCACCCAGAGTTATAAACCTACAGCAGAAGAAGGTGTGGTGCTGCGACTTTAGCTTCAGAACTATTTAAATACAGTACATGAGGAGTAAACTACATATTGATAAGTACATAGGTACTGCTCTTTTGGAGTGTAGTACATTATAGTGTAGGTTTTAACCTGCTCTGATCTGTGGCACTGTAGCGATTTGGATATTCCCTGTGCCACTAAGTGCAAAGACTGACAATTCATTTTGTTCGCCGAGAAAGGAACATCAATGTGATGTTAATCACTAAAGTCATTTATTTCCCTTAAACTCTGGAGCCAGCTGGAGGCTGCAGCAATAACAGCACTCTGATACCCCTCTCTATAGCCACTCAATCAGGATATTAATTGCCCAGCTATGTCCCCCTGTTATCAATCTCTACCAATCACACTTTATTAAATAAAGATACAATTGCCTTCTGGCATGTGCTCACTCACAACAGTGGGGTTTAACATGATGTATCTACAGTCGACAACTCTGCAGCTCTGGACACAAAGATGATCAGCTCAGGACTGTGCAACACTATCAACACAAAACACATTGTCCAATTAAAATCCCCTTTGTGTACTACTTTCCACCTGCATTTAGTGTGTTGAGGTGGGTGTGTTTAAACGCATATGGTCCAGTATGATAACGCTGAAGCTAACATGTCGAATATAATGTTCAATACTTAATGCTGTAAGGAGCAGCCGCTTACATCTTCTGATGTACCCCACTATTTGCTGTCTGTCCTTCCCACATGGGATGACTCAGTGGCTTGTGGGCCGCAAAAAAGACTGTTTTAGGTTGGGTTTTTTTGTATTTTAGTTTTCATGCTTTTTGTAGTTGCTTTTAGTTTCAGGGTGATAACTGAAAAGTCCTTGGATGTTTTGTCTGCAAAAAGAATATTTACTTAATTCAAGAAGAACTAATATAGTATGCTACTTTAGTGTTTGTACAGCTGACCATCACACAGAGAACCTCTACCAACAAAATATGGCAGCAGTGACAGTTTACTGTGTTTTTTTCTGTTGTTTTCCTTCATTTTTTCCTCTTCAACCACAATCCAACATCATAAACATCACAGTGGCTACAGACACGGCAATGCAACAAACAACAAAGGACTAATATCAAAAACTAACCGACGCCTCAGTGTCCTTTGGGTCCCACACAAATCATACAGGGGATTCCTGGATGCAAGTTAAAAAAAAACGCACAACCAGATGGCTTCATTTGTGTTTTGTATCAGTGCTCGTGCAAATGTTAGTATGTGGAACACCCCAGGCTGAAAACAAGGAGTTAAATATATAACAAAAAAAAGAGTTTTTGTTCAGTTTGTCAACTCTTCTAACTGAAGGCAAAAAGAAAGTGGGGCAGAAACAAAAAGGTGAGGATGTTGACATTGTTATGACTGAAATGATTTCACTCAATGTTTTATATAGCCTTTGAGCACAGACAAAATTGAATGCTAGGTTCAAATTAATTGCTTTTGTGCTGTTATCATCCTCCCACAGAATGGCTTTTATCAAAATCATTATCTGATAGCTGAAAAAATTCTAGTTAAAGCTTGCACAGCTAGCAACAACTCACTCATATTCTGTCTCATGAAAGCTTAAATGACCCACATCCATTTTCCTCCCACACCCTCGCCTTGCTCACTGACACTACAGTTAACATAATGCTGCAGCACATTATTCGACAGAACTGTGGCTGCAGAAAGAGAAAAAGAGCAGATTTGTACCTAATAGCAATGTCAAGGTTCATTCGTCGTTATGCCGACCCTCCCACTCACCTTGTATCCATGGATGATCCCATGTCAATCACTGACCAGATGCACTATTACCCACTGTAGCAAAACACAGCCCTGCCTTTCAATCACTCTCATGCTGCCCTGCCTTTGAACCTAGCAATAAGGTCACATAATATGTAATATATTTCTGAATTATGAATAAATGTAATGCCCTCATCTCTGAGAATACCGTCCTCAAGGTGTTGGTTGTCAGACTGAACTTAAAGATATTTGGTGAGAGTCAATGTACGGTGTGTCTTAACACAACAAATTCTATGACTGCATGAGATGACAGAGTGAAAGGTCAGGAACAGCAGTCTGTGGGTTGTGACCACAGGTTAGCCTTATTACTGTCATTCAGCAGGAGTAAGTGCAGGTAGCTTACAGAGGGCATAGATCATTTTTGATTGTGATCCACCTGCATTGGAGTGGCACAAAAACATAAACTGAGTGTCTTATAAATGCAAGGTCACTTGATTACAGGTTGAAACGTTGTGTGATGCAGTTTTTCAAAATAGTTTCTAGTAGTAGAGGGAATAATACAGTACAATACAATACAGATCATCCTCTACACAGATGAGGACAGGATGCAAGCGTATGTACACGTTGTCTATATTTGTGTTGGACAACCTGGAACCTTCTTGCTGTCAGTACCTGGAGTACACCATGTCACTGTCTCTAAAGGTCAAGAATCATAAGTAAAAAACAGAAAAAAATGTGATAAAAGACATATGCATGAAATATCTAAATGTAAAATTTGTATTATTTTAAAATCAAAAGAGCTGTGCAATGTTTGAAACAAGAAGGATGAAATGTGCAAATAATTGAAAAGGAATGCGTAAAACTTCACAGCATAAAGCATAAAGAAAATGTGCAATGTGCTGAGTTAATGATCCAAAACATGTATGTTAATTTAATCCACTGAGTCAACTGTGGAGCATTTACATTAATGTAACATGTAGTGTTCAGGGGGCGGGATCAGAGTCAGTAACAATGGGGGCTCCAGCTGCAGTCGTCAAGTGTCACAAGTGTCCTTGTCCTGTCCCGTGCTTATGGAGCTTATAATTAGATTTACCACTTGAAATGTGATCGTTTTTGAATTTTGCCAATATGTAATAAATGGATATACATGACATATAACATGGTGGTATGGCTTTGTGTGGTCAGTTAATTGATATAACACAGACCATTCAAATGCTCCATATAAAAGCAGGCGAAAGTCCACTTTAAAAACACATAAGGTACACATGACTGTATTTGTAAAAAAAATCTGTTTCTTTTTTCACAGGAAAAGGTGCAATCAAATATAATAACTCTTGCCCTTGGAAATAATGCTACTGTGGGTAGTAATGCTAACATTAGGCAGCTTACAGCTACACACTGTGTTAAAACCATAAACCATCCTTACATCTGTTCTTAGTACAGTGTTCACATTTCTAGCATATAGAGAAATTATAGGCTTGATTATTTAAAACTGTTAAGGTATTATTTGCTTTGTTAAATTTAAAGATGTTAAATTTTAAAGACTGGGGAGGCTTGAATGGATGATCAATTGTGGGAAATGTGTATATTTCTGAAACACTACAAAGGTTATTTGATTATAATGATCTGTGTGAAGAACAATAGATGGAGCGTTGTAATACACGCACACACACGCACACACACACACACACACACACACACACACACACACACACACTCTTCTCAGATTTGTGCAATTACTTATATAACTGTGTACCAGTAGAGTACATACTGATACATACAAAACAAGATATGCATTCAGTGGGAACTCTATGCTGTATTTTCAACAGGCATACATGAGCGTGACCAGCCTTAAGCGCTGCACACAGGTCATGCAGTGGTGCAGAACATAAAATAAAAAAATAAAAAATGATCACCTTCTATTACAGCCTGTCTAGTGAGATGGACATTCCTAGTTTTTATTTGAACTGTATTTACTGTAGAACCCAAATTATCGACTTCCTGTGCTTGAAAACAAAAGCAGCACCCTGTGTAATATCCGCATCAATCCGCATACCTAAACCTAGCTGGGTGATAGGCGGGGTCCATCCTGGACAGGTGGACAGTAGCCCACATCAAAATAGGTAATTTTACTTTTTGTTTTGTTGGCCCTATGTATGATATGTACAGTATACTGTGTAAAATATATATATATATATATATATATATGTGTGTGTGTGTATATATATATACTTTAAAACTCTAAATGCTACAACATGCTTCAATCTTTACTTGTATTTTACTTTCTTTTCTGTGAACACTATTATATAACTGCCCTACAGGAACACTTACTGTTGGAAGGAAGAAGCTATTTTGAAGTGGACCAGACATAATTAGGATAAGTGACTGTTGAGTGTATGTATCGTTATTCAGTGGACTCGTTTCTCACTTAAAATCATGACCATTAGGGACCTCATTTAAGGCTGACTAAAGGTTCATAGTCAGAATCTGAACTTTACGCTATTATCATGGTAATGGCAAAAAATATCAGAGCCCTACTTTCAAAAGTCACCAGAAATGAGAGCTTAAAAGCAGCTTTTTGAAAAATGTATCCCACAGGAAAATGCTAAGTGAAAAGAGAATGAGACAAGGTAGAGAGAGAGACACGGAGAGGGACAATAAGAGAAAACCAGATGAGTTTGGTGTGAAATTTCTCTATAACTTGAACCTGAGCTGTCTCTCTTCCTGTCTCTGACTGATACACACAATGGGACGTTAAGCATGCTTCTGCTGGTGTCATTGGAAGACTAATGAGATGGCACCAGGCCCATGAATGGCTCATTGGCCTGATGCACATTACTGTCTGTAAGTGTTTCTTCATCCCGTTATGGCCGGTCATGCAGCAGATCTTCTACCTGTATCAGAGATTGTGATGAATAACAAAAATGCACAGCATGATGGCGCACGGTATGCCATCATTACAACCAAATGTTAAGGCCTGGAAGCCCAGCTGGTCTGTTCAACTGTAACCATTTGCTATTCCAGACACACTCATTTAATCCCTTCACACCTTGGTCACAGCAAGGGGTGGTGCCTTGTTAAAACTCACTGCTACAAACAAAGTAAATCATTGAAAGAAAGGAATTAATTAACAAACCCGAACACTGATTGATCTTTCTTTCAGTTTTTTCAGTTGACCACAATATATATTTGAATTAATGGATATCAGTGACTCAACCTACAGGTCTCTAACACTGAGATTTAGATGTTGTGTATGTACAACCTCATTTCTAAAAACATGGCATGAGTTTGAGGGAGCTAATCAATGATGATGACTGATGATGTGCAAAACTTTGAAACACCATATTTAATTGAGAATGGTGCAAAACAACCTATCAAATGATGAAGCTGAGAAGATAATTTGTAAAATTATATGTGTATTTTGAATTTGATGCGAGTAACACAAAAAAGTTTGGACAGGGTCGAGTTTACCACTCTGTTGCATCACCTCTTCTTGTGACAACACTCTTTGCCAATTGTTGTAATTTTGAAATGTAATGTTTTTCCACTATTTTTTTCTTCTTTTGTTTCCACTGTCCCAACTTTTTTCTTCCAACAAAGTGTTGCTAGCGTCAAATTCAATCTGGGCATATGATTTACCAAAAACAATCAAATCAACAGATTTGCAATTAAATATGGGGTTTCAGTGTTTTGCACTTCATCGCATTTTGTTTCGATTTACATTTCACACAGTGTGCCAACTGTTTTGGAAATGGGATGTATGATTTAGTAGATCTCAGCCTAATTTACCATATCACTCAGTGCCAATGTTGAAATGAAGTGGGAAAGAGTATTAAGTTATAAGTGAACACCGACCATTTATATTTGCTTATTGGTGTCAAATTTAATTTCCTTCTTGTTCATTCAGAACCAACCAGAGACATTTTGTGCAAAGTTTTAACAAAAGTAAAGTGTGATTGACCATAATCTTGTAATTAAACATTATGTTTGTTAGAGATCTGATGTTTTCATGGATAGAGGCTATCAAGGACATGATATTAACATTAGAATTGCAAAGTGCTGCAAACAGATTAATGAAAAACATGACCCATCTATTGTAAATAGTGCATTAGTATTATGGAGGAAACAGTTTCAAGATCTCTGATGAAGCTACAGAAGCTATTATGAGAAAAAGCTGTTACTGTTCATCCAGCTGACTTAATCAGCTGAACTCATATCTCCAGCCAACTTAGGTTACACTTTTCTCATTCACTAATTATCTACAATGTCTTTCTACTCAGGCAGTCCCAAGAGACCTTTTACCTCTCTTCAAGTTTTTAGTGCTTATAAATTAAATATTCCTCATCCATTTTAGGACATTCAGGTAGTACTGACTGATATTAGCCTCATTATTGACGCATAAAACTGCATTACAAAAGGGGAAAAAAAAGAAGAAGAGGAAAAGTAGGTATGTATATTAATCAGATACAGTATCATACATTATCCATGACACTCCAAAACGGGTGTTGCCCAGTCCCTAGAAGCTCATCTCCAGGCTATATATGCTCCCGACTCCACAGGCATGGAAAGGAGGGCAAAGTGAGAGCACAGTGAAGCAAAAAATGAGAACACACCGCATTGGGTGGCATTTTAGCATGGGATGCCCAGTCAGACTTCAGGGAGCTAATTAATTAACAACAACAACAAAAATGTCCAAGCTGATACCTCCAGGGGAACCCTATACTTCGTTAGATCTGTGTCCAGGAAAAGGGAGCCTGAGCTGGGCTGGATTTATGTGGAGCGGGGATCCATCCTGGAAGAATAATCCTGGAGATATTTTTAAAAAAGCTTCCAGGACTAAAGGGGAGTTCAACAAATTCTGTCACTGTCTTACATAACAATGTTAAAAAAATATCTCAATAAATACTGTATGTGGAAGTTAGACCTTTGATTTGTGTCATCATTAACAGAAATGTATGATCATGTAGCTATATATTATCTTTAGGCTATGACCCTGATTCATTTAATTAAAAGTCATTGTTATCAGTAGAGGAGCTTTCTCTTTATATCTTTATTTAAATTACTTATGATCAAATTTTACAGCTTTTCCTAAATAATGATTTTATGATATTTAACAGCTGCTATAACTATTTGCAACACTTTTATTTGAGTTGAACACTAAATCGAGATTTATTTGGGTGTAGTATGTTCTTCATATTGCAGACTCGAGAATTTTGTAATATAAAATCATAATAACTAACTTCCAAGTCTGTGAAAAGACTGTGAAATTTGACTACTTAAAATTGTCAAAAAAAGGGGAATTAATTTTCTGAGCACGAATATGTGAACAGAACACGGTCATCTGTGAAGTTGCACACATTTCTCTCTACAAATGAATCAATAACTGTCCAAACATGTCTGTGCATAATGTAATAATGAGATTATTGACCACAAAGACGGAAAAAATGCTAGATGCAGACATTTAGAACACTATAATGTAAGCTAAAATGCACATTTAACATTTACAATATAAAAAGAAAACCTAACATGTTTGATCAAAGACACTGCCATGTGAGAAATAGTGACTCCCCTGTGTCATATCTTGTAGAGATATAAACACTGAGCAGAATCTTGCTCTTCCTGAGTGTCATTAAGTGCAGGTACTGACATCAGTCAGTCTTATAAAATACTCTTGTCACATATGAAATGGAGAGTAAGGTGTAAAAAGAAAGCTTGATGAGGTCTGTGTCACACAAATGCTGACGGAGGGCAATCACTGATAAAGCCTTGGCTTGTGGCGTCCTTTGATGCCTGACCAGCACTGCGAAATAACAAATCCCTTCAGTCTCAGGCTACAAACTGAGAACCTATCAACTACTATGTATCTCCTAGAGTCTAACGATAAATTTAAAAGACGGAGGGTTTTGCAGTGCTAAAGTAAATTACTGAAATTGTGGCAGCAACAGAGAAAGTATCATATCCCTTCTCAGTTATGTATGGGTTGAACAAAACTTTTAATATAGAGTGCTCTTTGTCTAACAGGAACAAATGGATGACTTTTAAACATTGGGAGCCAATTGCACAGTGTCCTGACAAGATATTTGGACCCCATAATCATGAAACCAAATGTTTCCCCCACTGTCTCCGACCAAATCCAGCCTCCAGTGTACATAAATTAATTTACTAAGAGCAACACAAGACCACAAGTCACGTTGCTACTCAAGAAGCACACCAGTCCTTCAACATGTTTTCCCATCACGCATGCATTGTATTCTAAGAGAACATGGTGTTGTATGAGGGTGCTACCGCTATTTTATTAGCTCCCTCAAACTCAATTTCCATTTAATTTGTGAGCTGGCTCCCCGAGTCTGTGCCTGGCAGCTAAAGGTATAAATCTGGCCTTATCTGGCCCCGGCATGCACAGTTCATATCCACACACCCTGTGCCAACAACAGATCTATAATTCATGGCCAGACACACCCACGTTATTGGCTGCCCATGTATTAGAAAATACAACACAGGAAAAAGAATTCAATGTAGTGTCATCTGCACAGTTCAGATGTTTTTTCGTTTTTTTTCTCCTCAGAGACATGTGACGCAAACCTCTCTGTAGTGCTATTACACGTAAATGACAGAAATGTACTGCATCAAACTTTCTGCATTTATATTCTGCAGGGTGATTCCTTGTGTCGTTATGCCATGGTAAGGGGTTAACATCAGTGTGACCCTGCAGGTGAAAGAGTGCTGTGTTTGACAGATAGGGGATTATTCTTTCAATTAGGCTAATTGGATGAGACAGGTCAGGGCACATAAGGAACCTGAATAAAATCAAACAAACAGAAAGGATGGTGGTAAAATGTCTGAAGGAATAGCTCCGCAAGGACCAAATCAGGCCACTATTCCTGAAAATCTATAACCAAAAAAAAAAAAAATAGTTCAGCTACAAGTGGTGGCTAGCCTTGTAAGCAGTTGTCGGCTTTTGATGAGTTCTGCTCAAAACTCTGCCCATGGATCATTATCCAATCATGTTCTCCAACTCGTCTGTGTCTGTCGTGTAGTGCTTTCTTGCCACACTTCAAACCTGCCAGCATCAATAGTCTGAGCTACTAAAAAAGCTTGAAACTTTGGTCAAAGAACTGACTGAGGTTTTTTTTTTTTTTCTGAAATGTGCATGTTGAGGACAGCTCCAAAATGAGGGGAGATAAAGTCTTTCTCAAAGAACTTAAACTTACATGGCGGGTGACAGGAACCCCGCAGCACATGTTAACACCTCAGCAGGAAGCAAGGTAGCGTCAGTAAATGTCTCAAGCTCCCCATAGAGCAGTGGAATTAGGGACAGACAGGTAGTGCTGGAGGGAATTTATGGAATTTTCAACTGGCCACTCCTCACTAAGTTGTGGGAAACTGAGAGGGGAAATGTAGGGCAAGAGATGGGGATTGAGGGCCAGTCCCTCTGGTGTCCTCTTTAATGAGTGTTACTGTGCCAGCAGAGGCTTCGCCACAGCAGCGCAGCATCATGGTCAGCTCGGCACCAGGATGACTTTCCCACCGAGGGGCCTACGGTAGCTGAGAACAGTCAGTGAGATGAGAAAGACATCAGACAGTAGGTAATTAGGACCACTCGAGAAAAGAGGTGGAGGAGGATACCGCAGCTAAACACCTCATCCTCTCTTATACTCTCCTTCCCTGATTCCTTTGGGTCTTGATATCTCTGTTAATGAATGAGCACAGTGTCTTTTGCCCAGGGGGGACCGATGTTTGTGTCTGAAAAGGGGGGCAGGGGGAGGGAAGCGGACGGGTATGAAGGGCCATGCAATGTTTTGTTTGTGTTGTTCTGGAGCAGCTGGAGGCAATGACGGGGAACACAATAACAATTTTCATGCAGTGAGTGAATGCATAAGCACCCACTCGTCACAAAATCATAGGCATACAAACACAACTGTAAACGAACACCTGCTGTGATGTACAGCATATCAAATCATTCATCATCAGTGTTATACAGCATGTTGTGTAAATGTCATCAAGTACACTTTAAACAGCTTGTGAGTAAAAAAAATGCAGATTTTGGAAAGGCCTTGCTAGACTACACATTAAATCTCTTGCTGTACGCACTTTAGACATAAATGTTAATCAGGATTAGCTATCAACCTGCAATCATCGATCCACAATTACATTTTTATGTTTTACACTGTTTTTTTCACAACAGTAAGCTAACATGCATAAAGCTAAAAGCGTTATGGTTTTGCGTTTCTTGTAAAGCATTTCCTGTTTTATGTTGAAAGAGTTTATCCAAGGGTGTCTTGAGTTACTTTACTACCTGTTTTCGTTTCCCACCATGTTTTATTATCTGTTCTGTTAGTTTTTACCAGTCTCTGATTAGTTGTCACCTTTTGTCTTCACCTGTGTATTTAGTCCTTATAGAAATTACAGACTTCATTGTACTACTGTTAGCACAATGCATTAATCAATCACTACTCAATGGTGTTGGGCCAAAAATGACAAAAATTGCTTGAATTATTCGAATTTAAAAATCATGAGAGAAAAATAATATTAGTAATTATTGTCCAATTTCTGTTTTACCTAATCTATCCAAGGTACTTGAGAGAGTGGTGTATAATAGATTAAGTAAATATCTTGATAAGCTGCATATTCTTTACTGTTCTCGGTTATTGAAAAGATCAATAACGTCATTGAACAGGGAGATAGTGGAGTTGGCATTTTCTCTGACCTCTCAAAGGCTTTCGACACAGTTGACTTTAATAACCTACTGGCGAAGTTGTATCATTATGGCATTAGAGGAATGGCGCATAACTGGTTTAAAAGCTATCTTTATGGTAGGCAACAGTATGTGAACTTAAATAATCTAAAATCTCAAAACAAGGACGTCAAAAATGGGGTGCCCCAGGGATCAATTTTAGGGCCATTACTCTTTATCATTTACATGAATGACTTTGCTAATTCCTTAGAACACTACATAAGATTGTTTTTGCTGATGATACCAACTTGTTTTTTTCACATACCTGTAGCGACACATCTGAACTACAGGAAATACTAAACACTGAATTACAAAAAATAGACATCTGGTTCAAGCGTAATAGATTATCTCTTAATATAAGCAAGACTACTTATATTGTGTTTAATTGTAACAAAAAGGCATCAGATGCAGATCACATACATCTTAAAATAAATGATAAAGAATTACGTTGAGTAAGCTCTACTAAGTTCCTCGGGGGCCTCATAGACAAGTCCTTAAGTTTTAAACATCAAATAGAACATTTAATATCCAATCCAGCAAAGTACGTCGGACTAAGACATCATCTACCTTTAACTGCACTACGTACTCTGTACAAAACTTTGTTTGAGCCACATATTAATTATTGTAATGTCATTTGGTGCAACACTTACCCCAGTTATCTGAAAAGGTTAGAAATCCTTCAAAAAAAGATTATTTGAGCTGTGCTGTGGTCAGAGTACAATGTCCCCCGGTTGACTGATTTAAATCTATATCATAATGCCTGTGTGATGCTTCAGATCATTCAGAAAACTATCCCTAGACTTTGTGTGCTGGTCCTGGTTTGCGGTCCTCGGGCTCCATGTGATACCAGAAATAATGCATGTACACAGGCTCCCTCAATAACCTTTAGATAGCTTTTACGGGAGACCTGATTCACACACAGCTATATAATCTTCTTTTCTTTTTAAGTTAAAATAATGACAATTACTGGATGTGTGTGTGTGTGTGTGTGTGTGTGTGTGTGTGTGTGTGTGTGTGTGTGTGTGTGTGTGTGTGTGTGTGTGTGTGTGTGTGTGTGTGTGTGTGTGTGTGTGTGTGTGTGTGAATAAAGAATAAAGAAGAAGAAAGAAGTCCCTGTGGTTCTTGTTTCTTTTGTCAGGTCATTCTGTTTCTCAGTACTGCATCAGCTCCTCATCCATTGTTCCATCTTTGTGCATCTCCCAGTGTTTCTGCTCCTTGTCCTGCTCAGTCATGGATTTTGTTTGTTTGGATATCTGATTTATCTTGAATTGAATGGACTTTGCTGTTTTTGCCTTGACCCCTCAGCCACCTCTTGTTGTTTTGTATTTGCCAACCTTTTTGCAGTTTTGTAAGTTTTGCTAGCCTTCATATCTGACAAACACTCATGCTTGAAACTTTCTGTTAATGTTTCACAATAGATGCATTTTGATGAGAAGATGTGCTTTGTTCAGCCAAGTACATGGATACATTTTCTGCACTTTTTATCAGGTTTTCTGCACTTTTTATCAGGCAACTCTGCATTGACCGAACATGTATTGTTACATGTTTAACAAAGGTGAACAGCCCAGGAAACAGAAATTATGTCCTTTCCTATTAACCATTGACTTTAAGCAGCTGGAGTTAAATGAAACTAACCACTGGAGGTGTTGCATAGTTTAGCAGATCGGGTTTGATTTGTTAAGTTGAAGTGATTTGGTGGGATATGTAGAAACATGGAGAAATCTTAACCTCATACTAGTGGCATATACCCCAGTCGTCTTATTTATTCACCTCTCCTAGCCCTCCATCCAACTGTCCAGATGTTCCACGAATCACGTACCTGCTGAAATATTCACACCTGGTCTCCTCTAGCTTGGAGCCACTCAGTCCCCTACACAGATGTGTCCTGTCAATCTAGATAAAGAGGAACATGGCCAACTAATCACCATGCTGCTGTGTTATAGAAAGACACTGCTCTGGGACTGTTTTATAGAAACATTTTTATATTTCACTCCTTTTCTGAAATCCTCTCTCCTGCTAGCATCAGACCATGAAGCCTGTCCAGTCTGCTTCAAACATGCACAATACCTGGGGTATGTAATGGCATCATAAAATGTGTTTATAGGTGTAATGTTTGCTGAGATCATTTGAAATGTGAAAGCTGTTATACTGTTAAGCAGATTGTGCTATAAACAATATTGTGTGGAGTCAAGGGGAAAAGGGGAGGGTTTGAAGAGTACCCGTGGGGACAATAAAGTGTTACACAGTATATCACTACACTGTAGTTGGCTAAGCACTGTAAACAGTATGATTAATATTTTATGTTCTGAACGTTGCTTTAATGGATTATTAGACTATAAACAGACAGGAAAATGAGTGTTTAAAGTGAGTCATCACGTTAGATTTATTGGCGGGTCAGTCATCTGGAGATTATGGGATGACCTATTATTACATTTCAAACTGAACCAAGTATATCACAGGATTTCTTCATATCACGAAAGAGATGAAAATGAAATTCTAGGGGCTAGAAAAAAGAGAAAGACCTCAATGATATACTGTAGGACCAATTCAATCCAGTCCTTCTACAATTTGAAACCTTCTGAATAGACAGAAAGGTGATGGCTATCTCACCTCAAACAAAGAATCAGTGCAGAGCTTTAAAGGTCTGTTCAGTCCATTGTCCTCTCCCAGGAGCCATCTGGGAAACACTATAAGAGCTTACTTGAACTTTGGCTGATGAGAAATGGCTAAGTGAGCCCTGACAAATATACACAACGAAAGACAGCAGATTTGCAGGTGCCCCTCACGTCTCCTCCAGAAGTGAGCAGATTTAAAGCTCAAGTAAAGCACTACAGTATGAACGGGGAGGGTGTGGAACAATGACCATATGCTGAGCTTGGTGCAGCCGCAGGGGGATCAATTGGTGAATATTTCATTAGAGCTTGAGCTAAATTCTTTCCAAATCAAAACATACATATCTCCCCGAAGGCAGGGCTCTACCATATGTGCATGTTTATTTATATAGCAGTCTTGATATAGGTGATTACTTTTCAAAATTTCATTACCTGCTGTTACTACAGCGGGTTAATTGTGGCAAACATAGGGTAAGTTGATTCCTTTTCAAAAAAATCCAGGAGGGACGAGCAGACGGTGCCAGTGGAACCGGTTGGCACCTTTTTAGGCTGTGTTGGTTGTTCTTTGCTGGTTTGGAACTTTATCTCCCTTTTGGTGGGATAGTGCTCATTAGTGTTGTCTTGTTTATATACCAGTTGACTAGGGATGGGCGATATGGACTAAAAAATGTATCCTGATAATTTGCAGTATTTATCACGGTAACAATAAAAATTACGATAAATAAACATCAATTCAGCCTAATCTTTTTGACTATGAATCTATCACCAAAACAATAATAAAGGCTAGGGGGAGCTGGTGTTGTTTTGCTGTGGGCGTTTCTATACCTGCTGAATGTAACTGCTGTGAAACAAACAGGAAATAACTTTTTAATTTCTCTGACTGATAACAGCTTTATCGAGGCCGGCGCTCTGTTATTGTACTGTAGTCGGTCTTCTCTCTCTCTCTCTCTCTCTCTCTCTCTCTCTCTCTCTCTCTCTCTCTCTCTCTCTCTCTCTCTCTCTCTCTCTCTCTCTCTGTCTAATCGTTGGACGCAAATCAAATTAAACTTCTTCGTATCATTATTTTGCGGGGGAAAATTGCTAGTTGGACTCAGATTTAGAAGCTTGTACATGAAATAAACAAAGTGAGAACACACACAGGTAGATTATCAGATTTTAGTCCATTAATCCACCTGGATAGTCTCTGCTTCAGAGACATTTCAGGCTGTCTGTGGAGGTTCGACCGAGTGTCTGTTTGGCGGCCGGCGCGTGAGAACAGAGCTCCTCGCTGCCCTGTCATCAATGGGAATTTATCGTTTTTATCGTGGGATAACATATTTTTACCGTGGGGAATGTTTTTGACAATATATATAGTAGACAATATATCATAAACAACGATATATCGCACATCCCTACTAACTACAACGTGATTTTCAGTTGATGCTTTGAGACATGCATGTGAACATCTTTATTTACATGTTTTTCTTGATTCTTTTCCCTTCTGAGGTAAAACAAATCTAACTGTCAGTTAGCAAACTTTGTTACTTGTTCAATCACTGATGGCACAATTCTTTCAAAACATGTATTTGTACCTTTCAGTCCTGTTTCATAACTGCCTGCATAGCATTCTTCTTTTGAGGAGCGGTTTAGAGGAGGTTAAAAAATAAAAAGTGGACATTGAAACAGCTAACTAAAAATCTGTTATTGGTCAATGGTGCAAATTTTTTTATGTCATGGTTCACTAAAAGGCGAAAAATGAATTTGAGTGGAATTACTTTGTCATTGCTAATGCATCAATTGCAGCAATTCTGCTGACTGAATGATAACGTCACAAAAAAGTTTTTTTTTTTTAAATGCTGGCATGTCTCATTTAAAGATTAGATGTTTAATCTCTGATTTATTAACCTGCTTAAATAAAAATAAATGAGAGGCACTAACTGCTACAGTGTGCACATGAAATGTATTTGCAGAGGAAGTGACAGGTGCTGAGTTGGTGATGACACTGATGTAATGGCAGGAGGGGTTTATTGCAGTTGTCATGGCACATTTCTCTCATGTGACAAGGGACAATTAATACTTTTCAGTCCTCGTTCCTGCAACAACTCAAAGGCGTAGAATACGAGGAGATGAAGACGAGGGGAGCAAGAGGGCAATAAACTCTAATCAAAGCTCTTTATCTTTGTTTTTTCCTGTTGCATCTCTCTACCTGTCTCTCCTTATCTGTCCTCCGTTGTCTTTCTTTCTGAGCCTTTATCTACACATCTGTCTCTCAGCTCTTTCCTCTTCTTCTGCCAACATCTTCCTGTCTTTGCTCTGTTTCCATCTTGTTTCCTCCTTTCACTCTTTATAAATTGTTGCCCACACCTTGAGGTATTTGTCCTTCTCCCTGAGCACATCAGCGATTATGTAATTGAAAACAAAAAAGAAACACTGAGCTTTAAGGAATTTCAGCTATTTCAGATGTGCAAAACGTGCTATTATTCATGGTATACAAATTACTTGGTTGTTTTCATGGGTAACACATCTACTGCTGTGAACTGGAAGCACAGCATTTCTGTAATTAAGTCTTTTCTTGTAATACAGCAAGATAATGGATGTACATTAAGCGAGTTAAGCCTGTAATTATAGTTTTTAGGCACGTACAGTATAGTGACCTGTTCTTCTGACATCTATTTGACATTCATTCCCACTTAACATGGGTTATACATTATACATAGCATATATAGCACCATATTCTTGGAGAAATGTGAATAAATAAAAATGTGGCATTTCTTCTTTTAAACATTTTTTTCTATAGATGGTTAATTTTTAAATAAAACAAGTCTTTTAAAAAGCTTTTCCTTTGCACTGACTGACACCTTGATTTTTGCACCTTGCCTTATTGTAAGCCAATTTCCTACAAGCGTGGATATTCCACACCTCACACACCATGCAAGGCAAAAATTTACTGCCACGAAGACCAAAGCCATATTGTCATCATTAGCTATTTATGTAACCATTATTGTTGGTCATTTACAGCAGTCATGCCAACACATCAAAGTGGAACAGAGCTACAAAAGAATGTGAGAAGGCCTCTGAACCATACACCTTTCATGCATGAGTCATACGGAGGGACAGTGAAGTTTGCACAGACAGCAGATACTTTGTTCTTCAATGGCAGAGTAAGAGTACAAGGCCATGTCTTCTTCTCAAACATATGAACATTTCTGTCTTGAATCTGATAATGCATTCATATACAAATATCTGTTTGAGATTAGATATTAGATACATTAATGAATCCCTAACTCATTACATGACTAATTGACTGGCTGAGAGAACCAAGCTTATATTAGAGACAGGTTGTTATTCCTAATTTCACCGGCTCAAAACACAATTTTTTTCTATTGTTTACCTGTTAGCTTCATGAATTCAGTTTTCACAGGACTAATTCCATCATTACAACAACATAGTTACATTACACTCACCGCTTTGCTGCTCTCAGTTTCTCTTCTATAACAGAAGTGTTTTAATTACTAGTCAATTCCAATTCATCTGACTTTTCTGTATTTTCTTTTCAATTTTAGGTGGTTCAGTAAACCACACCACTTGTGTTTGCATTCTCTGGCTGAGGTAACGTTAAGAGCAGTGGTGGATAGTAACAAAGTAATTTACTTGAGTACTGTACTTAAGTACAGTTTTTGAGTATCTGTACTTCACTTGACTATTACTTTTACTTTCACTCAACTACATTTGAAGGACAAATACTGTACTTTTTACTCTACTACATTTCTATTGATGCTCCCGTTACCCACTACTTTTGAACTTACGTCAGCTGATGATTTTTATTTTTCAAAATTCTGAGAAAACTGTTTCTGCTGATTCGCGTATGGGTTGTCTTGGTTGTATTGCCATACCTGTATTACGTTATGCCATACAATGCATACAATGGAGGAACAAACTGGAGAAACACATGAAGAAACTCCCACCCGTGGCCTTATCTCAAACCCATGTTAGGCCACGAGATTTTTGTCACAAAAACTGTTTCCGTTTAAATGAACAAATGATATCACAGTCTACAAAAAAAAATTCAGAGAGTGAGTCTGTACTTTTACTCAAGTAGTGAAATTGTTTACTCTGTCCACCTCTGGTTGAGAGTGACTTCAGTCGTTCCCTCACTCTCAACTGCATGCATGACAAAAACATAAGGCCAATGTTGGATGAACAGAAGACACACTGGACAAACATCTCCAAGCAAAGGATTCTCAATATAGGGAAGGTCAAAATAATTTATAATAACAGATTTGAAGAGACAGTGTTTTGACAGCAAAAAAATGAGTCAGTCAGTTGCCATCTTTTTTATCGGTGTTGTTGTAAGTTGCTGAAGACATTTGGGAGACCTTGCTCTAGCTGTTTAACTCACATTCATTTCACTGTTGGTACAGAGTCAAGTTACATGCTATGCATATTTTTTTTTTTTTGTTTGTTTGTTTGGGACAGACACTCACAGGCATACATTGTTTTAAAAGGAACCATTCAGTTAAATCCCGTGTGACATGCAATTCAAAATTTGTTATTTAAATCAAAATTAGAATGAAATATGACCTACTGTAGCTTTATTGTTTTTTAGCCTGATCTGTAATTAGCTACCAGCCTTTATATGTTTGCGTTTGCAATACCTCCTGCTATTATTTGAGATTCTATTATTAAGATACTAGCTTTGATTTGGGAATTTATGGAATATATTTTACTATGACTGTTACATCTTTTGCAGAAGCCGTCAACTTTGGCACATAAACACACAGAGAAATGCAGAGTTAGTCAAATGGTTCCGTCTGAGCGGAGCGGGGGGAAAAAAATCATCTGTTTTGCACATCACAGGGGCCTAAGCTGTTTATTTGTAAGTCAGCTTCCAGAGATAGCAGTGTGTGTGCGTGCATGTTCCTGTTTGCTGACGGGTAAGAGGAAAGCAGTTTTAATCACCACTAACCCTCACACCCTGCTGACAGCGTCAGAGAAGACCAGTTTCACCCCCTTCCTATGATCAGCCTCATCAGCTGTCTGCATAGCCCTCCATTCATCTCTTTATTATTTATTTACCTCTACTTTGTACATACATATTCCCCAGGGAGCATGTCCTTTGAGCATTTAAGCCTGCAAAAGTACCTCAGTGGAGGAACTTTTCCACTCTATTTGTGTTTCACATGAAAAGTAAGTCAGCTTTGAGTTTAACTATGACTTATGCGTTTTTCTATTTGACATATACTGTATAAATTTTTAAGGGATGGAGAAGCCTTATTAAAAGCAATGTCTGGTGTTGGCTTGATTGATTTTAGCTTGACATATCTCCCAAACCAAAAACTGACAGCTCATTTATAAAAAATAATCACCCTAATGGAAGGCCAATTAGAGGTACCAAATGACAGCGTATTTGTTCGTGCTGGTATTGATTTTGTACATACCAAATCAAATTAACACAGTCAATAGACAGTCTTGCTGTTGTCTTTGCCTTTATAGCAACAACAGATCAAGTTAGTCTTCACAGTTTATCTTTTGGACTTGATGCATCACTTTAATGTGCCCCATGTAGCCACCAACCACAGATTTTGTTAGATTCATTAGATGAGGTCATACTTTGAAGGCACCATTCCTCGGTTTCAGTCAGGGATCGTCTCTGTCTTCTGCTGGCCGTGACATGTGACATGACCTCTAGGCAGGAAACCAGAGAGTCCCTCCAGACTGCATCATTGTATCAGAGTAAGGGCAAGTTTATGAAGGTTACTTTTGTGTGACAAAATACTTTGAATGTGCAATGTGGGACATAGCTATGAAGCATCAGCAAAATGATTTCAACAGTTTCACATGAACTGAAATATGATTGTTGGTTATTTTACTGTAGATGCGTAAAGCGAGTATTGTCTTTGTTTCGGAGTACTTCACTATCTATAATTTGATCATGTCTTGAATTATGTGTGAATGATCAGTACTCGAGTTGAGGGGGGATGGGGGGGTGGGGGGGGGTGGGGGGGGTGGGGGGGGCCCTGGCGGAAAAATTGTCAAAATCATCCCTCTTATAAAATGGTCATCCCTTCTTCCATTCCTTGTGGCATTTTATCAGTGCATGTGAAAATTACTTATATTTAACACTGGAAATAGAATTACCATTCGAAATTTAGGGGGGCTTTATGATAATCAGTCTATTACCGATGACAGCGGTTTTCAAAGTGTGAGGCGCGCCTCCCTTGGGGGGCGCCAGAGGCGCGCGGGGGGGAATAAAAATATATCTTACAAAGATATGTGTCTCATCACTGTACGATGAAAACTCGGCGAGCTAGCCCCCAAAGAGTAGCAAAAAAATCCACAAATGATACAGTATGTCTGATCTTTGCTGTTTCGTGTCAAAAGTTCTATTCCAGCGTGAAGAAACGCTGCTAATGTCTCCTGCTAATGTCTCTGCTTTAGTTTAAATTAGTCACGAAGCTCCTGGTTGTTACATAAAGACAAAAAGGCTTTGACAGTGAAGTGTGACCTCTTGGTGCAATATACCACCTTTGGGTTTACTTCATTCTGGATCGTCATTGGTGGGTCAAAGGTGAATGTGGGCGGTACTAATCGATTCTCCTGACTCTGGTTGGTCGACAGGTGTCAATTATCCACACTCTGGCTGTGTCCGAAATCACTCCCTAACCACTATGTAGTGCACTATATAGTGACCACGCCATTTTGTAGTGGTGTCCGAATGTTTAGTGTCCACTATATAGTGCACTGAATGTATCCCACAATTCACCGCGAAATGTAGTGAACATCCGATGGTCCCTAACCGAAGCAAGATATCCCATCATGCATTGCCAGAAGTTCTCTGGGCGCGGAAAGGAACATAAATATGGCAGATGGACGGGAGTCAGCAGGGGGTGTAGTTTGACGGAGGATGGTTTATTAAATTAATTAAAGAAAATGATATCTACTCTAATTAAAAAGGCGCTAATTTGATGACGTCTTGCTAGTCTTAGAAGAGCAGCGCATCTTCTCCTTTCTCTCTCCCTCTCACTATTCTAGTTCTCCTCCTGATCATCAATAATTTAATTATTGATAAAACACAAACTATTTTATTTTATTTTTTATTGTTTATTTTATTACACATTTCAAAACTAGGCAAAATTGCTTTCTATGTTCATTTAAAAAAAGTGTAAAACGAACAGCATATAATTAAACATTGCAGTAGATTACACTGTAACTTTCTGAAAGAGCCAAAATATAAAAATATGCAAATATAGAAAACAAAACACAAAAATAAAACGTACAGGACAGTAATCAAAAGACTGTAATTTAATAACAATGCAGTAGTAAATGGACAAGTATTACGTGAGACGACATTAATGTGGTACGTTTTAATTATGCGACAGCAATGACGTAATTACCTGCGCCAAGAGAAGTGTCCGAACATTCCTTCTGTTAAGCTCACTATATAGTCCACTACATTTAGTTCCCTATGTAGGGAGTAGGGAGTAGGGAATGAGTGAGTGATTTCGGACACAGCCCATGTGTTGTTTTAGCCTTAGCAGCACCGCTAGCTGCTACCTGCTGCTTCATATTCTTTAAATACCGCTTGTTTCAAACATCACGTCGTATTAAAACTCGAAGTCTTCTTTCCTCCTCCTTAAATTGTGTGAAGATGTTTTTTAACAAAAATGTGTTTAAATGTATTTAAATATGTTTAAAAACACACAAAGATGTTAAAGAACATGCACAAAGTTGTGTTTAAAAAATATTTGAGCACATTCACAAATAAAGATATTTAAAATGTTTTTACAAATATGGCTAAAAAAGATGTGAATGACATGATGTCCATAGTTAAGTGGTTTTTGTTTCTTTACGATTTTTTTTTAATAACCCCCCCCCCGTTGGGAAATATGTCACATAAATTTCACCATCCCCCGGTTTCATTTTACAACTCGACTACTGTGAATGATATGCCATATATATACTGGAATCAAAATACAGTGATCCCTCGCTATATCGCGGTTCACTTTTCACAGACTCGCTGTTTCGCGGATTTTTTTCAGTGTCATTTTGCATGCTTTTTTTTTTTTACAGCGTACTGTACAGTATGAACGCGCATTGTGTTCTGCGTCCTGATTGGCTAAGGGAGAACCGCACATGTGTTCTGCGTCCTGTTTAAGGGAGTACTGTACAAAATGTGTGTAAAAGGGTGTATAAAAGTGTGTGGTTAGGGGTTTTACGGCCTTAAAACATGTATAATAATTGTAAAACTCACTTCACGGATTTCGTTTATTGCGGGTTATTTTTGGAACGTATCCCCCGCGATAAACAAGGGTTCACTGTACTAATTGTTATGGAATTTTCTCTTTTTAGGTTACACGAGGCCACGTGTGAGCCTTGTGATCCCCGACAGTATTAACTGTTTGTCTTATGACTAGGTGCCACCATATCTCACTGTGGTGGCCAGGGTCGAAGAGACCTGTTGCTGCCTGCCTAGTCATAATAGATAGCAGGTGTTGTTGCCGTTCCAATTTGCGTAAGCGGACATCTGTGTCTCCAGACTAGGATGTGTTGACAATAACACCTCCAAGAGTAAAGACATTCTCTTTTACTAATTCTGGGGCGTATAGTATTTGGGGTGTGATCTTTGGGTTTAAAGTATATGCACCATCACAAGTTCGTCAGAATGCGAGACCGACTCAAGCACTTCAGATGTACTTTGAGAGTGTCTCTAGTTCTCCTTGGCCAAGCGTCAATAAATAATACAGCATAAGACATCAGAGGCTCCTGAACACTTTCTTCCTTCCTGACCTCACCATTGACCTTTGACTTCAGCAATTTCTCCACAACATTTGGCGTCACGAACAGGATTTCAACAGAACAAAGACGTGGTAAGTGCAAAGTTTTATTACTATGCCTTACCATGTCTGCGTTTGACGAAATCATAAAAAACTATGTGCTTATTTAATCTGCCTGGAATATAAAAACATCTAAGACCCACCAGGGGGTCAGGAGCTTCAGTGTCTTGGGGACAATGTCCTGGCTGAAACCTCTGGCGTTGTTTGGAACGTATGTGTCATACAAACATCCCAGTTAGATGTTCAATTCAGCATATTGATTTAACGTGAGAAATCAAGAAAGCTGACAATGGTGTAAAAAAACGATTTTAAAAAATAAATGGAGCTGTAACAATAATTGATTACAGAGCAGTGTACAGTGTGTGGATCTGAAGGGGGGCAGAAAAAGAAGTACATTTTTCCTCCTTTCACCTCAGATCACCACTGCTGCAGTTAGAAAAGTGTGGAGACTGACCTTTAATGCTGCTGTATTGTGGTTTGAAATCTGTTTGTCTGTATGTGTAATGTCCTACTGCGCAAGCGAAAATGGGTAATGATCTGTCCAAAGCAGTAGACAAACCTGAAATCATGCAAACTGACTCAGCAAAAGCTAAATCAAAGACAAAACATCTTTCTGTAAAAGATCAAAGAACTAATGTGAAGTTAGATGGTCAACCTGTCATTGATACGCAGCATGCCGGAGCAGGCACACACACATACACATCTGACCAGATATCACAATTTAAAGCAATGTTTTCGCCGCATGTGCCAGCTGGACTCATCGGTAGACTGAAAGGATGGGATTTTGTGTTTCCGTTCACTTCTCTTATGTGTGAATGTATGAATGGCATGTGGCCGTATGATGGAGCATTCGAGAGAGAGAAGCTGCAAATGGCTGAGATGAATGTTAACTCTAGTGTTGGAAATCCATCCTGGGACTTCAGATACATAAATGTGGTTGACTGTGGCCCAAGAAAGATGTGGTGTGAGAGTGCATGACAAAAGCTGCGAGATTGGACCGGATGATTTAAGAAAGATGATTGATCTGACTTCTAAGTGTGTTACTGCCTCTCATATGCCTGTACTAGAAGCTAAGTTGCAAATTAGAGCTTTAGAGATGGCTAAGATAAAGCAGCGACATGTTGATAATTTGGAAAATTGTGCAAAAGCTATGAAGTATGGCTGGGCAAAGCGCCAAGCCAAGATTCCTACTCCTCGTGATTTGTTGAATATTTTAGCCGAGGTCGGGATAACACTGCCGGAACAACAAAACAATGAAAAAGCGATCTCTGTTTTTCCGCAACTTTCAAATACAAAGCCCTCTTGCAATGCTGAGATAGATGAACAACCAAGCACATCACAAACTAAAGCAGATGATGAGTTTATCCTAATGGCAGCTACAGTAGTGAATTAGAAAGGAAAGTCAAGATTATGCACAGACAGGAGAAGGAAGACAGCAGACAGTCTAATGAGTCAGATTTAGAAGGAGAAGGAGCCAGACCCAGAGAGGAGGAGCCTTACACATACTTTAGTGACGAGGAAGTGCAGATTGTAAAGCCAAAACAAAACAACATCTCTGCTCTCCCTCTTCGAGGATTATACTGTTAAAGTTTAGCTCTGTTCAACTTCATTTAAAAGTAACATTTTTACTTAAATTGTCATAGGAATTTTTCTACTGCAAAGAAAAAATGTTTCAAGTGTTTGAAGTTAAGTATTGTAACAATCATCGCATACTATTTTGGTGTGGTACAATCTTCTTTAAACTTAATTAACACATGTTTCAACCTAAAGAATATGTTTCACACACTTTAAATCAACTCAGAATCAACTTCAACTCCAATCATGTTGCTCATTATGAATCGATAATTGTGCAGTTTGTGCTCAAATAATAATAGAAATAACTGTATATGTCAAGCTAAAAAAATCAAACTGGCTCTACTTAAAAGCACACTTTGTTTACACTACTACATAAATGCCTAAATCTGATGTTACACTCGATTAGGCAGACCAGAAACACAGAGGCACATAGGAAAACAACTTTGCCCCTGCCTCTGAAGTGTCACAGACATCCTTAATAAATGCTTGTAAAAATAATGATTGACAACACAGCAGTTTGAAAACCATGGACTTCTGAGTTCATGGAAGAATACCAGAAAAAACACTTAATCCAGTTCACTTGTAGAACTGAGTGGATCTTGTGTTAAGATGAGTTTGTTTTCCTGATTCATACAAACATGGGATATTAAAGCTGGAATAAAGCGAGATGAACATGAAGGTCTCATGGTGCAAATTTTTGTGCAAAATCTAAGACCGAATGTTCAAGCCGCTTACAAACTATCAGTCCTTGACTCGAAGTCAACTATAAACAAAATAATGGCTATGCATAGGAACGATGTTTTCTTCGCTGGTAATAATGCTCCCAGCTCAAAACAAATGATGCAGTATGTACAACAGCAGGGTGTCACAAATGCGGTGCAGCGGGACATTGGGCTAAAGAGTGTAAGAGTGGTCGTCGTCGTCGGAATAAATCCAATAACCAGAACCAACAACAAGCCGCTACATCGTTTCCGGCTCTACCCGCTCCACAAGCTACTACGTCATTTCCTGCTCTTCCAGCCCCACCCACACAAGCTGCTTACACGCCAACATATTACAATCAAGCATAGGGAGGCCATGGAGGGGTGGGATCAGAACAACCATTTAATATTCAAGCTGCAACTATTCAACTTTCTAGTAATCCCGCTGAAGACCCGATAATGCCTGTTCAAGTTAATGGAAATACTGTTGAAATTTTGGTAGATAGTGGAGCAACTATCTCTACTGTAAAAACTGCAGAGCATGTATGCACACCTACATCCAACTTTATCACCACTGTAGGCGTTTTCGGGGTTCCCATTGCGGAACCATTATCTCAGAGGACTAAAATAACTGTTGAAGGCTCTGAAGTGATGCGTTCTTTTCTGATATCTGATAAAAGCCCAATTAATCTCATGGGGAGGGATCTGCTTTGTACACTGCATGCTACTATTCAGTGCACCCCGGATGGATTGTTTTTGACCCTCCCTGATGAAAAAGCTGCTCTAGCATTTCAGTTTTTGCAGAGTACGGAAGACACTTTGTATTGCTGGGAATTGATAGGTTTTAATATGCTTCCCAGTTTCACTGTTTCAGAAATTCAGAAAATCGCCAAAATATCTCCAGCATGTGCAACATTGATGTCTACAATGAGGCCTCTTTTGCATTGTCATTGTACTGCAGCATTTAACCCTTCTGAGTAGTATAAACAATTGGTTTCCAGGTTTTTAAATAAATAAGAGGGGTAGTGAACAGCAGAGGTTGTTTAATGTTGAAAATTCATATCCACATATCGTGGTGGCCGTCACACCTGGCTGTGAGCTGAAACACCTTGGACACATGGTGGCTCAGTGCCAGGCATTGAGAGAAGCTGTACCAGCTTCTCAACACCAAACAGTAACATATTTAGGGGAGGAACTGTATATGTTGTCTTTAGATGAACATATGCAATTACCGATGTCTACATTTGTTACTCATCAGCCGCCTCTTCCCGCTCAGTATGGACCTCCTTCTGAATTGTCTGAGGTTCCACCTATTTTGTGGGCTAAACATAAAAATCATGTGGGTTTTGTAAATTCGGCTCCGCCACATAAAGTCACACTTAAGCCTAATGCTAAGCTACCTATGATTAGACAATACAATTTGCCTCACAGAGCTGTAGTAGGAATTGAAAGTGTCATTCAGTCTCTATTGGATCAAGATGTGCTAGTTCAAACCACTAGCCCATGTGACACTCCCATATTAACAATCCCCAAAGCAAATCGCCCTGATGAATGGCGGTTCGTGCAGGACCTGCAAGCTATTAATAATATAGTGGTACCTGCAGCTCCAATTGTGCCTGACACCAATTCGATTTTAGCTTCTTTACCACCTAACTCCACGCACTACACGGTCGTTGATCTGAGTTCTGCATTTTTCTCGATACCGTTGCATCCAGATAGCCAGTATCTGTTTGCATTTACATTCAAGGGTAAGCAATACACTTGGCAACGGTTGCCGCAGGGTTTTGTCGAGAGTCCCACCGTGTATGCAGCGGCGGTAAAAAGAGATCTAGATGGGCTCCACCTGCCAGGTGGCTCCACTCTCTTGCAGTACGCTGATGACCTCCTAATAGCTTCTTCATCAAAAGAAGCTTGCCACACAGACTCTATCTTGCTGCTACAGAGACTGGCCGAGTGTGGTCACAGAGCGTCGCTGGCAAAGTTGCAATTCTGTCGACCGGAGGTGACATATTTGGGTCATGTTCTGAAGGATGGACAACACCTTTTGTCACCGGAGAGGGTGAAACTGCTAGTAAGCATGCCTCCCCCCACAACCAAGAAACAGATGCTCTCTTTTCTGGGGATGGCTAATTATTGCAGACACTGGATTTTTGAATATGCAACTATGGACTCTGTTTTTCGAGCCGCCGCACTGCAATCAGCTCCACCCATGGTACAGTGGACTGAGGAAATGCACAAAGCCTTTCAAGATCTGAAAAATGCTCTCACAATGGCTCCAGTGTTGGGTTTGTCTGACTATCATCAGCCGTTCCATCTACATGTGCATGAGAGAGATGGCTTCGCCACTGGCATTCTGGTACAGAAACATGGTTCTCATTATCGTCCCGTTGCGTACTACTCCTCTCGACTGACCCCTGTAGTACTCGGTATGCCAGGTTGTCTAAGAGCAGTGGCCGCTGTTGCCATTTTGATCGACAAATCCCATTGTAACTGGCTCATGACTGTGTCGTGCACGTTCCACATGCAGTATTACACATTTTGAACACATCTGCAACACAACACATGACAGCAGCACCTCGCTCAGGTTACGAGGCAATAATTCTATCAAGTCCCCACATAACTTTAAAGCGCTCACCTCCAATAAATCCAGCTACTCTGCTATCATTGATTGATACAGATGATGAGCATGACTGTATCGCCCTTAGTGAAATGTGCACATCTCCGAGACCAGATCTGCTGCAAACAGTGATACCAAATTCTGATATGGTTCTTTATACTGATGGTTCGGCCAGCAGACCATCTGACAACGTACATTTGGCTGGTTATGCAGTGGTAAATGATTCTGAAGTCATTGAGGCAGGATCCCTGCCTCATGGAACTTCAGCCCAAGCAGCTGAGCTGTATGCTCTTGGTAGAGCCTGCATACTTGCTTCTGGTAAAGTTGCCACTATTTACACTGACTCGCGATATGCATTCGGCACTGCGCATGACTTTGGACAATTATGGAAAATGAGAGGTTTTGTCTCATTCTCTGGTAAGCCATTACAGCATCACGCGTTGGTAAATGATCTATTAGAGGCTATTTTGCGCCCGTCACAGCTTGCGATTGTAAAATGTGCAGCCCACACTAAAGGAAATGATCCTGTTTCACGAGGAAATGCAATGGCTGATACTGCAGCCAAACAAGCTGCACTTTCCTCCTCCTCCATGGTCCATCAATATACCTCCACACAACCTGTCAATCCAATTCCAGTACCTTCTGCTAATGATGTCGTGAAAATGCAAAATCACGCTGATGACAGGGAGAGAAGTCTTTGGTTGCGTAAAGGTTGTGCAGTTGATTCGGAGTCTGGCTTGTGGCTCCACCCGGATGGGCGACCAGTTTGCCCAAGAGCTCTCCTACATGTCTTGGCACGTGTGGCACATGGACCAACACATGTAGGAAGAGGGGTAATAAATGACGTTATTCATTCACAATGGTTTGCAGCAGGCATTACACAAGTCTCACAAACACTTGTAGACAGTTGTATGACGTGTCAACAGACCAGAAAGAAGAATAGCACAGTGAAGCATGACCATCTGGAACCTCCAACAGGTCCCTTTGTAAATTTGCAAATAGACTTATATGCCAAGTTGTCAAGGCTACATATATTTGTTAGTTGTGACAGATCGATTCTCAAAATGGGTTGAGGCTTGTTGTTAAGTGTCTGCTAAAAGAGGTGATCCCTAGGTTTGGAGTTCCACAGGGAATAGATAGTGACAGAGGTCCGGCTTTTGTATCAAGAATAACGCAGGGTCTGTCAGATATCTTAGGGTTCAAGTGACAGTTACATGTTCCATATCACCCACAAAGTTCTGGTCAAGTTGAGAGAATGAACGCAACTATCAAAGATCGGTTGACCAAAACAGTGCTGACAACAGGCCTAAAATGGCCTGATGCACTGCCTATTGTGTTGTATTCCATCCGAAGCGCACCGAGCGCAAGAACAGGACTAAGTCCTCATGAGGTGTTAATGGGGAGACCAATGTCCACAAGTCCCCCTTTGACACCACACAAAACTTCTCTGCTTTGGACGGATGAGTTTATGAATATGAATATGTAAAAGATTAACTGACGTTTTGAATTTTATCATTACAGGTGTCTGAACGGCTCACAAAACCATTGGAGGAACCAATTTATCCTTTTAATGACGGAAATTTTGTATTAATCAAATATTTAAAAAAAAAAAAGTTTTTGTCTTCCAGGTGGAACCAGGTGTTGTTGACAATGAGGACTTGTATTTCCTGCACTTTAACCAAACTGCCTATTAACAAAACTAACCAAACTGTTAACCCTGTTATGTTTGACTGTCCAATTGACAGATGTGATGACTGTTATATTGTTTACCCCCTGACTTGCTCTCAAGGTAAATGGTCGTGGACAACGCATGACCGATTAAGACAGTGCTGAGTGCACCCAGGTAATGAAGGTAACATTCACAGCTGCTGTACGTTTGACTGAACCTCTGGAGCTGTGGTGTTTCACTAAACAACCATTGAAAAGTTATCCCGATTATAAACTGTGGGCTGTTAATTACTGAGATGTTCCAGGGGAGGTGCAGAGCGGTAAGATCTGTACTATGGTGAAACTGATAAGGGTGATAGTTTTCTATATATTGGTCAATTTCTTCCATAAATACACTTGAGGTAGCCAAACCTAAATCAACAAGGAGTAATGGAGGTACAGGTGAAGTTTCTCAAATTTTAGTGCAAGAAACAAATTCGGCCCTCAGTCTAATGGTTGATTATGCTCACGATCGTAATCTCAGTAACTGTTGGCTGTGTCAAAATATGCCTTCGTCCATACACTCACCAATGTCTCATCCAATTCCATTCACTAGAACGGATTATGAGATGTTCAATTGGAATAATTTGGCCATGAGATTTGAAGATGAAGCAGATGAGTGCTATACTCCTGCCTACCCTATAGATTCGGAAAAGTATTCACATAATGCTGAAATTGCCTTATACGTTGCTAAAACAGTTAATGAACAGTACCTGCCGAGCGGTTTCAATTATACTACCTTTTTTCGCATTATTCATATACAGATGTATGTGAAATTAGGTTTTAAATATAGAGTTCAAATAGTTTTGGCCCAAACAAACTGTTCAAAACCTCTTGGAAATCAGGTGTGTGTTCCCCAACCATATATTGCATCTTTAATGGTGGAGGCCCTAGTTTCTGTGCAGCCGTGGTCCGGTGTTAGGTCCATGGAGTCACTTCAGATACAGAAACGTAACTGCTCAGTGCCACAACAGATGGAGCGAACTCCTCAACTTATGTGCCTCCGGTGTTCACCCATGAACGGCAAAATGTTTCCTTGTGTTTTCAGGGAGTAGGAGACGGACCTGATAATTTAGGACAAAGCAGCTGTAAAACAGTAGTAAATGTCACTCTGAGACAGTCGTCGTTACCTGAGAGAGTGTATCTAGTCTGTCGAGATAAAGCTTATTGCTGCGTGCCCTATGAGTTGTTTCATGGTGTCTGTTATTTGGCATACCTAATTCCCTTGATCAGGGAAGTGAAATCCGCTGAGATTTCTTCATTATACCCGCCTCTACATAAATATAAAAGAGAAATCCCAACATCTCAAAAGATAGCCAGCATCCTCTTGCCTTGGTATGGTATGTATATAACTCAACAGGAACTTGAATCTCTGTCTAAAGTCCTGGAGAATCATCTGAATGGCTCCAGTAGAGCCATGTTAGCTGAACATGGGGATCTGCAGGAAGTTAAAACTGTAGCTTTACAGAATCGTATGGCGCTTGGTCTCCTGTTGGCAGCACAGGGAGGAACTTGTAAAGTTATAGGTACTGGATGTTGCTTCTACATCTCCGACGCGACTGCTGAGGTCATAGATATGGCGCATGACACAGCTCAAGGTATCAAAGAGTTACATGATAAACATGGGTTCAACTTTGGGGATTTTTCTGGTACCTTGGGGTCATGGGGATCAGGGTTAGTTAAATTTTTGACTACTCTATTTGTCGGTGGACTCTTTATTCTTTTCCTCTGCACTTGTATGATCTCATTGATTAAACTAATCGTGAAGAAGACAACAAGGTCAGTGGTTCAAGCACCCCAGGTGTGTATACGTCCAGAGGTTGCCAATCCAGTGGGTAAGAGGTATTATCATTTTGAAGGTTTTGGGGAAAGGATTCAAAGCTTTGACCTTGATGATCTTTCTCTTGGTGAAAATGATGAATAGGAGACTTATGGTCTGTAAATGGAGGGTGTCTATTTCTTCTGTTACCTCTGTGTTTCATTTTAGGTTAACTTTAGGTGATGATTCTGGTTTTACTGGTTGTTTAGTATTCTAGGAGATGTTATTTTTAATCATTTAGAAATTGCCATATTATGAATCACTTTTAAAATCTATTTTCAATGATGGTTTTCACAGTAATGTAATACATGCTTATAAGTTCAAAGTTAAAATTTTGTTATGATGATATGCAACTGATGGATAACGACTGTTCATGGAAAGTTCTACGAAGATGGATTCCATGCCACCATGCATCGTATGTGCTAGTAACCTCTCCATGGTGGTGACCCTCAACTGTACATAATGTACATGGGTCGAAGATTTTGCAATGTCTTGATTTCAACGATGATTGTTGTGATTGATTTCAAAGAGAGAAGAAATTTGCTCTAGAAATGTTAAATCAATTGTTTTATGGAACCCCTTCTAATTGCTAGGGTTTTATCTACTAGGTGAAATAATAAATTTGATCTTTCTCCTCTCCCAGTGGCATATTTGCACATGATCTGTGACCTCCCTGATGACCTTCTTTAACACCTTTGTGTGTAGGGGATCTTCGCTAGCTTAAAGGCCCTTGTTGACCTGAAAGTGTAACTCACACATCATGGGAATGGGATGATGGGGTACATAAGAGGGGTTCTTAAGGTTTTTCACTGATTGTATGAATTAATCTAAACCGACTGCTTTGTTTGAAAGAATGATTTTTATGGATGGCCTTTTGAATAATTCTGTGTGATTATGAATGTTTTATATTGTTTGTGTCAATCTCATTCTGACTGTACTCCCTGGTGGTCTCTAAATTTGGTAGATATTATTATTTGGTAGTTAGTATTGATCTTATGATCAATAAGAGGGGATTGTTATGGAATTTTCTCTTTTTAGGTTACACGAGGCCACGTGTGAGCCTTGTGATCCCCGACAGTATTAACTGTTTGTCTTATGACTAGGTGCCACCATATCTCACTGTGGTGGCCAGGGTCGAAGAGACCTGTTGCTGCCTGCCTAGTCATAATAGATAGCTTGTTGTTGCCGTTCCAATTTGCGTAAGCGGACATCTGTGTCTCCAAACTAGGATGTGTTGACAATAACACCTCCAAGAGTAAAGACATTCTCTTTTACTAATTCTGGGGCGTATAGTATTTGGGGTGTGATCTTTGGGTTTAAAGTATATGCACCATCACAAGTTCGTCAGAATGCGAGACCGACTCAAGCACTTCAGATGTACTTTGAGAGTGTCTCTAGTTCTCCTTGGCCAAGCGTCAATAAATAATACAGCATAAGACATCAGAGGCTCCTGAACACTTTCTTCCTTCCTGACCTCACCATTGACCTTTGACTTCAGCAATTTCTCCACAACACTAATTCAATCAACCCCCAGCTCTGTGTGAGTGGGACTAGTATGAGAAAGTATAAGGGAAAGTAAAACTTATCCTATATTGTACATCCAGGTGCAGAAAAATGGCCTCAGACCAGTGACCACAACTGAAATAAAATTCATTCTGGGATGTTGGATTGTGAAGAATCTGGAGAGTTCCTTATCTTTGGCAGTGCCCATGGAAACATCAAGACTTTTCTGGTAATATTTCTCTTTGGACTATGGCTGTGCTATTAAAATAGCTGATATAAACAAAAGCAGATGAAGGATGAGGACATTACTAGAAAAAAACTTTAAAAATCACAGAAGCAGAGTACAACTGAGTGAACACACATTCTTTTAATCACATTAGGCCACAACCCTTATCTGCTTTGCAAGGAAAGTGCCAGGAAACTGGGACCAGGCATGTTTCACCCCACAATTAGTCTCGCAAGGCCAGACCTTGATTTGCCTCTGCCGTGACAACATCTGAGGGGAATCATCTGGAAAATGGCATTGCAGTGCTATGTTGTGGAAATATCCAGGCAGGTAGACAGACTGTCCAGTCAGAGAATTACACCGAGGATGTCAAAACGAGAAAGGTCAAAGTATGAGCACTTGGAATATCACACTACAAGACGAGAGCTATTACAAGCACTACAGAGGCTGAAGTGCAAGTTGGTTTTGGATCACTACAGATAACATGCTCGTACAACACATGGACCTCTCTTACACCTAATTGGCAGGGTCATGAATGCGCAGTGAAAAAACACAAATGTGTGTGCATCATCATCATCCAAAACCAACTACAACCAACTACACTTTTTAATTTATTTATTTGGCCACATTATCAATTAAAGAACGGATACTATCTAGAAAACGTGAAAAATATTCATCATGTTTGTGGATGGGAAAAAAAGACAACAAGATACTTACTGTTTATTCGGGCATACATATTACAAGAACTGATCCTGCTGACAAGTATTGTCTGTGTATAGCCAAAGCCTGATACCCTTCTGTGCCGTAGAGCTACATTGTTGTCCAAAAACTATTTAAAATACATCACTGAGCCACAGTGTTGCACTGGCTGACATGTGCTGTCATCATGATGAACATGGGCACTGTAGTTTATTTTAAGTCTATCCCACATGCACCATCCTCACCATTGCGTCAAATCAGCAGCTGAAAATAGTACAAAAGAAATACACTGTTTATTTGATGTATACTCTAAACTACACTAAACACATGTTGCAATTTATTTGCCTATTTTAAAGGTAAAAGTCTTGGATTGTGGTTGAAATTCAGATAGGTCAACACACATTTAGTCTTTTCATGTGATTTGTTGACAGGCAAGAAACCACCAGTCGTACCCAATAATGTGTATTTCAATAAACTGCACTAGACCCAGGTGTAAACACAATAAAGAAAACATTACTTGGAATTATCAACCCAAGTTGCAGCGTTTACTGCTGAAATAAATAAAAGAACTGGTCAGTCACAACTATTTGGTCAGTGCTGAAAGGCAGAGGTATGTATTGTCCAACACAAATTCACTGCCACATGATGGAAATGCTTTATCTAAATTAAAAAGCAGCAGTCTGTAGCATTGTAGAGCAGTAGATCACCCACTGGATCAATACAGGGCAGAGGACTTCTTTGAATCTGCAACATGCAACAGTTCTTTACAAGTCATTGCATTTGACCATATTGATTGAAGGGAGGAAGCGCGGACAAAGCACACACTTTGCCAATAAGCAGAAAAGACGCGTGTTGCCGTTGATGAAGACAAACAGACCTCCAGACACTTGCACCACTGACTTCAAGTCTTAGTGGTCAATGGGACATGGATCCTAGGGATGAGACGCCATGCTTTAGATCACACATGAATAAGTCAGTGTAATTACATTGGCAATGGCGTTGTGCAGAGGTTAGGGCAGCATAAGAAACAGAATGCAGTTTCGATTGATTTTGTGCAGTGCTCAAAACATTTTTTCCCGGCCTTGGGTCGGCCTAATCCATGAGGAAGTTACACTTCAAATGAGCTCTACCAAAAGGGATCCAGATATTTTTGTTGAATCAATCAAAGAGCTAATCAAAGCAATGTCTTTTAGCGTGATGAAGTGCATTACTCTCTGACAAAGCAATAGACTGCCTCCAGGAGGTTTTTAATGAACGCATGTGCAAAGTTACAGTACAAAATGGTCATACTGTATATATTTGCAAAGTGACAGTGTTTATACTAAAGTATGATTTATGTTTTTATGGTTAGTTGCTAGTTGAGAAGATCAATATGTCATATAAGTCGTATACATACTCTTAAATCCGCCAGCAGCTGGTTAGCTGGAAATGTTTGGATGCAGCTAGCCTAACTCTGTCCACAGGTTATAAAAAGCACCTATTAGAATCTCTACACTCGCTAATTAAATATGTCATGTCTCGTTTGTTTAATGCAAATACCAAAGCAATGGTTTCACATGGGTGTTATGTACTGACTTCGTGTAAGGTTTCAATGTACCCAAAAGAGACTCTAGGAGTCTCATCATGCTTAGCTAAGCTAACTTGCTGTTTGCTGTAATCATATATTTACCAGACAAGAAAGTAGCATGGATATTCTCATTGAAAATCAAAAAAAGCAAGAAAGTCAATAAAATCATTTCCCAAAATGTCTGACTATTACTTTAAAATTTAGAGAAAGCAACCTAGGTCAATAATAAAAAAGTAAACTGCACTGCAGTAAACTACAAGACTGGATGTATCAAAAATTTGTGACACTCCATTCAACCTCTGGTGAGGAGTGATACAAGGAAAAAAAGAAAGAAAAAAAACGTTAAGTTGTAGGTGTTTCAATGTGCAGTTTAATGATGACAATTTGTGACACCGGGTGGTAATCGGACCAAAGAGGCGGATGCTGGGTTCACAAGTGGTACAGAGTTTATTCACAAAAAACGGGAAGGGCTCAGGCTGAAGGCTGGGGGATCTCTGTGGCCCGATGACTGGGTCTGTGGGAAGTGAGGATGGGGGAAAGCTGGGAGACACGAGAGGGGGAGAGGACAATGGTGAGGTGAGGGTCTGAGAGAGGAGCGAATCCAAGCTGGCAGCTGCTGACCAGGGGTAGGTGATCTAAAGCACAGGAAGCACAGGGTCGAAAAACAAGGCAGCAAACACAGGAAGGGAAAAAACACAGGAGAACCAAGAAAGCACTAGGAGTTTCAAAAAGCACTGTGAGTAGGAATCACTGGGAAGAGGAGCCTGACTAGTCACCACGGGGGAAAGATCAGGTGTGTGCTACAGCAGCTGCCTGCAACTGGGGCCTGCCCCTAGAAAGGAGGGAGAAACACACAAGGAGAGGAAGAGAGCAACACAATTACATGTTTGGCAAATATGAAATCTTGTTTTTTTTTAACTAAATTTTTTGGTTGAAACATACAACATAAAATGTGTTTTGAGACAGAAAAAGAACACAGTAAGTGTGTTTTTCAGTCTCAAAACACATTTTATAGTATGTATTTGTCATGTAATCAGAATTTATACTCTCTGTTATTCCATATGTTGTTGTAAATAAACAACTATTAAAAAGACTATGATCTGCAGATAAACAGCAGCTGTAACAGTGGAGAGCATTGTGAAAGTATGCATCACACGGGCTGCTCTCTTGATAGAATCCTACACGCCTCACAAATAATCTCCCTCAGTGCTGTTTACAGAACGCCTAACAAGTGTTAAATTTGTACCACTAATCGGGGAAACTGTGAAACCACAGCATTGTGTGCGGTGCAGTAATCCATTACGGAATTCCATCTTTGTTATTCAGCTGCAATCTCATTACCTCTATTGAACATTTAAGTACGTTGAAGATGAAGAATGACACTCCTGTGCGTTCGAAAGGCATTCAAAACATGCAACGCATCGAGCACGGAAAAAAAGTAACACTGCATTTCTTTCATTTTTAAGCCTGCTTCTTCCATCACACAGTGGCGTCTCACTGATAGATGAATAATACAGTATTAAGAGACATTGTCTAGGTGTTTCATATTCATAACAACTTGAACAATGTATGTAAGCATCTTTGGATTTCATGCATCTAGAATTACACCTTGCCAGGGTTTTTTCTCCCCCATCCCAAATGAAATTCATTCACTGAATGTTTTATCATGTTTCTGCCAAAGATGTTATTGAGAAATTACAGTGCAGGTAATGAGTCAGGAAGCGCTATGACAGTGGCCCAAGTGGAATCCAGGGGGAGATGATATTTTCTTGCAGGAATCTGGAATTGAATTCTGATTCAGTAGAATATGATTTTAAATTGAGGTTATGCTATCCCCTGATAGATGATACACAGGCAACAGTCACGCTACACAGAGCATCGCAATAGATACACTGAGTACAGAGCTGGTCATGCACAACACCGGCAGGCTGCATACAGATGAGCTCTGAAGGAATGGGATCACTGGGGCATAAACACAACAACAAAAGATGTAATGGAGGGTTTACCACCTGAATTCTGTTAATCCACTTTGTCATCTGTGAAATATAAGTTCCCCAACATTTTCAAAGGGCTAGAAATGTTTATAGTAGGAATTTACTGCATGCAAAACATGGCTGACGGGAGTTGATGAAAATGGATTAATATAGTTTAGTCCTTTCGGCTGTTTATTACAGGTTCAACTTTACCATTCACATGCAGGAAATATGGATCAGTGTTTGCAAGGCACATGTCTTACAGTTGTGAAATGAGTGTCTCAGTTCGCTCTGTAGAGGACATCTTGGTTTCACTATAAAAAGCACAAAAAGAGAAGGGCAATGTGACCTGAGCACCCATCTTGGCAAAGCAGGATTGTATCATAAGAGCTGGAAATGTAAGATGAAATAATTTTTCCGTCAAAATAAAAGTGAAAAAAAGTCACATTTTAAAAGAGAGAGCAGTGCTACACAATGGTAGGAGAATATTTTGTGAAGTTTCTCATGTGAAAGTGGAGCTGTACAATCATTACAAACATTGTATTGTACCGTAGTGGATGGATTTCTAAATGGAAGAGTGCAGACTCGGCAGGTAATTTTAAGGATAAAAAATATGTCTGGTTACCGCGTTGGATCCGTTCTGTGTTTGTGGTTGCACCATGGGATCACATCAGTCCTCCAGGGGCAGATTCAGCTCTGATAAATGGCTCCACTGGGATGAGATAGCACTGAATGACTCTTTGCTTCCCTTTTCTTTGTACAAACACACACCTAATCTAATCTTATCTTTTTGTTTACTTCTTTATCCTTTACAAAGCCGGACTACTCCATCCATGTTACAAGCTACTGTTGTGATGAATCACATGTAGTAAAGTAAGGAGAAGCAGTTCTATATTCATAATAATAATGGGGTCACAGCATCAGCAGAGCCTCAGGTTACAGAGGCCTAAGAATAGTTGTTGATGGAGGTTTTCATCAGGTGAAAGGTTCTATTTATGGTACACCTGTACAGTACATCATGACCAGTGATTCACTTGGTGGTGAATGATAGGAGAACTGCAGGTGATGAATCTGTGCTCTGTATCCTGGGAGGTCATCCACATGACATCAAGAGCGATTAGGGGCCTTGTCCCCAATCTATCAGGGGACAATCTGTGTATTTCATCATCACATCTACTCCCATTTTCTTTCCTCCCTCCCCCATGGGAAACCACTCATCAGAAACGTGGCCATTTAAGTGTGTGGTCATAGACAAGGTCCTAGCGAACTGTACATATATACACTTTAGTGTGCATGCCTGTGTTTTTTCTTTTTTTTCCCTGCAGATGTATGTGGTGTCGACACCACAAAGACAAAAGGGAGACGAGGAGCAGCTCAGCCATTTCTTGTCCCTGAGGAGTCATCTATCAGAAATGGATCTGACCCTGGAGGATGGACGCGGTCCTGTGGTGCACGCACTCGCCCTGGATGGATCCAAGGCTCTACTGCTGTGCTCAGAGAGCCAGCAGAGGAGTGGTTGGACTCATTAGGTATACTGTAAGGCTGACAGGTGTGGGACTCTGGGGACCCTGTGGTTCTGTCCTTTAGTATTTAACAGGCATCGATCCTTGTGACTTGTGGCAGCTCTGACTATTTGTGTAACTCTACCGATGCTTTTTTAAGACAGTTTGTTGACAGCTTTAGACAACAGCAGAACTTTTAGAAAGTACATTGTTACGTGTGAGAATACTGATGGTACAATAAGTAAAATAGCCAAAGATAGGAAAGATTATACATATTGATTTTCCAAAAAAACGATTGGATCATGCCTTGTACCTCTTACATTTCTTGACACACACACACAGCATGTGTAGCAAGACACTATATATATATATAAATATATAAAACCTCACATAAGCTTTCCTTTCAAGATAATTCAAGTTCAAGGCAAGAGCAGCAAACTTATTAACTTATATGTCCAGACTTTTCCCCCTATTTCTCAACATTTTCAACTTGTCAAGATACATGTCAAGATGTAATTCAAGCAGTTCAGGAGCTGCATGGTCATGGACCTATGACGAGAAGATAAAAAGGAAAAAAAGCAAGTTGCTTTTTCAGCTTGGCAGAGAATAAAAGAACAGAAACAGCCGAAGTATTTCATGCAGCACAGATTACTGAGGAGAAAAACAGTGTCCCCATTCTTAACTCCATTTTAGGTAATCAAATATTTTAGGTAATCAAATATTGATTATGCGACAAATTGATTTTGCTGGAATAAGTTAGCACAGTTGACATAAAAATAATTGGGAGCAAACTACTTGGCCAGTGTATGCTTTGTATAAAATAAACAATCCATTCAATTTCCATTAAAGCAGTAAGACAGAATATAGGATAACTATAACAAAAGATGATTAAATGTAACTATGTTTTATTAGATTAAACAAAAAAAATAATAATGATGTTGCTATGAAAGTACTTAAACCCAGTGCACAGAAATTGATTTAGCTGTTTTTATCAGTATAATCAGAACCGGTACAATAAAGTAATATGGTATCAACACAAAGTATTAAAATGGTTTGTATACAGAGAATAGACCTGGTCACAGCGGAAAATGTCACAGTGAAATTCATCAGCTTGTTTTCATGAAATGTGTGGCTCTAGAAGTTTGGTCACATAGGGACTACTCATCGGGCAAACTACTGTCTCTGGTCAGTTAACTGCTAACACTAACCAGTCACAACACCTCTTCAAGCTTCTTTCTACTTTCTGGGCCGTTAACTCCCCCCTGGCATTTTGTTCTCAGGACTTTACACAACAGTTACTGAAGGGGGGTAAAGCCATTACCATGACATGATTCATTTCTCTATCATAATTTAATCCATTGGGTCTAATAACATTTGAAGCTTGGATGAATGAGCAACAAGATTAAATCATTATGCTCAGTATCCAGGTTATTTCTTTACGGCTGGATGTGACTTTTTTTTACTATCATGTGCATCTTTCTTAGAGAAAAACAGAATGCCTCCATCAGTGTTGTATTCAGTTCTTCTTTATACACCCATGAGAAAAAACGGTCAGTTGTGCAAATTCATGTGTCAAAGTTCTTTAAAGTCAAACTGTAAAAGATGTACTTGTTCCCTGTGACTCAATCCACTTTAAGAGGCATTTTTCCTGTTTGCAATATATTTTTAAATGTAATGTAAACCAACATGACATGTTTTACATGCTGTTCATCAATATAGTGCATTAATCAACCTAGTGCATTAGCAAGAACACAAAACATGAACAGCCTGGTTTCCAGGATTAAATCACGTTTTATGTGTGATGTTTTTCGATGAGAAATACTCTTCAGGTTGTACACAGCATTTGCTGACCACTCTTGCTTCTGTGTCTCGTTCCTCCCTTCTGAACAGATCTAGGAGCACAGCTCATGGCTGTTGAAACGGTTGACCAGTGGAGCTCTGTTCCACGAAGAAACATCAGCAGACTCTACATTTTGTGCACTGTTCTCCTGTAACAGAGGAATGCTATTCTGCCTCTGTTTCTCTGCAAATTCCCGCACCTTTCTCTCTCTCTCACTTACTCTCCATCCTTGGCTTCACACTATCCATCCCTGAGGGCCGATCAATAGACTGCAACAGACGTTCAATGAAATCTCCTCTGTGCTACTGGAGAAAAGAAACGTCGTTCAATCGAACGATAACTCTCTTCCTCGGTTTCCTTTTGATCACTCCCTCACTCTTTTTTTCTATATATACACAATCTCCCTTACTCTATGTTTTGTGCTTGGTGCGAGGATGCAGTATAGGCAGGAGTCAGAGGCCACGGCTGGAGGCTTGTTTGATGATCAGTGGGGACAGGTACTAAGGGACCATCACGCCGCAGGCATTGTAAATTACCTCTGAGTAATGCAAAGGAGATAAAGCAGACAGCAGGGGGGGTGAAAACACAATCAGTTTTGTGGTCATTGTGGGGAAAAGAAAAACACAGAGACAAGCGATAGCTGTCAAATAAAACAGGACACAGTCAATATCACAAGCTTTCATTTGACCCAGCCTTAAACACGGCTGCAACACATGTGTGTATGTGTCTGAACGTGCATGTGTTTGTTTGCACGGTTGACAAGCCATGCAGAAAATCTGATGAACAGGTTTGGTGATAAACATTTGTAGGTGTGAGTTATTACTGCAAATGTCAGCATGTTTATTTCCAGAAATTCATAGTCAACCTCCCACTAAATTCCCATCGGGACTAACGAGCAAAACAGCAGCTCATAAAATCAGCTTTAATTTTGGGTAAGTGGGCAGCTGTGATATCCAACCGCGAAACATATGTACTGTCCACAGTAGGCCAAGTGCAACCCTGATTTGTCAATCACGGCTAATTGTGATGAATCAGCGAAGGAAGAGACTAAACTATTTGTTGATCAAGTGGGAGTCGTGTCCTGTTCATGTCACAGGTAAATTCAAAGGGAAGGTAACAGAATACCTGTGTATCCATGCCTCTTTTTTGTCAAGCCCTGTGTGTATGGCATATAAGTGAGAGAAATAGTTCACAAAACTATGATACATACAATCCGTTGCTATTACTGAAATTGACTTGTCAAGTGGCATTGTGGAGGCCAAGACTACTCCAAGAGCCAGAGTTCAGATTCTGATTTAAGGATTCAAAAGTGTAAACTTTAATTAGTTAGAAAGACATTTTCTATTAAAGCAGACATCTCCAACCACAAAAAGCTCAAAACAAAAATAGTATCAAGTTGCCTTGAGTTGATCCACTGACAATAGATATAACACTGAGGTCTCTATTGGAGTGAGCGGTGGTGTCGTTGTTGTTAGCAGCACACAGGTGTTTTCCCACTTGTTCAAGCTTGGAATTTGGGTGACCTATTATGAACTGGGTGGACAGGCATTGTAGGAGATGTTTCAGTAACAATAACAATTCAGTAGCCACTAAAGTGCAATTTTGGTGTCAAGAATCAACAGAATTCGCACTAATGCATTTGCCACTGGCAGGCTGCCAGGGGCAGAGTTTGGGGTGGAAAACCCTGAGTGATTCAGGGGGCCCAGAGCTTGACAGAGGGTCTGTAACTTGCCTGGATTATAGCTAGTTATAGTGTCAGAGATGTTGAGTTGTTGTCAGAAAGCCCACAATCTCAGCGCTGCCCCTTGCAAGGCACAACCATGATATATGCTATTTTTGTGTTTTTCTTAAGACAAATTCACCATACTCAAATCCAATTTATACAGTACATTTATTTATTTCTTGAGGATTTTTTGACATCAAGATGTATAAAGATGCTTTCAGCACTGCAGTAGCTCTTTGGCTGTTTGGGACTGACCACATGGCAGAATATATTTATGTTTCAGAAACATAATCTGACAGGTGTTTTAAATCAACAGCAGTGACCACTGACCAACTCTATTCACTGCTTCTACTTTACCAGCGCACATGTTGTGAAAGGGAGAGGACAAACAAAGTCATCAAAGTTTTTAAAGTCAAGAAATACAAACTACATTTTTCATTTACTCGATTTGGGGTTAAGTGTTGAACAAAAAATCCAATCTATGCTTCTCTGCCTTTCGGGAATTATATGGTATCTAGGTGGCATTTCCATTACTTCTCCACCTATAAATCTGAAAGAGCAAACATCATGTTTGTGTCTGCCTACTGAAGATTTAACATCATTATTTCTAATTGCAATTTTATGTTAATTTATCCTGATATTGAACTCCCTGTTGCTTTTACTATAATATCCACTTCAATTAAAAGAAACACATATTCTGAATCACACATAATAATGTCATAGGGACAATTTTCTTTTCTGTGTATGGATGAGAGCAACAGCCTTATTTTATCACTGTACTGCAATTCATACAGTTGTGACATATAATTAAGGACTAAAGACCTACACTCAGTGCTCAGAGTATTAATAGTCTTTACACACCACCATATTTCTTCTTCTTTTATAGGTTTATCTCTTAATATGTAATCAAGATGGGCAGGACCTTATATAAATACATTTTTTAATGTTGTTGGACCCTTTGGATGTTCTTCAGATAATATTTATCTTATGTTATGTAACCTTTATGTTAACCTATCTATTCAACTGCCATTCAGACCTTTATACTTTTGTTATGTGTCATTTCAGTAAAATGATCCTACATGTCCAAGGCTCCATATACACAGACTGATCTTTTTCAAAAGCTTATCAACTCTCTGTGGATGACAAGCTGTCTAACCTGGCTTTGATGTTTTCTGTGAATCCTTCCAGATAAAAATAATACTGTATATTTGAACATCAGTCACTATGATGTGAATACTTGCCAGTGAGCAACACAACACACGGTGAAGAGTGCAAATAAAGTGATGTGCTCTAAGTGAGAAACTGTCAGAGGGGCTAAGATAAATCTAAATTCAAGTATTAATCCTAATTTTAGGGCCTATATGGATCATATGTACTAAAGGAGACCAACAACAACAGATTTATCTGGAACTGATATATCTATGATATATATATATATATATATATATATATATATATATATATATATATATATATATATATATATATATATATATATATATATATATGTGTGTGTGTGTGTGTGTGTGTGTGTGTGTGTGTGTGTGTGTGTGTGTGTGTGTGTGTGTGTGTGTGGTTGCGTCTATGTGCACCGTTGTTTTGAAGTATGTCATTGCTTGACAAACTCTTGGATACGAGTGCCACTGTTATCGTAATCCCTTTAAATTAACAGAGCATAAACATGTGGAAGGCAGGTTAGCTAGCATGACCAATATCGCTACTTAAAAAGAAAAAAAGCTGCAACACGGACAGACAACTACATATATTAATGACTTTTCCCAAAAATGCAGAATTTAAGTGTTACTTTTATGGCAGAGCTTACATTGGCACACCAGTGAATTGAGGAAAAAACGAAACAGCTTAAAGCTGGTTCATTAAGTGAATGATGATGAAAAAAAATCATTAACAAAAGGGACAGACCATGAGTTCCTTCACCCAAGTCAAACTCATAGCATTCTAGTAGTAAAAAAAATAACGGGAACTAGTTAATTTTGTGATCTAATCTCTGAGCTACAACTCTACGTATGAACTTGCACAACACTAATTTGAACTGTGAACATGGTTTATCCACCATGAGCAGGGTACTGGGCTACAGCTCTTAAAACTTCATTGCTTTTGATAGCAATATAAATCTTTACGTAAATTTCAGTATTTAAATATAGTTGAATCTCAGGAAAATAGATCTCAGGAACAGACTGCAAGGAGAGCACTTGGAGGAGGCCCTGCAGGAAGGTTTCAATAAATGGGCCTCCTGTGGCAAAATTTCCATATTATGATGCCATAGTGAAATTTTTCACCAAGCCAAGGAGGATAAAGTGCAGCATTAAATCATGTACACTGTGATCATGATGTTCTCATTTTTTACATAGGTCATAAGTTACAGAGCTTTTTATATGCATGTGAGTTCTGACTATGCTTCAGAGCTAACAGTCACATATAGGAAAATGCTCTACAGAAAATATGTCTGTCAGTCCTAAAATTGTAAAATTGACAAAAAAATGTCAATTTAACCATGCCATGTGAATGTCAATTGTGACATTATTTCAAAATACATTAAATATGTTTGAAAAAAAATCTGAAAACATGTGAAACGACTTTGAACTATATAACTTTGAACATTACTGAAATGTGACGTTTCAGGTTAAAACAGTTTTTAGTTGTTTTTTTTTCAGTCCAGAATTTTGTGGGCGGTCCTTAAAAGGTGGTTCGATGACACGCTGAGGCCACCCTGAGGATACCCCTGCACCCCTAGCAGAGAGACAGAGATTAATTCTTTTCGCTCAGTGTTTCAGAGTTAGTCATGTCATTTTCTGAACTCATCTGACACGTTTCAGTCGCTTCAAAATAGCTGCTTGACTGCTCCCACGAGTGGGCGTGGCTTCAGCACATGCAGCAGACACGCCCCCACAGACCTGGAGCTGAGAACACTGCTAATTTTTTCCTGATTTTGACACCTAATTTCATAAACTTGTTGATATTTTTAATCATTTACATTTGGCTTGGTGGTTATTTATTCTTACTTTACAAAGACTATAAAGAATATAATATTCACCACACCACATTGAGAAACAGATAACTTTCTTGGGGTTCCTTGGGGAGAGCTGAAGTGCAAAGTTTGATTGCACTTACAGCCTGAGCCATATTATGGTGCGAAGAAGAAAAAGCAATTCACATCATCAATTCTTCTCAGAAAGCGTGAAAGAATATATGAAGATAAGGCAAGATGACAAAATTAAAACTAGTATGACATCTGCTATTAACAATGTACCCATCTGACACAATATACAAGGCTGCATTTTTAGTTACAGATGTTTTTGAACAGTGTGAATCATTGTGTGTATGAAGTATGTTTGATTTTCTTTTTTTATGCAAATGTTTAAAAATTGATCAATAAATGAACTTTTGTTATCATATGAAACTGAGGACTAATCTTAAGTTATTACAACGATTGGCTACATATAATTTATATATTACATATAATAAAACACTAATTAATACAGGAGGGGTAACATTCCACTTGCAATATGGTGTGGTCCCAGTGGTACTGCCACCAACTTTACTCAAAGATGTAACATTAGCTATCACTACATAAACTCTATTATCTCCTTAACTGTACCGTGGTCCTGTGATGAACTGGTTTGGGGTTTATGGTTTAGTGTTTCCTGTTTTATTTTGTATTTTTGTCCCTACTGCTTGTGTCTGTGGCTTTATTTCCTGCCTTTCCTTCCTAATTCGTTTGACCTGTGTCTCTTCACCGTGCCTTCACTTGTGTATTTAGCCTCTGTCCTTTCTTGGTTTCATTTGTCATGTCATCTATGCTCTGTTTCCCAGTCCTGCATTGTTTCAGTCTTTATGCTTCTCCCAGCATTCCTGTTCCTGTATCCTTTGTCCTGGATTTTTTGTTGTTTGGACTTCAGTTTATTGTCTATTCTCTTGTGTTATTTTTGTGCTCACCTTCTTTGTTCTGCAAGTTATTAAAATCTTCTTTTATTTGCCCTAACTTCAGCATTTATGTTCATTTCTTCAACTGAAACATGACACCCGCAAAAAATGCATGGATGTATAATTTTCACTGAAACAAAGTGCAATTTTTCAGACATTTTCAGTGGTGTAATGTGGAAACTGGGCATGCCCATCATCATAGAAAGGGATTATAAGATTGTGGTGTTTTTGCATCTTCAGCATAGAGCACTGCCATGTTTATAACTTAAGAAATATCTTCTGCCTCACTTTGAAAACACAGCCTCACTCACACGCTTTAGAGCTGTTCAGTCTCCTCTGAACTCCCTTATTCGTACCACTGAGTATTACTTAGACCAATCAGATAGGGTTGTGGGCAGGACATTGAGTGAGGCCACAAAGTAATGGCTACAGACAGAGGAAGGCAATTGCATCAAAGCCAAGCTAGCGTATTTTGTAATCAATTTATTCCTTTATATTTTTCAATCAATTACAATGATCAGAAAAATAAGTAATATTGTAACTGATAATCAGTTGACTGCAAATTGTTTGTATTCTGAAAAAGCTGTTTCCCTTCTTATCAGGACCTCAGCTTTATGTGTAATCTCCTAACTTAAGTAAGTTGCTGCATATTCATTTACAAATTCTCTCAGCACAAGTATTAGTTTCCACTGAAGAGAAGCTTTTGTAGAGGATCCACTCCAGACTGTTCTTTCCATCATGAAATTGCTTCAGCACGATTGTGCAGAGTGCATAGCTCTTAAGGACAGAGAAAAAAAAACAACGCATTTGATTGGCCATGCCAGAACTCAGTATAGCTATTTGTTTAATATCACTGTCAATATAATTGGTTTTGTTCACAAATTACTGAAATATTGTTTTCATTTACAGTATTCAGAGTTTCCATAATGTAATTATTGTGTGAACTCATTGTCGTCTGCTGTAAAGACCAGATAAACAGGTTAGTAAGAGTCAGAAAGCTTTGCTCGGCCTTAGGGGGCTCTCATAATGCATGAGCAGGACTCTCAGCGGTTGATCAGCAGAACGATGACATTGATGCTCAGGCTTGCCATCACTGCTACCCAGCTCCTACTGCATTATTACATGTCCAGATACCATCATTAATTCTACTTCCTTTTAAAACCATGTTGATGTGAGGGTCATTAAACCTCCACGTTAATTACCTGATAAGGCTCTCTGTGGTAAGATGGACAGGCTTTCAGCAGAGAAAGAGTGACCAAACCAGGAGGTTTTTCTTCAACAGTGAGTAGCTGTACACATTATTCCCTGGTCTAATCACATGTAACATCATCCCACATCTTTTTAAAAAAAAATGCCAAAAGAGGTGCATTTAATTAGTGTATCTAAGGCCCCAGAGCCAGAGCCAGAAATTAAGTGTCCGGTTTGCATTAGCAGCAAAGCAGAGAGTCAGATTCTGGTTTTATCAAACTAACAGCCCAAAAACCCAAAACATTATGATATATTAATTAGGATCAGGTTGTTACTCATTACTGAAATGATCAAATGATTATTAAAATACTTTGATGACTGTTTCATCTCTAAACTTACTCCAATATGACTGTAAAGAGCTTTTTGTGAGCATGGAGCAGGAGCAAGGATGCAGGTTTATGTGTATGGCACCTTTCAACAGCAAGGACATACAAAGCACTTTACATATGGCATAAAAGACATTAAGGCAAGATATGAAAGAAAAATAAGGCAAAATAACAGCACATGGAAATATGATTTTAAAAAATAATATAAAACAAGACAAATTAAGCTAAAACAGAAATGCTGCTACAATGCAGTTCAAGATATGAATAAATAGTCCCAAATTTTAAATGACTAGAGAAGACAGAGCTTTGAGCTTCCCTGCTTTTAGTTTGGACTCAGAGGACAGTTTGTAGATTTCCAGACAGTCTAAGAGGTGGTTCATAACAGAGCAGCAGATCAGAAACATTTTAAAATCAATTCTTTGACAAACAGGAAGCCAATGGAAAGATCTAAGAACCGAAATTATCTATTTTTATGGTTTTAGTGAGGACACAGCGACAGCATTGTCAATCATCTGCTGCTGTTTGATTGACGTTTTAGAGATCTGTAAAGTCCCTGTTACAGTTGTGGAGCCTAATGAAACATGGACTGTTTTTCTAATTCTTTCTGAGTCCTTTAATTCTTGATATATTCCTAAGGTGATAGTGGGCTGATTTCAGTTTGTCTAAATGGTTTTTGCTTTAGCTCCAAAAACAATTTAACTGGGGGGAATTGTGATATATCCAGTCACTGATTTGATCAGAGTCTTTAAATTTTAAAACAGTAACACTGAAACCATTTTGCATGTGATGGCAAGTTAAACCCTTCACAAGACAGGTGGACTGAAAACTACAATATAAAGAGGTAATTACAGAATGTCAATGCCTTTTGAATGGCCATTGAGAAGAAAATGCTGATCATAAATTGTCATAGAATAAAACTCTTAAGTTCAGGACAAAAAAATGATTTTAAAGAAAGTCAAATGTCAAATATGCTCTTTCCCCCCCACAGGGTTGATTCACGGGGCTCCAATAAACGTTAACGAAACATAAAGCTTATTCACTTTAAACTCCATCAACTTATTTCCCCTGTCGCCAGTAATGCTGCAGTATGGCGCCTGCATTAGACAGGCTTCCTTGCATGTCAATAGTCAGCCATCTGCTCTGGCTACTGTAGCAGACAAGGGCCCAGCAGAGAATTTCACCCATAGGAGGCCTTATTTGGATGAACAGGGTACAGACAAGATGGTCAGAAGCTCAGCCACGGTCAAATCATCTTTGCGCCCAGTCACCTGTGAGACAATCCCTCAACTTTATAGAGAAAATGATGTATTGCTGTCTTTTCAGCTCTGACCTGGTGTTGACCTCGATATGACCCAGCTCTCTAAAGAGGGAAGCATCAGAAGCAATCTGTGGAGTTTCAGGAGAGACTGCAATATGCTGGAGGCATTTCTCCTGTAAATATAGAGCCAAAACAATTAGGGATTTGTTCGGTTCTGTTTATGGTAATTTTCTGAGACAGTCAGACACAAATCCATCACACACGCCTCAAATTCCAAACTACAATGCCAACACACAAAACGACACTCACTCATTACTTTTTCTTCATGATTTGCACACACCCACATTGATCCACACACACACACACACACACACACACACACACACACACACACACACACACACACACACACACACACACACACACACACACACACACACACACACTCTCAAAGCCCAGTGCAGTGTGCAAGTTGAGTAGAATAGAAATAGTTCAGGTTGAAAATGGGCTACAGTGCAATCAGTGGAAATGCAGGGGAAGATTCAATTAAATTTCTCTCTACAGAGGAAATGCCATACACACAATATAACCGTCTCTGTTCAGATTCCATTATGTTGTCACCGACCATGAATCACAATGAAAACGGCTTCACAACAGCTTCGATTTTCCTGAAATGTTGGGTAAAAATTATTTTTCTATCCCTTGGCTATGTTTTAATTATGTAAGCACTTGCTTTGAATCATCTGCCCACTGAGGAATCATTTCATGTTAAGATGAAGAAATTGAGATACATATTCCAATACATTTTACATTTTAGTTCATGACTTTAAAAGTTTCCTCATTGCAATTTACATATGAAAATTCCCAATAAAATTATCATGATCTTGATTTCCACAGGCACATTATTGCCGCCTCACGAGTCCAAGCCCTGTGCTTCCAGTGACGCCATACTGTCACCAATAGAAGGTGTTTGTGTCTGAAGATACACTGTTAAGTGAAGAGAGGATATGAGAAAAATATTTCAAACACAGAGTGAAAAATCCCTGAGGACCATCAGTCAAACGACTGCAACACTTAGGAACTAAAATAGAGCCAGGCAGAGAGCATAATTAGGCATTTTAAGTGCTTTACATAATACAGTCAGTCATAATGAAGGCCCTGTGGGATCCAGAGGCTGGGCGACTATTGTCACTCTGCCGCAGGAGCAGCATTCAAAAGAAGGCTGGAGAAAGAGATGGGAGGATAAGGGGAAATGGAGAGTTGGAAAGTAATATTGCATTGAAAAAAAAGCTATAGTTACAAAACATGAAAATAAAAGTGAAATGGAGTTAACTTAATTAACATATAGTCCCATTACACAGTTAAGACAGGAGCCCGAAGTCATTGATTTACATTTTTAACCATCACCCCAGAGTGCACAGGCACATCAAGACAAAAGTGCTCAATAGATAATGTGATTTTTCAATATACATATTAAGGATGCTACAACGCTGTACTATAACAACACTCTGCTGTCTGGGTGTCTGTGTGTCTCCCCACCTCTCTCTGTCACACTTTGATGAGTGAACCACTTGATGTTGACAGCGGATTGATACCGGCTCTTAATGAATGATGTTTTATTAATGGTCCCATAATCAGATTACCTGCAGGCGGACAGGCTCCATCCATCTTTCTCCTCGGAGGTCTTACAATGAAGGAAGAATAACACATCTGGAGGAACAGAGGCACTTGTCTGGTCCACATTTAACGTTAATCAGCTACAGGAGCTATGCTTGTACTTACAGTTTACTGGATGCTGGAGACAAGCAGGTAATGCATGTTCGTTATAATCACGAGCAGCAACGCTGTTGTTACTGAGTGATGAAGAGCTGAACAAGCAGAGCTCTTTAAGGCTTTCGTCCATCTGTCCATCTGTCCATCCATTCATCCATCCATCCTGCTTTATCTAATGCAACTTAGACATTACTTCAGCACATTTTGATTGATTAATTAAACATGATTATTCATTGATTTTTATTGTACTTCACAGAATACATTGCTACATTCCCGCTAATGTACAAATCGTTGCCTGAAATAAGACTTTGTCCTAATTCACTGGACATCTCCTGGAAGCAAAATATATATTATAAACAACAATATATAAAAAATGTACCAAAACTTCTACTTTTATGGTTGCAACTAGAGCTGTACAGTGTCACTGTTATGGATGTTTGAGTTGACGCTGGCCAAGGATGAGGATTTTAGTGTTATTATTCTTCACAGTTTATATAAAATAACCACAGCTGGAGAGTCCACATTTTTAATTACACACTCAACAAATAAAAGGTATCTTTTTTTTAAAATATTGTTTGACATGATTCTAGCATAAGTGGCAAAAGAATTTAGTGGTCTGTCGTGGGGACGTGCCAGCAACATAATTTAAAAAAGTCTGTTTCTGTGGTCAGTGTCAGACTTTTTGCACCTCAACCATCTTCATGTGACAGAAGGAGCCCCTCTTTTAGGTACACACTGTTTGTTTTGTCTTGGCTGGTCAGAGTCCTTCTACTGTTCAGAATTACCCTGTTGTGTGTCATGTTCACTCTCATTAATGTTTGTTTATGTTGTCTTCATGCATCCGTGCCGTGTGCAAGAATGAAAGGTGTCATCCAAATGCTAAAAAAAATATATTCATATTTGTGACACAATGAAATAAACAAGGATAGTATAAAAGGATAGATGTTTTTTTTTTCATTACACAACACAGATTGTCATATTGCATAGCTAAGCTGAGCTGAGACTGACAGAGCTCAGCTCAGCTTATACTATGAAAGTCTAACATTGTCGACAAAGCCTTACAAACTGTGTCTGAAATACCTTTAAATGGCTTTTACATACGCAACAACATGGCCTTTCCACTGGCACCACTATCAGACCAGTGCTCAAATTAGGGGTGGCGATACAAAGACGATGTTACAAGATACTTTGATTGAAGGCCGATGGGTGCAGCAGATACAGTTGCTACCCACAATCACAATGTCCCTTTATTCACCTCACTGGGGAACTTTCCACACAAGGAATATTTGTACCTAATTAATAAATTACCTGGACTGTCTTATTAAATCATTTAGATTTTGTGACTTGTTGACTCCCACACTTAAGAGAAATGGCACAGGCTGTTCATCGCTCCAGGTACAAATAAACAGAGCAATGAAAATTCATAGGGGGGAGGAGTTGCTTACAGGTCTAAAAGTTCACATCCAAAGTGGAATTTGATTATCTGGTTGAGACCTTCCGTAGAAACCTGGAAAAAGAACACTCCGCTTACTTAATGTCATTAAACTTCATTTTCACCCACAAGAGAAGTAAGTGGTACCTGGAAGTAAGCCTACAGGAGTATGAAAAATGAGCAACACGGTGTTCACTAAGTTCTCTCCTCCAGCAGTTTTCAGTTAGCAGCCAGGGCAAGAAAGTGTACATCAGATGTGAACTTTTTAAGTGTGATTTATGGAGCTGCTATGATTGAAGTGTCAGGATTTATGACCAGACCCGCTGACAGCAATTACTCCCCAAACACTAATGTAACCGAAAACTCCCCTTTGATAGATCTAGTTATTAATGCAAGTACACAGGTACACAGCCACTAAGGGCTCCCCGGAAAGGTTAGATTTATCATGGTGACATTTTACTTGTATTATGCACCCACATTCTCCCTGTGTGGCCAAGAGACAGGCAGAGGAGGTGCACAGTGATACCCTCCACCCGTACACCAACCACACAAATAATTAAATCCATGAAAATGCATTGCATTCCTAACGCAGTCATATAGATTTGTTACTGCAAGGTCACTGCCAAAAATAATTTCATCATCATTACTGCAGGAAATAACTGATCAAATTATGAGTTTATTGTCATGTTAGTTTAATGCAGATTTGCAAAGTTGTTTTCATCTGTCTAGAAAAAGAGAGGAAAAAAAGATAAACAAAGTTGTACTGAAAAAAAACTTGTCAAAAGAAAAAAAAAAGACCAAATGTTTTCATTTAGTTATTCTGAAGTGCTGCCAGAAAAAAGACAGTATGAAATAATCATTTTTGTAATATATTTTAATGCTGCTTGAAATGAAATCACACCAGTTTCCACCTCAGGACATCAGAGTGCTGTCATGTACTTACTTGTCATATTATTTATACGCATTGCAAAACGCACCAGTGTGCACCACAATGGTCGTATGTGTGTGTGTGTGTGTCTGTGTGCTTTAATATCCAATTGTGTGTGTACGGGTTTGGCATCATGTTCTTTGCAACCAGATAGAAGCCATACAACAACAATTTAAGGAAACATAAATGGGAAGTTCAAATAAACTATTTATGTTTCCAACAGGACAAGAAAAGACTGACATAAAATAAAAAGCACATACAACAACAAGTCATCAGAGGTCTGCTCAGAGGACTTCAGATTATTTGTCAGTGCTTACAAAGAAGAACGTCTTTACAATGCCATTTAGATTTGCTACAAAATTGTTTCCAGGGAAACCAGGTACCAAGAGCCCTGCCTCGCTGTTCAGTGATTGTAATGGATACATGTTTGAACCCATGTGGTGAACCATGGCCGGTGCAGGAGCGCATCTTGTTTCTTCTGTTTCCCGCTGCATCCAACACCTTAGTGTTGATGTTTTAATAGAGTGTGGGAGGCACTTGGGTGTTTCTGCATGATAATCTGGACTCTCCGGAGCTCTTTGTGGCCTTGTGTATTGACTGCTAATGCAAGCAGAGGATGCAGCTGAATTCTGAAATCTACCTAAGATTCATTTGTTGACTCTTTCTCAACACTGAATTAACTAGAAGATGCAGCGCACGTATCGGAAGCTGCTTTGCCTTTTTTGGAGTAACTGCTAGAGTAACCTGTCTTTGTCAGGCATGTAAACTCTGCTGTTTACTGAGATATATGTTTTTCCCCTAACTAACTTCTACATGAAAGTGTTATTGTATTTAAATATGTTTTCTTACACTTATACATGTCCAATGAAATGTAGTGTTTGCTCAGGACAATTCATGGGGGAATAAAGAAAATCAGTGGGGATAACATTAACATCAGCTAGGGAACAATGTCAAAACTCAATAAGAAAACTCAGCGTTTTTTAACTTTACGAGATGTCTTAACTGTCCACAGATGATATGCTGAGAGGGCTTCAGAGCCCGCGGGGAGCTCTGCATGTGAATGTGTGAAGATGAGAAGATTCTCTAGAGACTGATCATCCATCCATTCCCCACAGGACTATATACACAGAGATTCATGCTCAGATACACACAAAAAAATGAAAAAAAAAAAATGCAAGTAACACATTTGCAATCTTGTCACGTATGAGAGAAGCACAAAAAAAGAATTGGAGAATGTTACAGTTAAAGCCACCACCCGCCTAAAGTTGTCATTCTTCTATGTAAGCATTTATGCAGTTAGGCAGAGGGAGGAAAAAAAAGACACTTGTGAAAGGATCAGGCAGGCAGAGGAAAATAACAGCAGGGGGAAAGGACGCTGTTGCAGGTGAGAGCCATGCAATAAAGATTATGGAGGCAAGATGAATTATAAGGCTCCAAGGCTACAGCACAGAGGGACTTGACAGATCTACTGTTTTCCTGGCTCGCCCACTTCACTGCAGGGACGGCTGCATTAAAACCTCAGGAATGAAGAGAGAGATTTCTCCATACCCCCACTTTCCCTCTCCACTCCAACACTGTATTGACTGTTTGGCAGGAAACAGGTACAGCTAAAAAGGTTTGACCCTGAGAGCACATTTTCATTATTTAGAGGTGTTTTGTTTGGTGGTGTCATCTCTTTAGAAAGAAAGAAAGAAAGAAAGAAAGAAAGAAAGAAAGAAAGAAAGAAAGAAAGAAAGAAAGAAAGAAAGAAAGAAAGAAAGAAAGAAAGAAAGAACGAAAGAAAGAAAGAACGAAAGAAAGAAAGAAGGGTGACTGGTCGTGTTTTTGTGAGTGAAATCTTCTGTTTGCATTCTGCCTGGTAGCCGCTACAAAAACACGTGCTGCAGACTGTCGTCAGCAGAATTTAGTGAAGGTTTTTGAAATGGCACACTCTCATGCTCGGTGGGAAAGTCAATATTTCTATTCTGCTCTCTCTGTAAAACTGTTTTGATGTCATTACATATTTGCTGTGGCGTAAGGACACATTGTTTAGGCCACTGTGTATACTCACAACATTACATATTTTGATTAAATGGGGTGGGCACTATTTACATTATATTTAATCACCTCATATCATCAGTATGAAACAAGCAACAGCAAGGTTAGCTAAGTTCAATCCATCTTTGTAAATTACTCCAAAGAATCAGAAACTCTTCATTTAAGTAGAAAGCATGGTTGTTTGAGAATCTAGTTTTTACTTTTTATATTTGCTGATTGCTATTAAGTCTCTTTCACCATCTGCTTCCATCATTATTTTTGTAATAAATATATTTTCCTCTTGGACAGTTGCATCCAACAAGTAAAGAAATAAATTACTTACAAGCAGTGTTAGTGTGTTAGTGTCATACTAGAGCAGCCACATGTCATGCCTGACAATGAACTAAAAGATGCTATAGTATCAAGCCTATTTACTCCAGCCACTATATGGCCTTGGAGATAACTAGATTCTGATTGGCCAAAAGGTGGGCGTGCAGCAAGGCATTTACACATATATTTACACATATATTCCAAGTCTATTAACTTAAACAGCCTGAGAATAAAGCATATTTCTGTGACCTTCTATGTAGGGCTGAAAGGAAAATGAAAGAAGCCAAGTCAAAGATAAAATGAAAATAAGAATAACAACATACATTTTTTTTCTTCTCACCATACTGTATAAACACTGAAAGAGTTTTTAATCTTGAAATCTTGTAGTCAAACACATGCTGTCCATTTCCTCATTTACCTGCTGCTCTGCTTCCATCTCAACCAAGTTGAGAACACCCGAAAATCAAGGCCTAATCAGAGTACCTGCAGTCTCACACTATTATGGTGTCTCGAGACTGATTCCTCATTCCACCCACTCTTTATTCTTTTTTTTGGATGTGTAAATTTAGAACTCGGCCCCTGAGTGTTTTTGCTACAGATCTTGTCGACTGCTAACACACTTCCCCTGCTGACGCCTCCCCTCCGGTCCTCCCTTTTTCTGCTCTATTACCCCAGCTGATTATTTACCTCTCCACAGGTGGAGCAGAAACAAACACAGGACTGACCACAGACAGACAGAAAGAGGGAAAAAAGAGGAATGTGCAGCAGTGGCTCACCCTATGAAACAGGGATCACACATGCTATTATACTTACTGTTGATCCACTAATTGACTCATTTAAGGAGTTAATTATCACAATTTTGTTCAATTATAAACACAAAAAAGTATTTGAATTGCTTAAATGTGGCACAAGATGAGTAGCATTAGCATTTGACTGTCATGTTGATTTCATATGAAACTTTAAAACTGGTTACTGTGGTGTTGGTAACCTGTGGTGAGTATTTCCACAGTTGTATATTTGTGTGTTTTCAAAGAATATTTTTTTTAGCTTTCACTGCAGTCTGTAATGACTTGTTGACAGCTGACAGATAAATGTCTGTGATGTATTTTCAAATTTAACAAAGGGAGCAAACTAATAATAAAAGTGTATGTATTTTTGCATTGGACTGTACATTTTATCGCAATCTTATTCAAATGAATTCTATGTTTTTATATAATTGTACCAAAAAGTTGCCAGCGGGCAGAAAAAGTCAGGCAAACTCTCTAAGTAAAAGTAGTGATACCACATTATAAAAACCAGTGAATGTCCTGCAGGAAAAATGTTAGCAGTAAAATCTACATGCATCAAAATTTAAAAATATGAATTATTTATTCATTAATTGGCTCTAATCAGTTACATATTACTAGATTTATACTGTATCATTATTACATTAAATTACAATATGTGTAATGGAGTGTGATTATAAAGCGCTATAAAATGTTACTGCCAGTAAAAATAACTGAACCTGATTTATATGTCTTGGTTATGCTTGTTTTGCTGTTTGCTATTATGCTCGGGCGTGGCAGGTCTCAGTAACAAGGCACATGTCCCTCATCCAGCAATCACCCCTGATACAAAAGACACTCCTCCTGTGCCAGATTTTCCCCTAACCCATTGCTGATGGTAACGTGATTTGCCTTCAAGTAATTGACCAGCATAACTCTCATGTGTTTTCTGACTATAACATTTACAGTCGTCCCTCGCTATATCGCGGTTCACTTTTCGCGGACTCACTCTTTCGCAGATTTTTTTTCACTGTAATTTTGCATGCTTTTTTTACTGTATACTGTACAGTATGAACGTGCATCGTCTTAAATTGGCTAAGGGAGAACCGCACATGTGTTCTGCGTTCTGATTAACTAAGGGAGTACTATACAAAATGCGTGTAAAAAGGTGTCTAAAAGTGTGTGGTTAGGGGTTTTACACATACACACTCACTTACATACCCTTAAAACATGTATAATAATTGTAAAACTTACTTCGCGGTTTTCGTTTATTGTGGGTTATTTTTAGAACGTATCCCCCGCGATAAACGAGGGACCACTGTATAGTGTTTTTTGACATTGAGAGTGTTTTCATGTGCATTGCATTAACATGCAAATATTTATTGTCAGTTTTGGATTAGATTATAGTTCATTCATCCCACAATGGGGAAATTCAGCTAGCGCTGCCTTCAGGAGTGGTTTGAGGGTTCAGTACCTTGCCCAAGGATACTTCGACATGCTGACTGGAGGAGCCGGGGATCAGGCTACCGATCATGTGATTAGCGGACAACCCGCTCTACCTCCATGCAACAACCACCCTTTGCTGTGTTTATCAAAACTGACAACCTGTCAGGCCGGGACTCAAAGCAGGACTCAGATGCAGAGTTTGGCAGAGAGATGTTTTATTCAAGTCTACAAATACCCTCGAATGAGAGAGGCTATGAAACAAGGCCTAAACTAGGAGAAACAAAAAATCACTCCAGAGGAGGAAAAAACTCTGAACTACTCTTAATAAAGATTAACAAACCCTAAATCACTCTCAACGAGGAACAACAAAAGGCTATGAAACATTAACTTAGGGCGTTCCAATAAGGCTGAAAATACTCTAGACTAAACACAAAGAAACCAAAGGACTAGACTAAGAAGTACAACAAAAAAACACTCTTTTTGAGTAGGAATGAAACAAAAGACACAAGAGCTATAATGCTAAGGCTATGGGCTATGAAAAAAGGCTTTGGTGAACGCTACACGAGACGAAACACTTTGGCACGAGACAAAGGGAGACGCAGACAATATATACACTAGGTAATAGGGAACAGGTGGAAACAGGGCGGAAACGAGAGGAGAGTTATCTATCAAAATAAAACAGGAAATGACAAGACATAACAAACACCCAGCTTGACCTCACCGCGGTGTGACACAACCAAAGTCTGTTTCCAACTGTGCAAGAAGTTAAAGCCAAAACTTGAAAGTTGAAACTTTAATTTAAAAAATACATAAAAGGCTGTGTTTAAATACTGCACATTGGTCCACTTAATTTCAATTTTTCCATAATAGGTTAATCAAAGCCAAACAAACAACAAAACAGTCTTTATCCCCAGTGTTTCACATAACATAAGAACTTTCTGTACTATTTAATTAAGGAAGTGTCTAAGAAATCAATTGTTTTATACTCCAACCTACATGAAGTGTGTGCTGAATACACATGACTCTATCATACAGGCCCAGAAAGTTTCAGAGCTCTGTGAATTAATGTTTAATCCTAGAAGTGTTAGGCAGGGAGAGCAATATGTTCCTTGCCCCCCCAGGCTAATTGGCAGCCATGAATCTCAGTGTAGCTTGAGTCAGGGCCTGTTTACCAGAGGGGGAAAGGAGGGGAAGCAGTTGGACGTCAACGTCCACAATTATTTTGTTACCTCTAAGGCAGATTACAGACTGGGAGAGCAGCTCCTAAGAAAATGTAAGAAACTCAGATGCCTTTGGGTTCATATTCGATCCCAAAGACGATCCATCCTAATGTAACTTCGGACAAATAATACAGTTTCTTCTGAGTTTAAGGATTTAAATTGGCTGAGTGGAACCAGTATCCAGGGATCGCTCCTCTTAATGTTAGAAAGATACTCAATTAGACAATGCTGATTGAAGTTGACATGCTCAGGCACAGATTAACTGTTGGAGACAGACAGAGATTGATGTAAATTAGCAAAGATAGGTAGGGTGGACAAACAAAAGGGCTTTTTTTGTTTGGTTAATTAGAGCTGATATTTTCAAAATGCATGTTGACTCTTTCACCTTTCACTGATGTCTCATCATTTCTCTGCACATTGATAAAACAACACTGCGCAGAAAACACAAAAGCCTGAAGAGCTGACATAAACTGTGCTGTACATGTAAAAATGACAGGTTAACCCATTTTAAATGAAACCTAATGCCATTTTGATTATCTTAATAATGTATCTGGCGATTCACACAGTGTTTGTTGCATTTGAACTGTGTTGAGACTAGAATGACAAGACTTTGGGGTTCTTTACTCTAGGTAGCTACGACAAAGGTTTTCCTATTTCAGAGGAAAATTATTAGGACTATTTAAGAAAAGTAACTAAAGATTCCCTGCAGATTACTAACAAACAAATGTTTTGTTTACATTCAGTGTTACGCATCAAAATGCATTGGGTGTTGAACCAGAAGTTCTTCTGGTCCTTCATCTTGCCAGCTGTCCCAAAGCTTTTGTTTCTACTCAGAGAAGCGAGGAGGAATGAGCGATCTCTGAGGAGCCATGAGTTAAGCATAGACGAGAGCAGCCTTCACAGAGTCTTTTAACTGCCGACACGGAGTGCAAATTACTCTCTCTGTGGCCAAGCTGGGTTGTGAACTTTCTGCCATCATTACTGCACTACTGTTCAATTATTTGCTCGTTTCAGCTTCAGTTTCAATCAATGAAAGTGACATTGTGTCACTTCTGTCCATCATGCAGCACATTCTGTGCACAGGCACGCGTGAGGCAGACACCCACGGTAATGCTGCTTTTTTTTCACAATGAATTATTCATTTTCATAATTCAATGTCTGTTGTTTTAGGGTCTTTTTTCTAAATGTTTTTAATTGAAGTACCGGTAATATTTGTTGACAGGCAGAATTGATTGGACATCACAGCTTATCTGATAGATCACAACATCACTGGAGTTTCAGACCAGAATGAGGACAGATAACAGACTAAACTCACTACAAAGTTTTATATTTTATTTGTTTTCTGGTTTACCATCTAGTTAAAAATCTTTGTTAATTGTCTGTCTGAACAACAAATACAATTCAGGGAGAGAGTAGGCGAGTCTTTTAACGAGGAATATTATTTTTGTGTGTTTGGTTTGAAAATGATGTAACACATCATTTTAACTTCTCATAAATTTGAAAACTTCTGTAACATTTAGCATAATGAATAATTTACAATGTTCAAATGACACCGGAATCATATTCAGGCTTTTTCAATAATGAATTCTCAATAAGTTTTGCACTGTCATGCATTTGCAAATGATGAATAAAAAATACAAAGCGCGTTCTGCCAACAGGTTCGGACATAACCTTGCGTCTTTATTAGTATTAACGCACATGCATGTGTGTAGATGCAATCAAAAGTCTCCATTGAAATTAAAGCTGATGGGCTGCTCATCCAGCTGTGATTCAATGACACAGATACAGGAAAAAGACTTGTTAGTGTGTAGTCTCCTTTCTAAACCGTCTCTGACACTATATGTGCTGCCAACAAACTGCCAGTGACTAATTCTGGTTCAGTCAGTTTCCACCAAATCTATAAGCTTGTACACTGACAGAATCCTAGTCTGTTATATAAGAAGCTACATCTTTTTCAATATCAGTAGCTGTTTAACTTCAGACCTCAGCACATAAACATAACTATTGCTGTTACTGTTACATAAATCTGTGGCAAAAGTTCAGGAATCACATATAAAGGTCAACCACCAGTCATAATAGACATACTGTAGCAGCATCATTGCCTGTAAGCACACACACCACTGCATCACACACACAAACGACTCAGAGAATATCTAATCTTGTCTTCTACTTACCAGAGGAGGGGGCCCTGACTGTCCTAGGACTGATTTTGATTAGCTTGCCAACCCTTGGAAATTATTAAAAGTCTGTAATTCTGAGCTGAGCTTGCTCCACAGAGTGCTGTGTGAGCTTGGGGTTCAGTTTTTTTTTTTTTTTTTTTTGCCTACCCCCCCTGTGGAGCTACTCTTTCTATTTTTTCTGCATATGTTCTAAATGAAAGGTAACTGTAACTTCATTAGCTGGAATGTTAAGGGGTTAAACCACCCAGTGAAGAGAAACAAAGTCTTCTTACACCTAAAGAAGCTCAGGGCTGGGGTAGCCTTTCTTCAGGAAACCCACTTGCATGATTCTGACCAATGGCGATTAGGTAGATGCTGGGCAGGACAGTTTTTCCATTCTAACTTTAAAGGAAAAGCCAGGGGTGTGGCTATCCTTGTTGATAGAAACATTCCTTTTGAGCCCTCCAACATTACAGTAGATACAGCAGGGTGTTCGCCCAGGGCGCAAATGTGGCCAGGACCGGCGCTGGCAGTATTAGACCGCTCCTCACATAAACCTACCACTCTCAGCAAGTCCGCCAGTTACATTAAAGCATTTCTTGACGATTTTAACCTTTCTGATCCCTGGCGGTTCTTGTATCCTTCAGGAAGAGAATATTCCTTCTTTTCCCATGTTCACCACACCTATACTCGAATTGATTATTTTTTTATAGATAATGGATGCACCTCAGACCTTAAGTCATGTAAATACGAAAGTATTATTATTTCTGATCACGCTTCCCTGGTTCTGGTATTAGCTTTTCCAGATGCTGACTATACAAGGAGACACTGGAGACTAAATCCATTGTTACTCTCCGACGAGAGCTTTCTCTTACACATCTCTACACATATTAAAACTTTTTTAAGCATCAACAGAACACCTGATATGTCTAATAAAACAGTTTGGGAAGCTATGAAAGTGTACTTAAGAGGAGAAATTATATCATTCTCAGAATATAAAAACAAGTGCTCAAAGCAGAAACAGACTGACATTGCTAATCAGATTTTAAACATAGATAAACAATATGCAAATTCACCTTCACCTGATCTGTACAAGGAGCGCTTGAAACTTCAGGCCGAATTTAACATTCTCTCCTCTCATGAGGTTGAAAGTCTCTTACTTCAGAGTAAAAGCAACTATTATGAGCATGGTGGAAAAACTGGCAAACTCCTGGCTACTCAGCTGCGTGGGTTGAGAACGAAACAATTTATTGCTGAAGTACGGACTGATAATGGATGTATAACATCTGACCAGAAAGAGATTAATGACAAGTTTAGAACTTTTTACTCAAATTTATACTCCTCTGATTGTACAGCAGACTTTAATATTATGGAAAAAAATTTTAATAACCTTGACTTACCGTCCCTTTCTCAAGACCTGAGAAATAACCTGGATACGCCCATCACCCAGGAGGAAATTTCAGCAGCTATATCATCTATGCAATCAGGTAATCAGGTAAATCCCCTGGCCCAGATGGTCTAGCCCCCGTCCTGTGCTCAGTGTTCTCTGATTCCTTAAACTCAAGTGCACTCTCTCCCTCGTTCAACCAGGCCTGTATCTCCTTGTTGCTGAAAAAAGGACCCACTTTGAGTGGAACTATCTTTTTTTTACACTTGGAAAATTTGGTTTCGGTTCTGTCTTTTTGTCCTGGATCAAAACATTGTATAAATGTCCTTCAGCCTCTGTTTTGACCAATAGTCGGTACTCTGAATACTTTGATTTACACCGTGGGACCTGGCAGGGTTGCCCACTAAGCCCACTTTTTTTCGCAATTGCCATTGAGCCTCTTGCAATTGCCTTGCGCAGCAACAGGCGGGTACAGGGAATATGGAGGGGAGGAGTCGAACAAGTCTTGCTGTATGCAGATGACCTACTTCTGTTTGTTTCAAAACCAACCACTTCTCTACCAGAATCTCACAATCTTAGATAATTTCAGTCAATTCTCAGGATATAAACTCAACTTAAATAAAAGCGAACTATTCCCAATTAATAAAGAAGCTCTTAAACTTAACTATACCCATCTTCAATTGAAGGTGGTGAAAGATCAGTTTAATTACCTTGGAATTTGTGTCACCAGAGAATTCAAAAACTTGTTTAAATCAAATTTTCTCACTTTATTTGATCAGGCAAAACAGATTTTATCAAGGTGGTCTCCTTTGTCTCTGTCCCTTATTGGAAGAATAAACTCAATGAAAATGACACTGCTTCCAAGGTTCCTCTACTTGTTTCAATGTCTTCCTGTCCTCATCCCCAAATCATTTTTTAGGGCCCTTGACTCATTATTGATATCTTACCTTTGGAATGGTAAACACCCTCGGCTGCGGAAAGCATTTCTCCAAAGATCCAAGCAGTCAGGGGGAATGGCTCTGCCTAATTTCCAGTACTACTACTGGGCAGCGAATATTAGGTGTTTGTTATTTTGGAGACATTTCCATCTTGAACCCACTTCCCCGGCCTGGGTTACAATGGAGGTCTGTGCCAGTAACCCTGTTTCCTTACCTGACCTCTTAGATGCCGCACTTCCACTTGCTTCGGATATTCCCAAGAGCAACCCAGTAGTTAAACACTCCCTGCTAATCTGGGGCCAATTTAGGAAAAGTTTTGGACTACAGATTTTTTCACTTAAAAGCCCAATTGCTGCTACCCATCTATTTGCTCCTTCAATGGCTGACGGCGCATTCAAGATTTGGCTAACTATAAGAACAGCTTGGGAGCAAGACCTAAATTACACCTTTACAGAGGACACATGGGACTCGGTGCTTGATCGGATACACTCCTCTTCTATGTGTTCTCGACATGCACTTTTGCAATTTAAAGTAGTGCATCAAATCCACATATCAAAAACCAAGTTAGCGCGAATGTACTCTGATGTCGACCCTACATGTGATAAATGTGGTGCACCTCCCGCACTCTACCACATGTATTGGACATGTCTCTCTTTAGGTAACTTTTGGACATCGGTTATTCGTGCGTTATCAGAAATCCTCCACCATCGAATTGAGCCCAATCCCAGCCCAACTGGTATTTTTGGCATTGCCCCAGATTTGAACTTACATAAAGCTATGCTCAACTTTCTTGCTTTTGCCTCTCTACTAGCCCAAGCTATTTCACTTAAGTGGAAGGACCCAGTTCCTCCTTCCTGTTCACATTGGCTCAGGGACATGATATCCTGCATGAATCTAGAGAAGATTAGATACACTATTCGGGGATCAGAAAACAAATTCTACAGAATATGGCGTCCCTTCTTGGTATTCTATAAAAAACCTTCAACAATAATTTCTGAGTAGCGCCTGGGCAAATGCTGGAGAAGACACTGGCCGGACAAGGGTAAAACTATCCCAGGGATGTCAGACAATCGCTCAACTTATCTATTTGACACAAGAGCCATTACTTGGGGTTTTATTTTCCAAGGCCAACAGTTGTGCTGAGTCTTTTTTTTTTTTTTTTCAAACATATTTTTATTGAACTTTTTTTGCAAAGCATTTGTAGAAAGGAGCAACATAACATAATAAAATATACATTAGTACACATACATTAAGATTAAACAAAAAAAAAAAAAACAAAAAAAAAAAAAAAAAAAAAAAAGGGGTTCAGGGAGACTGATCTCTTTCCCAGGCCAGATCTATAAGACCTGACCTCATCTTACGAGGTGCACTGGTGCCGAGATAGGCAAGAAATGGATCCCATGTCTGGTAAAATAGAAACGGTTTATCCTTCAAAGCTGCAGAGTAGGCTTCAAATGGTAAAATACTGGTCACTGTTTGTTTCCACTGATTGAGAGTGGGGGCTTTATCTGAGATCCATAGGGACATGATACATTTCCGAGCACAATGTAGCAGAATGTGTAAAAGGTCTCTGTTGGAAAAACCCGCAGGCAGCTCGTCCTCCAGTCCCAGCAGACAAGTCCTTGCACTCAACTGTAGATGACTCCTAAACATTGTGTTCAGCTGTTGAACTACTACAGTCCAGAACTGCTGGATGAGATGACAGCTCCACAAGCAATGAATAAGTGATCCAGCTGCAATCTGACATTTATTACAGAGCTCAGACAAAGTTGGGTTCATTCTGTGTCTCTCTTCAGGGGCGACATACAACCTATGCAAGATTTTGAACTGCCTTTCCCAAGCAGAATTAGACACCAAGACCTTAGACGGATGGCTGCACAGGGCATCCCAGTCCCCAGGCTCTACTGAACCCAGGTCAGAGTCCCATTTGCCTTTTACTCTAACAGAATTATCTACATTGAAACTACATAGAATCTTATAGAGCTTCTTAGTGAAAGCTTTAGGCTGCACACCGTCTACCAAAAGGGATTCTATTGGTGAGATAGCCAGACCACCATTGGAATCTTTCAAGCCACGTTGAATAAAGCTTCGAACCTGAAGGAATTTAACAAAATCCTTATCGGTGACCCCAAACTTACTTTTTACTTGCTAGAATGTTAAAATTGAGCCCTCCTGAATCATGTCCCCCACAACCTTAATACCCTTGAGCTTCCAATCCACGAGGCCACCCTGAAGTCCAGGGTAAAAGTCCAGGTTCTCGTGAATAGGGGTTAACAAAGAGAAACAGTTACTGTACCCTTCCAATTTTCTGACTTTACGCCACATGTTCAGCATATTCTTTAAAAGTAGATTGTCCTTCGTCAGAGTTGTAACTTTGCCTGGGGAGATATATAACAAATTCTGTAAGGGGATCCTTCCTAAAGAAGCTGATTCACAGCTGAGCCAAATAGAATCCGGGTCACCTATGAACCATTCCAAAAGAAACTTAAACTGTGCCGCCCACAGGTAATATGAAAACACTGGTGCTGCTAGGCCACCACGTTTAATAGGAAGACTCAGAAAACTGTATCTTAACCTGGGCCTCTTTTTACGCCAGATAAATGATATAATAGCACTATTCAATTTTGTAAAAACATTTTTTGACATAACCAGTGGTAACATTTGAAAGAAATATAGAAGACGAGGGAGGATGTTCATTTTGATCAAATGAATGCGTCCTAAAAGGGATAGGGGCAGGCCACACCACCTGTCAAGGTCGTGTTTAATAGTTTGTAAGAGAGGGGCAACATTTAATTTATAAAGGTCATTTAGACACGGTGAAACTTTTATACCTAGATATAAGAATCCTGCTGGAGACCAGCGAAACGGTTGTGAAATGTTAGGGTCCAGTGTCTGTGAGACACAGAGCGGCATGGCTTCACTTTTATAGAAATTTATTTTATAACCAGAGAAAGAACCATAGTTATTAATTAGTTCTATCACTTTAGGGATGGACTGTGCAGGAGAGCTTAAAAAAATCAACACATCATCAGCGTACAGCGAGATTTTATGCTCATGATTATTTAGGAAGATTCCTCTAATAGTAGTGTCTTGTCTAATGGCGGTAGCTAGAGGCTCCATAGCTAGCGCAAATAAAAGTGGGCTTAGGGGGCAGCCCTGCCTAGTACCCCGTTCAATCTTAAAATTACTAGACCTAAGCCCATTTGTGATTACAGCTGAGAGGGGTGATGTGTACAAGATCTGAATCCATCTAATAAACTCCTCTCCGAAGCCAAAATTTTTGAGCGTGAAAAAAAGATAGGGCCATTCCAGTCTGTCAAACGCTTTTTCCGCGTCAAGAGAAATAACTAGAGATTCTGCACTGTACAGGGAGGAATGCTGAATAATGTTTAGCAGGCGTCTAACATTGTGTGAAGAATACCTTCCACGTATAAAGCCAGTCTGGTCGTTATGAATAATAGTGGGAAGAACTTTTTCTAAACGCATGGCCAGAATCTTTGCAAGAAGCTTCAAATCTAGATTTAACACAGATATCGGCCTGTATGAAGAGCACACCTCAGAGGATTTCCCCTTTTTTAATACCAAAGAAATATTAGCCTCCATAAGAGATGGAGGAAGAGCTCCAGTCGTAAATGAGGACTGCAGCACGTCCAATAAAGGATTAGCTAAGATTGTATTAAACTTTTTATAAAATTCTGCACAGAAGCCATCAGGACCTGGGGCTTTGTTGTTGGGGAGTAGCTGGATACAATTCTTAATTTCACTCAGGGTTATTGGTTTACATAGATCATCTTTTTGATCCTCTGTAATTTTCGGTAAGTCCACCTTTGCAAAGAAATCTGTCATAGCTTGCTCTGAGTGCGGATTGAGCTGTGAAGAGTATAACTGCTTATAGAAAATTTTAAAGGTGTCATTGATTACTGTATTATCATAACTGTGTGTGCCAGTTGAATCCTTGATAAAAGAGATATTCTGGGCTGGACCTCGGTTTCGAAGGAGATTGGCCAAATATCGGTTAGGTTTGTTAGCATACTCGTACATTCTTTGTCTCATAAAAAACATAGATTTTTCAGCCTTCTTTGTTAGTACACTCTCCAGTGCTGCCTTAACCACAAGTATATCATTTCCGAGTTCTTCTGATGGGGATAAGTTGTATCTAGTTTGGAGATTGTGTAGTTCTAGCTCGAGTTTCCTTTGCTCTGCTCTACTGTTCTTTTTAAGTTTAGCAGTGTACGATATAATGAGACCTCGCACATAGGCTTTCATAGTATCCCAAAGTAGACCTGGTGAAACATCAGGAGTTTTGTTCTCTTTAAAAAAATAATCTAACTGCACTTTTAGGAATTTCTCAAAATTGGGGTCATGGTTCAGAAACGCGCCGTATCTCCAGGGTCGGCTTTGACATGCAGGATTCAAGTTGTTTAGGGTTATATAAATGGGTGCATGGTCCGATATAATAATGTCTCCAATAGTGCAGCTCTTAACGTTACTCAGTGAAATTTTGGGGGTGAAAACAAAGTCAATTCTACTGGATGTTTTGTGTACACCAGAATAAAATGTAAATGCTTTATCGTTAGGATGTAGAACACGCCAGGTATCCACTAGATTAAGTTCATCACAGGTATCTACTATAGCTCTAGCTCTTCTAGACATTGAGTTTTGTACTGATGGCAATTTGTCCATTACTGAGGAGAAATAGCAATTAAAATCACCTGCAACGACTGTATTCTCATTAATCCAATCGGCAAACAAAGAAAACACTTGTGAGACAAAGTCATTGGAATGGACTGGGGGAAAATAAATATTCAAAAACGACACCAGCTGGCCATGTAGACGACCCCTTAGCATGACATATCTACCCAATTTGTCAGAAATAGTTTGGACGTCAGAAAAAGGTAGATGCTTATGAATTAGAATGGCGACACCTCTGCTCTTACTAGTAAAAGATGAGCTAAACACCTGCCCCACCCAGTCACGCTTCAACTTTAAGTGCTCACTAGCGGTTAGGTGCGTTTCTTGCAGGAGAGCTATGTGAACATGTTCTTTTTTAAGAGAACTCAAAATCTTTTTCCGCTTAATAGGATTATGTATACCCCCCACATTCCAGCTGCACATTTTCAGTGTAGGTCTGTCACTGGTCATCATGAGTTACAGAAACCATACTGACAACTCGTGCATAAAAATACTGAGAACAACCAGAGCTCCCTGAAGCTAAACCAAAAAGCAAAACATAAAAAGAAAATGAAAACACTGCTTTGCCAACATTTAGAAGATAACTATATACAAAAGAAAGCAACCAAGGATAACAGATAGACATTGGGGTCAGACTTAGGTCTATTACACCCAACAGGGTGCAAGCTAACCTCCCTACTCAAATAGAGGAGGATGCTGGACCAGCTATTGAATCCCTTTCAATTGAATTAGTAACACACCTCAACCGCTGGCCCGCAGCTCAGATCAGAGAAGAAAAAATTATTACGAAGTCATCAGCAATCTTGTAAGCAACTGCAAATGTATAACAATGGAGGGAAAACAAATGAAACAAAGAAAAAGGATCCATAGTCCAGTGTATAGATCAGTGTATAACTAAAATAGCTATATAGCACAGACAAAGGCATAAGCACATCTCCCAACAACAGAGGAGAGACATATTTAAAATAAAAATAAAAAACAACTAAATAGAATTTATAAAAAAATAGAAATTTAAAAGAAAGGGGTTAGGAGGTGCCAGCTCACCAGTCTCAGTGCTATCGAAAGTTTTATGCTCTCCCACTCCTCTAACAGACAAACCCGACATTTGCAGCGAAGTTCAGTAGATGGCCACGGCAGCGTGTGAGCCGAAGAAACAAAAACCCTCACTCATCAGGGAGCGTGGAGGGAGATCCTTTATCCAAGAAGGCAGACACTTCTTTAGGATGTTTAAAGACTTTTTCCTGCCCATTGTATTTGATCCTGAGCACAGCAGGGTACATCATGGCAAAGACGATCCCTCTCTCCTTCAGCTGTTGTTTCACCGGATAATATTCCTGACGCTTCCGTATAACGGCCGCGGAGAAATCGCCGAAAATCATGATCGGGGCGCCGTTGTATGCCAGGGACTGTGCTTTCCTTGCCGCTTGCATGATCCAGACTTTATCTTGGAAGTTGTGGAGCTTCAGGATGACAGCCCGGGGCCGCTGACCGGGGGGTGGACGACGTGTGAGGGCCCGATGGCAACGATCTACCTTAACCGAACCTCCTTTTGCGTTAATCTCCAATAGCTCCGGCAACCATGTCCTGAAGAAAGCAACGGGGTTAGTGCCTTCGCTGCCCTCAGGGAGCCCGACGACACGTATGTTGCATCGCCGGCTCCTGTTCTCTAGGTCGTCGATCTTATCCAAGCCCGCCTCGAGCTTGCTCTCGACCTCGGAGAGCTTCATGGTGAAGGTTGCCGTTGCGTCTTCGGAGTTTGAGATGCGGCCTTCAGCCTCTGTCATTCGTGTGTTTAGTGAGGCGATTTCAGATAAGCAGGCATCGAGTTTCTGCAGAACCGGGTCGATTTTCTTATCAAAGGAATCCTCTACACCCTCACGCACTTTAGCAGATATTCGTTCCACCAAACTGTCGGCGTCAACTTGCCCTAGCATTGGCCGCGTGTCGTCCGACATGTTAGCCTGGCTGCACCGAGGCGATTGACTCCAGGCTGATTTGGCCGAAATATTAAGCCTTTTCTGAGTACCAGGCATTCTTAAGCATACGCTACGACGTGTGCTCACCGTGACAACGTTTTTTCCTCCTTTTGACTTGAAAAAATAAGCTGACGGATATCGAGCTGCGGGAGCACAAACTATGAGCTGCTACTCCGCCATTTGCGTCACGTGACCCCCTACAGTTGTGCTGAGTCTTGTTTGCTCCTTTTTTGTTGAGATAAGGACTCATTCATTGTTAGCTGAACTGTTTGGTAGTGAGCACTGACTGTATGGTGGACATGAAATTCTTGCGTGTTTTGTGCTTCTTATTGTTGAAATTTTTGAAATCCTGTTTGTTAGTGGTTGTTAAGGGCCCATGTACTGAAACTGACATGTGTCTTTTGTAAGGTTGACTGATAACTCAAATACTATTTTTGTTACATTTGTATGCTGACTGCCTCTTAGTTAAACTGCTACTGCACATCATCGTTTTGCAGCCCATCAGGCTTCTCAACTCAAATTACTGACGGAGAGAAAATAATAGCTCAAAAAGTGTTCAGTGATCCAGAGTTGTGTTTTATTTAAGTATTTATTACTTTGACTTAGATGTTTTGCTCAACAGTTAGCCAGTTTCTAAAAAGGATTTTTGAGAGGAAGTGGTAATGGTCCAATTAAACAACTATCAAGACATTCAAGAGGATGGTAAATGTCACATCCAGTGTTTTGGATCTTTACCTGTATAAGAGACGATTTTCATTGTTATTTCAATGCCTTTTAAGCTTTTTAGCATGTTATTTAATCACACTGCAGATGCAGCATTGATTAGCTGTGGAGTTTCCATTAACTCCTGATAGTGGACCCCAAGTACTGTAGTTCCAGTGAAACTGTCTGTTCATTTTCCTAGATAAATGTGCTGGCTGCATAACATTAGCCTGTATCTACTATAAATAACCATATATGAGACACCATCAAAACCTTTGTTTACAATGTAGTTCAACATGTTAACAAGCAATACAACATCTAATTACAAGAATTACAACAACTTCAACATTTCCTTTAAGAATACGAGAACTTGCTGAGTGCTGCTGAAGAAAAAATAAATCAAAAAGAGGGGAGAAATAAGATTCCGCTGAATTAAATCAAATCGAAAATTAACAAGATCAACAACAAAAAAAACAGTGAAATGGGAAGTTAATACACTGAAGGAGTTCTTTGAACAAAAACAAGGGGACTTGAAAACTACAGTTTCGATGCTATGAATAAGAGTCCAGTCCACTGAGGCAGGGAGGAGTCTGAGTGTTGTCCAATGACTTTTTTCTTTATGTGCATGTTCTTAAAGTAAATATGAAACCAGATATTATACAAAATTAGTCAGAACTGTCTTTGGTTTTAATATCCGCTCTTACCAAACTGAATGACTGAGAGAAAGCAGGCAAAGACTGCAGTGTCACTCAAAATCTTTTATTTCTGAGGCTGCAGAGATTTGAATGATGGTGACACTACAGGGTAGAATAGATTTGATTCTACTTGCCTTGTTGGAAGCATGAGATTAAAGACCATGCCTATATGGGCACTCTTACCACTTGACGGTCTGTAAAACCTCTCAAACTTCTGTGTGTGCCCATTTGTGCATGAATTAATACATGTGACATGCATGATATGGGTCCAACAGAAGGCTTTCACCTCCAGCTTGCCCATCTTCATACTTTCAACCACTCACATACATGCATGTTTATCAGGTACAGTATCTGTACACAGCTCCTCACCTGCTAACACCTTTCAGTTGAGTCTGAGCCTGCAAACTATGCAGTCCCTCTGCCTGAAAACACCCCTCTCTGTTCAGCTAGAGTGCTCTTTGTATAAAAGACACCCCTCTGCGTCCCTGGAATGGTTCTTATTTGCAGTCCATCTCTCTTCTGTTTGCCACCGTTTTTTTCCTTCTGATTCTCATTGTCTCGCTGCTGCCAATTTTGGCCCTCCAAACAAAACATGAAAAACACTGAAAATGAAATGACATGATTGTTTTCCACTGAAATGCAATCAAGCTCTTGATGATAAGTTCTTGTTTTTTGTTTCATGGCCATTTGCTCCTGTCTTGCCAGTGTCTGCTGTTACAAATACCAGGTTTTAAAATGATTTAAGAGGATGAGGAGATATTCCTAAGCTCCCAGTCCATTTGACCCTGGATTGCTATTTAAAATGCACAATGTCTGATTCCTCCTGATAGACAGAGATTTAGACTGTGAATGTTCTTGTTCAGATCAGTGCTTCACAAGCAATATCGAGAGCCTTAAGAGGATTATATCAATGATGTTCCATTTTCCATCTGCATGGTAAACCATTTAACATTAAGGCCACTCAGCTAAATATAGTGCTTAAAGTGTGTTAGCCAAGCATTTTGTCTTGCTTTCCCCGTGATGAAATTAAAGGGTAAAATCGGCGAGAAAAAAGTACGTTCTTCTCTTTGCAGTGTGAAGAATAGGCGTGGAGATGTGATTTACAGACATGGCTGTCAGATTACTGGCTCCAGCTGAAGAGAAGGGGAGGCCATGCGCCCACTGTGTTTTCCCGTGTAGCTCACTGCAGCACAGCACAGTGTGTTGCTGTGTTTTGTCATGAAGCAGGGTCAAGAGGGTAAGGACATGGGCTGTTTCCTTCTCAGCTCACGGGTAAGAAAACTACACCATAGTCCAAGACCCATTTTATCTTATGCCTCCTTCTTTTTGTTCTACCCCTCCTCCCTTTCCGCCTATATCAGCTCAATTAATTTAGGATGCCTAAGTGACTCTGAGAGAAGCCACTGTGAATGACTGAAATTACTCCCTGCACGCTATAATACAAATTACAGCCGTTGAAGACCCCTTACACCTTCCCCTCATTCTCAGTCTTTCACTCTCTTGCTTTCTCTGCTGCCTGTCCTTTGTCCTCTCAAGTTGGCCATCACACTTCTTTGCAGGTTGCATGATTTAATTAGATTGTTGTTGCCGCGTTCTTTACTGCATTTGTCAAAGGCTGTTGTCATTTTAACTGAAGCTGTAAATTAAATGTGGGGTGAGCTGCCATTCACATGCACATGCACCTGCATCCACTTTCACACACATACTGTACACATGGACACCCCCACATACAGTATTTAAGCGACTGGACTGGTGCTGATGCCTCTTGTGAGAAAACTAATTTTATCTTAAGACCTTGACAAGTGCAGAAGCTTATATTTGTTGCTTATTGTCAGCAGTAAATGCAAGTCATATTTTCAAACTATTACTAAACAGTGACTGAGAGCACAGTCACAAAGTCAATGTATGTTGATAAAAATGAATCTTCTATCTGGCCCAGGCAATCAGAGTTTAGAGGTCCAGTCTGTTTCCTCAGAGGACCTAAGGAGTCCTGACCCTGCACAGACTCTCAGCAGGACCGCCTCATCTCACCAGCTATAAGGTCTCAACAACCCTCCAGGGTCTGCAGAAGACTTTGGCATGGCAACAGACATGGCTGATTTATCACAGAGGACCACTGTAGGACAAAAAAGACGCAATGTTCAAATTAAAGATGTCACATTTCAGGCGTTAACTTGGAATTTACAAATGCAGAAGCTTGTGGAACCTTGCATCTATCTCTCAGATCTACTCGTTTGAAAATTTCGAGAGATGGCGCTGAAAAATTAATGAGGTGTTTTATTATTTTCAAGCTTCAGCTGGTCTACCTCTAGAGTTAATAAAACTGTCAATATTAAAATCCCCTCTTACAGTGAATGGAATTTAGTTCACTGTTTAGTACGTGGTTATTTTCCATGTGTTATGTCTTCAGTTTTTTTATACAGCAGTATAAGAATGCAGACCCAATATGGAGATGTCTGTAAAACAGTCATTGTGTCAATGTAATAATGGTGCATTTGAGTTATGTGTCTGGGGAACACAGGATGGCAGCCCCCCCATTACCTACACTCCCCACCATCTGTGCCACATCTCACTCTGGGTAATTCTCCAGCAACTTTCTGTCTCATTCGCTGTCTCTCGCTTTGTCTCCTCCTATATCTCGCTTCCTCTTTGTCTCTCATATTCACACTCTTGTGGAGACATTTTGTGTAATGTGTTCAGTCTACATTTGACTATTTATAGAACGCGTTTGCGATCATATTTAACAGCCTGTGGCCAAACAAAGCATTCAGAAATTGTCTATATTCTTCTTCAAAAGGGTAAAAATTGATTCATGCTATATAAATAGGTTCAAGCTGCACTGTGTGTGGGGAAGAGCTTTGAAGGATACTTTTCTTCTCAGACTGCGCACACATTGTTGTTAAATGGGTTCTGGTGTTTGCTCAAAAGACGTAATGGAAAGACTCACCACTGATGGATGTTACTGTCGAAAATGAATATAAATGTGTTAAATCAGCAATAATTATTTTTCCAGTCATTATTAATTCCAGATTTGCTTTGGCGAATAGATTTGTTTTCTGGATTGATGCTTAAGTACTGTGTCATGAAGCATTCATTATTCAAAAATGCAACTGAAACTAGGGCGCTCCTGTTGGAAACCATGTGAGAGAAATAATGCTGAAAGGTTTTAGAAAGGCCTTTCATGTCTCGTTTATGATAAAGGAATTTTTTTTGACAACTACTAGAGTGCAAGAACGGGTATTGTGGCAGCTAATTTAATTACCTTGGATGTCAGAATATATTTTGAGTGTGTCCTATTGAAAACCCACAGAAAAAGGTAAACTCTGCAGCCCTTATGGCATAGTCAAAGATTCCTTTGGCAAGAAAATCTGTGATGCGCCTCGCACAACAACAGATGCTGTTTATAAATTATGTACTAAAGTCATTAGAAAATAATTTCCCGAGTAGCAAAATCTAGAAAAAACATTTGTGTGATGTAGTGCATAGGCATAAAGCTCTTCTGAGATTTTTTTGTCATTACCATGAATGTGTTTTAAGCAGTGCAAACACCTGATAAGTTCCAGTACAACAGTTTTTATTAACTTTTTGCATTTCATGCTCCTTGGATCAAGTCCCTCTGAAAAGGCTGTTTCTTTGGTGTTTGTTGATCCTAACATGCTCTGCATTTCTGATCGTATTTCAAAGTTAGTGATTGAAGTCATGATTCGCAGCTTGACTGATGTCGTATAATTGGGCTGGGTATCTGTTGTTAGCGTCTGATGAAAGATCTCCTCTCACCCACAGCTGGTCTGCTACCTTTGATGGCACTCGTTTTAATCTTTGTGACACATTCCCAAAACTCATTTTAAAGTTGAGATTTACTGATGAGGCAAGTTTAAAAAACATTTGCTTGTTGGGGTTTTATTTTACAGGGCAATCATTTTGGTGAAGTAAAGTTTTAAATGCCAATTGTGAGTAAGGTGAGATGGCCTGAATGGTGTATTCAGTATGGAAAAGTACAGGAGAAATCCTTTGCTGAGAGTTTAATAGGGATTCGTGTGGGCAGGTAACTCTGGAGAGGTCAAATGAGTCTAATATCCTCTGACAGCTGAAGATGCAGTTTCTTCATTAAGACACCTAGTGTCAGCATTATTCTGGCTACATGATGGGGACTAATAATTAATCCGAGGCCCACAAAAAAACTCAACTGGGACAGGCAGGTTACATCCTGCAATGACCTTTTCTTATCCAGGTACCAAACAGATTCATCACAAGAGCAAAAAACTTAATGAGTAAGAGAGCATGGCTGTCCATCAATTATAGTACACTCAACTTTTTTTAAGTGGCAACCGCTCCTGCAGCTTTTTTAAATGTATATTTTTTAAATCAAATCAAAATAAGATCTCATCGCAAACAGAATCAAACAAGGCTGAATATTAAAGTTGCCCTGTGGAATATACTTGTAAACAAACAGAAGTTCTGTTTACATTTAGTGTTTTTCACCAAAATGCATTGTGTGTGTGTCCTTCAGCTTTTTCTTTCACATAAAACATCTTTTAATTTTTTAAAAAGCGCAATGTTTACACCCTGTTAGCCAATGTGAACAGCGATTGTTTGTGAACACTTACATCCGCGTGAACATAAACTAGAAAAAGTCAGGCTCTCTCAGACTAAAAGCAACATTTCCAAATACAGAAAAGACACAAAAGATAATCCCTTTATGTAAAGTAGTTGGTTTGGTTAGTTTTTATACCCATCAATCTATCTTATGGCATTTCCAAATATCACATTACTTCCTGTTTTTCATCCAAAGATGATGATTCCTTTATTGTCCATCCATGACAACTACAAAACAGACTTGTTGCTGCCACATTATTACTGATATTGGATTATGGGGATCTTTTGTGCATGTGTACCTATGCTCAGGCATTGCATATGATCGACACAGTCTACCATGTTTCCCTTAGATTTATTACAAAACTGTAAGGTCTCAACTCACCACAGTAAGTTGCTTGAGCTTGGGTAGGATGACTTCATCAAAGTTCAGATGGCAAAAATGTTTTCATGGCAAAACATCCTTTGGTTTTCTTGTGTTTGAAGCCGTTCTTAATCGAATTATTATTCCAACCATAAAACCAAATTGTTTGAACTCCTGCATGCGGCCAAGCTGGTTTAATGTTTCTTTCTTTTTTGACTTTCTAGCTTTATAGAATATTTTACTTAGTTAAGTGAAGCATTGACATTAAGATCAACATTGTATAACCATGTTTTGAGAATCCTTTATATTTCCCTTTCCTTCATTTTTTTCATGAGACAAATGACTTAAATGAATACGAGTTGCAACAAAGAAAACTGTGTGGCGTGAGGTGTTTTGAAACTACTTTTTTTATTTATATTATTATTATTATTATTTGTGCATTTCGTTTTGTGAGCGAACGTTCCTGCATCTGGAGGAGGTTTGTTTAGGCATTTGTTGCATCTGACGTTGCTAGCCACAGTTGTCATCTTCTGGTTAAATGATGCGTGAAAGTGAAAATCCATCTTCTGTGATCAAAAGCGTTATGTGATGGCAGTACGATACATGCATTATAAACAACCTGGCTGCTTGTGGATGTGAGAATACCACAAAGGGCTCTGTACCTCAGAGAAAGCAATGCACTTTTTCAAGCTTTCTTTAATAGGTATGACTTGGACATATTTCGAAACCCCTGTTAGCTCTGTTTTCCTTTGTCAAATCCATCAACTCCACCCTACAAACACCAATGCCTTTCCTTAAAAAGAAACCTGAATGTACTGTGTTGCAACCATGGGTCTCACTTTAAAGACCCACATATACTGTATAATTAAAGTAAGCCAAGGAATGGAAAGGGGAACCTTTTGTTCACATTAGCACTTTGAGCCCAGGAATAAATAGCCTGCTGCATAAGGGTATGGGAGGATAATGTGATGTAACAAGCTTATTTGTGAAAACACAAGTGCTGAAGCAAGGGAGAGGTGGAGGAGGGGTTGCAGCATTTAAGTGCACAGCAAGAAATCACTCAGCCTACATGAAAAAGTCTCCAGGCGGCCAACTCAGCTGACTGGGGAGAAATACCACTGCCATTAAAACCCTCTCAACACCTGTGTGGATTTCATAAATTGAAACTGTCCAACTCTGGAGAGTGAAAGAGCAGGAAGAGGGGAGGGAGGGAGGAGGGCGGTGGTGTACAGACAGGTGCCGGGTAAAAGGTAGGATGAAGAAGAGCGAGATGGACAGGTCAGTCAATAAGAAGTGAGGGCAAAACAGAGAAATGTCCACTCCTGCTTCCTGTGATTACAGTGCTATTATTTAAATGTCAGTGTCTGTCTGTCTGTCTGTCTGTCTGTCTGTCTGTCTGTCTGTCTGTCTGTCTGTCTGTCTGTCTGTCTGTCTGTCTGTCTGTCTGTCTGTCTGTCTGTCTGTCTGTCTGTCAGTCGACAAAGGAGTAAATTCATGTGAACACTGGACAACGTGTTACTGTCGTCTTTATTTCCATTAATATAAGCCAGAGAAAAAACACTGAACTCCAAATGTTTAATCGCTTTTGCATGTCTATTCAAGTACAACCTTACAGTGTCGAGTGTGTGTGCGTATGTGCGTGTGTGCCGTAGACAGAGGGAGAGAGAGAGAGAGAGAACGAGAGAGAGAGAGAGCACTCTCAGTCCCTCTGTTGATGCACACAGAACAAGGTTAATTACTTTTCTGACCTTCTCTGGAAGCTTAAAGAAATATTCCAATCATAGCCTGAATAGATAGCAAAACCAGAGATGCTGAGTCAATGGCCAAACAGTGAAAAATGAAACACTGCTGAATCTTTTAAGTGTAATGTTATTTACTTTCACCATTACTTATCAAATGTTTCAATAAAACTGTCCGCATCACTGATTTAATGTCACAGAGGGAAAACGCATCCTTTTTTCCCACCTGCAGCTTCTTGCTTACTTTGATAAAATATGTATGCAAAACATACCGTTTTTTAACATTGCATTTATATATTTAAAAAATGCTTAAATGGATTATTTTGGATATCAGTCTGCATGGTGTCACTATAACAAAATGCTTTATGCTTCATAAATATTGCACAGGCTTGTATTTGGCTGGGGAGTTTGTGGCTTTCTGGAGTTTGCATTTTTCCATGTCTGCTTCCTCCCACAGTCCAAAGACATGTAAGTTAATTGGTCTAAATTGCCCATAGGTGTGAATTAACTGATTGCCTAAATGGCTGTTTGTCTCTGTGTGTCAGAGCTGGGATAAACTGGCAACCTGTCCAGGATATACCCCACCTCTCGCCTAATGACTGCTGGGATTGGCTCCAGCCCCTCACACCCCTGATAAGGATAACTGGAAAATGGATGAATAAATATTGTATGTTTCGATGAAAATAACTAATAATTAACTCCACTTTTCTGATCAAAAGGACATAAAATTTAAATATATATTTCACATTATACTGTTTTCTCTGCATGGGGTAAGTCCATTTTACAGTTAACGCATTATAAATATATAGCTTCAACATAAATGCTTTAACTATAGTCCAGGGAGTTCAGGCACATTGAAAAGCATCTGACAACCATTGGAAACTGAACTCATTAAGCTTGAGTTTAAAGTGTGACTGCAATCGTTTTTCCAGTTCACAAAGTGTATAAAGTGCAGCAGCAAATAAAGGTGTTCATGTGTACACAGCAGCGTTGCCTAGTATTTAATACTTACCTCGCAAAAACAAGTGTTTTCTAACTCATAGAAAAATATTACAGTTATTTAAACAGCATATTGCTAATTTGGATTTACACCAGGATGAGTTACAACATTTAAACTCAAAACTAAACTGCTAAATTTTGCTTTACCTGCAGGGAAAGTTGTCAGAACAGTAATGAATATTTGTACTTTACAAGTAGAAGGACATCGTTTCCGACAGGGATTTTTGAGCTGCATAATATAAGATACGAATTTAATGGGAATAACTCATTTTTAGGAATAATGTAAAGGTAAGCAGGTCAATAACTAGAAGTCCAGATCAAGTTTAAAAAAAAAAAACATGTAAGAAAAGTATATTTAAACTTGTTTTGGTGTAGCGCTTTAGTTGAAAAAAAAAACTGCTTCCTCTAGGCTGTCACACAGTTGAGAATCATTCCACAGCCATTATAGAAATAACCGTTTACTAGCCAACAGCACTTTAGGCTGTTAAATGTAATGTAATAGAGATAGTGGTTTTGCTTGATGAGCAGCTGTGTTGTCATTTCTGCATGTTTGAAACATGTATTAAAGCCCATTTGAATAGAGTTCGATTAGGTGTCTGAGCATGATCACACCACCCATACATCCATTTAAGTCAGGAATGCTGTCAGTGTTTCTCACAGTGGCTCCCATTGTCAGACTGCTTGATATGCATTCATCTGTCTTCCTGACTGATCTGTGTTGGCAGCCACCCACAATCTCTCCAAGCTCAATTTGATCTCCAGGATAAACAAACCCACAACAATTAAAAGAGATATGAGGGTTGACAAAATAATTAACATGGGGCCAGGGGGGGGGTTGTGCGCAGTCAACAAAAGACGAATAAACAAATAATCATTTGGGTGGTTGAGCAACAAACATATTAATTGTGTACAGTGAAAAAAACCAGAGAGAAAATAATCTTCACAAAAATAGACAGCTACATTCTTCTTTCCCTAAACACACGCATCTTGTTAAAAACAAACAGTGATTCTCGACTCTGAGAGCAAGAAGTCACTGTTTAGTGAAAACCGAAGCAGATCTCAGTGTCTGGTCTAGGTCTTTAGTTTAGAACATTTCTGAAGGTGTTCTTTGATTTAGAAGTCAAGCCGAAGGCACCAACCTCCACAGATGACAGTAGCTTTGAAACGTCACCAATTTGCCTCAAATTTCTCCTGGCTTTAAATGTGAATGATAATCCTCACAAGATGTTTCAAGCACTAATTTTCAGTGATAAATTATAATAGCCATAAATGTTTAAAAGCAAAATGCCATGTGTCTAAATGCCAATATGTATATCAAAAAATATCATTTTAGTTTCAATAAGGATCATCTTGCCTGGTGGGTGTGCTATTACACATGGTGTACGCAGAAACAAGCACATAAACTCAGTTATCGCCTGCTGAGACTAAAGCTGGATGTTTATCTGTGTTACCAAGAGGTGAGAGTCAATGGGGGGCAGCTTTTAGCAGCTGCATGTGTAAGTGCCATGCCGTCCCTATGCTGCATCTGGGTAAAAGCACTGAGGAGAAATTGAGGGTGCAAACACTCTGGCTATTACGCAGGAGATGTGCTACTGGTTATCATGATGAGGTCGAAAAAATAACCCTAGACACTCAGACAAATTTCATAGACACAAAAATAGACCACATATTGTGTAGGCTGCAAAAGACATTTAGAAAAACGAACATTTAGCTGCATTAATCCATATTTTATACAAACAATTAATTAAAACACTATGCATAATGGGAAAGGTGATGCTTATAGTGAGGAATCCACAGAGGAGGTCATCCAACTCTGCAGTTCGTCTCAGCTCTAAAAAAAAAAAAAAAAAAAACATTTTAGCATCTATCAACACACCTCTCATTAATCCTGTTTTTAGCAGCAGCAAACAGGGGTACCTGCTACCTGCCCATCACCACAGGGCAAGCAGAAAACACAGGCAACTAGCTGGGGAGGAAAGTGAAACATCTTGCGGGTTAAGATTTAAACCCTAAATAATGACTGAAATAAACTTAAACCTTGGCCTGAAAAATGGCCATTAAATTTAATCACCACCTCTGACAATACCAACAAACACCAACACACTGTGAGCTTCACTAAACTGGTGTTTGCTGTTTTGCTATTTTGTCCGCCCGCTGTGAGATGGAAAGTGAGGATACTGCTTCTGAGAACATGTGGCTCATTGTATAACTCTCACCACTCTCCTGCTTGGTTTTTGATAGTGTGTGTGTGTGCAGTGATTAGTTGATTAGCCTCCCTTGTGTTAACTCCATGAGTGTAGGTATTGCACATGGAAGTAGTTCCCTGTAGTGCTCAGCCTGCTTCTCATCTGGCTCTGTCCATGCCTGTTATTTTCCCTCCAAGAGCCTGCTGGCTGTTTTATAACTTTACAACAAACACACACACACAAAACATACACTTAGTCACACACACACAGACCAACATGATAACAACACAGCCCTCAGGACTAGGACTGAATAACCTTCTTTGTGTTGATAAAGAGAAAATGCAGGCCTAGTTATGATACCAAAGATAATTTCCTTTATAAAAAAAATTAAACGTAATCCCACAGATTCCTCGGGCAGAGCGCACAAAGCTGCACATCATGATCAATAGCACAGATTAAACTCTGAAGCATCTGGTAACTCCTGACACGTTCATTTCAAAGTTTGTAGCTAGCAGAAGCAATGCATCCCCTGACTGCATCTATGTCTTTAGTTTGGGGTCTCTGCAAGAATAAGATATTAATTTTGCTTTGCTGTCTTCCTGTTAACTATGCAGTCCGTGAGAACAACAGTGCACACCTCTTTCATGTAGCTTAAAAGAGCTACATACAATGTACTTATTAGCTTCCTGCAGGAGGCTAAAAACAAGCATCAGAATAGGTCCAATACTCCCACACTTGGCCTTACTAACCCTAGCACTCTGTTCATTTATAATTCTTTGTTTCCATTTAATTACAGGGAGAGCTTTTGGTAAGAGGTCGGCATTCAGTTGAGACTGCAGGGGCATGATTTTTATGCAGAACAAGTGTTTGGCTGTCAATTTAAGTGCCCTGTGCATATTCGCACATTCCTTTTTGCAGAAGTGAACTCATGCATGTGTATGTATCTATCAGTAATGGCAGTTGTTGTGACATGTGCGCTTGTGTGTACCTATCACCCAGGTCCTCTTGTCAAAGTCTAAAGCTTTTCACACTGTTGTGATACCCCAAGGGTATCAGCCCCAGCTGGAGAGCCGGAGTTCAGGGTGAGCCATGAAAAATGCCCCCTATTGGATACTCCCTGAGGAGCTGTGAGGTGGACCAGGGTTCAGCTGGGGCAAACACTGCTAAATGCCCAGGGATGGCACAGATCCGACAGGTTGGGTCAAAAGAAGAGGGAAGCATGTAACATGAATGTAGGTCACTTACAGTACTGTATGACAGACCAGATGGACGTAGATTGATGCGTAAATATGAGGAGAAAGTCTGAATTAGCACTGTTGTGTTTTTAATATATCCATATGGTTATGCTCTCGAAGGATTACTTTAATATCATATTATATTTCTGCAAATATGACTTTAAATATATATATATATTCCCACAGTTGATAACCTCTTCAGGGTTATTTGAATAGGTAACGGGCCACATTAGCATTAGGAGTAGGAGCAATATGTACACAATCAATCAAGCCAGGGGTACATGTATGAGAGCTGTCTGAAAAGATAACATACTGTATGAATAGAAAAGTGAAAATGAGGTGATGGGAGAGAAAGGACAGATGTTTCAAAAATCTGCTTATGCAGCACAGTAGGGAATGAATTTAGCCAAAAGAAATTAAAATCTGATAACAAAAAGATTTCAAAGTGTGAATATTTTCATATCATACCATTACCTTAAGGAAATTTAGGTAAAGGGGAAGAAATACCATCAGTACAGATTTCATTTTCTCCAAATTTACACTTTGATCTCTAAACACTCTGCTCTCACAAAATGAGATGAAACTATTCAATTTCACACATTTTAACCGCTCAATATTGACTTGCTCATGAAGAAACCTTATTTGTGGAAACTGGCCAAGTACGAAAACTTGAGCATGCTGTGTAATTGAAAACATGACAGGACTAATTTAAATCACTACATCAGTCAATATTTTGTAAACAAGATTTTGTTTTAGGCTATGATTATCGGTGAATATGGTGAATTCACATTCTACAAAACTCTGGTTTCTAGAGAACATGATTTACTCAGGCTGTTTGATTCAACCATACGTGAATGTTACAGCCTGTACAGTTCTCCATACATTTTTTTTAACATGACGATCTAGTTCATCATTTCCTAAACCCCACTATCTTAGTTACTGCTGCTATGTCTGTCAAGCTTTCAACTCTCACCAAGCAGCAAAGCCAGTGTCTGTGAAGTGATGGCAGTGAGGAAGCCCCAAGAATAAGAACAGTTCTTCAGATGTCCACTTGAGGCTGGCTACAGAACAAGTCAGTCTTCATAGGCCCCCATATTAAAATGCTAAACTTCACAGCAGTAATAAACATGTTTACAGCCTGGTCTCTATAACTAATTTTAACATTGATAACATCTGTACTTCTCTGTACTCACCTGTGAAAATTATATTATGTCCAGGTCCAAGGTCCACAGGTGCTCCACATCTTTACCCACTTTTAGATAAGCCAGGAGGTGGCAGAGGCAGGACTGGCAAAATGGCTGCAAACAGAACCAGCAGACTCTGAGCAACGGCTCTTCAGAAAGAGTTTTAAGGGATGGCTACAAGTCAGTATCCTCCACACTAAAAAACAGGAAAATCAAGATACAGCATTATTGTTCTGGTGACGCACAGAGCCAGTTAGTCTTGGTATTAGGGCAACAAAGGCATGCTTTTTTTATTTTACACGGTGACTTTCATAAAAATTGTTGTAGCATTTGTAGAAAGAAATCACAATACTTTTAGCTCAACAGTTAACAACATAATGGTATTTAGTGCTTTGATATTCAGTTGTTTTGGTTGTTGTACTAGAGCTTTGTAACTACAAACACATTTTTTCTGTCACCATTGAAGATTTGATTCCTACTGTGCTAAGATTAATGGACACATAGTACTGGAAGATGATCTGGATAGAAGCATTCACTAAATGGCATTATTTTGTTTTTTATTGGTGATGGGATCATATCACCCTTCTTTATTCTGACTGTAGTAGTTTTACAGCTGCTGAGGCACCGTTACAAGCTCAGGTGGCAAATTGCACTGCTTTAAAATTTGAATTTCAGTGAAGCTGCACCAAATGGAGCCAGAGATACAGAGCAGCCACCTGTGTGTGTCTCTGCCACAGTCAGATGTGCAGGGTTGTGTAGTTTTTTTTGTTTGTTTTGTTGTTTTTTTCCAAAAGTTGAAGAAATGCAATTTGGTTTGACTTCTTTTGAATCACACTGCCTTGTCATGCTGCAGTCATTTGAAAACTTGTAATGGCGTTGTCATGTTGTGACAAATGAAGCTGTGCTACTCCAAAGATTTTAAGTTTTGTAAACCTCTCTTTTTATTCCTTTAAACTTTTCTCCAAGTGTGCATCTTGTCCAATTTATGTCAATACAGGCTTAAACTGCAGGAGAACAAACATTTTAACAAATGATGCTGCCAACAAACGAACACAGAAAATGAAGGCCTTTATCAGCTACCTAAGGAAGACTCACACAGTGGTTGCTGTCTCCAGCAGGAACAACTGCACACTCTGTGTCAGTGTCTTGCCTCTATACATCACTTGCTTACTTTTCATTTGCTGCACAGCACTACGCAGAGAGGCGGAGAACGACTGACTGATTAAAACATGCAGCAGAATTTCAAACCTCCCTGCGAATGTGACTCTGTGTTGGTGGAGAGCAGGTGAGGCAGAGCAAAAACACAAAGCTCTTGACAATCATTTTTCTTTTCTTTTTTTGCTGTAATTGTGAACGCAATTATTTCAAAACAAGTCGAATCACTTAGCACATATTATCTTCTCCGACAACGGCACGCCACATCATTTTTGACTTCTCGGTTTTACACATCTGATTTACTTTGTTCTTCCTTTGTCATTCAAAATGATGGCTACGCTGTTAAACATACTGTAGATAACCTAGCAAACCCCCTAAAATACAATAGGGATTAGATGAAAGTGATTTCCACCTTAGCTGAAGGCATTCATTTAGCATAAACACTTTCAAATGTATGATTGCAAAATCACTATGACACAATCAGGCTTTTCAAGTAATTTCAGATCTTTTCAATAGATGAGTAGTAAAGTGTGTGTGAAGTTAGTTTTTCTCATTGTAACAGAACGCTTTCATAAACAAGGATTCTTCACATTTTCAAAGCATATAAAAACACAGCAACAATGGAAAATCAGTGTAACAGAAGTTCAGAACTACAAAAAGCTTGAGTAAATGATCAAGCACTTAACAGTAAAGATGGGCAATTCAAGTCAGAGAAGAGAATGACATGAAATAACGTTGCTTTCAATTTTCAAGTATACTTTGTGCCTTCACACTATACAGCAACTAGCAACAAAATTAAGCAACAACACCAATGATTTGCCTGTAATGCATTTTTTTTAATCAAATACCCGAGTGCACATTGGCATAGGGCACTGTTAACTGAAAGAGCAGTGGACACAACCAATGTATTATGTGGAGGCATTTAATAAAAAATGCAAGGACCATAAAATTCAGTTCAATGTCGAGGATGGCAAATGAAAAATATCAGTTGTGTTAATGGCTGCAGGCACCACTGCACTGCAGAAATCGCAGCCTATCAGATTTGTAGCAACTTCCTCTGCATAGTTGGATAATTAATCTGATTCACAGTAATTAATAAAATGCGTTCTTGTCTTTTTTCCTTCTGTTCTATTCAGTTTTCAGGCAGCAAAGGGTAGGTATGTGTTTACTTTTCCTTTACTGTGATTCTCTGTTCTAACCACGTCACATAACTGATGCTTTCAATCTTCAACCAGACTCTCACCTCCTCTTCCCCAAGTGACCCAGAACAGAGCACTTAGCCCAGGGACGTGCAGCCAGCAGCAGGGTGACCTTGCAGCAGCCCCAGCCGACACTTCCAGGGTACAGTCCTTGGAAGGCAGACAGGCCTTTTCTAACTTAACCTAACCCTGGATGGTCTCACATGCTTCAGACTCACAACGCAGTTCCCCACGCAAGAACCTGTGACACTGCTAAAAGCCAGGCCCTGACTGGAGGTCAGTGTGAGTCTCACAGAAGAAAAAAGGATTTATGTTACATTACGGTTGCTAAGAACTAAGAAATGACACATTGGTTAAGATTTGTGTGAGATTAATGATTTTATATTCCAAAGTGTGGCGTAGTCTGATGCCACTGTGGGTTCTTCAGCAGAGACTTACTCAAAGAGCCATGACGTTTCAATTGTTTTATTATAGTTCACGATACAATCACACCTCAGTCAGTGTCGTTCGCAGGCATGTTCTCTGTTTTAACAGTCATGTGCGTCTCTCCAAGTCTTGTTTCTCTCTCTCAGCTCAGCTCAGCAGGATAAAGGTGTGTCAATCACTCTCACCTGCTATTTATAGAGGAGACAGGAGATCATTCTGTTTATATTTCATTATTTTTAAACTGCTAAACTGAATATATTCTGCTATATATATCAGTCTATAGATCGATAGATCCTTTTTGATGGATGCCGCTATGTTGAAACACCATGTTTCTACAGAAGCCCAGAGCAGAAAATCTAAATAGTGACTCTAGATAGGGCCTTTCAATTGTTGTTTCTCCTTTTACACTAGGAAGGTGAGGGTCATGTGAGGAGATTGTAATGCAGCGATTAGACCGCTAGATGCAACTAAATTCTACACACTGGACCTTTAACTGTGAGTGAAATCTTAAAATAAGAATTTATATATATGCTAAATATGAATGTACTGTCTTAATCCAATGACTTACTGCCAGTTAACAACAGCGATGTTGTATAAAGTCGTCGCTGCAGTGATTCCATAATGCAGTGGTTCCCAAACTTTTTCTGCAGGGCCCCCCTTTCTGAAGATTAGAATATTTTCGAGCCCCCCCACACTGACACAAACATACAAATCCTTTGTTTCTAAACTCCACTGGACTTTACTTAACATTGTAAGTCATACAAAATGGCAACTTCTTCCTGAACAAAACTAAAAAAAAATGACAAATCACCTTTACAATTATTAAAAGTGACACTGCATCATGTATCATAAAATTTTACCATGTAATGGTGTTCATGGCTTTCAACACATCTTCTTATAAACTCCATACCTGCATGAAAGTGGCCTTTTACACTTTACCAGCTCTCTGAGGAAAATAACAAAATCCTGAACATTTAACTCTGCAAAAACTGCACCTTTTATGTCCACATCTTTTCAGTGACTGGTGTGGGCTTGCTTCATGCTGCAGATCTTCTCAAATCGGGGCTGCAGCTGTGAGACTGCTACTCTTAGTTCATTTTCAATGTCCAGCTTTGATCTGTATTTAGTCTTGATGGAGGCCACAGCAGAAAAACCTATCTCACATAGGCTTGATACGCGCTTGATGAGCGCTTGCAGCCCCCCTCTTCTCCCAGCCATGGCCTGAGCCCCGTCTGTGCAGATCCCCACACAGTCCTCCCATTTCAGATCGGCCTCTCTCAAGTAGGTGTCAATTATTTTAAACAGTTCGTCTGCAGTGGCTCTGCTCGTCACTTGTTTGCAGAAAAGCAAATCCTCCCTCAAATCATCGGCATCAATGAATCTGACGTATGTTATCAATAAGCAGTCTTTATTACTATCAGTCGCCTCATCCATCTGCAGAGCAAAGCGTCGGTCCCGTATCTTGTCATTTAGCTGCTCTTCTATGTCCTTTGACATATCATAAATACGCCTTGAGATAGTATTGTTTGAGAGAGGAATGGCCTTTAGCTTGCTGGCAGTGGCTACGTCGATCATAGTTGAGACCATGTCGATCGCAGAGGGAAGTATTAATTCCTCGGCTATAGTGTGTGGCTTTTTACACTGAGCAACTCTGTAGGCAACTTTGTAGGAGGCGAGCTGAGCATTTGCAGGCAGGGATGCTGCTTTAGTAAAGCGACTCTGCTGTGCACGACAGTGTGTGAGTTTTTTTCTGAAGAACTCCACCGGCTTGTCTTTGTGCTCGGGATGTGTTGTCTCCAAGTGGCGTTTTAATTTGTTCGGCTTCAGACTGTCGCGAGCTAGTATTTTTAGACACACAACACACTGTGGTCTTTCCTCCTTACCCACTGTTGTGCTGGTGAAGCCGAGTGCGAGATATGCCTCGTCATATTTTCTTGTCTTTGCTTTTGAAGTTGCTACATTTGGTGAAGATTCATAATCTGGTTTGCGTTTAGCTGGGAGCGCTGTCACAAACTTGTCCATGCTGTTATGCTAGCATTGTAACTAACTAGTCATTCATTTAGCCGTAGCCTTGCCGCGCCCCCCCTGCAATACCTCCGCGCCCCCCCTAGGGGGCGCGCCCCCCAGTTTGGGAACCACTGCCATAATGAGAAGTGGTTGAGATGATAATGAAAACAGTCTGGATGTCCGACCACTATGAATTCAAAAATGTTAGAAAATCTGCATGACAGTCCTATGAATCTGTGGTTGCTAAGGAGGCATTTATGTATATTAACCCTGTAAAGTAGCCTCTTTAAATTCATGAGAATCAGCTAGTTTACCTTTCCTCTCTCTTCCCCGTCCCTCACCCCTACCCAATCCAAACTCTCTTCACAACAAATAATTTCATTCTATCCTTCACTGGCACTACAGGTGCACTTTCTCTTTAAATGGAAAAGTTTATCACTTCTCTGCCAACTTTCTGTTTATGTGCATGTATTTAGATAATGTGCTTTTGGAAATATGAGAAATAACTACTTAACTACTGTCGTAAGTGGACATTTCAAGATCTACAAGTGCTCCTGAATCACCACATTCTTTACAGACATTTCCATGTAATTTATCATTCTTTTCTATACTTGTGATGCTCCTGCAGTGCTCTTTTTTCATGTTCTCGTTACCCAGTGGGTGAGTGATCCGCTGTAATTCTGATGATCAAAAAATTGTCACGAAGGTCATATATGTTTGTAGACAAGAAATAATGAGATACAACAACAACAAAGAAGCAAACAGACATATTGTTCTGGCTTCTCCTGTGACTTTAACAGTGAACACTGCCAGAGGCTGCTCCTCTCACTGCTAATTACAGTGGTGTGACATCCGTGTGGGCAGTGGGGTCGCTAATGCTAACAGACCTGGGGGGCTGTTTTCTTTTCCTGCAGAGTGATGCGTTAATGATACATGCAAACAAACACTCAAGCAAAGGACAACTTTTCACGAGAACCCAAGGTTGCATATATGAATAATGCATGGCATCCAACAATCAATTGAAAATATAACATGAAAAGTGCACGCTCTGTAGGAGAGATTGAGCTCTGTGCATTTTTGGCTGTGAGTAGGACGAATACGTAAAACGAAAACAAGATCCTTGTCAGGGGAGGAGGTGTGTGTTTCTGTGCCTGTGTGTGTTTCTGTGCCCATGTGTGTGTTGCAAGGGAGGTTTGGGTGACCTTCAGGGAACAGGTGTTGGTGTCAGCATTTACTCTGTCACGGCACATTGAGCAGCACTGTACAAACACACACAAAGAGAGGGAGGGGAGATGAGAGAGATGCAGTGTGTGTGTGAGATAGGGGAAACTCATGATAGTGTATCGAGTGGATTTATGGAGGTAGATACATACTCGATACCAAAAGATGTAGATTACAAGACAGGTGACGTAGGCACACACACCTAGTCTAAAGCCCATGGAAGAACACACATCAGCAATAATGGAAGGAATGCTGCAGCTTTGATGTACTTGAATATTTCCATTTAATGGTACTTTATATTTCTACTTCAGCACATTTCTAAGCAAAATATTGTGTCTTTTCAGTTTACGATGAAAATGTTTCCTAAAAAGTTAACAGTTTGAAAAAATAAAACCAAAGCGATGGAGCTCCATGTCATGTTTTTGGTTGCACAAAAGGCCTGACCCCCAGGCTGGGAACTAGTTGATTAAACGAGCTATCTGTATGTAAAGTTAAAACTACTGTAGCTCCACCTTAGTCAGCTACATGTCATTTTTTTTAAATAATATGTCTCTCACAGTGGTAGATTCCTGCAGAATAAAGTATGTTTACTTTTATTACCTTAAATAAATTTAGCTCATATTTTAAGCATGATTTTTGAGTAAATATATTTTCATATCTGATCTAATCTGTTTCCTCCACCCCAAATTGTTATACCTGTTTTATGTATGTTTTGCTTTCCAAGATTTAATATATTAATGTTCTTGTGTTGTGGGTTTAAAGCTACAGCAAACATCTGCAAATATGGAAACTAAATCCACTGTATCGTTATGTTTTCTTTGTAAAGAATGTGTGTTTCTGACACACACTTTTAAATGCATTTTAGGCATTATTCAAATCTAAAAGACCTCTGAATGTTTAGAGCACAGTTTATACATGGATTTATAATTACATTAGAACCTGTAAGAACCCGCTTTTGTTCCTTTTTGTGCTCCAGAAAAGAACAACCTTTGAGCAACAACACAAGGGCAGCTTAAACACAGCACACAGTGTACCAGAAGTCCTTGAATGTAGATTAGAAGGTAATAGAATTCCCATTCGTGTCCTCATTATTTAGCGGGTTGGTTAGGAGGGATGTTTTACAGTCGCTGCACAGGTGGTTTATGGGTAGAAGGAGCAGAGCATCTGTTTAACCTGCGACAAGAATCAGACACCATGTTGTGTCAGACTCAATTGCTTTCAATTTTCCCTTCAAACATTCATCTGGACTATTGTAACAAGCAGATCAATATGGGTAAATAAAGACAGAATACCCTGTGATATCATTCCAGTCAGCCACCAATAATCATTCACACAAGCAGAACCTGCTGTGTTTCCCCACTGCACGTATTCAGTATGTTTCTATCCATTCTGAGCAAAACAAAATCATTTAGTCTTTATTCAAATTAAGCTATGTGCATGTATGTGTGTATTTTCTGCATGAATGAATGTGCACATGCCTCCTGTGAGGACATGTGTACAGTAAATTTGTGTGCTTGTACACTGTTTTTCTCAACACAGCAGCTTCTGTATCGAGAGCGTAATGAGATTTCTGGTTCCACTAATCGCTTCGTTTTTTTTTTCTTCCCATTGTCGACAGAGGGAAACACACACTCACACAAATCTGTGTTTAAGAACAGAACAAAAGCATCTATAATCTCTAGCTTAGGATGCAGATCTTGGGGAGAAAAAAAAAAACTTGCGCTTTTTCATGCAGGATGCACTCATTTTCCAAGTTCATTATTGCAGCTCCTAAAACAATAGGATGCCTTGAGCAAGTGAGCAACAGTGAAAGAAGAATTAGATGCTGCAGGTCATTTGAGTAGAGCAACTTTCGGTAAAACTAAAAAAAAGTATCTACCCCAATTAAATAAGTTTGAATTTGGGGCAGCTCTATTGTCTCCATTAGTATAATCCATCTAAATCCTAAGAACAGGTCTGATGCAGTCTGTAAATATTAGGATTATGACACATTTTTCAGTTCTTTGGCTCTGTATTCCTGCACACTGGATTTGGAAAGACTAAATGTTTTAAAGGTGTTCACATCCCAACAAGTCCTCCGAATTAAACAACAGAATACATACTTTTTACACTACAATGGCAGAGGTTACGCTATGTTTAGGCATAAAAACAATTAGGTTTAGGAGAAAATCATGGTGACAAGATAGGGAATGATCATGGTCATGCAAAAAACACTGACTATCAGTTGGAGCCAGGGACGGACTGGGACAAAAAATCGGCCCTGGCATTTTGGACCAGACTGGCCCATAACATTTGATAACACACCTTTTCAGTTTTTTCAGTGCAACTGTGCAAGTCTTTAAAACAACCTAGCTCAACGGGACATAAATAATCAAATCATATCAAATCAATTTTATTTGTATAGCCCGAAGTCACAAAGTACATTTGCCTCTGAGGGCTTTACAATCTGTACAGGGAGTGACACCCTCTGTCCTTAGACCCTCGGTTCGAGTAGGAAAAACTTGCCCACAAAAAACTTTAACAGGAAAAAATGTGGAAGAAACCTCAGGAAGAGCCACAGAGGAGGGATCCCTCACCCAGGACGGACAGACGTGCAATAGATGTCACGTGTACAGGACAAATCAACACAAACATATTGTACAATTACAATGACTGACTGAAATACAGCCTGTTTATAATATATTTATATAAACAAACACACAGCTGCATTGACATAACACTAGCAATAAACAAAATTATGTAATTTTAAAAAGTGCTATTTTCTTTATTTGTAGGCTAACTTACATTGTCTTTAGCCACCTAGCTACATAAAACAGCCCATTGTTTTCCAGGCCTAAATAGGAGCTTACCCGAGGACAAAAAAAAATAAAATTCAGACATTGAAAAAATTCAGTGGAACAAAAAAATTGGAAGTGCTGACTCTTCACTTTTCACTCACATTTTTGGTGAGTGGTGGCTTTAAATATGCCTAGGCTAGAATTACTGGAATGTACAGATACCTGCAGCTGCATTCACATAACATAGACAAAATGATATCATTTTTAAAAGTGAGATTTTCTATCAGTTATGTAGCTACATTGTCCCTACCACCTAGGCTACATAAAGAACTGCTATATCTGCAGGACAAAAAAGCAACTTAGCCAATAGGCCAGACTAGTACTCACCCCACAGACAATAATAGTCTAATAAGAAATTAGACGTATTGTTATTGTTGGTGAATGGTGAACACGTTTTCTCACATTAAAGACTATTTTTTATTTAGAATAAAAGACATAAAAAGTAGGCTACTGAGCTAGGCTTATTTTCTCTTCCAGCCAGTGTAGCCTACAATGTATTGTAGCGACCCTGCAGTAATGTGTTGTGTGTTACAATGTGAGTTCTGTGGTTTCCCATGGTCCATAAATGCACCTGTATGAGAGCAAGGGGGCGGGGGAGCAGGTGAGGGAGAGCGCGTGTATGTGAGCGTGTGTGGAGAGACGGCACGAGTGAGGCTGCAGAGTGGGACCTGTTATGTGTTCTTGGCGTGGTTATGGCACCAAGTTCTGTAACCAGACTGTTGGCAATAAAAGCCAGTTTGCTAAATAACGCCTCGTTATTCGTGACGCGTCCGGCCGGACGCCACAGTATGTTTTATCATACCCATTAAGGGGTTGGGTGGCTTTATCCTACTCGTTGCATTTCATACATGTTCTGACAGTAGTCCAGCTTACCGCAGGTTCAACAACATGTTGAGTGCCACTGCCACCGGCACCTCTGTCATCAGCGATGGGAGCTGATGAAGCCCTGCTGTGGCAAACATATCAGTGATTTTAACACACTTTGCAGCGTCTGCCCGAAGAGCAAGTTTCTTTTAATCACGGAGTTTTTCTGCGCCACCTTTGCGTTTTCTCTCCATCTTTATCTGATAGCGTTTCACCCATCAATAAACTGCACACCGGTGCATCAAGCCAAAGGGGGGAGGTGTTTCATGATGTGATTGGGCCGGTCCCCTGTCAGTCAGCGTGTAAGGGCCGGTGGTAAGGAAACAAAGTCTCGCACAGCCTTTTTTTTGTTTCTGTAGGCGGGACCAAAGCGTACAGAGTGGTTGTTTAACAGTGTGTTTGGGCTGCGTGATCTACTCGTTGTGGGCCGGTCAGACCAATATTTAAAAAAAAGAATAATAAAAAAAATAAAAAAAATCAGGATTTATCGGCCCAAATAGCACGTCGGCCCACCGGGCAAATGCCTGGTATGCCAGATTGCCAATCCGTCCCTGGTTGGAGCTGTGTTTTCCCATGTTAAAGTCCAATGTTTTGTTGACCTATCCATCCGACTGGGGCACTCTATAATACAGTCATTTGCAGAAATAAATGATACTATTGTTTTTCTTGTGAGGATAGTCTCATCCGTATTGGGGAAAAAATGCATAGATGCAAATACATTCATGGTGTGATTTATAGTGCATTGTATAGATTATAGGCAGGGGAATTGGGAACTGGTGCCAAATTGTCTTAGAGACAATAAAACATTTGTGTTAATGCTGAAAACCTGTGTAGGCCTATGTGTTTTCCACACAGGGAATTGCTCAGGAACCAATAATGGAATCAATAAAGAATAGGCTTGATGAGCAGAATCAATAATGGCATTGGTATCAATAAATTCTTATTAGTTCCCCTGAGTTTTAGGACAATGCAGTGATACATTAATCCTAAACATACAAACAGGCAGTTTTGCATGGCCAAACATTAGCCGTAATGTGTTTTTCACATTCTGAAGGACAGACTTAACACCCACAAAAAAACCCAAAGGTGCAGATGGCTACAGGCCTCAACAAGAAAAGAAAAGAAACTACTTTTCCACTTTATGAGTGGGTCCCCTTTTCATTTTTACCCATACACACACAGTTTCACATCATTGCAGTGATCAACTGTGGCAGTAATGCATCAACAATTTTAGCAATAAGCCAGCAAAAGCAAATATTTAGAAACTCAGCTTTGCAAAAGTTTTATGACAAAATAAATGCATTCAACATGCTTGTTAGACTTTATGGATACACACAATAGATTTTAAAAGACGCTGAATCTAAACATCTGTGTTCGTTTACAAGAAGACTCCCCATTTATCCATGGATATTTTCATTTAATGCTATTTTATATTTCTACTTCAGCACATTTCAAAGCAAAAAAATGTCTAGAGTAGAGATTACACTAAACTCAAATATTCTCTCCCATTAATCTTCTCACAACCTTTGAGAGGCCTGACCCCCAGGTTGGGAATCAGTTGATTAAATAAGCTATCTGCAAATAAGTCAAAACTAGCTCTGCCTCTGCCACTGTTGTAGCTGACCAACAGTAAAATTAATGTACTTTAGTATTAATAATGTAATTTTTTAAATAATATGTCTGTCACAACGGTAGATTTCTGCAGAATAAGTATGTTTACTTTTAATACCGTAAGTAAATTTAGCTCATATTTTTTCTGCACTTTAATTAAGTATGACTTTTGAGCAAATATAATTACATTTTGGTATCTGATCTAATCTGCTTCCTCCACCCCAACTTCTTGGGAGTTTTCCTTCCCAAGATTTAATATATTAATGTTTTTGTGTCATGGGTTAAAAGCCACGGGGCAGCTAATGGTGCAGTGGTTTATTTATTATAATATTCTAATGTTACTTGTGAATATAAAATGTAGTTTTTTTATAAATCAAATACAACATCAGCAAATATACTGTAGAAATTAAATCCATTGTATCTCTGTGTTTTCTTCGTTCAAGTAGTATCTGCATAGTTGTGCATACGTTTTATGAATCAGTAAAGCGTTTAAAGCAGAAGTGTTAAGAAATGAATATGTAGATCAGTTATTAGTGCTGATTGCACATATATTAACCAGAGATTTGTCACTGTTCAAAGGATGCGGAAAAAAAACCCTGAGAGAACCATTTAAATTGTGATTTTGTTTGAAATTTTTATTATTTCACTGAATTTGATCCCACAAGATTACACATACTGTAGAAGCATGTAAGCTTACAGTACCTGTGTGAAAATGTTGACAAATTGAGCCTTTCAATCACAACTGTGTGAATAACACATTTTGCGAAGCGCTACTTTCAGTGACTACATTCAACACAATAATAATTATAACACATTTATTCATTGTTCCAATCACACTGTATTTTGTAGGTGTATACTGAATGGTAAAAGGAAGACAAAACAAGTCAGAGGAAACAAGATGAAAGTAATGTTGAGTCTCTGAAAATGCTTCACTGTCTCCTCTTTCCTCTCTCTCTTTTTACCTCTTGTATTTTTCCAAAGGGACATAAGATTCAGCAAACAACTGCTGTAAGCAAACAAAGCAAACAAATTACACAGTCAGTCCTCATTGTAACATAGCGATGATGGATGATGATGTGCTCTGAATACACTGTAAGAAATAGTCTCTGTTATTGTAAGTGCTGTTCTTGCAAATAAGTGTTTGGAAACTATTTTTAAAATCATGATGCTCAAAACAACCTGCAGACTATTTATTACATTTCACAGATACAGGTTCACCGTGTTCCATTCCATGTTACATGCACTTCATTATCTGGAAGGGAATTACTTGTCACACAGCAGTCAAATTAATAATGCAAATTGCCTTTTCTCCTCAATCTACAGGGGGAAGAGCATGTTGTGACAGATGTATTTAAAGTGTGGCCAGTGCTCAGATAATTAGCTTCTACTTTAAAAAAAAAAATCATATTCAGTGGATCTATAGCCCCTGGTCAATGATTTTTCTTTTTTTAAGTCTTTAACAGCCATAAATTCAAACGAGTGTGATCAAAATTGGTCACCAGGGAGATCTAAAAAATGTTAAATCATAGGTCTTGATCTAGTGTAAAAAGGTTTAGGAGGATTTATTGGCAGAAGTATTTACCATAGGTTCTACTACATGCTTGGAAGGGAAGGGTGAGGCGAGGGGTATTCAGATGGTTGCGACCTCACCGCTAGATGTTGCATTTTACAATCTTAACACGAATCTGTGAATTTATTTCCACAGGAGATAAAAAACTCCAGCATTCCTTCAATCAATACATGCCCGACAGTAACCTCAGCCATATATGGTATATGTTTTCTTTTAACAACTATATACTATATACTAAACCCACTGCCTCTGTTAGCCTGTGTTTGGATTGCCCTGCATTAAACACCGGTGTCTCTTAAATGCCACTGTATGTTGCCTCTGAAGTGTCTCAATTACCACTGATGCTATCCAATCCTAAGTGGGCCCACACGGCGTAGGTTGTGGGGTATTTGTTAAGTGGGTCTTTGTCGTCGAGTTTCAGGGTTAATGTGAAGTGTGAGCTAATCCAGTGGCCACTCAATAGCTTTAACAGTGCATAAAATCTCTTTTGTTAGTAAACCCTGTGCTTTAGGCCATATCTGAAATTGATAACTGTTCCCTCTCCCTTCCTCCCGTCATGGTGCTTTGGAGGAGGGAGTATCGACAGACATCCCTCTTGAAGGGAATAGGAGAGTAGCTGAGGGAGGCTACTGGGAGGAATTGACAGGAAGAATAGAGTGAGAACAACACCTCTATCTATCTGTCTGTCTATCTATCTATCTATCTATCTATCTATCTATCTATCTATCTATCTATCTATCTATCTATCTATCTATCTATCTATCTATCTATCTATCTATCTATCTATCTATCTATCTATCTATCTATCTATCTATCTATCTATCTATTACTGGAATGCCGAAAGCTCCACCAGAAACACAGAAGACTACACAACATTTACACAGTAGTAAACTGCTTCTCATGTGTACAATTGAAAATTGTACCATTTTAATTACAAAGATAATAGACACATTAATTGATAATCACCGTCATTACTTTCAGCTCTCTATTTTATCATTCATGCTTTGCATGGTACTTGACAAAAAAAGCCTTATTAAGATTTACATGCAATAGCATATTGGAGGTTTAGGGACAGTACGGCCAAAAAAGCCAAAATATTGGAGTATTACAAACAGAGTGTACCCTGTGGTCAGGGTAAATATTGAGACAGATGTTGGTTTGACTGTTGCCCAGATATCCATAGTTGCAGTGCTGCTGACATATGCAGGATTTGGCATTTGTAATGTCCAAAATGTCCATGAGAAAACCACAAGTACGCCAACCTCCTGCTTTTACTGTAATTGCTTTATTGGACGAGCAACGGCTTGGGTTTGGGGAAAAAACAACACATTTTCTGATTTTTTTTTTATGTGTGCAGCAGGAACATGCATACAGATTTTATGCATTCCCTTCACCCTTTGATGCATGCAAAGTAAAATGTGTTATTCTAAAAGGAGCCAGAAATGCAGGAAGAACTGCTTGTCTGGTGTAGCACAGCAGCATATATATGCCAGAGTAAAGCTGAGTGAATTTTTGTATTGAGTGTTCAGTTTTGACTTTCAGACTGTGGAAGGATGGATGGCGAGCTGGGAATGAACAAATGGGTGAAATTGAATATACTTTACTTCCACTCGGTTAAAGTCTTCAACTAGAACATGGTGGACTAATAGCATTAAGAAGCAAAATGACAAATGGAAAAGTTGTGTATTCGCAATGTCAAGTGCAGCCAGACATTAATAACTCTTTGCTGAGCTAAGATATAGATTCCTTTTTCAAGGACATAGTGCTCCCATCAACTCAGAAATAATTAATTGACAAGTTGCACTCAAATCTGTCTGTGTATTCAGCATTCATAAAAACCCATGTTTGTTTTTGACATAACAACAAACAGACAGTAATTCGTTTGCCCCTGTGAAGCAACTATAATACATATTAGAGTGCTGCTGTCATACAAGTTTTTATTGTCCTGTTTGACAAGAGACAAACCACTAAGTGCAAAGCTGTCATTCCTCCATATTTAACCTGTTAAGACCTCTGCTTATGCATTATTAGGTATATTGTTCTCCAGCACTGTAAATGTAAATATTATGTTCCCAGATCATGAATTGTTTCCTATTTGATATTTTGCCAGTGACCACAGAAGCAAATCCAACAGATGTTTCCAAGGCCACTGGAGTGAAACTAGCAAACACTCATCTGATTGTTTTGTGATTTCTTTGGCAGGAATCGGGACTTTTTTCGTGCCCTCTGTTAAAAAAAGAGCACCATGAGAAAACTTTTCTCTCCTCAAGCGATGGAGCGGGGGCTGTATAAAGTTCTGGTGCCGTGGTGCATGCTCCTGGTACGTGAGAAAAAAAAAATCAGCAATCTGTGAGCTTTGAGTCACTGACAGCTGATGGGTTTGATGTCAAACTTTTAAAGAACTGTCTGTCTCCCAAGCATTTCTGTGTGTATGTGTCTGTCCTCACATCTCCAATCGGCCATGTTTCTGACTATGATCAATCAGCATCAGTGTCTTCAAGCCGTGCCCCCCCCCCCCCCCCCCCCCCCCCCCCCCCCCCCCCCCCCCACCACCAAATCTCTACAGCGTTCCCATCATCGTCTGATCAGCGGCAACCTCGGAGCAGACTGCTATACGTAGGGAGGGAGCAGCTGCATGGCTTTGTGACACATGACAAGTGCTTCAGCTCTGATCCGTTTTCTGTAAAGAATCATTAGCTGCAGAAAACGCAGCTGTGTCGCGCAGGTTCACAGCTCAATCGCTACAATCCATCCCCCTCCCTGGATTCTTCCCTAGAGCGGGAGGAGACGGAGATATCTCCCTGCACTGTCTTCTCTCTCACACTTTCCATTACCGGTTTATTTATTTCATTTTTTAATGAGATGACCTTAACGAGCGCTGACAGTGTGTCTGGCGTCTGGGCCTCCTCATCACTGTCACCGGGATGACCTCCTCCCAAGTGACAAACTCGTGTCTAAATGGGGATGTGAGCGGCTGCTGGGCTATGTTTAACTAGCAGGGCACCTACAGAGACAACCTTATCTAAGAGGCTGGCTTCACATTTTCAATACCGCCTCTCAAGTTTTTTTTTTTTCTCTTTGTGTTGATTGTAGAGAGATTTGGGGTATGAGATAAAAGCCATGTTGCCAAGCTGTCGGTTTCTTTGCCTGACACACACTTGGAATTTGAGTAGGTGCCATACAGGGGGCTCTTGTGATGTTACAGACAATTGCACTGTTCCAATGCCCCGTGTCATCTAGCCTGCTGTTTGTAAAGACGGTGTGACCTGCTGCTTTCCACGGAGAGACGTGAGACTTGATATGCATTGGCCCATCTGAAAACGCACAAACATCAATAACGTAAGAACTAAAAGAAAACTATTTTAATATTCGACATGAAAATATATTCTTTAAACACTCAAGCCTCTGATTATTTTCACTGTGCCGCAATAGACGAGGATGGTATGGTGGAGGACTAGTGATAGACCGTATCTGTCAGTGTTACCTTACAGCAAAAGAATAATGACGCCTCCTGGTAGAATTAGACTGATGAAACCATTAATTCTGTAAACACAAATTGCACTGAACTTTTCAAATCTCCAACAAACTACAATGGCAAACACTAATGAACGATTTATCTCAATGAATTCATTTGTTTCTCATTAGTCAGCACTGCACTCACTGTTCGGGATTTGTATGTGCATTGTGTGAATCTCTCTCCCGAGTACTTACAGAAACTGGCCACATTTCCGCACTCTGTTTTTATCAGTATTTCTGGTTTGGTAAAATGTGAGTGCTGCTCAACTTAAGCTTTGAATGACTAACAAGGATTGTAATATGAATGCTTAGACTTTAGTCTTGTGTTAGACCTTGCCTTTGTAACCCAAGAATTTTAATGTTTGCAGCAAAATGTGTCAGAAAAGCTGCACACTGAGATCTCTATCTGGAATTTATGTATTACTACAGCTATAGTCTAGTGCTGAAAGACAAACTTTTCATATGGCAAGAATGAATCTTGTATTTTAGGTTATAGTGTGCTTGACAGCACTGTGTTGAAGGAATAATTAGAAAAAATGTTAGATAAAACAATCTAGTGCCAGCAGCCAGTTAACTCACCTTAGCGTTAAGGGGGACAACTAGCTTGGATTTGGTTAAAAGTAACAAAATCCTCCCAACCAGCACTCACAAGCTTACTAATTACCACTTTATATTTTGTCTATTTAATCCTTACAAAAACAAATCGGAAAGAACGAGTATTAATGGTGAGTTGTCAGACTGGTTGTGAGGTTGCAAGGCATTGCTGCTCCCAGACATTTATGTAATCTATTGTCAGAATATAAATACGGTTCCGATTAAATATATGGTAAATTTTCTAAAACTTGGTAAAACTGTCCCAGTTTATTTTGACTTTCTGTCTCCACATAGCTGTGAAGAAAAAAAGATAAATGCTTAATCTCAAACTAGCTATACAGTCATTTTAACCTTACAAAACACATTTTGTGGGGGAGCAACAGAACAGAAACTTGTTTTTGCAGCTCTAACACCAAAGCCCAGTACATTTCCTGTTGAATTTTCATGTGGTCTTTTTAACAGAACTGCAGTTATACAGAGAACCACAGGTGGCAGTATTTCACATCTTGACCTGCATTGTCAAATTACTGTATTACAACACTCCCACTTAATTTTACAATTAACTTAGAAGTTTTTTACTAACATAAATCACTTAGGAGATGTATTAAACTTAACCTCTTGTTAGACTATAAGATTTCCTTTTAAACAAAAAATAGCAAGACGTTTAAATTACCCTTTTCTTTTCTATCTTGCTTACCAATAGTCTCAATTTAGGCTCTATCAAACAATACTGAACATTAGCCTACACTTAACAGAGTTACACAGCACAAAGTCCAATCTCTCTCCTTAGATATTCAAACTTCTGCTTTGCTAATGGCTTGGTCAAGATATCTGCCTTCATATCCTCTGTTGGACAGTATTGCAGTTGAATCTGTCCATTCTGCACACATTCACGGATGTAATGATAACGAATGTCTATGTGCTTTGTTCTTGAATGATCAACTGGATTCTTAGCTATGGCAATAGCTCCTTGATTGTCTTCCAGAATCACAGTTGGCGTAGCATCCATTCCGAGATCACTCAGGAGTCGTGTAAGCCAGGTACATTCTTGTGCTGCCTGGCTGAGAGCAACATATTCTGCTTCAGCTGTTGATAGTGCAACAGTGTTCTGTTTCTTGCTGAGCCAGCTTACTGCTCCTCCACCGTGTAGGAAGATATTCCCGGTAGTAGAACGACGATCATCCTGATCTCCTGCCCAGTCAGCGTCTGAGAAACCGAGTAAAGTTTCCGACTCTGACCGCTGGTACTTGAGAGCGAGGTTGATGGTACCTTTCAAGTAGCAAGTATCCTCTTCACAGCAGTCATGTGCAGTGTTTGGTTTGGCGTTGAACTTTGACACAGCGCTCACTGCTTGTGCGATGTCTGGCCTGGTTGCCATTGCTGCATATAGCAGGCTCCCTACAATTGACTGATAGGTACCTGGGTTCACTGGGTTACTGACACCATCATCCTTTTGTAACTTCCCATTTGCATCAGCTGGGGTTGTGACTGGATTTGCTTTATCCATCTCATATTTTTGAAGAACAGCTTCAATGTAATGCTTCTGGTGAAGGTACACGCTGTTGTTTGTCTTGTCTTGAATGACTGAGATGCCCAGTATGTAAGACAGCTCACCCATGTCTTTCATCTTGTATTTCTTCTTCAGAGCGACTTTCAACTCAGTCATGCTCTCCAGTGACTCTGTAATCAAAATCAGATCATCAACATAGACAGCTAATATCTCTAGCTCTTGTCTAGCTCTCACGAACACACAGGGGTCTGATGTGCTCTGGTTGAATCCAATGTCTTTCATGGACTCTGTGAAAGTCTTACTCCAGCAGCGAAGGGACTGCTTAAGGCCATAGATTGACTTCTTGAGCTTGCACACCAAGTGCTCTTGGCCTGGTTTGATGAATCCGTCTGGTTGCTCCATGTAGATTACCTCCTCCAGATGTCCATTCAGAAATGCAGTTACGACATCCATCTGATGAACATGCAGGTTGTTCTGAACAGCAAAGGACAGCAAGGTACGAATTGAGCTGAATCGTACAACAGGTGAGAAGGTTTCATCATAGTCGACGCCATAATTCTGTGAGTAGCCCTTAGCAACAAGTCTGCACTTGTATCTCTCCACTTCTCCATCACTATGGTGCTTGACTTTGAACACCCATCTCGAACCTATTGGCTTCCGGTCTTTTGGTAGTTCCACCAAGTCCCAAGTCTCATTCTCAAGCAGGGACTCATACTCTAAATCAGCTGCTTCCTTCCACTCTTTTGCATTAGAGCTCAACATTGCTTCCTTCATTGTAGTTGGTTCTTTTACACTACAGACATTTGCATAATGTTCAACAGTCACTATGTCTGCAAATTCCTCGTAGCCATACCTTTTTGGGGCTTTTCTGATTCTTCCACATTCTCTCGGGGTTTCAGTGACTGGTGTCTCATTAGCTGATGCTCCACTCTCATCAGGAACACTGCCAGCATCCCTGTCTGAACAAGACATTTCCACTTCCTGTTTCCAGTCAAAGTCTGTCTCATTGAAGATGACATCCCGGCGAATCAGAATCTTCCTTTTCTCCTCATCGAACAGACGATATCCCTTGGCATTGTTGGCATATCCCACGAAGCGAAGTTTTACCGCTTTCTTGTCCAGCTTTCTTCTCTCTACTTCTGGGACATGTGCATAGGCCACACAGCCAAACACTCTCAAGTGACTGATGTTCGGTTTTCTGCCACTCCATCTCTGGATCGGGGTCTCTTGCTTCAAAACTGATGTGGGCAGCCTGTTCTGCAAGTAGGCTGCTGTTGCCACAGCCTCTGCCCAAAACATTTTTGGCAACTTTGCATGAGACAGCATACTCCTTGCTGCTTCAACTAAAGTCCGATTTTTTCTTTCAGCTACACCGTTTTCTGTGGTGTATGAGGTACAGACATTTCGTGGTGGATGCCTTGAGCCTTCAGGTATTCTTGAAATTCTTTCGATGTGTATTCCCCACCGTTGTCTGTTCTCAGTCTAGTCACTTTTTGTCCACACTCATTGGAGAAAGTTCTCTCAAACTCTTTAAACTTGCTTAGGACTTCACTTTTCTGCCTCATGAAGTATACCTTGCAGCATCTTGAGTAGTCATCAATGAATGTCACGAAGTACTTTGCTCCACCTATGAATTCAGTCTGCATGGGACCACAGACGTCACTGTGAACCAGTTGCATCTTGCGCTTTAAACGGATTTCTCCCACTGACTTGAATGGCTTTCTAGACAGCTTTCCTTCCACACATGCTTCACAGAAGGAGTTCTCGTTTTCAGCAGAAAAGTCCATTCCACTCACCAGAGGTTTCACCTCCTTCAGCATGGTCGTGTGACCCAGTCTTTGATGCCATAGACTGGCTGCAACTGCTGCACTTCCTGCTGTATGAGAGGGTGAGGCACTCCCCATCACATCCAGCTGATATAATCCATCGGCTCGTTGTGTTCCCATTCCTTGAAGATCTCCATCTCTTCCACGTATGTAGCATCGGTTCCTCTTGAACTGCACTGTGTTTCCTTTTTTCGTGGCAGCTCCCACTGAGAAAAGATTTCCGGACAGCTTGGGAACATACAGCACATCATACATTGTCACATCTTTGACATCACTCATTTTGAAAGTCATTTTCATTTTTACACTGCCAAGTCCTTGGGCATCGACTACTCTGCCATCCCCCAGTTTCACTGCTTGTGGCTTGGTGAATTCCTGGTAGTCCTGTAGTATTTCTTTTGAACATGTCATGTGTTTTGATGCACCTGAGTCAATCAGCCATTCAACTTGCTTGGCTTTCTCATTCTGATTTGTTTCTCTGGCAGCAAATGCACTGTCAGCTGCACTCTCAGACTTGTCATTATCCTCACATGTCATGTGCTTACGCCTTGTGGGTTTGATTCTTCTTTTTCAATTCTGGACAATTTCTTTTTAGATGTCCTTCCTTCCCACATTTAAAACACTTCCATTTGGATCTGTCTATTTCAGACTGTGGATTCCCACGCACTTGTGTTGCCATTGCAGAAGCGCCACCTGCTGTTGTAACGCTGGTACTGTCATTTGCCTGCAATCGTTTTTGTTCTTCATTAATCAGTGACTGCTGCACGAATTGAAGAGTCAAACTGTCCATCTTTGTCTAGCTGGAGGGAAGACTACCCAGCAATGTCACAATCTGATCCTCTTCCTCAATTACAGCACCGATAGCACCAAGCTGATCAGTTAACTCTTGTTGCGTTTCAAATGCACGGTTATCGTTTCTCCTTCCTTCATTTCACATCTGAAGTACTTCTTCTTTTGAAACAATTTGTTGGCTAGGGTATCTCTCTCAAAATGTCCCTTCAGCGTATCCCACGCCTCTTTAGGTGACTGGCAACTTGTAATCAGGTACAGTTGAGATGTACTTACATTAAGCACCAACATCGAAAATGCTCTTTCCTTCTTCCTAGCGAATTCGGCTCGGGCTGCCGCGTTAGCATCTCCTGCTAATGCCTCCGTCTCCATTACCATGCCCCACAAACTTCGAGCTTTCAGTAGATGCTCCATTTGGAATTTCCACGTAGCCCAGTTGTCTGCTCCACTTAGCTTGTCGATACACAGCCTGTCATCCATTGTGAATCCCACAATACCGATTACACTTCACAAAGTCCGTGTGAAACCGCTGTTTTTAAGCTAAATTAGTAGAACTGACCGGACCCGACTGGGCCCATAACCTGTTGAATTTTCACGTGGTCTTTTTAACAGAACTGCAGTTATACAGAGAACCACAGGTGGCAGTATTTCACATCTTGACCTGCATTGTCAAATTACTGTATTACAACATTTCCATCATCTTGTCACACTGGCAGAAGCTTTACCACAACTACAAGTGAATCACACATTTGACTTTTGACTGTTTACAATGATACATACAATTATGGTTTATTCTAATTTAATTTATTTATTTCATTGATTATGGTGGTTTTCCTTTACATACATTAGATTATGTAGGAATACATTTTTAATAGAACAATTACTTGTCATCCTTGAGGTGAAGAAAAACACAATTCTAGCCACGCAGAATTATTGTGCTATTTAGCATATTCTCTTAGCAGCTTTATGTACAATAACAAGTGGTTATATGGGTGCATATGATGACTAATATAGTGTTGACATGAGATTATTATGGTATGCAGTGTCAGGGAAGGAATATCCATCACATGCAACCTTTTCACTGTGCTGTCTAATGATCAGGAGCACTGTTCTTGGACATAGTTGTAACTTTAGGAGACCTTCTCCACCTGCTGAGTGCTCTGCAATCGGTCCTTCTGTTCTGAATCAGGCTAGAGGTCTGCACATTGGATTATTACCGGACACTTGTTGAACTTGTTTGCATAGCTTACTTTTAAATATTTGGCTTCATTTATGCTTTATTCAAATATTCTAAAATCTTGTGGCACAGTTGAACTGTAACCCACTGTTATAGCATGAAAAGTAATTGGAATAAACTGCTGCAGGCGATAGGATGGTACAGTTTACAGCAACAACAGCAATTTAAAGTCAGGCTATCTACAACAGTTTTGTGGTAGCGTTAATGAGGTTTGGAGAAGGTGTCTTTATTTGAGTTTATACGATACTCTTCAGTATACAAACACAGTGCCACACACAGACAAGTACACAAAATCCTGGCATCCCGTCTGCATTTTTCAGAGCAAATCAGATTTTGGTGAGAAATCACAAAGAATACTGGGCCAACTCCCTCTGGCTGTTCAGGAGGGTCAGGTCTGCTCAGACAACAAAGGATAAACATGTGTGAATAATGATGTGGTCACAAACCCATCATGTTTAAATAGGGCTCATAGTATTTACAAATGCAAACATATGCTTTAATATACAGAGGTTTATAGTTTAGGATTATACTACACATTGTGCATTAGTTGGCTTATAATACCTGTTTCCTCTCCTCTGTTTAGAATAAAAAAGATACCCATAAGCCCGAGACGAGTGCTTAAGAATAGCTTACTTTTTGTGTGATGAACTACTTGTCCAAAAATTTACAGAGAAGATGGACCAGTTGCTGTGCATAGGGGGCTGCTTTTATGTTTGGATTTATCAGCAAACTTCCTGTGTGGATTAGCGCTAATCCCCTACCATTATAGCCACAATGCTTCCATTGAATGAAATGACATATTGTAGCAAAAATGTGTTTGTTATATACTGAAACCACTGGGGATACGCCAGGAGGGTGCAATAAAGAAAGCTCAAAAATGAGAGACGAATATTCAGCATGGTTTAGCCTAATAACACACTGACTAGACTTGTTATGCCACCAGATTATTATAGGACGAGAAAGGGGTTTATTCAGTATGTTATTATTAAAGATTAATTAAAATTCAAACAAAAGGGAATGCTCAAATGAAGACAAAAATAAATAAATAATATTTTTTTTAAAGGTTGGTATGCATAAGAGCATTAAAGCTTTGGTGCACACAGCAATTTTCAAAAATATTGTTTTATGCATTTGCCAAAGTCATATTCTGTGTTCAAACATTTCATGGCTATTATCTGAAAACACATGAAGATATAACCCTCTGTTTTTAAAGGAGCATACTGTAAGTTTTCACTCACATGTTTTTCACTTCCATGTGAGTATTAAGAAAGCTTTGCTGCCAATTTGTGAAGGTGGTTTACAACAGCAAAAAAATCATATTCACTGTGACTTCATAGCTAGAAGATATGTTATGTTGTTATATCATGTCAATGTAAAGTCTAGGGGACAGACAATTGAAAATCGATTTGAATTTTGATGAAAATGAAAATGGTCGCCATCTTGGAGTCAGGTCTCCAGCTTTTGACTCCAGTTCCGTATTTAATCTTCAGACATAATATTGATATCAAACTTCTCATCTCACTCGTTTGTTGAGCAATTTCTTTAACATATACTGTAGGCTATGTAATTTCTATATACAGTATTTGCTTATTTCCAATAGATGGGCTCCATGGTTCAATTAACGTAGTTTTACACACTAAACTATTTTCAGTGTTTTAGATAAAATGAGCCCTCGCCACTGACTAAATTCATACATCAGCTAAAACTGAACATATAGACATTTTTATTCTCACAAATCAAAATAGATTCAAATCAGTATGCTGCATTTAAATGTACACCTCTATACATTACATCAATAATTCATACAGAATAGAAAACAAAATGGGCTACATTATTCATGCACTAATGTGTAAAGGAACTCACATATGGCAGCTCAGTCTGTCTCACTGTGCCTCGGCGTGTCTCCTCTTTGATTCTGCATATCCTGTGAGCATACAGTATATTTTTTATGACATAGAAATTGGTAATTAAGGATAGTGATAGTACTTTTAAGATATCACTTGGTCCTTTTTTTCTTATGACACAATTTATGCTGCATTTGCAAAAATGTGCTGGGCCTGTGAGCATTTGCCAAAGTATGAGGAGACATATTGCTATTGTCATTTTCCAGCTGCCATGTCTATAGTGCTCAGTGAGACACAGCATGACACATATCAGATAAAAATAGAGAGTAAAAAGCTAGCAGAAAAATACAATGAGTTAGAAATAAATATTTTAATAATGGATTTTTAAAATCGTTGCTGTATTGAAACAATTTGTGGGCAGCTCATCCTTTAACGTCTTTTGATCATAGAAGTAGACACGGACTCGCATCTCATAAGTTGGCGAATCACAGCAGTCAGACTGGTTATCTTCAGGCAATAATGTGCAGAAAAACTAGGGCTGAAGTTGTATGTAAGAGCAAACAATGCTGAAGAGTGAAGACACAACAGTGGAATGAACTTGGATCGTTTCAACATTCATATATATTTTCCCTTTATGGTGGTCAGCACTTTTCCTGGTGACTCCTTACACATGTGCACACAGTCCAGTCCTCAAACCAAGACAGTATAGGTTGTGGTGTGTCCACAGGGCAATGTTTACCCGGTGATATCTTCCTATAACAAGGAAACAAGAAGCATGAGTCAGTTTTAGGTTGGTCTCAGCTCCTACTCAGCTCTCAAGGTCATAATTAATTGAATGAGAGTGGGAGTCTCTGGGACTAGTTGCTTCGTCACTGATGCTAGAGAGCCAACACAGCTTTCTGTCCAATCCTCTGAGTTATAACTAGTCCTCCAATTACTTGTTGAGGGGGTGACATCCAGGGAGCAGAGAGAGACATGTGCATTGAGGACTTTTTAAATGAGATATAAGGGCAAACAAAGAATCTCCTGGGTCTCAATAATTGACAGATAATTTTATTATAAGTGCTGAACTATGCTAAGGTATTCACTTGAACTCTGAAGAACTTTCTTAAATGACAGCGCGTTTGACAGCTCAGCTGCACCCGTTTGCTACAGATGTAGATGGAAATTAAAGAGACACACATATACAAACACATACTCGCAGACTCTTGCAACATTAATCATTAAACTTCCATTCTTGCTTTATTACACCAGAGATTCTCAAACAGTTTAGCCTGAGGGCCACTCTTGGATACTGACAGAGGGCCAGGGGCCAGTTAATATAATTGTCTGTTTTGGCTGTCAACCTTTCAACATTTTACTGTAATCTCTGCTCTCAAAATGGCAGGGCATGTCAGCTCTGGGTGCGATGCTGACAAAAATCTAAGAAATGATGCACATATCATTCTTTCAGCAGTGTTTGATTCACTAATTTGCATTATATTGTGTAAAAGAAAATGACATGTTAGAGGACATAATATTCATGAATTAAGGAAATAAAAGAGCAAGTTGAATAAAATAAATATAGACCACCTTCAATAACACTTGAGGACACCATGGAGATGATTATGCAGCAGGTTCAACAACTGCATCTGTATAAATAACAAAATATTAAGCGATGAATAGTTGTGTGCAGTATATTGCAAAGCAATTGCAAATTGTCAGCATCATCTCAATATGAGAATGACACCTGGTCAGATAGGCAAGCTACTAAAGCTAAGGCTTTAGTAAATGCTTGACGCTAATGCCAGCATAGCAATATTTACAATCAAGGGCATATTTTCCACTGGGGAAGAAGGGATACAGGATATTCATCAAAATGTTTTCGTCCTCAGGATCTTCTGTCAAACTGCCAAAATCCAGAGAGGAGAGAGATGGTAATAGAAATGTTATGTTCATCTAGGTCACTTTCAAGTCTTACCTTGCGTTCACAACAATTAGCCTTTACAAGCAGCAGTGATTTGCAGATTTTTATTTTTGCTTCTCACACTAAAGGCTACTGCTCTACCCTCTGATCTGTGAAAATAAAAAAGTGCATAGTTTTCAGTTTTCTATTATTTAATTGTGACCTGAGGATGGAACTCCATGAAAAGTTAAAGATTCTCGTGAGAGGGACTTAATACTACCAAGTTTCACAATTTATTACTATTAGTTTAATAACACCTTATAGTGGGGGCCACAAGTCATTAGGAACGATGAATGTTTTTAAAGTTTTGCGTCAATCTAATTGTGTAAATGTTTTATATTTCTCTGATCTATCTAAGGATGAAATAAACCTTTTGACCTATTAGAGACACTAGAGGAAAGGTCAGAGTATCAAAAAAGTCAGCAGGATTCATCTTCTTTCCTCCCTAAATATCTGTCCCAAATTCCATGGCAATCCATCAAATAGTTACTGTGATATTTCTGTGCTGGAAGGTCGTTTCTGTTTTCTAACCATAAATATATTAACACAAAGGTACAGCAGTGCTCGAGTAAGCACAGAGAAAGACAAAAGAAGGATTGCCACCACAGGACGTGGTGGTCATTAACATGGGTCATCCCTCATAATATTATTTAAACAATCAACAACAAACCAAATATTCCAGCATGTACTGAATTCTATTAGCATAATATACTGCTATCATACAAATATATAAACAGCCTACATATTGTAGAGTGTCGCTTTGGACTAAAACCAAATGAGTAAATTAATAGATGTAATATCCAACAATGGAAATTAAATAAATATATGCACACGGCCTCACATAAATATGAAAATAACATAAAAATCTACAAACAAAACAAAACAAAACCTACATTATTTTAAGTGGTCCATAACCCACATAAATTATTAGGCTTTTTATCTACCATGACTGGAAATATATACAGAAATCGCCAAAACATAGTCAAAAACTCTATTTTTCAAATTTATAATAATTCCATAAACTCCCCGTTTGCTCTCTAACAAGTCCCATGCCATGTCTTTATCTAATGTTAATGCTAACAGCATCAGTCTAAGTCTTGTCTGAATCCTGCTGACTGTGGTGATCCCCTTCTCTTTCGGTAGCACCACCATGTGGATGACACTTTTGCTGAAACACCTGCAAAACTAATGGAATTATCTGTCATCTGTGTTTAGGGCTTGTAAATGTTAGCATGTTAACAAACTAAATAGTGAACATGGTAAACATTATACCTGTTAAACACCAGCATTGTCAGCATGCTGGTGTTAGCATACAACTCGAAACCTTGCTCTAATTAAATACAGTCCCACAGAGCCAGTAGCATAGCTGTAAACCTTTAGTCCTGTTCATTTATAACACCATATTCCTGAGTCATAATCTAAAAATAGGACAGACACACATTGTTTCCCCATAATACCTCCTAAGGCCCTATTTCTGAGTCTGCTAGAACTAATGCACTGTATAAAATTCACATACAGGTAACAAAAAAAAATTCAAAGATACCTATATGTACCAACATACTGTGTTTCATGTACAGTATTTTCGTTGTTCAAAGACATATTTTGGCATGGGTTTTCAGCTTTTCTAAATAATACAAAATAGTTTTAAAACAATGGTCCATATTCAGACGTCTCTAAACTTCTACAATGTATTTTATCAAGTGTTCTTTCTTTCTCTGTCTCCAACTCTGACCTGCATGAAAAACAAAAGAACCACAACAAGCACTGTATCTGCCTCTCTCTCTGAAGGTGGCATCCGGCCACCAAGCTGTGTGTAAGACATGAATGGACAGGTACATGCTGGGAGACTCTGTAGGTCTCCAATGTGAAGCATGCTGTGAGCTTTGTCCCTGTGCAGGAAGTCATACTGTTTGCCCTTGATACAAATAGATCAGTGTGAAACTGCAAGGTTTATTGTTTGATAAAAATGAGAAATATCAAACTCTAGTGCCAGTAAACCTTCACCCTGTACTATTGCTTTTAACAATCTAGACATTTTGTGTATGTGCACATGGAAATGTATTTAAACAGAAACTAAACTGCTTCCAGTATATTAACTGCTACCAAACAAATCCTGAACTTTGATGTTGTGAGATAATATTACCCAATACTTATGCAACAAAGAGTTCAAGCGATAAATGAGATTGGGAATTTTACTTCACACTGTGTATTCAATATTCAATGGCATCAAGGTTTGGCAATTGAAGTGGCCATGGAAGCCATTTTATGTCATATTAGCGTTGATAAAAACACACTTTAAGTTGTTTGGCAGGATGTATGATGGCATTATCATCAACAGTTGGTTTTGTAAAATGGTCTCATAATCCTTGGCTGTTATTGGACCAGTGTAATGATCACATCTAATGACTCCCAGGATAATACAGCTCATATCATTACAGTTCAACCATTATTTGAAATAGCAGACAACAGCCAGAGTGGGTTGAGAGCTTGTTTTGGCATTCTCCAAAGGTAAATCTGTCCTCAATAGGGACGGGAGGATAAAAGATGACTCGTGAGACTATTTGCTCCATTGCTGCAGGGTTCAGATTTTGTATTCCTCATACTGTGTTGTGTGTCTCCTGTGCTGACCTTAAATATATATAGTTTTTGAATGGCAGCACTGCACTTAAAGGTGCCTGGAGTTTTATTGTAAGAAAATGTTTACATTCACTATGACTCACAAAAATGTATTGTGTATATCTCTTAGCTATGACAAGTGTGCTGAATGCATTTTAAGTTCTGTATTGTTGACATCCATGTTTACAAGCTTGCAGTCCTTTTTTTTTTTTTTATCTTTGTTGATATATTGCTACACATCTTGGTGTTTTTACCACGACCTGTTGATAAATAGAACAGTGTGAAGCCATTGGCAGTTACCCATCTGCACAGGATAAACAAAACCTATAGAAATACAGCTCCATAGTGGACCATTAAGTCAAAATGATTTTTGATGGTAAGTGCTAAAGTTACAGTAGCACAAGAGAAGAGTCACATCACTGAGCTACCAGTTGTTTACACAGCAATTTCTAATGTATGCATTGAAAGTTAGCTACCATAAACTACTAGTCATACCGGAGCAAATGAGACTGTAGCATCAAGAACTGCAACATCCCTTTCTACCTTTAAAAAACATGTAAAAACCTTTCTGTTTCAAGAATGCTTCCTTGCCTAAAACTAACAAAACTAACAACTACTCTGTGCTCCTTTACACCTCTTTCAGCTTATGTACTCCTCTATAAGTCGCTTTGGATAAAAGCGTCTGCTAAATGCAATGTAATGTAATCCATACCTGAAAATTTTGCATCGAGCAAGGTTGTTTACCACTCATGACTTAAACTTTTTATTCGGGTAAGAGGATAATTGTGTTATTAGTTTTTTGACATTTTGGGAAATACACTTATTAACTTCTTTGGCAAGAGTAAAATAAGAAAATCAATACCACTTTGCCATTTTTAAGTTATATGGACAGAGCCAGAAAGCTGATTACCTTAGTTCTCAGACTTGAAACAGCTAGCCTGGCATTGTCTGTATTTAAAATGGCAAAGACCTAAACAATCGCCCAGAATCTCTAAAGCTCTCCAGTAAACATGGTGTTCAATTTCATCTGTATTGTTAAAAATGTGTTTTTTATGTGTGAATTAGGGCCGTACTAGTTGATGGCCTGGAACTGCTAGTTTTGCAGTCTTATTCTAAAAAATAGTCTACTTTTGTTGTGTTTCATGTTTGTTGTATTTCATAAGAAGTGAAACAAGAATGTATTCCTCCTTTTTAAATTAGCTGCATTGATTTCAATGGCGTCAACACCAGTCTATTCACTAAGTGAAAGAAATATCGTAAGATATCATCAAGAATCCATAGGCTGCTCATAATTGCAAACAATATGACTTGAATGTAGCATTAGAGATCCTGGCATGTGGAGCTAGGCTAGCTTTGTTCTGCTTCCAATCTTTCTGCTAAGCTAATTTAACTGGGTGCTGGCTGTACTATTTTTAACAGACTGTTGAGAGTGGCATTGATCTCATCTGGCTCTCAGGAAGAATGCGATTCAACGAATTTCCCAAAATGTGGAATTTTTCACTGCGTCAAAGGAGTGTCGAATCAACTTTTATAGAGCTTTAAGAACAGTTGTTTTAAAGACTAAATACCACTCTTTCCTGTTGCCAAAGTCCTTTTTGTTCCTGGCTTATTTAGGGATTAACAATTTGGCCTGTCAACTTACTTAAATCACATATCCATGTTATCAGCCTTCTTCCTAAAGATAATACTTAATGGGACTTAACGCTTAGCAGAATCCCCTTTTAGATGATTTTTCATGCAGTGTTTTCTGTAAAGTATCTACCACTCTTTACACACACACACACACACACACACACACACACAAATACATATGTACATGAGCTTGCCCTTGAGTTAGCTACACTGCTCCTGTCCAAATCACAACACCTCGAGTGAAAACAGTTATATTGCACTGGACTCCCTGCCTCAAGTCTCATGGGTGTTTCATTTTGCAAACGGCAAAACTTTACTCATGACTCTGCTGGTTTTCACCAGGCTTTAGGCAACTACTGTATAGCTCTCAGCATCTTGAAATCCATCACCAAAATCATAACATCCACCCATGCAGCAGATTATAGCGATCTTGCCCTGTAACTTTTCTCCAGAAGTTGTATGAAACATTGCTCCTCACTTAAGTTTGGGCTTTCTTTTTTGCTTTGTGATTAACCTCCCTTACCATCTGTTGCTCTGTGTCTTGCCATTAACTCAGACTGATCCTCATGCACTGCGACCCCCAGAGGGCAGGGATGAAAATCAAACTCATCTCTCTGCCCTGCCAACTGCACTCACATATCTACCCTCAAAACCTGGAACACACTCCTTCTGTGTTCCCCAGTCTGTTAGCATGACAATAGTGCAGTCACATCTCTCAGCACAGGAAACAAGCAGCTCCTAACCAAACCATGGTTTCATGAGACCTTCAGTTCACTGACTCAGGTTTCAGAAACATCAAGCTCAGCCCCAAAGTGTCAGAATATCAACCCCAAAGCCCTAAACTCATCACATGCGGGCAATCAGGGGTTTTACTCTGCACATATTGGCTCAAGATGTCAGCGTGTCAACCCTGGGCCCCTGGCTCTTTGAAAATGTAGACAATGATCTAGAAAATGAGAGTACACCAGTAATGACACAGATCCCTGTGCAATTACCTTTCATTAGCATTTATACCTTTTAATTGTTACCATACTAAAGTCGTTTCCCCCCAAATATCCTGACATGATGTGGCCTCCAGTGAAAACTAACACTGCTACAGGTATTTCTTGGTGGGAACATGATAACGTGGGACTACCGAATGGAACAAGGATATTGGGTTGTAAGATTTGAATGCAAATCAAGTCAATATTACTTCTGGCTCATAATTTAGTTTCCACAAAACAACTCCCTTGGTATGTCTAAAGTGAACATTTGTTACAGAATATACATGCTTTGATAGTGTAAGTTGCGGGATCCATCTGGCTGTGCTGAAAGAATTAGTCACAGACGTAAGAATTAGGGAACAGTGAGAGGAACCTGACAAAACTCATCAATAGAATAGTACAGCATTTTTGGAAATGGTCTTATCTGCTTTCTTGCCCAAAAGTTATTTAAGGGGATCTATAACATATTGTGGCGTAAATATGAAGCTACAGGCAGCAGACTGTTAACGTAACTGTGCCAAAAGAAAGTTTCAGTCTGGAGCTAGTTTTTGCGTTGTCCATTCTGGGGTACTGTAGAAACATGGGGGACTCCATTAAAAAGGACCCACATCTGTGGGGTTGTACACTGTACAGTGAAAAGTTATGGATATTTAATTTCTTACATATTCTGTAAAAAGAGCCACCTAAATCTTACATATTGGACGTTTAACTTAAGATGCGAGATGGCAAATTACCTTCAGAGAGAACCAGGCTGCTTTATGCTAAGCTAAGCTAACAGTTGGATGCAGAGACACTGGAGTGGTGTTGGTCTTCTAATAAAACTGGCTGCAAATAAATCTTTGCACAAGCATTATACATTAGTATGCACAGCATTATGCGAAGGAAGTCTTCATCTCTGCTGGTGACCTTTGCTCTTAATGATTACCAGATGATTTATGACAGAATTGGAGAACCACTTTAGAGTTCTTATTATGTCAGAATGCCGTAAATAAAATATATTAAAGAAATAAATGTAAAAATCAGTAGGGGGGTATCGTAATGAGAGCCATATCCTATAAACCTTTTTGTTCTAAAGTGTCTCCTTATTCACAAGTGCACACTTAAACCCCAACAACTCACTGCCTTTCCTTGCAGTTGGGTTTTAAATTTAACATAGGGGAAGAAGCCAATGGGCAGATGAGATGACAGAAACTGGAGACACTTAACACCTTGGCATAGACATCACTTACAATCTGCCAGATATCTGTAATTAATTACCATGAGCAAGTGGCGCATGATTTTATCAGCCATGGCGGGGGAAAAAACGGAATTAGGGTGGGTTTATCAGCTTCTATTAATGCATTGTCAGGAGCCTCTAATGGGTTGATGAATATATTATTTATCCTCATTTGGATGAATGGTTGTTGCATTCTCTGGCTACTGGGCAGCAGAGATGAAAAAAATGTGTTAAATCAAAACACAAAATCTGTTGTCTTTTGCTAAGTAAGTAATGATGGATGGATTCTTTGAAAAAGGCAAACAAGTAGTCAATGAAAAGCATGCATGTTATTGCGCTTATAATTATTTCGTACTCTTAAATTATTAGCGATAGTGACCTTAATGATGCCTCCCCTTTTTTCCTTGTAATCCATTAGGTAATTAAGATCAATTTTGATGCGCTGTTTGGGAAAAGGTCCTAATTTATATCCAAATGTCTCTCTAATGTTTCTTTTTATTTCTTGTGTTTGGTATCCTGAGAGTTTGTAAACAAATATATTCTTAGAATAAATTAGAGAGGAGTATAATAAACCGCCAGGAGATTCAGCCTGGATATTAAATATTGCATGATAATTACCATTGTAAAAGAAAAACAGCAAATTAGAAAAAAAAATAGGCTTTTGGGTCAACAATGCAAAGGCTAAAATCAACTCCCCCTACATTACATTAAATGCATACTGTTCATAAGCTCACTGGGTGCATCCAAATGATATTTAGTTGTACAGCACAATTGGTGATGTGACATATTTCATTTCATGCGACAGCCAACTGAAAACTACACTAAATTAAAGTGAAGAAATATGCAGCATATTGGAGGTGAGCGACACTGGATGTGTTCCTTTTCTGATATCAGAAATTGAAATTGCTTCAGGTCTGAACTTGATTTGTTTATCGGTTTCACTTTATTCTTCGGAGTGCGAAGAGCCTTCAGCCTCCTATCTGTTGTCAAAGAAGAGTAATATGTTTACAAAGTACACATTCCTCCTCTGGATGGCTTGTATCTCCATTGAGAGTGTGTGGAAACAGGAAATTTAAATAGGCCTCTTGGTGTATCTTCATAGTAAATCCTTTAGCTCAAATCAAGATGGGTTGCATATGGTGTGTTTGCATAGTTACTACCTTTGAGGTTTCACTTGATAATAGTCGTCTATAGCAGACCACTGGAGTGGAGAAGCTCTCTCATACTGACACATCTGCTGCAGTTATCATTCAGGCAGATGCATGAAAAACAGAATGATTTAGAGGGAAATGAGAAATATTCAGACAGATTCATTTTATTGTGTTTGCCGTCAACGGTCAGCGATCTGTGACAAAAGCCTGTAAATATATGAGCCATTCTAGTTTTATGAGTCAGATTTATTCTCTGACAGAGCAACTTTCATCAAAATGTCAGTGTCAAGAGACCCTGACAATGCCAAGTACTCTGCAGATTTATCGTTCTGAAAAGTTTTCCAGCGCTTTCTCTTGTAACTTGAGATCATGTCAACCTCACATGTGTCATTTTTGTCATTTTAAGACTGTATAAGAGCTCACTTTCACAAATATGGTGTCATCTCCCCTGTAAGTCGCTTTGGATAAAAGCGTCTGCTAAATGCAATGTAATGTAATGTAATGTAATGTAATCTCTCCAAGTGCTGCATGTAAGTGGATTCACCACCACCAGTCATCTTTTTCTATATGAACATAAGGGCCATCACAGCACGTGTACAGTGAGTGCATGTCTATGGAAAGCCGTTTGAGCATTTATTCAATATCCTTGATATCGGACTTAAGGTCCATGTACTAGTAAGCTTTTTGTCCTCACTAGTAAGACGATATTTCGCACTAGTAGAACTACTAGAGCACACTAGTAGAACGACTGTGTCTTACTAGTAACGTTTTTTACACTACTAGTGCCACTTTTGGCCTACTAGTTCGCAATCAAACCCTACTTGTAAACTACTGTGCTGCACTAGTAACACTACTACGCCCTACTAGTAGGCATGTGTCATGCACTAGTAGCCTCCTGGACCCTACTAGTAGCACCAAAATGCCCACTAGTAGTACTAGTGAGGCATTTTTGACCTCACTAGTACTACTAGTACGTACAAAAATGTCCACTTGTAGTACTAGTGAGGTATATTTTCCCTTACTAGTACTACTAGTAACAGCAAGAATGCCTACTAGTAGTACTAGTGAGAGCCAAAATGTCCACTAGTAGCACTAGTAAGATGTTTTTGACATTACTAGTACTACTAGTGAGGGCCAAAATGTCTACTAGTAATACTAGTATGTCTCTTTCGACATTACTAGTACTACTAGTGGACATTGTGGCTCTCACTAGTACTACTAGTGGGCATTCTTATTGTTACTAGTAGTACTAGTAAGGCCCAAATTGTCCACTAGTACTACTAGTAAGAGCCACAGCAACCACTAGTTGCACTAGTTGGGTTATTTTGTTCCTTACTAGTAGTCCTAGAAAGGGCAAAAGTGTCCACTAGTAGTACTAGTAAGGTGTTTTTGGCCTACTAGTAGTACTAGTGAGGGTCTAAATGTTCACTAGTAGAACTAGTGGAATAAAATGCTAATTGGGAGGTGGGGACAGCACTTGCATTGAGGTTTCCTATTGGCTCTTCTGAAAGGATTCCACCCAGCAAAAACTTAACCCCATAAAGCCTGATGAGCTTTTACTGTTGTTGATGGCAATAAGAAGAACAATAATTATGTTATAATGTATGGGGTGCCATTTGTAAAGCGTGATATCACGGATATCACTGATATCAGTGATATCCGTGATATCAGTGATATCAGTGATATCAGGGATATCACTGATATCCTTGATATCAGTGATATCCTTGATATCCGTGATATCAGTGCAAAGTGGCTACTAGTAGTACTAGTAAGGGCCAAGATGCAGACTAGTAGCACTAGTAAGTGGCAAAATATCCACTAGTAGCACTAGTGGGACTTTTGCACCTTACTAGTAGTACTAGTGACATCAAAAATGCTCACTAGTGTTACTAGTGACATATATTTTTTTTCTTACTAGTATAACTAGTAGAACAAAGTTTGTCTTACTAGTGAGCCTCCGGACCTAACATGTAAGGAGTTTGGTTGTACTAGTATGACACAATACACTACTAGTGCGCAACTAGCGCTCTACTAGTGCGCAATTGCACACTACTGGTGTGCAACTTCATTCAACTAGTAAGACATTTCTGTAACATGTAAGACATTTCTGCACACTAGTAGGACAACTTTGGCGTACTAGTAGGACAACTACATCTTACTAATGAAGCAAAACTGTGCACTAGTTGACATCTGCACACTACTAGTACTACTAGTGAGGCGGTAGATGCTAACTAGTAGAATTTTATTGTGTCACTAGTAGTACTAGTAGCGCACAGTTGCCAACTAGTGCACAGTTTTGCTTCACTAGTAAGATTAGTTGTCCTACTAGTACGCCAAAGTTGTCCTACTAGTGTGCAGAAATGTCTTACATGTTACAGAAATGTCTTACTAGTTGAATGAAGTTTCACACCAGTAGTGTGCAATTGCGCACTAGTAGCAGGCTAGTTGCGCACTAGTAGTGTATTGTGTCATACTAGTGCAGCCAAACTCCTTACATGTTGGGTTCGGAGGCTCACTAGTAAGAAAAAAATATCTGTCACTAGTGAGCATTTTTGATGTTACTAGTACTACTAGTGGGCATTCTTACTGTTACTATTAGTACTAATAAGGTAAAATATACGTTACTAGTACTACTAGTGGGCATTTTTGTACTTACTAGTACTACTAGTGGGCATTTTGGTGCTACTAGTAGGGTCCAGGAGGCTACTAGTGCATGACACATGCCTACTAGTAGGGCGTAGTAGTGTTACTAGTGCAGCACAGTAGTTTACAAGTAGGGTTTGATTGCGAACTAGTAGGCCAAAAGTGGCACTAGTAGTGTAAAAAACGTTACTAGTAAGACACAGTCGTTCTACTAGTGTGCTCTAGTAGTTCTACTAGTGCGAAATATCGTCTTACTAGTGAGGACAAAAAGCTTACTAGTACATGGACCTTAAGTCCGATATCAAGGATATTGAATAAATGCTCAAATGGCTTTCCATACATGTCGTCTTGCAGTGGTATTGGGTCACCTTGCAGGTGCAGCTAAGGTATTAAGAGATTAGGGGCAGCGGCTCACCCTGTGGAAGGTTCTGGTCAGTGGTGTGCCGCCGCATGCCCGGACCTCAATTGGCTCTGGTGGCAGTAAGTGCCCTGCCGCTACTGAGTCGAGTGCTGGTCAGGGGTCAGCCCAAAACAACCCCGTCATCTTTCCTGTCAGCCTGAAGGTCAGTACTGTAGGCCAGCGTGACAAGAAGAGCGGTTTTCAGCCTCTTACCATGGCTTGTAGACAGGTGTACCACAGCGACCTGTGGATGAGACAGGTGGAGAAGGAAAGACCTAAAGTGGAAGTGGAAAAGTTTTGGACAGGGTTTGCTGTGGCTTGCTGGTTCAAAACTCCCTTCTACATCCATGGTGTTACACTCTAAAAAGTTTTTCAATCCACGTCTGAGGTGACCAATGTGTTTTTAGGTTAGTATTGCAGAGTTGTCACTGCCAGCTATATGGATCAGAGGGTTGAGAAGCAGAGTTGGCTACAAAATGAGCTGCAGAGCACTGATGGATGTGGACAGCAATGAAAACCAGGAGACTTAACAATTAAAACACCAGGAGAGAGATGTGACTTTAAATCCATGATAGAGCTTGTGCCTGGGGCTAGGACAGAAGAAGGAGAAGAGGAAAAAGAGGAAAACACTGGCAGATTTCAGATGATTCACAGTCCTGTGTGCAAAACAGAAAGATGGAAGAGAGAGAGAGAGCTTTGGGGATAAAGAAGCCCTCCCAAAAGGGCTACTCTTTACAAAATGTTGCTGAATAAAATTGCGCATTTAATAAGTAAAAGTAATTAAATTTTCCTCCCAGACATCTTGTGTCATACATAGAACTTATCCGGCTGTTCTCCACTGCAGACAAAGATAGGCAGTGAAGCTAAAGGGGATTTGCCTGAATAAAATATAGGTTTTATTCTGTTAAGACAAGGCCTTTACAAGCTGCATTGATTAAGATTAAGATTATGTTTTTATTAAATGCTGTGCTGGCATTTCCCACATCTTTTACAACAACATAGAACCAACATACAGTAGCTACTACAAAATAGCCTATTTTTTCCTCTGTCATACCTTTGCCTTTAACTTTCTTCACATTGCTGAATATGCAGTTGGTCTTTCCATTTCACTTTTGATTTGTTCCAAAGTTACAAGCATAAGTGCTTGTCAAATTTGCATAGTTAATCCCTAAGAAATAAATTGTTTTCTTTTATGCAGAATTTAATTATAACCAGCATGGGACATCACATCAACAATTTTGTTGGATTTGAATTACAAAAGATGCTGGAATAAATTACAAAAAGTGGTCAGGCAGAAAGGAGTATTTGGAGTGACAGCACATTTCAAAATAATATGTTTGTATTTGTATGAAATATTTTAATTTAGTAATATTTTAGTGTGTTTTTGATCTAGAACAAAACATAAATAAAGCAAGCATCTCTAACAAAGGCAAAGAGCACAGTGGACAAACATTCTGGATACTGGAATCTAGTTCTCACTACCAACTCATTAAATACAGCAACACAGCTTCAAACTATGCCTACCGTGTAGCATCATTTCTGGACGTGCCCATCTTGCATATTGTTCTAATGTGCTATCAAAGTCAGGTGATGTAGTATAAAGAACAAGCTACCTGTAGCGGCAGCCACATCTCAGTCAAAGCGGTTACACGCAAAACTTTAAGTGTTCAGCAACAGGTGAGTTGTAGAAAATTCATCCTCGGTACAGTTGTCACAAACGGGGAAATGAGTTATAAAGACTAAAACTGTTTCTTGTACCAAGCTGTAAACATTTCTGCTGTGAAGTTGGGCATTTTAGCATGGGGGCTTCTGGAGATTGATATTCTGTAGCCAGCCCCAGTGGGTGTTCAAGGAACTGCAGTTTTTGGCACCTCCATACAGCCTTCTTTTCTCAGCCACGGAGGTTGCTTGGTCTGTACCATGCCAAAAAAGATCTACTCTGTAACACCGCTGTTAAACCATTGATCACGTCACATCTCCCCAGTCAAACTTCATCTAAACATCTATATTATATCAGCAATTTAGGTTATGAGCATCATTTTGAGTGTGCCATATTTATGAAGCTAAAGCTGCAAACACTGAATTAACATTTAGATAAATATATTTCTTGTGTCTTATTTCTTGGACTTCCATAAAAGCCAAAAAAAACCATTACCTGCATTACAGTAAAAAACAGAAGAGACAAATGCGTATATCAGGGTCATTTCACCTCTAGTCTCACATCACAGATAGTGAGCAATAATCATTCATAAGTGGCTCCTTATATACAGGAAATGTTAATATATGCCACTTACCACAGCGATATGTCAATTTTTACACCCACACCAGGCAAAGTGTTATTTTTTTCTGCCTTGTACACTTATGAACATGCACGTCTATAATATCACTCTCAATGGTGTGGGTAATGAATTAAACATTAAGATGTTAAAAATGCCTGTTTTTCCTTCATTCATTACAATTGCAGTTGACACTGCATAACTTTAACCCCAGCTGCACATAAACAAGTACACAGACATGCACAGACTGATACTTTATGGTAGAACTGCTGTCATAAATACTACATCTGAATTACATGTGCACATTTTTAGCAATGGATAAGGTGATATAAACAGTTAGTGTTTACTACTTTATCAGGAATATGGAAATGTGAGATTTGAATTCAAAAGCTTGGTTTCATGTGTGCGATTCTAAAATATCTTCGGCTAACTCTAAGTGTTACTGCTAAGAATGAAAATAAGTAAGACTTGTAAAAGAGTCATATAACCTGAATTAAATCCTTAAAGCAGATCACCTGGTTCAGGCTGAGATGTGCATCGTATTCAAATGAAATACAAAAATATTAAAATGCTAGCTTAATTTTTTCGTGGATGTCCATGGATGATAAAGAGTTAAAATATTGGATACAATACAAATAATGCAAACCATACCGCACTACCATCTGAATTATTAAAGAATGAGAAAACAATACTTGTTGTTTCCATGCAACATGAGTTTCCTGGCAGAAGGTCAGACTAAGACCACAGTAAATGAAGTCTGCTCATTTTACCAGCGAGAAGCTTTCTGTTACACTTATTTTTTCCACCACTAATCAGTTGTGCTTCACTTTTTATGTACCCCATCTTGCCCTTCACTAACAGATTGTGTGGTATTATGCTCATTTATTCTCATGCAGAGTGAAGTTTAATGTTTTGAAACAACTACAAATTTGAGAACTGACCCTTCAACCCTCTAATCTACTCTCTAAGTGGTTTTTAAGACCCAAAATCAATTTCTCTAGGAGTTGTGATTACACCTGATCTGCACATAGATCGTGCCCTGCAATATTCTGAAGCAGATAATCAGGATGGCAATGTCAGTTATCGGTTGGACAGTCTAAATGTAAACTGTAAACTAATGGATGGACTGCCATGAAATTCATTCATGACATTCATTTCCTCCAGAGGATGAACACTAATGACTTTGAATACCTCCTGAGGTTTTTTGGCAGCAATGGGAGGCTGATATTTGAGAAAAATCACTCTAGTTTTTGTTTTAATAGATAAAGAGAGGTAGTGTTTGTGAGATTGTGTGTGTGAATGCATGAATACATCGATGCATGTGTATATGTGATTGCAGGTATTGTAACTTCATAAACTTCAATATCACAAAAAGACAAGAAAAAAGATTGCTTCGAATTTTAGAACAGACGCTCATGGTCCCCAGAGGAGGAATTATATTAACACTGATGCCTTGACTTTACATCTGGCACCATTATCAGGTTTTTTTAAATTGGTAATACTTTGTTTTATGAGTTGATAACTGCAAAATTAGTGATATTCCCTTCAGCCTCAGCTGTATTTCACGTTTAGCACTAACCACTGCTCAACACATTATCATTCCCATCATGAGTATGTTAGCTGTAGACTCTTAGTCGTGTTGTTGCATCAACACATAAAGATCATTGCCAAACACTGACATCCTCCATGACCTTTGAGAAATTTTATAAACTCTTATTTCCATAAATTCTGCACACATATCCACACGCCAGGTATAACTGACAGCCCAGTCTTCTCTCTACTGTTAACAACACCTCTTCACAGGAAGAAGTGAGAAATGTAATTTGAAATTGCAAGTGCTTGAAAGAGACTGAGATATCACCTGGATCTGTAACCCCCACTGAAGCTGAATATATTAGCAAACAGATCAATGTGTCACTCCTGAGAAGATTAAGTTAAAGTACATAACTTTTTGATTTAACGGTACACATAAGAATATCTAATTATGTCAACTTTATATTCTACACTGTACCACATGCAGATGAATTAGTTTAAATTACCTGTGGAATACATAGTCGAGGAAAGTGTAGTAACTGCAAGTCTATTTTTTGCAACATTACTAAGTGGAACTATCCTCCCTCTGGCAAAGATGAATAAAAACATTTTAAGGAGAGACCCAGTCTGTACAGGATGGATTGGCTTTACCAATCTTACAGGAATTACCAATGAGCTTTCATCTAAGTTTCTCTGTCTGAATCGCATTACTGAAGTTCTCCAGATTTAAAATGCCAGAAAAGTTCCAAACTGTTATACGCTAAATTTTCACTGCTCAATTTATTTTGTTTTGCTTTAAAGGTGAGGACATATTTCCACAATCAGCTTCTTCCTATGAACAACTTCCTGCCACAGTTAGAAAAGTTTATTAGCTTAGAGTTTAGATTATTTTACATGAAAGATGTTGGTATTTTGTGGGTTTTATTTTTTGCTCACTGGTTTTAGAAAGACGGGACATTTGACTAAAAAAGAATTGACGGGTCTGAAGCTGTTTCATGGCTGTTTAGGCCACTGTCAGTCAAACATGATCAAACCACCCACATACACAGTCCTGAAGCAGACTTCTTGAATTTTGGGTTTTAACTTTAAGTTTCACAAGTAAGTTTCTTTAATGGGTCAATGTGAAATATTTAATGGCATCTAGTGGTGTAGTTGCCAATTGCAACCCCTGTTCTGAACACAAAGTGGAACTACAGTGGCTGTGAGATGCACAAAAAACACAACACGTCCAGTCTGTGTTTGGTTTGTCCATTCTGGACTACTGTAGAAACATAGCGGTTCAACTCTGGATAACAACCTGCAGTATCTGTAGCTATAAAAGACTTATTCTAAGATAACAAAATTTTTAGGTTAATGTACTCTAGACACAACTTCTTTTATAAGACCCATCTTATAATACCTCTCTGAAAATGACAACTTGGCATGATATATGAGGAAAAGTACATTTATATTGTTACTGTTGTACTGTTATATTAAAGCCATTGAAAGCTTAGCTTCAAATCTAAAATCTACAATAACAAATTGGGCAGTGGAGACAAGCTGTAAACACAGCACGGACATTATCATAATTTAAGTTTATTAAGGCAAACCTGTTAAAAAAAAAAGATGCTTATTCACACATGCAGCAGATCTGCAGCAGGATTATTATTCATTTAGAATAGTTTTTCTAGCCACCTGGCAAACGCAAGTCCTAATATCCTCTCTCCTTTTAGCTTTGTTTTGGGTCTCTACCAACTCCTGAGGGAAATATCTGGCTCTTTAGCTGCTAAATTCTCTATTATGTTCTAAGCTAGTCACTATCTGCTGTTTGGTGCTGGGCAGGTGGGTTTATCATGGCTTTTTTTACTGAGCACAGCTGCCTGGAAGAGATGCTATGAGAGCAGTGAAATGAAATGATGCTAAAAAGCTCCACAGAGCTGTGGGGAACTGCAGAGTCGGGTGATACATCACTGTGAACGACTCCTTACACAACAAGTGATATAGTCATTTGATGCCATTTGTTATTAGAAAAATATTGATTTTAGCTACTTTAGGTATTACTGTATGACATTAAGTGTATTTAAGGAAATTCAGAGATTAAACAAACTATCCATGTTAGAAAATAACTGCAGTAGGGATGTAACAATACATCGCGACACGATTAAAATCGGTACAAAAGCGCAACGACTCGCATCGGTTGACAGAAAAAATTAATCGCGATTCTTGGCAAATGCGAGAAAAGTAGGATATGTTTTCGTCTTTTTTTTATTAGAAATAGGTTACGTTGTGGCTGCAGCTTCCACTGCCGCGTCTGACTTTCTGTGTCTCACACACACACCTACACACATGCGCAGTAGTGGTAATCGGCGTCAGGCCTGACTGTACCAAATATGATACCATAACACAGACCCTCCATGAATTCACAATGTTTCGATTTGCATTTTCAACGCAACTTCAGTGAATCCCCTTGAATTTAGGGCGGTGTTGCAATTTTAACCAATCACCGCAACTTCTCCGCAACTTCCGCGCTGTCTGCACGGGGGATTAAACTAGACTAGATCATCCGCAAAAAGCAGCGACTCAATCCTGAGGCCACCGAACCGCAGCCCCTCAACGCCCTGGCTACGGCTAGAAATTCTGTCCATAAAGAACCGGTGACAAAGGGCAGCCCTGGCGGAATCCAACTCTCACGGGAAATGCGCCGGCAATGCGGAACAAGCTCTGGCACCGGGAGTACAGGGGATAGCCCGTATTAATGGGTCCAAAACCCCATACTCTCGGAGCACCCCCCACAGGACTCCCCGAGGGACACGGTCAAACGCCTTCTCCAGGTCCACAAAGCACATGTAGACTGGTTGGGCAAATTCCCATGCACCCTCCAGGACCGCACTAAGGGTATAGAGCTGGTCCACAGTTCCACGACCAGGACAAAACCACATTGCTCCTCCTGGATCCGAGGTTCAACAATCTTGCAGACCCTCCTCTCCAGGACCCCCGAAAAGACCTTCCCGGGGAGGCTGAGTGTGATCCCCTATAGTTGGAGCACATCCTCCGGTCCCCCTTTTTGAAGAGGGGAACCACCACCCCGGTCTGCCAATCCTGGGGCACTGCCCCCGATGTCCACGCGATGTTGCAGAGACTTGTCAACCAAGACAGTCCCACAACATCCAGGGCCTTGAGGAACTCCGGGCGGACCTCATCCATCCCCAGGGCCTTGCCACCGAGGAGCTTTTTGACTACCTCAGCGACCTCAGCCCCAGAGATTGGCGAGACCACCACAGGGTCCCCAGGCTCTGCCTCCTCAAGGGAAGACGTGCTGGTGGGATTGAGGAGGTCTTCGAAGTATTCCCTCCACCACCCAAGACGTCCCGAGTCGAGGTCAGCAGCACCACGTCCCCACTGAACACAGTGTTGACAGTGCACTGCTTCCCCCGCCTGAGCCGCCGGATGGTGGTCCAGAACCTCCTTGAAGCTGTTCGAAAGTCGTTCTCCATGGCCTCACCGAACTCCTCCCACGCCCGAGTTTTTGCCTCCGCAACCACCGAGGCCGCACTCCGCTTGGCACGTTGATACCCATCAGCTGCTTCAGGAGTTCCACAGGCCAAAAAGGTTCTGTAGGACTCCTTCTTCAGCTTGACGGCATCCCTCACCGCCGGTGTCCACCAGCAGGTTCGGAGGCCGCCACCACGACAGGCACCGACCACCTTACGGCCACAGCTCCGCCTCGACAATGGAGGAACGGAACAAGGTCCACTCGGACTCAATGGCCCCCTGCCTCCCCCAGGACGTGAGAGAAGCTCTCCCGGAGGTGGGAGTTGAAACTTTTTCTGACAGGAGATTCAGCCAGACGTTCCCAGCAAACCCGCACAGAACGTTTGGGCCTGCCAGGTCTGACCGCCAGGCCCAAACGTTCTGTGCGGTTGTACCCAAGTCCTGCAAATTCCGCTTCCCTGGATGTCAGAATTTTTTTGCAGTTTTGCAGTTTGGTTCTTAATTTAAATTCCTCCTCTGCAGTGACCATTTCACACTGGCTACTTTCACAAACCTTTAACAGAGACAGCTGGGATTCACAGACAATCATTTAGATTTACTTGTGAATGCTGCACCGACCACCTCCCTCTTCATACTGCCATTATGGCCCTCAGATTTTAAGGAGGGGCAACCCCCTAACGTGATTTTACATTATGTCGCCATCATTATCTTGTAATGAAAAAAACAAATAAGCAACAGACACATTGCAGGTGTGTTTTGATTAGATTTAAACAACAGTAACCAAACACCAACTGTCATCAGGATTCAGATTCAAGTGATGTTACATCCTGATTTGTGCACAGAAGTATGTAACATCACGTTTTCCAAACAAGCCCCATGAAACCTGTGAAAGGGGCACAAACGAAAACAGAAATACAGAAATTTATTATGTGAGATAACAAAACTTTGGAATGACTCCATCGCTCATACAAAGTAAGAAGCCGGTACAGTAGTGTTAAAGAAATCAGGTGATGTTTGCCCGACGAGTCACAGCTGTGCTTTACACAGACGCAATCTTAGTCACTGCAGTCATTTGCAAAACTAATTAAAGTCTGCAGACAGTCCCATGAAGCTTACTGCTTTGTTTCTGAGTAGGAGAGGACAGACAATTCAGACGGATAAAAGGATATTACTTGAATGAATAGGTTTGGTTAAATCAGAGCTACAAGTTGATAACACAACTGTTCAGTTAGCAGGCTAAATAATTGAGGAAAGAAGAAGTCAGAGAGAAGTAAGAGGAATAAGCTTTAGTCTTGGTGCTGTTGGTGTTTCCAGGCTACATCTATCATCCAGTTGAATCTGCTGTTTCTGCAGATTTAACTGCAGTTGAACAGGTGCCGGTTTCACTTCTCAACCTCTAATGTAATTTTCTTAATTAGCTAATTCATGGTTTATGCATAACAAGCCAATCTATTCATATATATTAATGAGCGATCCAAGTTTGATTTTGTTATCGTTCCTCACTGTGTCATAATATGATATTAATGAATGAAAGCTATTAGTCCTGCATTTTAAATCATTGCTAGACAGAGTAAAATGAATGTTTTCCTAAAGAAAATACACTTTCATAACATCATGATCTGGAATTTCACATTCAGCCTTGCAGCAGCTGCCGGGGAAGAATAAAAAACCCCTTCCCGTTTTTTGTATTTCATTTCAAGATTATGTTTGGGGTGCATAATTATGACACTCATTAAAAGCTCCTATGCTGAAACAGCGTCGAATGGGGGAAAATATCCTTGGCTGCAATCCAACTCATTAGAATCCCTGATGACGCTTTATGGGATCAGCTTTTTTTTATTAGCAGCCACTATTTACTATACAGCAGAATGGAAATATTACTGTAATAACTTATAATTATGTGCGAGGCCAACTGTTAATTTGAGTCGGTGAAGGAGAGGCAGATTGAGAAGTGTGATTTGCTGTGCCAACAGTCACAGAGGTGAACGGGAATTGTGACAGCTCCAGCCTCGTCAACATGGTCATCTGTTATTTTGGCCCAAACATCAGAGTGCTGACTATGAATATAACAATACACTTGGCTCACAGTTTGGCTGGAAATCCAGTGGACCAGGGTTTCTCAACTATGGAGTCCAGGGGCCCCTCATGGGGTAACAGATGGGGTCACAAATATATATTTTAAGACTAATAGTTTTTGTGTATTTTTAAATGAAAGAGCTCCAACACATGCTTCAGTAAACAGAATGTAAATATATATAATATGTAATGTGACATCACAACATGAAAACTCTGAACTCTGAACTGCTGGAGTCATTAGAAATTTGAAAATGGTTTTGTGAGCCACAGAAAATAAAATATAATCAGCAATTTGCATGTGAAAAAGCTGTTGTCTGTCCACTAGAATGTGTATACATCAAATATATATATATAACAGAATGTACTTGCAAACTGTTCACTGTCAACCATGTTTAATTTGTTTTCTCTACGACATGCTCTCCTGGCAACTAAAAAATGATGGTATGGTATTCATTATTGGTAAGTACTTAGAAAGGAAAAGTTCAAAATTTTTAGAAAATAAGATCATTTGCTTTATTGCAATATTTATATGGTGCACTCCGAATGGTCAAAGAGTGTGGAACAATGGACACTCCTTGCCCTTGATGGTTGCCATTTTGGCTACATGGTAAAAGGACAGGGACAACCAGCATCCTGAAAATGGCGGCTGAGGAATCTGCTGAAGCTGTCAGGTGACAATATATAAAAGTAAGTTGTACATGTGTTTTATATGTGTGCCTATTTTGGCAGTCAAATGTTGGCACTGATGCTCCGCTTGAAGATGAAGAAAAACAGGTGAAATTTAGTGATTGTCCGAAAAGTGCACAAAGTTAATACTCGAACTGAGACAACACCACCCTGCCGAAATTAATGCAGTATGCCAGTGGTACATAGACATTAGAGTTTGTAGACATGTTTGAATTAGGACACAGCATTACATTAGAAACTCAAACTCAATACCTCAAAATACAGCAGGTATTAGCTTAGCATAAAAACTGGAAGTAGGAGACAACTAACAGACCTCTGAAGCACCTCTAATGCTCTGTAATTAACATGTTATCTTCTTTTTAGATAGATTATATAAAAAAACTGAATCCAAAAAAAGAAGAGAAGTTGTGGATTTACGGGGCATGTGAATTAAGACAAGTCAAGCCAAGTCCATTAAATTTTAATAGCCCAATACCAAAAATTTGCCTGAAGGGGTTTTACTAACTGTACAGCATATGATGCCCTTTATCCTTGGTTGCTAAATTTAGAGGAACTCTATCAAAAACAGGGAAAAATGGAAGATTCCTCTTCCAGGACTGACAGACATACAACAAATGTGTGAGCAAATATATCAGCACAGTAAAATAGCATTAAATAGACAATGAAGATGACACAATTATAGATAGATTGCAAACAAATATATAACACTGATTCAGATTCAGATGTTGAGAAACTTCCAGCTGCTGCCAAACAAATAGTTAATTAGTCTTCACTAATTATTCTAGCTAAGCTAACCTTCCCCTGATACCTTTTGCAGAATAAATTGGTTCTTTGTGCGTCTGAGGAGCCTTGTTTTGTGTCAGTGTGTGGTAAATGTTTGTATGAGGTGAGGACCAGCAATTATGTTTCCTCCACTGGTATGCAGTCAGACACAGAAGGTCTCCTCATTATTGTGACAAATAAATACACATGGCCAAAGGTCCATAATGACAATTTAACATTTGGTTTTTGAGTGCTGCAAGTGTGTATCCCATAGTGCAGCTTTTGCCATTCTCAAATTTGAACATCACTAAATAAAAACACATTATGATGCCTGTCATCATTTTATCACAAACAATCGTAACAAGCACATTGTTTTGACAAGGAAGTTCAGAAATATCAGGCTCTTTAAACATGGGGTCCTTGACAAACCACATCTCTTAAAACCCCTCGTCTCCAAAGAGATTAACAACCTCTCCACTCCTGAGTGACACATTACCAATTTCGATCATGCCTCCTTAAAGTAAGAGAAATTGAAGGTCGCTTTCTACTAAAGTACCATTTAATCTCACCAGACAAAAGAGGAAGACTGTGCTTAGATGAAGTATTGTACCATCTTGATTATCCACCCAAAGCTTAGATGTTCTCTCCCCTTGTGCTACTGAATTAAATCCACAGCAGGTGAACTCTATCTCACTCCTAATTAAGAGTGTGTGTCCATGTGTGATATTGTTTCTCATTTCATAACCCCAATCAACTCAGCAAAAAAAAAAAAAAAAAAAAAAAGCAAGGAGACGAGGACTGAGGGTGGAAATGTTTCTTTGCTTGGCCCTATCTGTTTGTTGAATTGTGTGATGTTAGATGTATTTTTTTGTGCTGCCATACACAGACTACACTTAAACTGTCCAACAATGCAGGTATTTTCCTTGCAGTTGTAGATAGCACGTACATTTTGTTGAAATAACAGCATTAAATGTTTGTTCTTTTTCACTGTTTCATTGTGAATACTTCACTGTTTCTTTTGTTACTCACAGAACTGCTTAGAGGTCAAAGACCCATGACCCGGGGTCTTTCTGCAGCGTCAGGCTCCTGGCCAGCAGGGGCAAATGGCAGTAAAACCAAAATGCATTCATATTCTACATAGATGAGTGCAGCAGAAGTGAGTCTCTAGCTGTGTTATATAAGTTTGTAATCTTCTGCTTACTGAAATATATTTGGTTTACTGAACATACTTTAAAAGGAACAGAGAACAAAGACTGACAAACATTTGCTGTCATCAATCTGTATGTTTATCTGTGATTAACAAAAACACATGTACTGTAAGGTAATGGCTAAGTAATGCCAAGTGATTTTTACTTTGGCTGAAGATTAAAATTGTTTCTGGAACATGCACACAGAATTCATATCAGTGCACGCAGAGAAATGCACAAACAAAATCTATTGTCTCCCTGGTGATGTCATTTTAACGCGTTGGGTGTTTGACTGTGCTGGGATGGCGATTGGCAGCATCTCAAGATGGCTGTGAGGCTTCTCTCACTGCCATGCTTTATGGTTAAGAAGCCAGCAAATTGGGAAAGTGTCTTTATCTAATTAGAAAATACATTCCTTTAGCAGGCAGTCCCCTAGGCAGAATCATCATTATTTAAGCTAGCTGGCCTTGAGAGAAGCAGCAAGCGGCATTCAGATACATATCTAATGCTCACAAAATGAAATGACAATGTGCAGAGGATATGCTCATCATAGAATTATTGGATTTTTTTTATTCTTCTTTTGCCTTCTTTCCCTCCAAATATAATGCTCTCATTTTCTATCACCCCTCTTAGTCTCCTTAGTCACCCAAATCTCTATTGTATATTAAAAGGCTAAGTAATAATTATCTTAGAGCCTTTTCATTAGACAATTTTCATGCTGTGGTGAAAATGGTCTTGCAGATTGTCTCAGTGTGTTGTTCCTCCATATTAATGCATTAGGATTGGTGCAGCGAGTGCAATCACCAGAGGAAATTGGTCTTAACCCCTTTAGGCTGTGCTGCTGTACATATACCAGAATAATAGGCATCATATCTTGAGCTGTAATTATGTGATATTTTCTAGTATCAAAATCTAATTCACAGCAACACAACTGAAGCACATTTTAATGCAGGTCATGCATGCCAAAGGCAAAGAGACCTAATGGACAGATGCTGACTCAGACTGAGGGCTATGCAGCATCGTCTCATCTAAACAACAAAATACGCACCATACGGAGCTTTGAGTTAAAGTCTTTGCACAATGCACATGGCTGCAATGTTTCTTGATTTTGTTCTGTAAAATGTGTGTGTGTGCATGTGTGTCTTTGTAATGCCCACTTTGAAGTTTATGTTTGTACAGTGAACAGACTTTCGGTATCTTAGCCTACTGTGAGCCCTCCTATCGCCCAGCACTGTTAATGAGGCCTCTGGGAATGGACACGGAGGTGTGTGTCAACACATAAAATTCTTTAAAGTGTATGTGTGCATAAGAGAGAGAGAGAGAGAGAGAGAGAGAGAGAGAGAGAGAGAGAGAGAGAGAGAGAGAGAGAGAGAGAGAGAGAGAGAGAGAAGAGAGAGAGAGAGAGAGAGAGAGAGAGAGAGAGAGAGAGAGAGAGATCATGGGCTGATTTTAGGTACTTTTGAAATAGTGTCCCTCCAAAACTGGAAAGAATGATCATCATCCATATCGGCATTTCTTCAAGTGTAAATATATGTGCCTGCATAAATTCTCTCTCATCTTAACCCTAAACCCTTCAACCCAATTCTATATATTAAAAGCTCTTAGCCATGAAACCAACCCAACGAGGCTGAAAAAACGAAACACTGTACTAAAACTAGTATCAGTAAATCAGTAAATGTCTCCTCTATATCAACTTTAACTCACATTCCTCTATCGATCTTTTCATCCCCTTTCATACTGTTGTAAGCCCGGTTGTCATTCCTTAGTTTAAATCCTAAAGGCAGCATTTCACAGCATCAGCAGTCCCTTTAGACTTAACCAGTCTCTGACACGTACACAGCAAATCACTTATTTGAGACACTGTTGAGGAAGAGAGCGGTGGTGGTTTCTGTTTATCTGTATACAGGAAAGTGAAAATTTGCTCATGAATATAAGGGAGAATAAAATGTGCAGGAAATAAGGGGGCAGGAGAAGAAGTGATGGCCTTTAACAGGAAAAAAATGTGTCTTCAACTTTTCAACATGCTGTGAATACACTGTAGTTGAGATTCTTTCATCACCAAAAACAAAGGTCATGAACAAGTTATTCTTTTCCAAATGTGTTTGAAATGTCAGACATGTGAATGCTGGTGTACACCTAAGGTTTTTAAAGTGGAGAGCTGAAGGAGAGGGCAGAGAGGGAGAGACGTGAAAGCAAAGATACTGCAGGATGTGAGAAAGGACAAAATGTAGTTGTCTCGACATTGCATGAGGAACTTGACAAAAGCCCTGGTGTGTACTGTATGAATGCGTGCAGGCATTCTTCAGATTTATTTGGTAAAATCATGTCATTTCACGGTTGAAAAACCTTTCAGTTTGCTTTAGTCTTCGAAAGTGATTCCTCTTCTCTGGATGCAATGAAAATGCTTGAAGTGAAAGTGCTCTAAATGTTTCTGTAAATCTGCAGCAAGAATTTAAAAGTGTGAGATAAGATGTTTCATTGAAAAGCAAAGAGGCAGAAAAAGACAGGCGTATAAAACATATGTAGTATCTAAAAATAATATCAAGTAACCTCTTCATGCTGTGGGTGATAATGTAAAAGGATTTCCATGATAACAGGCTCAGACAGCTTGTGTACAATGAGCTATATAATTTACTGAAAATGAACTTAAATCCAGATTTTCTTTAAAGAATTGATTAAAATCTTTTTTGTCTGTCCATAATAGAATTAACATGCAAGGAAAATTAATTATGCATTGCCATGATTGAGTTTTTGCTTTTAATCATGACAATTTCAGGCTTGACGAAGCTTAGATTGGCCAATTTAAGAAGAGGTTAATGGGTTCTTATTATGGTTAGATTTCTCATTGCACAGTGACTGTGCCTGAACAACAAGGAGAGCTCGAGTGACCATCTATCTGATAGAAAGGCTACTGTAAAACTAATTTTTATTGCAAAGAACACTACATTATCTTCCTCAGAATACAGAAACAGGAAATGATTTAAGACTGTTAAGGTTAATGGATTTAAAGTGTTGCTTATCCCAGAGGATTCCCATAAGGTCTGGTTCAGATTATGGGGGTTGTGTTTTACTTGTGTAAAAAATAATTATCAGAACCTTATGTTAGCTCTTTTAGAAGGTAGTAATTGTGCTATAAAACATGACATTTTGTAGCGCATAAAACAGTCCAGTTTCTAAAAGAACACAAGCACAGGTTACAACTTTAACTCAGAAAAGTTTGGTTCTTTTTATCAATAAATGCACATTTGCAATGTTTGAAATTAGAACACATGGAGATTTATACACAATTATTGCAGTCATAACTTTGTTGATAAATTATGTTCTAGTACAAGGAAAGCCAAATGTTCAGAGATTATTCAACATTTTGCTGGCTGCTTTGTCTAATTTGGTGTTCAAGACTAGATTGATATCCATAAGGCTTGTCATTCGGGATTGTTATTGGATTGTACATGTGTTTTTTATTAGAAAAAAAAGTTTCTGGAGTTAGAGATACAGTAGTAATGTGTGCCATCCTGTTTCTTGTTTGCTGTAAATAGGTTTGGAGAGAAACTTAATGCAGCCCACGTTTTTATCAACGTAATTGGAAGATGTTTTAATGAACATGTGTGTTTACAAAATTCTAAGTTGGGTAAATATTGTTCTTGCATGCTGAAAAGTGAAAAAAGCCTACAGCCAGGATATGTTCTACTTTACTTTATTAACATTTAACTGAAACCACCAAAGTGCATTTGTTTACAAAGTCAGACCCAGGTCTGCTCTGGTATCAAAGTCTTGCTTTTTGTACACTGACCCTAACCCTCTGCCTACAATTTGTGTGTGATACAAAAAAATACTGGAAAAGACATTTTCCACTGAACATCCATGCTTTAATTCTTTCTAGGAAACGGGTTGTTGTAAGATATAAATAGTCTTATAAGACAAAACTATACCATCTGTTCTACAAATGCAGCAGGAACAGTACTTACATTTGAAGTTAATGTTTGGTCTGCTGTTTTGTAGTTTGTTTGTTTTTTCATCATTTCCAGATATAGCCATAAGCTTCAGAAAGAGTTAAATCTGCACTGATGAAGGAACACTACAAGTCAGTGAGGATAATGAGCAAACATGCTCAGGATTTCTACTTAGCACGCTGAATTTCACTCCTGCATGCTTACAATTCAGGTATCTGGACACACTAACATACTACAGTATGTCCGAAACCTGCTAATGGCTACTAGCAGCAATGCATCAGCCCTGCAGACCAAAGCGGTTTGAACTGAGCGACTAACAGACTTGCATCCAAAACTTAACTAACGTAACTCTGTGCTCTTGAGGCTAATAACTCTGTGTGATTAATTGCTTTGGGGAATGATAAAATATGTACATCCCAGCTGTAAACACTGCAGGTACCTGCAGTTAAAAGTTGTTGAAAGTCGCATTTCTTTGTCAGCTAAATCAGCATCCTTTACAACCCTAAATAGCATTGGGATCAAATGGTGCATGTAATAATCACAAACCTTTTATTAAAGTGTATTTCACTCATAATGTTGATTGTTTCTGCTCCCTCTTCTGCCATAATCTCCTCCTGTTATAACTGTAATTGAGGCATCTGTTGGCCTGTGCATCATGTATTGTAAGGTCCATATCACAGTTATATGTGTTTGTTTCCCATACTTACAGTCACATATCTACTAGTCCTAATAAACAGTCATAAATCTTGTCTCTCTTTCTATAAATTGCTTACTTGTAAGGCAGAAACAGACTTTTCTCATTGTGTCCACACACACACACACACACACACACACACACACACACACACAGACACACACACACACACACACACACACACACACACACACACACACAGATGCTTGTTTGGTTTATTTCATTATCACCATCATGATCGTCAGCTTTTTCAAAATATTTCGCTGTGTGCTCACACGGCCCACAACAAAACATCCACCACTCTGGAGTGATACGGTCACTTCGTGATAGAGATTACACCACAATTCGCCAGTTTATCAAATTAGTTTATTTAAGTAATCTACAAATCTACAAAAACATTTTGAAGAGACATGAAAACATTTGACATCCAACATCTGGACCTAGGTAACAGATTTAGTTTCAACAAGACAGTCCTGTTTGAAAATGAATCATGTGGAAACTTTAACTGCAACATTTTGTAGTAAGTAATTGACTGACGCTCAAACATGGAGACAAATCTCTCCTCTCCTACTTCTGTAATAAAGCTATGATTTATATGCAAGTGGCTTATGTCACATGGCATTCAGAGTGTATCTAGCTTCTGTATTGTGATGTATTTTTAATATTTTGGCCTTAAGATTTCATTGAGCCTTTTAAAAGTAGCCCTGGTTTAGCACATATGAATCAACACAGAGCCGTGTGGTGAGATTTTATCCTTTTAACCTTTATTGAAACATGTAATATTATTGAGACACGAGGTCTCATTCTCAAGAGAGACGTGGTCAAGATGCAGAGCAGTAGCGGACTTTTGACCTCCACCCCCACAACTTCCCCACCGGCATTGTTAGAGAAGGAGTAGGAGGACAGACAAATTAATAAATTGGAACACAAACACACTTTTGAAAATGTAAACAAAGCTTTTGCCTGCTGAGAAACCATCACACACACCTCTGACCCATAATAACACTTGTGCAGCCACTAGCTAATGGTCAAGTGTGGTTTTATGCAAAATAAATATTTTGAAATATTTTAGTGTTTCACAGGAAGAGGAAAGAGAAGAGATTTTTTTATTTTTGTCATATTAAAATATAACTGAACATTTAAAGGTCCAGTGTGTATGGTTTGGGGGGCTCTATTTACAGGATGTGACAGAAATGGAATAAAAAATTCATAACTTAAAATTAGAATATATATGTTTGTGTTACCTTGTGTGTGTTTTGCATTTTCCCTGCATTTTGTGGCCACAGTATTGTTACTTTAATTGTTATAATTAGCTCATTGTTTTTCCTTTCTATCAAACTGATTTCCATTGCTTTTTCCATCAACTCTGTTTCCTGCTGCAGGAGGACATTGATCAAAAACACTTTACACAACATTTCACAAACAGGATCATCTTAATGCAAGGACAATTCAGGTAAAGGGAGCACAAGAGGGAAAGAATAGTTTCTGTTGTGTTTTCGAACAGCCAAAGAAAAAATTTCAATCACAAAGGTTGTTGTGCCGACTACAAAGAGCTCCATAGAAACCTGATAACAAGAGGTAGGATAGCGGCTGTAAGCTCCATTTCAAGGTTCATTATTGCTGTTCAGATATGAACACAGTAGCACTTTAAAACTTGTAGGTGCAGTCACGGTCTAATTGGCAGTAAAGTATTTCGTTCTTATTTATTTATCTATTTATTCACTGACTTAGACTTTTGGGGTCAGTGGAGCACAAAATTGCTGTGCAAATATATATTATTCACTACATGGCAGATTTATTGTCTCCATAGAAACTGGTCTCCATTTTCTGTCGTTAAAGCAATTACCAGACAATAAGGTCAAGAGCAAATGTTGGGTAGAAGTGAAAAAGAGTCATGTTTAAATAACGGCAAGTTAAAATGAGGGAGAAAGAGAACAACACAATGGATTTTCACAAAGTGAATGCAGTTCATTTGTCTCACAAATATCAACAAATCCAGAGAAATAGAAGCACACAAATACAGTACAGAGGCTGAGAGGCAATGCTTGCTTTAGACTGAGTGATCAGCTGAGCATTAAAGTAAAGGCAGCTTGCATAACTGCATCTGAGATGACATTTCAGCTCCAGCTGTCTTTCTATTAACTTAGTCCAGTGTGGATGTAGAAGTGTGCTCATTTTATTTTTTGTGATTGAGATTGTAAACACATCACAAATGCTTCCCAGATGAGATAACTGCAATTTACTGGTGCTACTTAACTGCTAACATATTCTCTATCACATAAATATCCTGTTTTTAAATGCCACTTCCACTCATTTTTAGCTGTGCCAGCTGTGTGGATCAAACATTTCTGTCAGTCTGTCAATTGAACATTGAATGGATTGCAATGAAAATTTCAAAAGACTGGATTTGTCTGATCACAAGTCACAGCAACCATGGTGTCCAAATTCTCCAGCGGTGGCGTTGTTACCTTAGACCACCAGGTGGAGAGAGGGACCTTTGAGATCCTGAAAAAGTGCAACAAAGTCAACCTCTGTCTATGATTCACTCGTGACGAAATTTCCAAAACCTTCCAGCTAAACCAGAACATGAAGAACTTCAGCCAGAGTTTCAAATGAATCATGCTGACTTTGAAGATAACTATCAATAACTATTTGGTGCAATCGTTCATGTTCTCCTCAGGAGGAATTGTAATAACTCTGTTGATCACCTCAATTTACCTTTACCACTATCATCAATTTAAACATTTTCTTTGTTCAATAAAGCATGCTAGACTATGTCGTTATCACAACAAGCCATACAAATAGGTTGGTGACGCCTCGACCAACAAATCCAATCTGATGATTTGCAAATAGCAGAGAATCTATCTTTAAGATCTGAGAGTCTGATTTGCCTGCAGTCCTTAAGCCGGGCTCAGACAACAGGAGTTTGAGGCCGATTTACCTTAGATTCACCCTTCTTGACAGAATCTGATCTGGGAGCAGTAAGGTATGTACAGATCCCATCTCCTGACTGCTTGTAGACTCATCACACATCAGTAATATCACACATTTTTCATAATTAGGATTTACATCAGTTCCCACTTAGTTGGTCTATGAATGGCAATGAGAGAAACAAATCTACAAGGAGTTGGCACAGCTGATGTGTTGTCATCTAGCTAGCATACTATTGTTGACATATTAAAACAGTTAAAAAAAACTCACCTCAAGTGTTTACAGCGTCACCCCAAACATTTTCTCATCCAGACTTAAAGCAAGTTGTTGCACCATCTCAGTCTCCCTTTTGTTACATCTGCTACTCCATGACACTACCTTACGTGAGGTGGTGCCATTGACAGTATTAGTAATGGACAGAGCTTTCTGGGTTTGTGAAGTTAAGCCAATGCGTTGTTGTCTTAAACCTGAATCCTGTCTAATTGGCAGCTCCATTAGCTGCAAAGAAAAAGTCTGATTGCACTGAGCCCTTGATTTATTACATCAGTAAAGAGTTGCCTCAAGAGTTTATGGTCTCAGTCTTAAGGTTCAAGCTTTCTTCCAGACAGCAATTTGTTCATTTTGTAAATCATCATTGTAAATCATGGTCCCATTTAGAGTAAAAAGACAATAAAACAGGATATGCTTTAGGCTGTGGGTACTTCTTGATTGACAAGTCATTCTTAGTGAGTCCATCCAGTGCAACACACTAGGTTCACTAAACCCGAACACAAACTGTGCAAAACAATGCTGTGCTGATCAAATATGAATCAAGATTATGTTACTACCCTTTTCTCATATTTAGTGTTTTCAGAAACATGTTTTAATGTACTGCTTAGATTTAATAAAAGAACATTTGTAACCAGGCACATCGCCAGCTTTTCCTACTTGGAAACAGAGGTTGACAAAATTCAGATCAAACTGTCAAACATGAATCAAGATTATGTTAGTGCGTTGACTTTTTCTCACCTCAAATGTTTTAAAGAAACACATTTTACAACTGTAGCTGTAAGACAAACATGTTTATAACTAGGCAGGCAGACATTTTTTCATGCTTGAAAACCAAGTACAGCTCAACTTGCACTTCACCCACCAGCTCCATAAAGCTCAAAACAGCTGTCCACAACCAGCAGGTGATGTCACTGTGGGTTTACACTCAGGTGGTGCATTGCTACCTATGGTGCAATTGTCTTAATATTGTAGTATGATGTGCCTTTATTTTTTAATCTTGTAGTGTGTTTATTCAAGATCTGAAAGAAGTTTCTTGTTATATACGTGATACAACATTATTTATAGGCTAGCTACAGACTGACACACAGGAAGTGTGTCTGACTGACCAGAACTTACCAGTAACTTCTTTAATCTCTCTCTTTTTTCTTCTCATCTCTGTATGTATATGAAGGAGATAAAAACCAGAATACTTGGCTCAAGCTGAAACATTTTCAACTCACATTGACTTCACCTCAGTTTGCACAGCCCTGGGCAAACTAGCATCTACTCATGCCCAATCTCTTTAAAAACTATCTTTCTATTGACTTATGAGAATACAATTGTGCCACATTTAAGATTTGTCTTACATTCAGTCTGAGCATAGTTATTTCACATTTACAATGGTAGAAGTTATTGGATTATTGGATTAAATGTGACGTCATTTACAATGACCTTTTTTGATTTTTGTGTATTAGAGATGTGTAAGGAGATGTGTAAGAGAAGGGAAGATCAACTCTGCATTTATACAACATGCACCTATGACCATTAAGCTGTGGGGACAGTCTCATCTATCTGCTAAATATTATGAACTATTGTATCAAGTAATATTCTTTCTGACTCGCTTGATCTGTATCACAGAAACATTTTCCATTATACTTCAAAAAGATTGTATATTTAATGATTTTAAAGGTAAATTAACTAAAACTCTTAGACCTTGTCAGCAACTGCTCCGTTTATATATTAGTCGATACTTTATGTGTGAAATTTAACATTTACTGCATTTTAAAGAAAAATAATGGGAAAGGCTATCAAATGCTACCTTTGATCTCTCAGAAGCAACTTGCAAGTAGATGGTAGAAAAAAAATATTAATAATAATCCTGTGACTTCTAGAAATGTAGCAGATTAAAAAGAAAACCCACAGATACACTTTCACCTGGCCTAAAGTGTGCACTACAGTAAATACCTGCATAACAAAGGGCTTCCAAAATGCTTCTCTCTGCAGCTCTATGTCGTGTCGTGACAGATAGCTCTACTATCTGTCAAAGAAGCCCTAAAAACAGCCAGAGCACGAGGACAATCATCTGTACTCATCCTTCTCGACTTATCGGCTGCCTTCAATACAGTCAATCACGACATACTCTTAACCACACTCGCTAACATGGGCATTACAGGCTCTGCCCACTCTTGGCTCGAGTCCTACCTGGCTGGACGCTCCTTTAATGTGTCTTGGCAAGGTCGTCTGTCATCGACTCATACCCTCTCCACGGGGGTGCCGCAGGGGTCGGTGCTGGGTCCCCTCCTGTTTGCCATCTACACCACCTCGCTGTCCCATGTTATCCGCTCACACGGCTTCTCCTACCACTGCTACGCCGACGACACACAGTCGTTCCAGCCGGACGACACCACAGTCTCCGCACGCATCTCCACCTGTCTCTCTGATCTGTCAACCTGGATGAAAGACCCCCATCTCCAGCTTAATCTGTCAAAAACCGAACTCCCGGTCATCCCTGCCCATGAGTCACTCTGCCATGACTTCAACCTGAAATTTGGCACCGTCACTATCACCCCTAAGCATGCTACAAAAAACCTAGGCGTGCTACTAGATGATCGTCTTTCTCTCTCTGAGCACATTTCCTCCATAGCGAGGTCATGTCGCTATGCTCTGTACAATATTAGAAAAATCAGACCGTACCTGACCCAATATGCCGCTCAGCTCCTGATTCAGGCTACAGTCATCTCCCGCCTTGATTACTGCAACTCGCTCTTGGCTGGCCTACCTGCTTGCGCGATCAAACCTTTGCAAATGGTCCAGAATGCCGCAGCGCGACTGGTTTTCAATCAACCTAAAAGGTCACATGTCACCCCCCTCTTCAGCGACCTGCACTGGCTGCCTGTAGCTGCCAGAGTTAAACACAAAGCTCTGACGCTAGCCTACAAAACCATCACAGGATCTGCCCCTGCCTATCTCAGCGTCTTAATCAAGGCTCACGTCCCGACCAGGGCGTTACGCTCAGCCGTCCCCAAATGGTGGAATGACCGACCAACGGCCACAAGAACAGCAACATCCCTTTCTACCTTTAAAAAACTTCTAAAAACCTTTCTGTTTCGAGAATGCTTCCCTGCCTAACAAAACTAACAAAACTAACAAACTACTCTGTGCTCCTTTACACCTTTCTCAGCTTATGTCCTCCTCTGTAAGTCGCTTTGGATAAAAGCGTCTGCTAAATGCAATGTAATGTAATGTAATGTAATGTAATGTAATGTAATGTAATGCACAACAACAACAAGCCCTCCCCTCCAAATAAACTGTTAATTTAAAAAAAAACGCTCACGTGTATCTGCAGGTCGTCTGCGGGACGTCCGAACCGTTGTTGTAACTTTTTTAAGGGCTAGTTTGTTGTTTACATGCAGATGAGCGAGAGAGAAGGCGAGACGCTTCAGTAATTATGTAAAGACACGTGGTGGCCATAGATACTGTAGATACTGTAATTAATCGATCAGCTGTTCCTGGAGTAAACAAAGGTAGCTGTCCAGGTGGAAGCGGCATTTAAAAAACACGAGAAAAACTCAAACGCTCTCTAAAAACAACATTGCTATAGAGATCAGGACTCCACAGAGTTAAAGCGAAGAAAACAAAAACGAACAAAAGAGAAAAAAGTCAAAAGGTCAAAAAGCAACCTCAAAGGCTAGAACAGTTTTGAGAATAGATTAATGGTGATATTTTTTTTATCGCCCGATAAGAGTCTCACGTTAACGCAGCACGTTAACACCGATAACGGCTCACCACTAGTAAAGACAGAACAACCTAGATGTTGTTGATTTGGTGAATGGTGACATGTTAGATATAAACACCTTCAATTTAATTTCAGTTCATGAACACGCTCAAATCATACGGCTACTGTATAGTGTGCAGTACTCAAACCAGCTGCATTTTCCGCTCTGTGATCTGTGACACTGGGAGACCAAAAAGCCCATTACTGTAAGCGCAAACGAAAGGTTGAGCAACAAGAATGCTAATGAGGTGTGTAAGCTACGTCATCTCCAGGTAGAACAACTTTAGAGAACTCTTTGAGAGAAGCGCCATCTCCTGGTTATACCCTGTAATCACATCAATGGGTGGAGTTACAGTAAAAAATAGACACGCCCAGGAGAAGGAGGAGGGTCACTCCGGTCACGGTACTTAGCAGACAGCTGGCTGAAAGTCAGCTGGGACACGGCTGCCATTCAGCTGGCGTTCAGCTTGAACCGGAACTTTTTATGAAGGTAGATTAGTGCCATATATCTGAAGAAGAGCAGACTATGATTTGCACTTGTAAAACCCGTAATTCGCAACTTGTGAACGCGGATCTCAGAGTTTGTAAGTGTAACTTCAGATCCACACATCTGCAAAAAGCAAACTGCAAGCATATTTCACAACTTGTGAAAGCGCGTCTTCGAATTTGCACTTGTAACTTCAGATCTGCAAAGCTGCACAACATGATTTGCATGCGCAGGTTCCTATTTGCTCGCTCAGTTGCGTCATCCTTCTCACGTGAATTTTGGCACGATTCTCTCGGATGGATTTGAAGGAAACGATTTGCGCGCAGAGACCAGGAATGCCTGTTTTACCACTCTTGTCCAAAAGGTGGCAGTGTGGTTATTGGCCATGCAAACAACAACAGTGTAAACCATAATGTTACTTACACGTTGTTGAACACTTCTCTCCATGTTCTCATGGCGCCGTGTCGTAGACCAAGAGTCATGGCCAGCCACCCACCACCACCACTGAGCCGTTTATTAAGTCCATTTTAAGATTCTCCACAAGATTTACCCTACAAATGTTAATATTTCAAAATATACTGACATAGACCTAGATTTACATTGCTCTTTTTGTAATAGGGAAGATGAAACACTTGTACATTTATTTTTTGAGTGCGATACTGTTAAGAAATTTCTAATAGACCTTAGTTTTCACCTTTTTGCACAACAGGGCCATTATGTCTTCACTCTCAAAGACATCTTCTTTTATTATGAGAACTCTACAGATTCATCATTTGAATTTTTAGTTAACCTTTATGTTCTACAAGCCAAATTTTTCATTCATAAACAGAAATGGCAAAAGAATCAACCTCTCTTTGATATTTTTATTTTAGAAATTTCCTCTCTTCTCAAATCTCTTAAACTTGTACATAATAAGAAAAACACAAAGCTTCTAAATGTTCTTTAAGATATATTCCTCTTGTTCTTTTACTGACTTTATCTTGATGCAATGATCAGCAATTTCTGTTCTACCTGTCACTTGTCATTGTAATACTCTGTCTTATTGCAATAAAAAAAAAAAAAAAAACTGAGCCGTTTATTGATATATTATCCAATAACCACACTGCCACCTTTTGGACAAGAGTGGTAAAACAGGCATTCCTGGTCTCTGCGCGCAAATCGTTTCCTTCAAATCCATCCGAGAGAATCGTGCCAAAATTCACGTGAGAAGGATGACGCAACTGAGCGAGCAAATAGGAACCTGCGCATGCAAATCATGTTGTGCAGCTTTGCAGATCTGAAGTTACAAGTGCAAATTCGAAGATGCGCTTTCACAAGTTGTGAAATATGCTTGCAGTTTGCTTTTTGCAGATGTGTGGATCTGAAGTTACACTTACAAACTCTGAGATCCGCGTTCACAAGTTGCGAATTACGGGTTTTACAAGTGCAAATCATAGTCTGCTCTTCTTCAGATATATGGCACTAATCTACCTTCATAACTTTTAAGTTGCTACTACTGTATGTATTTTCAGTTCTGCTTTCGAAGAGAAGGCTGTTATGAATAAGAAGAGTTTGTGAATCTATATTCAATATTTATCGAAGCCTCATTTGAAGCATTTTGTGTGAAAAAGTATTGGACTTTGGTCAAACTGCAATGCCTCTCTAGGTTCAAATGTAAACAGTTATATACAATGTACTGTACACATCTTTAATTAAGTGTGTTTATAAAAAAAAATGGACAAATGGAACAGGACTGAAGTTTCTCATTCATTCATGTAAAGGTCAGACTTGTATTTTAAAAAAGATTTATTAGAATTACTTCAGTAAAACAGCCTGCTTTCAGTTATTTTGCGGCATACAATAATGTTGAAATCTACACAGTTTGAAGTTTGACAGTTATTCCAATTCCCAGCCTGTTTATGAGTATGAAAATTACTGTTGTGTAGCTGAAATGATAAACTGTGTGATGATAAACTGTCATAAGAGTTTATAGATGTATTATAGTTTTAATATACATAATGAATATTTATTATCTGGTTGTTGTTTCCCTTTCCCTGCAGAGCTGCCCCTCCAAACCATGATCAGAGCTGAACCAAGACTTTAATCGTAACCCAACATATGTAAGAACTGCATTTATTTTAGATCTTATATTTATAAAGCCTGAAGATGTACCTAAATTGACACACTAATTTAGAGGATTTCGATGTCCATGTAATCAAAATCTGACATCTTAACAATGCAGTGTTCATTTTAACAACACCAGATTTGACTGGACTTTACTGTTGGATTCTTCTGAATGTTTTCTTGCATACGAAGCCAATTCTGTTCTGGCCAGTCTTACAAATAGAGCTCTTTATTTCATTCAGTTTCACTCTACACACTGTTATGACCCTGGGTCATATTTGTTTTTATGTGACTGATCTCTCTCTCTCTCTCTCCTCCCGTTAGAGTGTGTATGTGTGTATGCGTATGAATGTGTGTGCAAGGGTAATGAGAAACAGGCGGTGCCTTTTGATTGGTCTATTCAAAGCGATTGTTGCCTCTAAATTGGCCCAATGGATGATATCAGGCTCTTTAAAACACCCCAGCTGCCTGAAACCTGCTCCTTCACCTCTACCACAGTACGGCAACAACAAGGCAGCAGCTAGTGCTGTGTGCTATCAGTGTTCCGTGTAAGTATAGTAGAAGTATCCTGACCTGAAAAGTTTGTGCAGATTTGTGTTTTGAATTAAGTAACTGTAAGCTGTAAACAGCGCAATGTAAATATAGCAAACTTATAAACAATCTCAGAGTGAGAAGCTGTTTATGGTTGTTTTTGAACATTTAGTTTATGAGATTAGAGACATGTCATCTTGTCGAGTTTGTTTATGTCAGGGTTTCATTATCAAAGTTTTGTATGTTGTTTTGGACTCATCTCTGAAGTTTTAATAAGACATTTTTTTACTCTTTTTTTTTTATTATTCAGGCTGTGCAGCTGGACTTTTTTGTGAGTGGGAAGTGTTATGTCTACGTTTCTCCTAGACAGGGGACACAACAACAGGTACATAATGCCAGTCTCAAAAATAGTTACACCTGTACATGCAACCCTTACCAGACAAGAATCTCAGTATTGGATCAGATTCTGCAAAGCCCTCGGTTTTATATAATGACAAGGTGTTTTGACATCCAGTTCTCACTTTCTGTAATATTTGCACATGGCAAAGCAATAAGCCCCAAGCGGTTTGTTTGGGGGTTGGTTATGGTTCGTGGTTATTGATATTTATAAAACTGTTACTACATACCTGGTAAGGTTTGATGTAATAAACACACACATTAGTAATAATTTATTGATAACAATAATTTTTACGCCAAGCAATGCTCTTCTGCGACATTTAGCAGAATGGTTGCCAAGCAATAGCATCGCACTCCATTTTGGTGATTTATTTATGCTTATGGTGTTTCAAAATCAATAGACAGATCTGTCTGCGTATACCAAGTCTCAAAAAACAGCAAGCGGACAACATAGTTTAACAATCCCAGCTTTGTTTCTCGACTTTTTCAGCTCTTCAGTTTCTCTCTCAGAAACTTCAGCGTGTCCTATTACTTTTTTATCTCTCTCCTCTACAAACAAAAGCTGACATTTTGAAACAATTTGTTTGGCGCTGTAATCAGCCATACATAATCAAGGACAAGAACATCCAGTTTGTATGTTTGATTAAACATTAAACGGGAACTTCACAGATTTTACACATCACAGTCTGTTCATGGGCCTTAGGGAGCACTACTGCACATTTGGGGACTACAGTAAGTTTTAAAATAACGTTTTTGGGGTTCTTTTTTGTGGTTCATGTGATACGCCATTTAGGGCTAAGTAAAGAAAGAAATAAATCTGCAAGACATAAGTTAGCTAACCAAACCTCTGTAGCCCGCTTCTCATCTCTGCTCTGATGATGGAGGGCAGGACAAAACAGAACAGAGGTTTAACCAGCTGTTTAACCAGCAGCTAACCAGCTGTGACTGCCGTACAGCTCAACACATGTTGCCTGTCATCGACAGTATTCATTGTTTACAGAACAAAAGAGGAACAACAGACGATTTAGCCAGAGTCACTTGGTAGCAGAATGGTTTTGGCACAAGTCACATAGAGGCAATTAAGTCCCACCCACACCAGAGAGGAAAACAATGCACTCTCACAATGGCTCTCCACTGACTTTGTATTGTGTGAAGGCACCTCCTTGTCATTATGGTCTAGTAGTAAACAACAGATGGCTAAAAGGTGCTGTGTGGTGAGATGCACTACAAACAGGGTAAAGAACCCAGAGCTAAAGTTTTATACGCTGCTGAACTAAAAATCTGTAATAAAAACATGTGTACAAAAGTATTTATTCAGTCAGACGTGAGGGAGCATCAGGAAGAATGATCAAATGATGATCTACTTCTGGATTCAGTCAAATAATTGTCTTTCACGTATGGTCATTCATTGGGTTCAGCTCTCCAAGAAAATCACGGCACACGATTTAAAAAAAGCATCTGGAGAAACACTATCTCCATACGAATAAGAGTGCAAACTATGTTATATTTGTACATGTGAATTCACAGGTGACACAAAATGATTGCTGCACAGCTACACACTTTACTACTCTGAACAAAACTTATCTGTAACTTACTTTAAATGCTGCAGAAACATTGTTTGGATGTTGTCGATATGTTAGCTAAGTTATTAAAGACACATTAACTAATCCACAGAATATCTGAGGGAGAAGGCATCATGATTTTCCCAGGTACATTTGATCTAAGACTATCAAATTAAAACCACTCTGTATCACATACTATTACGGCTTAAAGTAGAGAATCGATAAAATAAACTCTTTTACTTTTAAAAAAATGTTTTAAACATGACAGATTTCAAATATTTGTTATTTGTGTGTCCAATATTTTAGTCACTTTTACCAGCATCAATATGAACCATGAATTTACTTTCCCTTGTTTTTAAACTTCTAACAGACTATGAGCTTTTTACACTTTTACCACACTACAACATTCCTTTGACTTGCTGAGCCAACTACTGTTTCAGCCCATTGTTTTCTCCTCGGGTGGGTGTCGTTTTTAGAATATGATGCAAAGCGCTCTCTATGACCACTAACATTGCTGGCTGGAGGTTTTGCTGCATATCATACCTCTCTATTTCTTCCCCATTTTCTTTCTGCGTCCTCATTGTCACCATCCAAATCCAAATTTCACATTGTGCCTCTTTTAGAATGATGAGTAATTTTAGGTTACAGTTTTTGTTGACGATTTGCCTTCTGTCTACTGCATGTTTTCTAAATCCTCTACAACCTTAAGCCTTGTCGTTGTCTGTTTGTTTTGGAAGAGGAAATATAGATGAATGAAACTACAAGAACGCAGGACCAAGAGACAGACAGACAAAGCAAAAACCAAACAGACCACGAAATAAAATAGTGACTGATGATAAAAAATAGGGGTCAGGGAAATGTATCTGCTCACAAGCCATTCATTTCCCAATCTCCCATCTTTCACATCTGCTAAATCTCCCTCCATTACAGACCAGACGTACCTCCAGTGTGTGCAGCTTCTGTGTCATTTCCATCCAACACTTTTGCTCTTACCTCTGGTGTCACTGGAAAATGACAAAACTGGAACCACAGCAGAACTTTCTGTTCCACACACCACAAGCAGAAAATTGCCCTCTTTTCACTTTCTGGCTCTATTTCATCCAGCTGTGGCGGAGCTGTAGTATATGCAGGTTGATTCAATGAGATCCATGCCAGACCTTGTCAATTCTTTTCTGTGCCTCATATCCAATTGGGCAATTTATTCAGAATGTATAAGAGACATGGGAATAATGAGGTCAATAGTTTGCTTTTTTTTTTTTTTTTTTACAGAAATCATCTTGCCCTTGTCTGAATGACATTTTCTTTGAATCAAAATGATCTGTGGCAGAGAAGGATTAGACATCTTCCCCTGACTTTCCTTAAAATGTCTCTAATCCCACTTAATTCTGCACTGGCGCCTGCACTGAGGCTGCTATCCCTGTGTTGTTTACTTAGGTGTAGTTTATTCAGATATAGCACCTGCCATCCTATCACACCCACACAAATAAACCCAGAAACCACCTTCAGAAATACTTCTGCTATCTCTTTAATGCAAGCACTACTATTTATGGCCTTTGTCTTTTTGGCTGGATATGTGTTTATTTGTGCATGTTACTTTATGCCAATGTGTGTGCGTGTAGTGTCTATATATGAGCTATCTCATGAGAATGCAAATTAGAGAGCATTAGAACTTGAAGTGTTAGCTTACTTACAAATTTGAAAGGTATTCCAGCCTTTAAATAAGCCAAGGACAAGTCACCTACAATCGTCTTAAACCCAGTTTAAAAGTAACCTTATAAGTACAAACCTAACACTAAGCCAAAGTTACCTGATTTACTTTAATACACCTCTCTTTGCTATTTCAGCCTCAGGCTTTGATCAGTTTACAGCTTGACAAACTTGGACAGGGTCTTCTAGATTTGCAACTTTTTATTGAAATGATTCAATTGTATCCTGTGTGCAGCAGGAATTGTTCAAACACAGAGTGTAGAAATAAAATCCCTGAAACATTTGTACTGGCAGATATTTTGTCAGTTTAATACAGCATGTGAGTCACTAATGCCACAAGAAGACTAAATCAAATCAAATCAATTTTATTTGTATAGCCCAAAGTCACAAAGTACATTTGCCTCAGAGGGCTTTACAATCTGTACAGGGAGTGACACCCTCTGTCCTTAGACCCTCGGTTCCAGTGAGGAAAAACTTGCCCACAAAAACCCTTTTAACAGGGAAAAAATGTGGAAGAAACCTCAGGAAGAGCCACAGAGGAGGGATCCCTCTCCCAGGACGGACAGACGTGCAATGGATGTCACGTGTGCAGGACAAATTAACACAAAGATATTGTACAATTACAATGACTGATAAAATGACAATGAATCACAATGAATGATAAAGTGACCACAGTAGCAGATATGGTAGTAATAATGACAGTAATAATATGCGTAGTGGACGTCGTGCAGGATCACAGCAGCAGCCACGATTCACGAGAACCTGCTGGACGACAAAGCACAGAAACTCCGGGAAGTTTGGTTAGTAACATGCATTAATGAGACATGTCCACAGATAGATAGATAAATCCTATGGCAGCATAACTAAGGGATGACCTGAGCCAGCCCTAACTATAAGCTTTATCAAAAAGGAAAGTCTTAAGTCTACTCTTAAAAGTGGTGACCGTGTCTGTCTCCCGAACCCAGAATGGTAGTTTGTTCCACAGAAGAGGAGCCTGATAGCTGAAAGCTCTGGTTCCCAATCTACTTTTGGAGACTATAGGAACCACAAGGAAGATATGATGGTGCCTTACCATGAAGAGATTTGTAAGTAAGGAGGAGAATTTTAAATTCTATTCTAGATTTAATAGGTAGCCAATGCAAGGAAGCCAAAATGGGAGAGATGTGATCTCTGATCTTGGTTCCTGTAAATTATAGGTCATCCAATTTTTTATATCCTTAAGGCATGCTTGGAGTTTAGTTAACCGATTGGTTGCATCAGGCTTGATCGATAAATATAATTGGGTGTCGTCAGCATAACAATGGAAATTGATCGAGTGATTCCTAATAATGTTCCCTAAATGAAGCATATATAAACTAAATAGAAGTTGTCCTAGTACAGAACCTTGTGGGACTCCATGACACAATAGCATCTCAATAATGGCCTGATCTAATAGACTTGGACACTGGGAAAGAAAATGTGTGCTTGGCATGACATGGTTGTGTTTTTAGATCATACATGTCCTACCAACCCTGTCTCTGAGAAATTACGTTAATCAATCAATGAGACATTTTTTGTATAGTACTTTTCATACGAACACAGTGTTTCACACAAAAAAATCCTAACGTCCCCGCGTTCTGGATCTGGGAGAAGGAGACATACACAGACGCTAAGCTGCTGCACAAGAAAGGCCGGCCAGCCAAGAGCACATGCCAAGCTTTTATTGCCTTTATTAGCTGTAGTTACACAGAACATACCATAACATTTTTTACTACAATATCCACTTTAGTCTGTGACTATTTCAAAAGATTAGATTAGATCAGATAAAGTACATTGACAAATTACACATCTTGATTTCCAGTTCATCACATCTTTAGATCTTCTGCTCACTGCCACTTTTACCACTAAAGCTTTTCTTGGGACCATCCAGTCCTTGAATATACATCTAATGTCTCCCCAAGAACAACCTTCAGTTAAAAACACCTAAATGTGACCTTCCAATTTCCTGATTGCTCACGTCCTCAGTCCTCAGAGTCTTTCTGCAGCCATCATCTTAATACGGCAACCCTTTTGCACTCTAGCTTTGTCCAACAGGATTGAAATACTTGCTGTAAAACACTTTAAACCTTTTTTCTGAGCAGTTTGTGCTGACATATCCACCAAAAAATCTTTACACTGTGTCATGAGCGCCCTCTTAATGGAACATGATGGAACCATTACATTGTTTTCTTCATTGATCTATCTAGCTGTCAGACATTACGGTACAAGCAGCATAATTCAACTCTGTACAGCCTTTTTTGCCATCTAAAGTGCATTTTCAGAGTTCTGTCCCATTCGGACAGAGTCCGAGAGGCAGGCTCAGGCCTTTTATTGCCTTCAGGTGTAAATGTTGTTAGAAGTTTTCCACAAGCGACAGGACATCCAGATCAGTGCTGACGAGGAAAGTGCTGTTTCTTCCAGCATCACTGCGCTGTGGTGTTTCTGTCCTCCCGGACAGAATTCAAACATGTTTCCCCGACTTTCAAGTGTACACACAGAAAAACCTACGTCCCCTCAAGACACCTCAAACCCCATAAACTCCCCATGCACATCCTCAGGTCAAACAACATCCTGCTGCTCTGAGACCCCAAGAATATAGATCCACATCACTAGGGATCCTACCTCCTGTGCAGCTGTACTCCAGCTGTGGAACAAACTACTTGACCACCTGAGGGTATCACAGATGGTCGGCTCTATTAAACCTAAAAATCTATATTTACAGAATGCCATTTGCTGTGACTATGTACATAGAGAGGGGATTTTCTGGGGGATTTTGTCTAAATATAAATCCCCCATTTTAAAATTAAGATTATTATGTTTTAAGATTATTATTGGTAGTAGTTTGTCATCTTTTTTTAGAGGCTTACCAGGCAATCCTAAGTTTTCAATTTATATTGAGGAAACAATGATAGACGTCACAATCGATGGACAAGATGTTGAAACTTTCACATTCAGTGACTGATGCATTTTATTTGTTTTCCCAACAATTGGCTTAATGCATCTGCTCCTGGCAACTAAAGCATGATGGAATCTTTGATTCACATATGTGGCATGGCTCTAAGGACAGTAATGTTAGTCAGCTTTAGTTCAGTCTGAAAAATATTTTAAAAACAATGATACAGATGTTCATGGTGCCCAGAAGATGAACCTAGCTTGAGGTTGACATTTGTGGTTAAGTGAAATTACTACTGAATGGACTGCCCTCCGATTGAGTCTAGACATTTATGTTTCCCTCCAGATTAATTTGGATTTGAACTTGTACAACACTTTTTGTTTATGACCAAATGCCTAAAAACTCCCAATAACCTTAACTGTACAAATGAGCAAATATTAGCCTGATAACATGCTGAATTAAGATGATTAGGGTTAGAACAGCAAACATTAATGTGCCAATCATTAGCATTGTCAACATTAAAATGTATCTCAAAGCACCGCTTTGAAAAAGTCAAAAGTGACTTGAAACACAAGTTTTTGTGTTTACTTATCAACATTTGACTGAAACACTGAAACAACAGTCATTTCCTAACTTTAAGGTCCCACATGTGGGAGGTCCTCAGCTTTGTATGCTTGCATGCAAAGTGCCATACAAAGCTGCACTAGGAAAAACATTCACAGTGAATATAATTCAAGCAGTTTTCCCTCGAAACATAAATGATAAAACTAATTAGGAGCATATAGATGGGATTTCAAGTAAGGCTACATGAGGATGAAATGTCACAATATGCAATACACTTGTATGCAGCTATTTTTAACCGAGGTATTGCCACCCTCTGATGATGTAGATCTCGCTGTTGGTGAGCTTACCTGGAGCTACTGCGTCTTATCTGCCTCTGCTCCGATTTAAACCCACAAAAGTAAGAGTGCTGCTCAGAAGTGCTTCAGCAAAGCATGCAGTTTTGAGTTACGGCTAGATCGGTAATGGAAACTCAGACTTCGGGTTGTACTGGACGCATGAGAGCATGGTAATATAGTTGGTACAGGCAAACCCGGAAGGGTTGTGGTGATTGTTGAGAATCAGGGGGATGGTCGCTGAGGTCAGTTAAGGTTTGAGATGATGATGTAAGAAGCGAGAGAAAAGATTATGTTGTAGGATCAAGCCTAGTATTGCAGAGTCCTCTGTGCAGAGTGGAAACTAAGAGAGGGCAGGAGGATTTCTTACAGCTCTGTGTTGAATGTTGTGTTTTTGTGTGAATTAGGATGGCCTGACTTCTGAGGATTTTCAAATTTCCTGTCGAAAGAATGGTTTTGTCAGGGTGACACGCTCTGTAAATGCTTGACTATCTTGCTAAATTAAATTCTTCCAAAGAAAGAATGTGCCAAACAACAGAGTAGCATCAAATATATCAAAGAAAGAATAATGCACCATAGCAAAAATGTGATAGCACTCACCTCCGTGTTTGTCAAAGAAGCGTGATCATTTCTCAGTTAATGTAAAATGTTGTGTAAAAAAACTTTAAAAGTCTGTATTATCACAGGCCATTTCCTCCTTTAAACAAAAATATTCAGCCTAATGTGACTGAGAGACTGGCTGAGTGATCTGAGAAGGGATTTCAGAGAAAGAAAGAAACTGCAGCTTAACCGAGTGTATCAGTCAGCCGAGCGTTGATAGCCTTATCAGAACACTCCATAGAGAGCCAAACTTTTCACATCAGTGTGCTGCTTCTGTTGTTTTTGTGTTCAGCAGAGAGACAGAAAGTGTGTGTCTGTATGTGTGTGTGTGAGAGAGAGAGAGACAGACAGACAGGCAGAGATAGATACTCTAATGAGTTTCCATAAAGCACTCTCAGTGTGCTATCGTTGTCATGATTTTATGAATTCATCATAAAAGAGTGAATAAATGTCACAGCCAAAGGTAATAGAACAGGATGTATGCGTTCAAAATGAAAGCCAGAAGAGTAAGAGAATGAAGAGGGGAAGGGTGGAGTAAAAGGAAATTGTAAGGGCTCCTGTGATGATTCGGCTGATAAAAAAAAAGCCATGGCTGGTGTTGTTCATGTGTGCTGTCTTTACCCGGGGACTCAGAGATAGAGGGGGTTCACTGGGAGAGAGCTGGCCATGTCTCTAAATAAAACACGACATTGATTTATGAGTGTGAGTCTGCCACGAGTGCAGCAGGCCTCTACAATCACACACACACACACACACAAACACACACACACACACACACACACACACACACACACACACACACACACACACACACACACACACACACAGTGCAGTTAAACCACTTCTGCACTGTACATCTCAGCAATTCCACTACAGACAGAACACAGCTTTAGGCGCTGCTTCTCTCCTTTTTAAAAAAAACTTTTTTAGGTATTATTCATTTCACATCCAACTTCCTCTTAAACTCGACAATGCTTTTCGGCCTGTATCGTCACAATGAAACCAAACTTCAAAGCAATGAGATTATTTAATTAATGAAAACCAATCAGAGTTTGGACATGAAAAGTGACCAGTATGTTTGTGTGTAATGATTGATATTGTCGAGTTCCTGTCCCACCACTGTGAGCTTTAAACACACACACGTGGTGTGTAACGCCTGAGCCAGGCCAGCAGCAAATAAACAGTGTGGAAGTAATAAATTCTCCCTGGAAGTGGCTGTTTATAAACTCACAGTTATGAGTTGTTGATGCTGTATTAATACCACTGCTGTTATCTTGCTGTACAGCTGGGTGCTGCCTTTCTATCATTTATGTAGCTTTAATGGAAACTGAGGGTGACTATTTTTACTAGATTTACTAGATCATTTTTGTCTAAGACAAATTAGTTGAAACTATCATCGCGAGTCACAGCAATAATGCACTTTACTTCCTATATTGCAGTGCAGGAGACTCTTGCTTGCCTGCTGCATATAGTATCACCCCCAAAAATGCAAATGCGTAGGCTAGAGCATGCCACAATGAACTGTCATCTTGAAATTCAAACTGACAGTTTTCAGGAATAGACCGATATGCAGAAACAAGTTGACAGGGGATATGATACAAGTGTGTTCAAGAAATAGTTTTTAATGGATATTCACTTAAAGGAATTGAGAAAGTGTAGATCAGCAGGGACAGAGAGGGGGAGGGAGTGAAAAGTCGGACGTGCTGGCGGACTGTAGGAAAAGACTGAGGGAACCAGAAATACACTGGTGATTGTACAGTACAGTGCTGCAGGTGAAAGACTGATGTGATACAGTCAGGGAGTAGAAGCAAGATAATCTGAGACACTGTACTTTACAGGATTAACAGTAAGGTTATCGGAAAAACCCTGCAGGTGATCCAGAAAGACTTTGAGAGAAAGGAAACTTGATGACCTGACAAAAGAATGAGAGAGGAGTTTGCGTCAAGTTGTAATTCAAAGTGTGAGATATCGTAAATTCCTGACATTTAGGATGTCTTCTACTTGTTGAAAAGAGCACCCAACAAACCATTTGTAAAATGGCTGCTATTTCTGTTAGTGAGTAAGAGATAAGATCGACATCACTCTCATGTTTGTTTAGTAAACATAAAGTGCTCCAGCGCATAACCACCACAGTGTCATCTTCACACTTAAGTGTTAGTATAGGTTAAAGAAACAAGATATAATGTGTTTTTTTGTGAGATTTAAAAGCTGCTAGGGATTTTGTTACCTTTGGACAGAGCCAGGCTAGCTGTCTCTAAATGGCACCACATTATAGTCACCAAAATGTGAATCCAAATGCCTTTTTCAAAATTCATTTGTGAAAGCCAAAGGGCATGGGTGTTTTCAGTTTTATTTCATTGTAGTTTGTATTTTCTGGCAGCCACCTTTGAGTACCTTTGTACATTTTCATTTTAAGTCTTTACATGACTAAACCTTACAGGCTGAATCTCACATTCTGAATACTTCATGGAAGTTGGCACCGCTTTGCATGTCAGAGCAATGTCGGATCTTGAAATAACACTCTCAAGTTGGGCAACGGGAGATTTTCCTGTCTCTCTCGTTCTGCCGACCTTGTCTGAACGCAGGTTAGGCCGAAATAAACTGGAGCGATTGGGAGCAGCTGAGGAGTAATCAGGACAATGAGAGGCAGCTGGGGATAGTCATCCCAGAAGGATTCGGGACCTGTAATGTGATTCAAAGGACTCAGCCATGACAGAAATAACACATTTTTTACTTTGTTTGACCTTCAGTCTGCTTTGTGTGCATCAGTCACCCTGCAGCAGAACCGACTTAAAGAAAAGCATTTCCTGTTGAGAAGTATTTTTAGATAAATGATGTATGATTACTGTCTGTAATTTTTTTTATATACCCAGCAGGACTTTGAAAAGCTCACTCTGCGATCCATTAAATTAACCAAAGACCTTTTTAAATGAGGCAAATCAAAGAGCGAGCTAACAATTAATACAGCTCTGAGAATAGCATCAGCTGAGCTGACACAAAATCCCAAGCACAGCGAAGCACAGTGGTCCACTTTACCATGAAAACTTTGTAGAGGCACAAAGAACAGCTTAGAAGGATCCTGTAAATCATTACATCTTCTCTGCTAATTAATGTGCACGCAGAAGGTCAATGCGGAAACAATACAGTGTGACAGATTTTAATCTTAAAAACAACACTCTATATTAATTATTTAAATGTGTTTCGATTTCAGTGTGGATTTTGTTAATGATTGCTCACACACAAACCTCAAACAGCTTGTTTCACAGCAGTTGCATGTACTGTCTGTGTTGTGTTTTGTTTTGTTTTTTCATCCTTTTGATCAGGCACAAATAGTTCCAAAATGAATGTGAGTTGTTTGAATCCCCTGCTTAATGTTTAAAGAAATGGATAGATAGAGATAAAAAAAAAAAAAAATCACAATCACAAAGCAGCCTGAGTTGTCAGCAATTCGACAATTAGTGCAGGTATTATGGAAAATTAGCCAGAGCGGTAAGAAGAGAAAAAGCAAGGTGAATCTATTATTTTAATGTTCTGAAAGCTGAAACAATAATTGTGCTTAATTCTTATTTTTATTTTCAACACCCTTTTTTTTATTCTTGCAATTGTCTTTTGCTAGAAGGTTCAATGCATGTCTTACCCCTTCAGTGTAGAGCGGGTATGTTTTAATGAGTATTATCTTTCCATGCAAGGTTTATCATATTTTATTCAAACAGCAACTGCACATCTAAAATGGCATCCATTAATACGTGATATTTCAAAACCACGTCCAACAAAGGCTGCTATTATCTTTTTCCTCTTTTATATTTTATTTTAGAAGAACTTTGCAGGATACACAGCACAAAACAATGAGACAGTCGCCTGAAAGGTCTGCACAGCTGCAGACAGACAAAGTGAATAGATTGGAAAAAGTCATCGTTGTCACCTCTGTACCTCTGTGCCCACTATTCCACTGTTCAGTTTCATTAAAGCTAGGGAACACTGTCATCCTGTTACCTGAGATGGTGAGGATCACAGAGTATATTTAAAAGAGAAACGTTTGGGTGTGATATGTGCTTTAAGAGCGTGGTTATTGCAGACACAGGTCCCATGCAATAGTGTCACTGACAGTATGAATGGATCGCATATGCGTGACATCATCCATGTTTAAAGCTCAGAATATGTAGCCCTGGCAAAGACGTTGATCATCGATGGACCTGATGCAGGCTGAACCAAGCCATCTGTAGCTTCACCTATCTGTCAGTTAAAGCAGCCACTCTGTTAATAAAGCATAACTTTAAGCCTTAATATAATTTGAACAGACAAGTTATATAGAAATTCAGATTCAGTACAGTTTTCATGGACAAGGAATTTAGCTATAGAAACCAAAACGGGGTTTTTTTACCAGGCTGTAAACATGTTTATTACTGCTGTGAAGTTGGACATTTAACTTGGGGGCCTATGGGGATTGGCTTGTTCTGTAGCCAGCCTTAAGGGGGACATTTAAGGAAGTGTAGTTTTTGGTACTTCCGCCTAGGCTTCGCTGGTCAGTACTCTGTAGATACACTACATCATAATAAATCTTTCAATATAAATCTTGCAGCAGTGCAGTGATTTGTTGATGCCATGCAGAGTCTCAAGCTAACCTAAAAGAAATCTCAAAGTCAAGCAACTGTATTCATAAACATCAGGTAAAAGAGTTGTAAAGGGAACACGAACAGTCAAAAACAAAAATCATAATAAAAGCTGAAATTGTGCTTCTGGAAAGATACACATAAGCCCACACAAAGAAGGGCTTTAAAGGAAACTGTAGGTTGTAGAGAAAGCGAAGCCACCTAAATCCAACAGCAAGCTGACTGGTTGATTCAACTCCTGTCAAGAGGTGGGAAGACAGAGGAAAACATTATACAAAACATGATCGTCTTCAAACAGTTGCGCACATTCACAAGAAGCATGTGTCAATAATAACAGCAAGTATAAGAAATATTAATATACAGGTCCCTGTTCATATCATATGATGATATTTTATTGAGTAAAACTGGAAATTGTATTTAGGAGAAAGGGTTAATAGAAAAATGTGGATGGTCTATGAACCAAGCGGGCGTTGTGACACTAATTTTTTCTTACAAATTTGACTGCCTAATAATGTTTTCTTCTTTGTTTTGTTTTTGCTTCCATGTGTTAACTCCAAAATGGGAAGGAGGGCACCGGCAGGTTTCTGTAACAAAACAGAACATGTTTATCAATGTATAAATGTTTTTGACTCCAAATGCTTCATAGATTTTCAGCCACTCGTTCTCCATTTTTGTTAGTTATTGAAGAAAACCACAAACCACAAGTTTACCCTCCATTTCTGAGAGATTAATCAGGATCTGATGAGAATCAACATCCTGTCTTCTTCTTTTTTTGTCACTGCATCTTCTCAAATGCTTTTTCTGTTCCCATATTGCTACTTTTAATATTCATATCACCTCTATGTGACAATGTTTCAATTTACAAGTTGGTGCTCACCTCCTTGCTAATGGCGCTAAAAACAGACTACCTAGAGATCTAAACAAATTGCAAAGACATTCCCACCCCCCTTTCAATCCATTGAGTTTAAGGGGTTCATTTATTTTTTTGGCAAAAGCAGTTTTATTTAGTTTAAACACTTTGTTCATAATTCGTGAGAGTTAGATCAAGAACGAGCTGTTGTAATGTTGTAATGTGTCACAATTAACAAGCTCATCCTATAAATGTGATCACATGGTTAGAGCTCTTATGGGGCCTCAGTAAACACAGTAAACACAGTATACCACTTACTGTAGAGACTATTTGAGCAGGCTCAGTTCCTCCTATAGCTAAATCAGCAATTTGAACATGATACCTGTCCTTCTCGCCGCCGACATTGTTATACCATGCAAGTGTTGCAATTGCAAAATTTAATTTGCGAAACGCATTTGCGAGTTTTGGTGGCAAAGCTGCAGCACCACTTATATGAGGAGGTAAATTTTCAATAAACAAACAATAACGAGTTTGAGCTGAGAGGGTACATTTAAAGTATAGCAGGTTATGTTTTTAGCAGGTTTATTAGGTACCTATATGCCACCAGCACCACTTCTCACACCACCTCCTCTTTGCTTGTCTCCTTGTCTCCGGTGCACCTACTCGTATATGAACAGAGCTCTGAGGGTTCACTGAAGATCACATCTAAAAGAGAAGCCACTGGTGCATACGCTATCGGCCTGCTCCGTGTGTGGAGATGTGGCATTTGAAAAAAGGCGAGCTCGCGTGTTAAAAAAAGACGAGGTGGAGGTTGGAGGGGGCAGTCGAGCGACAAAAGTACGCCAGCGTACCGTGCGCCAACAAAGTGCCTCACGCCTGCCTGCTCCCTGGTGTGGGGAGGGAGATGCGACCTGTCAGAGAGTGAGGGGGCTGGCTGAATGACTTCACATCACCCTTTCAGCTCCAGCAACTTCCCATTTATATTGTAATGCAAATCCATGGCCTGTCCCAGATGGTGCTTTTCCAGCATCGTGGGTGCATAGAAATATGATTATTTATCCCAAGCACTTCTAAAGTCTTTAATGCTCCCTCCTCCGTCTGTTTCTATCCATTCCTTTCACCGGCAGCGGTTTAAAGTCTGTGCAGTCTGATGTGTCTCTCCCTAATGGTAAAGAAAAAAAAATGGGGAGAATTTGACAATTGAGTACCTAAGAGATTACAGAAAAGCAGGAAAGAAACAAACCTAAGTGCATAAGTCAAGGAAAGAGAGAGAGAGAGAAAAACCTCAGGTATATAATTTTCTTGGCTCAGCATTAGCCTAAGAGGCATAAGCAGTAATTCTCATGACTCAAAAGTGCTTTTAATCACCTCTACTGAGCAAAGTATAGTCCTCAAGCTCGTATCAGTGCTGCACATCATTTTCCTGAAAGCACATGCAGATTTTTGTCTGCATAAATTTACCCATCTCTGCGTGTTTGCAGCATTTTTTTTTCTGCACATGTCAAGCAGCTCAGAACATGTTCAAGATTTTACACAAAGCCAATTCATAAAGCATCCACTCACAAGCATCTTATAGATTCTACTGAAGTGAGCTGGGCAATCATTAGATATTAAAATGTGATATTTTGAAGCTGTTTTAAAGATATGAAATAAAATAAATTATGTTACTGCTGGCCATAAACAAAAAACATTTTATCACCTAAAATCATTTACAGTCCTGTTTCCTGCCGCTTTTTAATGTGACAGCACTTATGATCGTGTCAAGAATTATTTGACACAATCATCTAAGCAAGGTTTTGAACAGAGGCATAAACATCAGAGCAAAATCCGCTTAAAACTAGAATATCTAGAAGGATTGTGTATTATAAGTTGCTCTCTTATATTGTCAGTATTTCTATACTTTCATCACCTTCACTGATCTGCCAAATATTCAGGTAGCACTTGACATTTACACCTGTGCAGTGTAATTAAATCACAATTTAGTATCATATCAACTCTTCCAAATTTCACTGTTTTATGTTCTGACAAGTATTCCTGACTTGCGTTTTTCTTGACACTTGCTTGATTTGCTTGAGATAAGCAGAGAAGAGATTCGCTGAATTATGAGGACTACTATAAAATAACTGCAGGTAGGGCAGCAGCGTGTGGCCACAATTTTTCTTTAAATCAAGTTTCTCTTCTCTGTGCCATTTTCAAAATCCTTTTGCTGAAATATTTCAATTGAAAAAGTGAATTTTGTCTGTACTGCAATGTCCCAAAATCTCAGAATGTACTGAAGTTGATGTGTCTTATACCAGAAGTTAAAAATTGTATCTGCAATCTCCTTCTTTCAGTCGTTACCCACAACTCATGGCCAGAGGTGAGGGCTGTAAAATCCAGAGCTTTGCCTTCCAGCTCACCTCAACGCTGAGTCAAATATCAGTCAAATATTTTACTTGATATGAGGTACTTTGTCTAAATAAATGCTAAATGCTGTGTAATTGTTGATGTTCTGGGGCGGAAATCAATATTGAAAAAAGAACAAGAGGTTCAGAAGGTTATGTTTATAATGGGAGGATCCATAGATAAATGTGGAGCTGGTCTGATGTTTCAGTGAAGAAAAATGAGAAAGCTGTTGACTAAAATCTGAAAACTTTGGCAGTTTGCATGCCATTTTTAAGACAGTCCCTAACTTCAGCTCCTGTTTCCCACCCTCAGTAGTTGTTGTAAACTGCAGGAGCTAGCTTGGCTCGTGTGGGATAATATTTCCTGAATGAGACATCAATGCCACGCCCCTCTCTCAAACTGGCTGGACGCTGGAGATCCTTGTGACTTTGCGAGTCCTTTGTAATGTGAAGGTGGCAGGTCGTGGGTCAGACTGTGTAATATTTTTTCATCCCCAATGAAAACAGTTCACAGTTCAATCTATAAGTATGTTTTACTTGTTGCCAACAGTATAAATAAAGCACTATATTTATGGAATTAAAGCTATATGAGTCAGTACATCTGCATGCAGCTGGCTTATTTCAGTAATATATTATTTATTATTTATTTTTCTCAAGCTTTCCAAATAGAGCAAATTAAAGGCAATCTAATGTTGAGCAAATGTAAATGGCTTAATGGAGCTATCCCCTGTAATTGCTCCACTCTGTCAAGTATTCATTAAGTGCTAGAGAGTGTGGCTACTCTGTACTTCTTATACATAAAGCACAGATTTTCTCCTCGAACAACTTTTCATTTCACTTCAGTCTAACTCTTTATTTTATCTTTCTTTGAGCCATAGAAAAATCATATATGCAGCCTCTCTGAAGGGCACATTATAATATTTGACAATTGTGCTGTACTTTTTCACATTTTAACTTCTCTGGATTTGGAGCAACTCAGCTTTGGCAGCCAAAAGTAGGTATTCACGGTTTCATTGACCCTTGGTGCAACTGCAATCATCGAGCAATCCCAACAGAGTTGAGATGCACCACAATATGCCTCGGTATTCCCAAAGAGAGAGTAAAATGAAGGCAAACTGACGGTCACAATGACTTCAGCTCGTCAGAATGTGCAGTGAACCGTTTCATCACTTCTAAAAACACAAGCAATCAAATCCATTTCAGCCCCTTTTCATATACCTGACCGGAATACAAATTGCAGAATAAAACACTGCAGGCCACCAATCATGGGCTTTCTTGTCGATTAGTTGTTGTTGTTTTTTACTTTCTGAAAAAAATAGCTTGTTTTGGCAAGATGAAAACAAAAATCTTTATTCAATAATCCGGCTATCATGAGATTATTGTGTTCGTCATCTCTGGCCAGTTGTCACTCTCCAAACAGTTTACCTGCACACACATAGAGCAAGAGTTGGCCATAAGCCTGGATGGTCTCCATAGATTCATGTTGTTTGCCATCTGTGCTCAAGGCAAAACCTCACTGCAGCCATTATAGTGAAGGACCAATAAAAGAGATGAGCCTGGGAGGTGATTGTGAGGTTAATTCAGCAGCTATTCTTCACCACACTCTCTGAAAGGAAGACAGACAGAGGAAGGAAAGTTTGTAAAAAAAGGGCAAAGGTAGTGGAGTGTGTTGTGGAAGATAGGAATTGACCATCCACTAACCCTCACACTTCTTACTAACTGTTACTATGACTGCTTTCTATATCAGTGGCAGTTTTACTTCGAGAAATCCCCCCAGCAGGACCAGCAGGTTTCTTATTTCCAGCTTCCCAGCTGCAGATTTTGTCTTATGTTTTATCAGATGCAGTGTAAACTCATGATAATCCTAAAACTCCATGAGTTGGTTGAAAACGCTGACTTTTCAATGTTTCCAGCTGATTTGTTTTAAAATGCCTATGAAAGGATCTTAGGATAGGAAGACGGTGATTTCATTATTCTACACATTTTAATTAACCTTTCTGCACAGCCGGAGCCTGCGACTTTAATGCTTACACTAGATCAATCGACCAGCTACGATGTAAAGGCTCATGCTGAACTTAAACACCTCTGGACGATGCAAGTTTATTCAAACAGGATGACATAAACAATGTTGACAAATGCAGAGAAAGGCAATGTGACTTTGTGCAATTCTACTATAAACTATAAATGGAAAGTAAGTTAAAAAAAAATATATGGAGCCACAGATGGCTCGAAGATGCAGACAACATGGTCTGTTTGTTCTGCACAAAGTACAGTTTTATATCACAGCACAGTTTGAGCCACTGTTTTAGCAAAACTCCTAAATCTTTGTGGGAATCGGACCATCGATCAGCTCAAACTGCACGATTATTTTTGACATGCCAGAAATCAAACCGATCATCCGAGAACCAGATCATTGGCTGTCCAGGCAATTACTCAGCCATCTCTCTCTCTGTTCAAAATAAAGTCAAAAGACAGGGAGGTAGTAAGTTAGTTAGCCTGGCATGCCAATGTTATCACTCGCATGCAAATATATGTCAGAACAGAATTATCCATCCCTTGCACTTTTTGCTCTTCTGCTTTTGGTTTTAGTTCTTCTTCTTCTTACCACAGCCTATGCTGACTGACAAACATGGTGAGAAATCCAAAGCTAGACAAGCCAGGCATGGTTACAGTTTCTAAACTATGATTGAACAATCCCTGTAAGGTGTGTCTAATCAATTAGTCATAATATTAGGAAATTAAATTCCACTATTACATGAGCAAATGTTGTATGAGAGCAGTGACAACAGATTGAGAGGCAGCCTGAAGTTAGAGACTAACAGCTACCTGAGACACATAATGATCTCCTAACACAACAAAATAAACATTAATTCATGGCAGGTGGGCACATGCAACTTCCGACTGTTGTCTCATTATTTTTGGGAGAGCTGATCTCCCAAAGCCCAAGCAAAGTGAGCTCATGGTGCATCCACTCCACAACAAGAAGTGCAGCATCACCATCTATAGGCCGGAGCGGCAATGACATTCCCCAGATCCGTTACAACAGCTGCCTTTTACACAGTGCCTGCTCACATGCAGACACACATTGTGCCTACAAACACCACTTTCAGAATCAATTACTCACACACCACAGGTCACAGAGCAGTTCATTACTGTTCAATTACCAGTGAATGTTCAATAGCGAGCCCATTACAGGGGAAAAGTTTCAACCTCGCTGCCAAGACAACAGGGGAATGCGTATGACATTTTAATGATACTATTAAAAATGAGCAAGAGAAGAGTACAAACATGTAAATTAAAGCAGATTATGATGAGCTGCATGAAATAGAATGAGGAGAGAGAAAAAAAAGTGGGAGCTAATTGTATTGATCAACTATATCCCATTAGCCTGACTTGTCATTTATCTCACTGAAATCCATAATATTATTATGATATCTGTTAATGCCATTTTACCAGCACAATATCTTAGAACTACAGAACAAATGGAGACACCACATATTTTTCTGCATTGATTTATACAGGTTGCTCTCTTCTGCATTCCCTTCAATTGTGATTCTGCAGCGGTTAAGGTCTCTACTGTAGCTAATTAGGTCACACTTGACACACCTTTTCGCATCTTTGTGATGCTAGGCAATTATTCTAGCAGAACAAAAAAACAAAGAGAAAAGTTTACTCCACTACCTCTTCCAGATTTGGATTTAGTGTTTCTTTTCTCCACTTTAGATTTCTTTTCTTTTCTTTTTTTCTTTTTTTCATTCCTCCAATTCCCAATACAGTCTGTCTCCCAAGTGGAAAACCACAGCACTTGCTTTAGGTTTCATCAGACGAAATTTGACGAGGTGGCAAGAACACACACAAAAAAAAGGCCTGAAGTGACAGAAACACTTCCCGAACTCAACAATCAATTGATTAGGTAACATCCATGCAAATGTTTGTGCAAAAGATTTTGAACTCTTGCAGTGTTTTTACAGAAACACAGAGCAGTCGATCAATGATTACACAGAAAAGATTTGTACTTCATGCTTTTGCAACATACTGTATTTTATCTTTTTTATGTTTTGCCAGCCCACACAAAGACTCAAACTATGTCTGGCTGCCAGTTAAGATCCAAAATGTGCATCTGTGTAATTGAAAAATATCTAAATATCTAAATAAAATCTGGCTACTACCATGTAAAAAATAGCAAGTCCTGCATTTGCCTACAACTAAATGTAATTTAAGTATAAAATATAGATGTCCTGCAGGAATATAGCTGCTGCAACTTCTATATTATTATTATATGTTAGATTGTTGATATTTTATATTGGGCTGCTCCGGGACCAGGGGAAACCAATTTCGTTTCATCCATGTTTACATGTGTTGGAATGACAAATAAAACTCCTTGAATACTTGATACGGATGAATGCTGGATGGTCAAGGCGCAGATTGGGTTGTTTTAACTACTTATATACAGTTAGCTAGTTTAGTGGTTTTCAATCTATAGGGGTTGGGCTCCAAAGGGTCACAAAGATCATGTAAGATGATTAATGGGAAAGGAAAGAAGGAGGCATTTCAAGCACGACCAACTGATGGGAGACCCTGAGGCAGACCTTGAACCCGCTGAAGGGACTACACAGCCCATCTGGCCTTGGAACGCCTCGGGATACCAGGAGGAGCTGGAATGTGTTGCTGGGGAGCAGGACGTCCTGCTAAACCTCCTACGACTACAACCCAACCCATGAGAAGAAGAAAATGGATAGATTAAAATCAAAGTTCTGTGCAAACACACAAGTCAAGTACTTTAAAATTAAAATCAAGTACTTGAAGAAATGGGCTTACTTCTACCCCTGATTAATGTAATAATAGGAATATGAAAGGACACAGTTTCACTCATGGCATTATGAATACAGAAATGTCTCATATTCATCAAATTTCAGAAGGCATTGACCTGGTGACGGACATGATATATTGTCTATGTTTGTGTTTGTATTGAATATTTCCATCATATGAATGGGCTCAAAAGTTTCACCTCCAGTTTGAATGGATCTATTTACTCTTGGATAAAATGAGTTCCTAATAATAATAATGTAGCCTAAGGTTATTTAACCTTAGGCTACACTTAATAGAAACATGCAATCAGTTCTCATTATGTCTGATAATGCACAGTAGTATTCAGGTTAACATAGTACAGACAGTCCAATCAGAATACATTTAGAGTTTGGCGTCTAGGTTCTGACCTCATGTCTCCTCACAGATATGTACAGAAAGAGATACTGATGAGCGATGAGCAGGTATCCCACACCCCCGGAGCCTGCTGGTGGGTGTTGGTGTGGTGGGGAAAAAGGCTGCCAAATTGGGAGGGTGTGTTTGGAAAATGTGAGGCATGTTGCATGTGCACATGCAATGCAACTCAAGTTGTTTGACTGGACTAGCTCACACGTCTCCCTCGCTCTCTCGCTCTCTTTTTTAATATTACTCAGTCTGTCGTTACAAGGAAACATTTATATAGACCTGAAAATAATTACTCCTGTGGGATTCACAGGCAAAACTTTTCCCGCTTACCCTTTACATGATCTAACCAGCCAGGTATTTTCAGACATCCTCTGCTGAGACCTCTGTCACCACTCCGATATGGGGAGGTGGTTCAAATTTGGTTTGTGGCGCTCAAAGCATCAACAAATAAACAAAACAAACAAACAAAAGATTACTTAGAGGAGTTTAAATACAATGTGTCACAGTAGTGTGGCACAACTACAGTGCAGTAGAAACACATAAATGAGCCAAAGTGCTGCACAGGATTTTATGTTCCTTCATTGCAGTGTTGAGCCAATGACACATATACCGTCCTGCTGCCATAATGCTTACAAATGCATCAAATGTGTATTAATCAATGGGTGAAAATAGTCCCCATAAAACTCACAGTTCACTCCTGTTTGAGTAACAATTTCTAAAAATCACAGTGCTCAGTTGCTTTAGGAATGGGAATTGTGGCAACATCAATCAACATACACCCAATCTGCTCCTGAATCATAACTGACTAGATGTCTGTGTCTCTGTTGCTGTACAGCTCTCAAAATGTGCAAAATCTAAGTTTTGATGGAGCTGAGTTATTATTTCTAACATTAAAATGAATGTTCTATCCTTCTGACAGTTGCTATTTGCTGCTATTGTTGCAGTGACGAGTAGGATGAAAGATCATTAATGCAGTCATTAGATAAAAATGATAATGGCTTTCATTTGTCATAGCAGAAATAATTCAAACAGGTGTATTTGTTAGAAGCTTATTCATTTAAATGTTTTGCATCAAAAAAAATAAAATGATGTGTATAAAAACAATTATTTTATTGAACCGTGACAAAAAAAACAGCAACATGAATATATTATGAAGTTAAAAGCCATAAATCAAGCAGAAGACAATGAAAGTGTCAAAATGTTGAATTATTTTAGCAAACACTGCATGTTTGATCACGCCTTTGAATCTTTCATGAAAGCGCATTTCCTTCTTCAAATGCTCCCTGCAGAGTGCGGTCTCACTGTGAAAAATAAGAGAGAAAGAGCCACAAGAGAAAGTTGGCTGGCAAGTACCAGCTCCCCTGGTGTCTATTCCAGCCCACAGCCAAGATGGCCATATTGTGTATAAACAAATCGAATGGTTGGCACTGTGACAAGCCAGCCTCTGTGGTGTTCAGATTCACCGAGTCAGCACGACTGTGCTCCTTCATTCCCAGGTCACTGCATGCAGCAGCCAGCAGGGAGCCTCGTGTTTACTCAACTGCTGGATGGCAACTCTGTCATTAGTCTTTTGGCTGCGACTTGGAAAAAATAAAACAAGACGCATTGATTACTTTGTGCTAAGTTTTTGAACTAGTACATCTTCTGCTCTTTCCAATTCATTAAGTTACATTGTGACGAGTCTTTTTGGGTTGAGACTGAGCCTTATTTATACAATTTTAAAGAATGGACATTTCACCACAGACTTAAGGGGTTTAACTAAACAGATCTGTCTCTCTCCGTAGTGTCACAGCACACACACACAGAAACACCTTGGTTTTTTTATTGGTAAAGCGTCATGACTTAAACTTCCCGAACTTCCTTGTAACGGCGCTCACAATGAACCACTTTATTCTGGCAGTTACTTTTTCAAAAAAAAAAAAATCAATTTACAAAGATTAAAACAGAGAAAAGCAGCAAATATCCATGCAACGGTACACTGTAGAATTTAGCAGTATATTTACCTATAAAGGTAAAGATTGCAAGTAACTGAATACCACTTGCTTCACCCTCCTCTTCCAAGTGTAGGGGAGCCAAGCGGCAACCTCCGTGGCTGTGAAGTGAAGTCAGTGCCAAAAACTGCAGTTCTTCAAATGGCCACTCGAGGCTGGCCACAAAACATGTCAATCTCCATGTTAAAATGTCCAACTTCACAGTGAAATGAACATGCTTACAGCCTGGTCTACAGCTGATTTCCCCATTCAGGACAACTGTACTGAGTCTAAATTTCCATGTAAGTCACTAATTCAAATTATAAGAAGGCTTAAATGTATGCTCAATTAACAGTGTGATCACTTTGATTGACAGGCAGGTGATGGCTTGTTCAAGCAACCAGATGTCATTCAGCCCAACTCAAGTCCTCCAACAATCCACGTCTTTGCCTATTTTTTGCTGGAGGTAGGACTGTCATGGTGGTGGCCAGAGCTGCTCTTTTCAGAAACTAGTAGGTGGCATCATGAATACAACATCCACAGTCATACTGTCCATAAGAAGAACCTACAGTGGGCCCTATCTAGAAACAGTGTTTATTTTGTCCACATTGGGCTACTGTATAAATGGTGGTTCAACATTGTTAGACTCGTTAGAACAGGACAAGCATCCTCTGGAGATAAAAAGGGCATGTTGTAACATCTGACTTTGTCATGGTCTCCAGTGATTTGGCCAATGTTTTATCAACCCATCCATTGACCCTGATGTCCTCCCTCATAGGACTTTGTGGCTGTTCAGTAACCTGACTTCCTCCTTTGCTCATTATTCCCTCGGTAAACAAATGTTGGTTTTGTACAGACGTTTTGTATATTTCCTGAAGCGTCTGACATTGTCGCTTTCTCGGGAGGAAGATCATTTTCATTTGTCGTCATTGAGGTGTTGGTTCAGCTATGTCTATAAATTGTGGTGTTCTTGCACTGGACTACATTCGATTGTAAGGTGTTTCTATTTTGTCCATCCTATTTTTATACATGGAAGAGCAAAAATGATGTAATCTAGTACAACACCTGAAACATAACTTAAAATGAATCAGCAGCTCTCTGACATCTTGAGAACAAACAGTGAACATTATCAAGATCCACATTAGGTATTTATAGGACTGTGGTGTTGGATTGTATTACACTGTTGTCACCCGGTGTACATCCTGTATATATAAATATCATTTGCAGACTTTCATAAGGCCCACATAAAGCTGTAATCTCTAAAGAGTCCAGAAACATTTTAGCTTGTGAAAGAGAAGTGGCTGCTCTCTCTGGGGCGATGGCAAAAATGTCTATTTTTTATGGCAGTGCTGTAAAAGACATTTTTGTGACAAACACCCACACAAACTCCATGCTCACACACCACATTCATACCTACACACACACACACACACACACACACACACACACATACACAGACAAAGACTTGACAGGCTTAGATACACACACATCCATTACTGACTTCCCTACAATAGCCATTTACAGGCAAATAAAGGGAATTAGTGTAAGAGCTGTAAAACCTGTCACACCTCCAGTTCTAAGCGTCAGATAGTCAAACTCTGAGGAAAAGCCAAGGAACATGTTTAATAGGAGATAAAGGGATCGATAAAGGAAAGAGAGAAAGTGAAAAGAGGGTGAGATTTGCCACATATCGGCTGTGTACTCACTGGGATGCAAGCAGGCTAATTGCTCAGAGACCAACATGAGACACTGGGATGGGAAGCGTCAGCAGCTCTGATCGATTGTTAGAAGTTCTGGTGATATACTGTACAGTATGTGTGTGAGGATGGGGCTGGTACACATGTAGCCCTCAGGGATTGATCAGATGACCAGCCGATGAATAAATCAGTAAATGCAGGTTTCAAGTCACAGAAGTGCAATAAAGTAAATGTAATAAAATATATATTGGTGCATTATTATTTATTGTATTACTAAATCAGATTAATTTTACTGGATTATTATACTGATGTGTTCATGTGTAAGTAGTATTTTATTGTTGTAGCTTGTCAAGGTGGAGCTACTTTTAAAAGTCCAGTGTGTAAGATTAAGGTGGCTCTATTTACAGGATAGAAATGGAATATGATATGTATGCCTCATAGAAAAAGGAAGTACGTAAAAAAGGACGTTGAATCTGTGACGTTGCAGACTATCTTGGCAGTACTGCCTCTGTTGCCTTTAGACCTTTTTATCTAAAAATGGGCAAAGACATTGATCATGGGTGGAGCTAAGGTGGGCTGAATGAAGTCTGGTTGCTCAAACAAGCCACCTATAATGCCACCTACCTGTCTTGTCAACCAAAGTGGCCACACTTAATTATTCAGAACTTTAAGCCTTCATATAATTTGAACAAGTGAGTTATATAAAAATTCAGTCACAGTACAGTTAACTGTTTTCATTGGTGAGGTAACCATGGTGAATCGCCACCATGTTGAGGTGCCATGTTTCTACAGTAGAGTTTCTACAATAGCTTTTCACGTGTTTCATGTTTGTGTGTGTTTTGTGGCCACTTAGTTACTCCTTCAAACTACAGTGAGACTCGATGGGTGCAATCAACAACTACACAGCTAGATGCCACTAAATTCCATACACCAGTCCTTTAACAATACTTGTTTATGTTGAGTATAAGCTGTTAGGTAGTTTAATCTATAACAATGCATTGTATTTTATAAGATGATCATATGTTTTATTCTGGTAGATCTTAAACTTTGAAGTAATTAGAAACTATGGCTTAAATAAAAGCTCTGGAATAAAACATTTAATATTTCCCTCCGAAATGTGGTAAAAAGTATAAAGTACTTGAGTAAATGTACGTACTGTAGGTACTTTATTCCACTGTGGATACTCACTATTGCTAAGATGAGAAGATTATGTATTAGTGATTATGTAGATGAATATATCAGTGAAATTGATTATATATCAATGGGAAGCAGAAAATATGAGCTGTCATTGTCATTTGTTAACCACCGAACAGAAGACAAAAAAGCATCATTTACACTGGCACAATGAGCAATGAGTATTGGCTATAAAAGATTCCACTTGTCATCCTCAGCCACCTAATTCCATTTCACACACAGATCAGTTGTATCAGTGGCAGCTCGTCCTCATTTAAAACTAATAATGACTTTCCTGCAGAGAATTCAGCAGAATGGATGTGATTATTTTGTCCTGTGTGTGCGTGCGTGCGTGCGTATGTGTGTGTGTGTGTGTGTGTGTGTGTGTGTGTGTGTGTGTGTGTGTGTGTGTGTGTGTGTGTGTGTGTGTGTGTGTGTGTGTGTGTGTGTGTGTGTGTGTGTGTGTGTGTGTCAGTGTCCAATTTATTTGCTCACATATCAGTTTGAAGTAAGCGTTTAATTATTGTGTCGTTTGAGCCGTGCTACAGCGTGCTCTGTCAACATTTGTGCTGAAATGAATGATGAGAGACTTAGCATATAAAAATCTCATATTGATATTGGCCTCTTCTTTGGTATGTGTTCAAAAGATCCTAATTGTTATTCATCATTGCTGTACCTCCATCACATACTCAGATCAGTAGTGGCAGTAGTAAAGATGGTGGGGAGTTTGGGGGGGTGGGGGGTAATGGTTGAAACCAAGCTACAGCTAGGCAAACATAGGAGGCACATTGTGCGAGCCATCTAGTGTGCCACTGCCTCCAAGTGGCAAGTACCAATGTTGCATCTTCCTTCAACCCTTAACTCATTCCTAGTACTTAGCTGTTCTTACTCTGAATGCATGTGTCTTATGAATTATAACATAATTAAAGTTTTTGCCTGAGACCTTGGCCTATGTTCAAACTTATGACACTCTAAAGAGACAGTTTAGGAGTTAAAATGTTATTTTCTGCAGTCACATCTCCCTCTCTTTTGTCACGGATGCAGAGCCAGGTCAGCGAAACTCAACAATGAGTGTAAAAAGAAACTTTAACGACGAGGATTTACAATACAGCTCACACTTTCTTATCTTCGCCTTTTTTATTCTGGTACTCTTTTGCTGCAACCTCCTTCCTTGTTTTACTAGCAGTTAATATGATAAAGTAACAACAATATAATGTTTATATAAATGGAAATGAATAAGCAGGGATTAAATAATAGAGAAATGGAAACAAAACCAAGCAGACACAGGAAATACATTATGCTGTGTCTCTGAGTTAAATCAGAGAAAATGTAAAATTTAGTACAAGATGTACAAAGATGATGCATGATAAGGTGCCAGATTTATTTCCACTGTTTGCACCTCTGATGAAGAGGAAAATGCAGTGTTCTTCAAATTAAATCTACCCTATTATCCCAGTTAAACATTTATCTCACTCTAATATATTATTCATCATCATGTTTGATATTTTGTGCATTCTGTCAAAACATGCCACAGAGGTGATCAGCTCTCTTTTTTTACTGCAGACATATTTCTGCTTTAAACTAGCATCTCATTTTTTAAGCTGTGGGAAAAAGAAATAGCTCTTATGAAGGTTGTGAGTAGGAGTGAAGGATTTTTACTTTTTGTTACAGCCACACAACAAAACATTTTATTCAACCTTATGACCAGCAACCTATAGGGAGAATGCCATAACCAGAGGATTAGTTTGAGAGGTAAAAAATTATATTTACGAATAATTTCATAAATTAAGCAAAACCTTGGGACCCTGGAATTCTCGCCAAAAAGAACAAAAGCATGGAGGTTGTATGGACCAGGTGGACCCAGAGCTTCCCCACCAAAACTATCAAAAACACTGTGTAAATAAACTAAAAAAACAAAGAGGTTTTTTTATATTTATTTTTAAATAAATAAAGGCCCTACATACAGGGTATGTTCACGATTATCTATCGTATCTCAAAATTAACACATCAGACAGGAATTTGTTGAGCAGTTGTTAAAGATTTTTTTGTTTTAAAGCTTTTCAAGCAGTCATCAGTTGCTAAATACCAAACTTTAAAACACAAACTTTAAAACTGTTTGTGTCACTCTTGTGTCTCACAAGATGTCTCAGGACATATGGTATATAATGTACTCCTAATCAGGGTCGTGAAGGGCTGGCGCCAATCCCAAGCTAGCATTGGGCAATGAGAGGCGGGGTACACCCTGGACAAGTCGCAAGTTTTTGACTGACATATAGACACATAGGGACAAGCAATTATCCACGTTCACATTCATACCTACAAGCAATTTAGAGCCACCAATTAACCTGTTAAATGCATGTCTTGGGACTGTGGGAGGAAGCCAGAGTACGCGAACAGAACCCACATGGACACAAGGAGAAAACTACACATAGAGGAAGGTTCCGACCAGGAAATAGACATAGAAATAGACATAGATATAGATGTTATCATAACCATGTGGGAAATAGCGACAGATACATTCACTGCATTCAAAATGAAAATTATTTATTTGCGTTACTTTGCAGCAGACTACATTTTTACATTCCAGATTAATCTTAAAGAGTATAATTATCTCTCCTCAGACTACTAGAACCAGCTCCCGGTTTGATGAGTCTCTATTTGATTATCCCATTCAAGATCATTCATTTTATCAGGAGATACTGCAGCACATTACTTTGATCCATGTCCTTAGGCACAAAAAAAACCTTTTCAAAACCTAAAATTATTTAGGCAGATAAAAAATGGCTACATAAGATGAGAGGATTTGCCTGTCACCAGGGGGAATTTTCTTGGGTTTATGTTACACTAATGTATTAGGAAAGAAAGACCACTTTAGCCAGGATAAATGAATCCTTTTGGATTTGAAAAAGGGGCTATAATAAAAAGTACAAAAAAATCTTGAGCAGCAGGACTCTGATTTCATTTGAACTCTATTTTTTATCTGAACATCTTGTCCAAGGACACCCAAATGAGACTAACATCTGAAGTGGCCTTCCATAGCACATGATGTCATGTAATTTGTAGCTGTTTTATCCTCTATGTTATTAAAGTTTGGACCTCTCTGCTGTAATCTATCAATGTAAACTAATTTTGTCCTGGTTTTCTGCCAGTACTTTCTTCCTACCACTAAGACAGTTTGTTTGATAAGCGGTTCCCGGAAAATTTATATTTGAATCAATGTATTCAGTATGAACAGCGTAGCCTAATTTGTATTCGAAATGATAGCTACAAATGTTGATTTGGCAGATATTGATTATCTAATGAAATTATGGCAACAAGGCTGATCAATTAGGAAAAGGTCCATGGAAAATGTAAGCTAATAGTACAGCAGTGCCCTCAGATAAAACATCTGTATTTTACTTCAGTTGGCTCTTTGAGGCAGTGATACCTGACAGTTAAAAGGATGTGACTCCTTATTAGGCTGTGAGGGTCAATAAGATAACATTTCAAACTCAATTTTTGTAGCTCGGATCTCAGAGAACGGGTAAATTTGTCTTTCTTCTCTGCTACTTCTGGTAAGACCGATAGCCTATTTTAAAGTATTGATACTACAAATACTCATTCTCGTTTTGAGTAGTGACAATACACGGGATACAATACATCAATACGAAAGAAGTTGATCACGTTCTCTGCACCTGAATGCATGAATACTATGCTTCTCTGCTGCTGCTGAATGTATTCCTTTTGAAAGAACAGAGTACACATGCTGAAGTCAGTTTCCTGAATTGTGGGTCTAATGACAGATTTTAAGGCCCCTTGATCCACATTTGGGGTTTGTGATATTGGGCTTGACTATATCGCTTGTGAACTGGTTTGGTAAAGAGCTGGACTAGAACTCAAGAGGCCCCCGTCATGACAAAGCCACAGGTTCAGACTTTTATGAACTGTAAATTCCAGGGTTGCATGCATATATATATATATATATATATATATATATATATATATATATATATATATATATATATATATATATATATATATACAGACACACACAGACACTAACTTTTCCCTGTGCATGATACTTAAATACTGCTTGTTGTGTTTGAATTTAATCAAATGATGGACATGCACTGCCCTCTAGTGGCTAAATGGTTTACATTTTGTCTTTGTGACATTTCTCTAAAGTCTGTTATCACCTGTAGAGGGCCCCCTTGTCAAAGTTATTGTATCCTAATTCCTTCAATCTTAATTCTTCCTTTTATTTTGAAATCATTGAGAAAGAAAACATATTTTTAAGTATATTCTGTATAATTTCAATTGTTGCACACAGTACATTGTGAGGATAAGACTACACCTTCTTACTTCTACCCCCTAGCAGCCAGAGCAGATGGCTTTTCATAACCAATCACCATTTCAGATTCTATTGCCCAATCAGTTTTACATTTATATGTAAAGTAGCCTACTATTCCAGCAGATCAACAGATGGCTTGAAATGTATGCTTGGGGATACTTATGTAAAGACATGATTTCTGCTCCTCATTTCAAACAGAAAACAGGTTTTAAAAATAGCAAACACAGGCCACGAGCAGACGTTATGACACATGATGTGATTTTATCTGTGACAGTAGAGAAAGTGTGGAGTTTATTGACTTGAATTTATTTGGTGCTGCACTGGAGGATGGAGTTTGTTGTTGTTTATGGACATTTTATTATTTATTTCATGGCTCAAACAGACAGATTTTAAGGCCCAGGACTCCTTGAGGGAAGGAACTTTCCAGTGGTGCTGTTTAAACCTGCAATATAAAAATACTCTTTTAAGTAAAGGTCCTGCAATATAAAAATAATCCCTTAAATTAAGTTAAGGTCAAGTAACATAAATTTACCTCCTTAAGTGAAGTAAAGGTCAAGTAATATAAAAAATACTCTCTTTTAAGTAAAGGTCCTTCATTCAGAATGTCATGTTGTGAATGTATGTACCTATTACTGGCAAAATGTACTTACCTATCAAAAGTGAAAGTGCTCATAGTTCAGAAAAATATAATAGATTAGATTAGATTACCGGTAGATTAAATCAGATTAGATTAGATTAGATTAGATTAGATTAGATTAGATTAGATTAGATTAGATTAGATTAGATTAGATTAGATTAGATTAGAATATTACTGATACATGTATGTGTAAGAAGCATTTTACTGGTGTAGTATTCAGTTATTTTATAGCTACACTAAGTGGTTTAATGTTCAAAAATCAATTTATATAGTTACTTACTTACATAAAATGAATCTGTAAAATTGTAAGTAACTAAAGCTCAGAAAGAACATAAAATACAATGTTTGCCTCTGAATTGTTATGAAGTGGAAGTAAAGGAATATCACTAAAGGTAATATTATTAACTGGTGTCAGTTCTGTTTTTTCTATGGCTAAAACAGAACAAAGAAAGATGAATGAACAAAAACAACCTAATACAAATGTGAGTTGTTCAATCACTCGGCAAACTTTGATGCAAATAAAAACACACACACATATTAGGGACCTTTCCTTTGGTTTAATAAAACAAATACTGTAATGACTCACATCGAATCTGACTATAAACCAAGTCTACAAGAAAACAACACCTCCCTGGCTGGAATGTGGGAAGTTTTACTACAGTAGTAATCTGCTACATATCTGTAATGTGCTACATCCATTATATTTAAATCACGCATGTAACAATCATAATCTTTTTATATTAGAGTGCATCAGTGCTGAACAATGCACAGAAAGGTTATTCTGACTCCCCCAACGATAAGTAATAAAAGGGTTTATTAAATTCACTGAGCTAAGAAGCCACATATCTCATGTGCTTGGTCAAAGTTCTTAAGGCTGTTTTATTATAAAAGTATAATGACATCTTCTAGCTATGGCATGAAAAAGTTGGGTTTTGTCTAAAGCAGGAGTAAAGTCCACTAAGGCTCATTCACATACCTTCACTGAACAGTTATACAGTCATTAATAAGCACTATATTCAAAATACTTTTGTTAAAAATGTAAATTAAAAGCCTAACTGTTCTACACCTTCACATAGCACTCATGCATTCACATTGTGTGCTATACATCCTCTTTAGCATGCACTGCACTTTGGCTTACATGCAGGGGAAACTGCAGTATCACTAACATAAACAATGTGATGGGAATACTGAATAATAAACGCATCCTTGCTGAACAAATACAATTATTTTCAATAGCCACAACAAACAACTTATGTGTTTGACAGAATCAGTGTCTTCTGACATGCACAAATAAGGTGTAACACAAAATACAGTGTCAATGAAAATATTGTCTACACATTGTGCACTCTGTCTCACTGTAGTGCTCTCTACACTGACTTTCTCCTCAAACGAGGGAACTCCCGGAAGCTATGCCCAGGTGAGAGTGTGCTTCCTGGGGAAGAGAATCCTGTGTTGTCCCGGGAACTTGGCGAGCAGCCTTGGATCCTATAGGAGACTGAGTTGTAGTATACAGAATTGATATGGCAGCCGTGGTGTTCACTGTGGGACACAAGAGGACTATCACAAATCCCCAAGCGGTAGCAAACACAGGAACAGAGTGAGCTGAGGCTTGACTCAGGCCTGCGTCTGCCTGCCTTGATCTGAAAATGCAGCCGGTGTCTGCAGGGGCTTCTTTGTCTCTCCTGATCCTCAGCTGGGGAAGCAATGAGGTTGGTCCGGCTGGTTCCTTCCTCCATCGGGAGGAAGAGTGTACTGTGGCTACGACTATGCACCACATTGCTCCTGTTCCTCTCTCTGCTTTGTTCCCCTACAACATGGTGACCCAGACCCCCATCCAAAAGGCCTCTGTCCCTTTTCAGTGACGCCCTCTCTTGAGCATCTCTCCTCTCATCCTCAGTGTTCATAGTAAGAAATCGAAGCACCACCAAGTTCAGGAAGGCCCCAATAACAGTAAGCCCAACCAGGATGTACATGAAGCTGAATGCCACGTAGGGTGTTTTCTCTTGGAGGTCCTCCTTTTTTTGCAGGGCCACAAAGTCCCCAAAGCCAATAGTAGTTAGTGTGATGAAGCAGTAGTAATAAGCATGGAAGAAGCTCCATCCCTCAAAGTGAGAGAAAGCTGCAGCCCCAACACACAGTGTACCAATGCAGGACAGGAAGCCCACCAGGACCATGTTCTCCATGGACACCTCAGTGCGTCGAAAACCCAGACACTGCTTCATCTTATGCAGGAGATAGCGGACAAATGTGTTCATCCTTTCTCCCAGGCTCTGGAACATGACCAAAGTGAGGGGAATGCCCAGCACAGCATAGAACATGCAGAAAATCTTTCCTGCATCTGTGCCTGGTGCTGCGTGTCCGTAACCTTAATGCAGAGAGATGGCAATGAGAGGAATACTGTGCCGCATACTGTAGCTCGATGGTAATACATGGACCAATTGTATATATATTTTTTAACAAGCCTGTAATGAAAAAACAACCCTTAAATGTGTAGAATGTATAAAAATGTTCACTCATCTCCAAAGATAGAAGCGTCACATTAACTTACCAATGGTGGTGATGACTGTTATGGCAAAGTAAAAAGAGCCAGCAAATTTCCACTGTCTCCCGGCGCGATGGGGTTCAGCTTGCAGCACCACTCGCTCGATTTCGCGGTAGTCGTCCTCGGAGAAGCGGTACTTCTTCTTCATCTCGTTGCGCTTCTGCTCCAAGATGCGTCTGCGGGAGCTCTCCGACTCAGACTCCAGCGCGTCAAACACCGCGGCGCCGACCAGTAAGTAGGAGAACATGCAGAGAATGAGCGACAAGGTCCGGACGTTTTGCTTCTTCATCCTCGGTGTAGGCATGAAAAGTCGTGGAGCAGGAAGGTTACAGTTACAGGTGGTACTGTTCAGCGTAGACTCCACATTGGTGTTGCAGCCTGTTGCGTGAAATGTAGTTGCGGGAAAAGAAAAAAAAAATTAAACCTGGAAATCCATGTCACCAGGTTCAGTAGTTTTTTTTTTTTAAATAAAAGAAAAAAAAAGAAAAGAAAAACGCGCATATCCTGCTGTGCGCATTGAGAGCGTCCGCTGCTCTCGACACGGTCATTTGTTTAAGCAAGTGGCCCAGCTTGCCTCTTCGCATGCGCAAACCAGTCACCAATAAAAGGCTGTATGTGTAATATAATATATGTTTAAGACACATTGTAAGCGTTAGCACAAATATTCAGTCTTATCGCAGCTGTGTGCTACAAGTGAGGTCCTGACTCGACCCGGCAGATACCAATCTAACATGCGGGGGTTGTTCAGCACCACGGACAGCAGCCAGTGAACTGGCCTTGAAACTGCGCACTCCAGGTGGAGAAAACCAGGCAGAGCACAGCGTCACAAAGCTGTCCTAAACTCTGTGGGTTAGGCTCTAGTAAATAATGCCCAGGTAACATGTTGAAAGCTAAATACAACCGCTGTATTAGGTTGCATTAAAAAAAAAAAGATGAATAGATAAAAAAAGGATTGAATACCTTCAAATAAACAATTAACACTACAATGAGTTTGTCTAACTGTGCTCAATAAAAACAGAAGCAAACACAATGTCAGTATAATCATCTGTTAGATGTTTTTCTATCTAAATATAGGATGTAACCTTTAGGCGAACCTCCGAAACTTTCGGATATTTGTCATGGGCAAGGCGTCCTCTGTCTGGGCAAGTGAACCTAACAGTCTGTCTGTCTCAAGTCCTACAGAGAGAGGTGTCCCAGCATAGTTTCCACATCACATGGAATGGAGTCCCTATAAAAGAGGTAGTAAGAAACATATTCTTTGTTCATTCCTATCACATGTAAGAATAGATCCAAGCACATATTAAAGTGCCTTGAACCTCAGATCTTGGACTCATCTCTTCCTTGATGCATTAGCTACAAAAAAAACATCATTGTATCATCCTAATATAAATCATTTTACATCTACAAAATAATAACATTATAATACTGAAAAAGTAATAATCAAATTTCAAGTGAAAATCAAGATAATCAAGAAATCAAGTGATGGTGAAGAATTTAAATCAAATCAAGATTTTATCACAGTTCCTTTGTTTTCATGGATTGTGTGTGTGTGTGTGTGTGTGTGTGTGTGTGTGTGTGTGTGTGTGTGTGTGTGTGTGTGTGTGTGTGTGTGTGTGTGCGCTCTTTGCACATTAGAGAGCCGATGCATGCATGTACAGCGGCTAAATAAACGACATCGCTACACTAGATGCTTCTGGAAAATCCTACTGTAGGTGATGCTGGTTGCCATGGTTACTCATACCAGAAGCACCAGATGACTTGGACTGTCAGTGACGTTGAAGCTAATATGTTAAGCGTAATGATCCAGGCCCCCTCGTTCGGTGGATTATGTTGTCACTGCATGACAACATCTAGTATTGTTATTTAGGCTGGATTTTTCTGGTGAAACATGGAAGGAAATGAAAGAAATATCAACCCAGTTTTAATAGATTAAGAAACAAACAAACAGAGGCATCCTCACAGTGTCACATTAAGTATTTCAAGTGGATTACTGCATGCTCTTTTGTTCCTCTCAAACAGAGTAACCTGTCCCTCAGTGGTCCTGTTTTTGTGTTAAGTGGCTAAATCAGCACACTTACATCCCTGTTGTGATTTAAACCAGCTCTCCATAAATCAATTACATCTCAGCTGATAAGAGAGGAACCTGAAGCACTAGCAGCCTCCCATCAATCTACACAGCTTGCATTCACATCCTTTTCATAGCCCAAGGACCTAGAACAAAGTGAGAAGGCCCATCAGTCCCCATCGAGGCCAGGGCTTACAGATAAGTATTTTGGCTCAAAGAGATGCTGCACTGATTTGGTTTTCCTGTCTCTGTTCTCTACTCTTGCAGGTATATTTCATTATCACGCGCATATATCAATGTGGCATTTATATGGAACAATGAAAACAAATGAAGTGGACAAGGCAAATGCCATCCATTGTCCACTTTGGTGCTCATTTTCTCCTATTTGTAATTATAAATTGGAGAAATATTATAATATTCTAATTTAATCAATTAAGTCCACTTATATTAAATTATATGAAAAGTTGTGAAGATATAATATAGAAACAGCTCCTACCGGCCTACATTAAATATATTTTAACCTGAAAAATAATCCTATTTATTTTTGAGCTCCATTCTGTACACAAAAAGCATTTGTCCATAATTTTTCATCTGATGAAATCACAAAGACCACCTCAGTCTGTTAGGGATGCTGAGAATTATGCAGATGGTACAAAACCGTTTTAGAGATGCACATGGCGCCATGCAGAGAAAAGAAGACCTTGTGCCTGGAGGCGCATTTCTCTGCTAAATAAAACCCATCTGCCGATTCTGCAGGGGACAGAAATGCAAATCTGGCAAAATCCTGGACGATGGTTTATAAAAATGAAGATTCTGTGTAAAAGCCAAACTTTTAGAATGGAGTGGGGGGGGTCTTTAGCAAGGAACAGCAGCTGTGCTTTGGTAAGGATCCCACTCTGTATCCCACTCTGATAAAGAACAAAATGTCTTTATTTTTTATGTTATAATCACATTCTTAAATTAAAAATGTAAACTATGAGCCTCTATGCAGAGCTTGTTTAAGGACACAGCCAAATTTTAAATGCAGCTACATTAAGACATTAATACTCAACACAAACTGGAAATTATACTGAGTTACAAAAGCTACACAAAAGTAAGAGAAGCAACGAGGATGACAGTGATAAGGAGGCTTTGTGGCATGATGACTATATTACAATGCTTTTATCGACAAGCAGTAAAGCAAATACATTGTGGCTCAGAGGCAGAGCGGGTCGTCCACCAATCAGATGATCGGCGGTTCGATCCCCGGCTCCTCCGGTCTGCATGTCGAAGTGTCCTTGGGCAAGACACTGAACCCCAAATTGCTCCCGAAGGCTGTGCCATCGGTGTGTGAATGTGTATGAATGGCTAGGTCCTCAAACTGATGAGCAGTTGGCACCTTGAATGGTAGCCAAGGCCATCAGTGTATGAATGTGTGTGAATGGGGTGAATGAGATATGTAGTGTAGAGCGCTTTGAGTGGTCGGAAGACTAGAAAGGCGCTATATAAGTACAGTCCATTTACCATCCATTTACCATAACAGAGCAAAAGTATGATATAGAAAATGTGTAAGCATTTTTTTGATAAAGCTTCAGAACAGCAATGATGACCACCAGAAATGAACTTTCAGTCTCAACTTTTAAGCTAACATGGTCAAAAAGTACTCCGAAAAAATGAAAATGTACAAGTCACATACAGATAGACTTTGTGGTGATACTGTTTTGTTAACTACTATTTCAAAGGTAAATTAAAACTGTACGGTTAAAAACCCTTTATCATATAAAAGAAACAAATACACAGATAAACAAATACACACAGAGAATCACAATTACAGGTATTTTTACATGACAATATTGCAACAGTAGGGCCAAAACAGGTGAATACATAGATCATATATGTGATGCTTAGAATAGGAATCAAAATATGTTCATATGAAAACTACAGTATGTTGCAAAAGTAGTGACAAATTAGACATTGCATGTAAGCATGATGAGAGACCATGACTAAAAAAAGAGGAGAACATATCAGGTAAGACGGAGCAATGTTAGACAAGCAGGAGATTATCCCCTCAGATCTGTCACCGGCGGGCTGGCTGAGTTATATTTGGTGCTGTGGTACAACACTCAGAAGACTGTCTACTTTGTACTGGAGGGAAACCAGATATATTTGTAACATGTGGCGGTCATATCTCAATTCAGTTCAATTTATCTGTCGCATCTTTTGTGAGATATACTTCAATTTGTTCAGTTAAAGTTATAGTGTGAAAGGACTAGGAATAGAAATGGTTATTACTGAAGGAATGCAACTAAATAAGTCATGTTATTCTTATAGTTGCAGTTCACTGAACTGTAAAGATGTTTGTTCCCTTTGCTTTTACTTTGTCAGCAAACATCTTCAGCAGTTCAGCAGTTTTTGTGATTGCTTCACAGAAAAAAGGAATTGTATCCTATGATTCATGTCTTTACTGTTGTATACCAAATTAAAGGGAAACATTCTCAACAACAGAAGTCACAAATTATGGTAAGTTAGTCACTAAAGTTGCTAAAAAATGTTCTTTTCTTTTGTCGTTTAAATCAGCTCTCATGATGAGATACTCAGCATACAAACTACTGTACTTAATTTGAAGCATGCAGGGGGCCTGGAACAACCACTGATCTCTTACACTCTTACTCTCATCTGCTATTTATTTTATGTTTTACTACACAAAGTCATAACATGGCCTTAACCACATGTAATTAATACATTTTTAAGACTTGTACTTTATCTGAGTTTTTCCTTTCTATATTTCTACGCCACTAAAATTCAAAGGCAATACATCTTTTTGGGCTACATTTATCTGACAGCTTTAGTTATTACTTACTTTTTAGATGTTCAGAATTTTTATATGTCAAACTTCAGCTTATGAAATGCAAATTTTTATGGATGAAACCCAGATGCTGCTTAGATGGCAATAAATCAGGGATAAAATACATAATAGTAACACTTTAAATGAAGCTGTTTTGCATATGCTACTGTGACTTCCTGTTTACATAGTTGATTTCTTTTGATTAGACAGTGCTATAGATGTCTCCAACAAACTGATTTACACATCACTAAAGTCTTTACAAGCTAGTTTAGTTTTGTGAAATCATGTGAATCATAAATCATAGTTACTAAGAATCTAGGAAGGACAACACAATCCTTGTGAGCAGATTTCCCCCCAGCTGACCGTCGATTCCTACCACCAAACTCTTGCAGGGATAAACTATAGGAAGCAGAATACTCAGTTTTAATGCGGAGGTCGAGTTGTAAACTTGACCTGTATTTCTGTCCCCCTACAACAGCCAGACTGGGTTTACATAATTATTATGATCTCTGTATATTAACAAATCTTTCCCAATGTACTGAACTCACTGAGAATATGGCACTAAGGAATCCATTTTATAAAGCAGAGGCACTAAATAGCAACAGCAAATACTGGATGCCTGCAGAGCCCTCTGGTTTCCACAGTAACTAAAACCAAAAATAGAAACCCACACCAGCGGCCATTCAAGATTGAATCCCCTGTGATAATATACAATTCTATTTATACCCTTCAAATAATGAAATACTCTTCTGTATAAATACATCTGTCCAATTAGTGAAAAGACAGACATCATGGTCTAATAATATGTTCACACCCTTGACTCCTTTGTGCTGCTCGTCCTTAGAGTATGAAAACTGAAACTAAATTGTGAGCACTGAAGATATTACATGTGTCAGACATTCAGACTTGATAACTAGATAAATTGGACTGTGTTTGCACTGGCTGCAGTAATTCTGAAGTTTAAAACAGAAATGTTTCCTTAATAACATGAGATCAGATTATCTGCACTGAGAATATGCAAACATCCTTATGTCATAGTGTAACTTTTGGTACCATATTCAAATTGTGCACACTGACAGTATAAAGAATGGGCAGCATATGTGTGACGTCACTTGGTGTCATGTTTCTGAAGCACTGTTTCAAAGCTCAATTTGTGGCGCTTGCCGCCCCCATGTTGGCTGTCCTGGCTCTTCCGCCTCTGGGTTAATCTAAAAATGGGAAAAGATGTGGATCATCAGCGGACCTAAGGCGGGCCAAATGACAGCTGGGTGCTCAAACAAGCCATCTGTAACGGCACCTACCTGTCAAGCAAAGCGGCCACTCTGTTATAATGCCTAACTCTAAACCTTAATATGATTTGAATGGGTGAGAAAAAAAAATTAAAGAAAAGGAAAATTATCTATACAGTCCAAAAGTGTATTTTGTACCAAGCTGTAAACATGTTTATTTCTGCTGTGAAGTTGGACATTTTAACATGGGGGCTTATGTAGACTTACTCATTCTGTAGCCAGCTTCAAGTGGACGTTTGAGGAACTGCAATTTTTGGCACTTCTGCATTGGCCTTGACTTCACAGCCACAGAGGTTGCTGCTTAATTGTGCAGTGCTGTAGTGATTAAAAACACATTCCTAAAAGCTCTATGTGCGTCACTTGTTTTTATCCATGATGGTATGTCAAACAGTTCAACGCACAGATTTTCTGCAGTGTAATATGAGTTATCAAAATCGACAATATTATCTCATTATCACTTTGCCGGTATGTGTGCTTCAGTTGCCTTATCCAAAACCAAAAATAGCTCCACACCTATGTAAATACATTAATTTAACAGCATAGTTGCTGGACTTTTCTGTAATATTTAGACCTATATGCTTTGCATGTTATAATATTTACAAACTTGTCGATCTAAATCACTTTTTCAAAAGTTTTTTTAAAGATATAGCTAAGAAAACAAACTATAACATTATTTTTCATATATTGATACAGTTGGCTACATCATAACATCAATCTGCTGTTGAGAATGTGGTCATTTAGGAGTCTGGTCTGGTATTTTGCATTATAATGCATATTCCTTCTTTGTTTCACAACACATTTGTTCATAAACTTGCTATCTTCTTACTTATGGTGTGTTTTATTGTTCAGTGCGGTATCACAGCATTATTGTTGCTCTTCGTTATGTAACAGTCAAGTAAAATAGTTTTTTCCTGTACCTAAGATAGGCTTGCCTGACTCATATCAGCTGGTTTGCAGTTTTTATCCCCATCAACCAACACAGCAAACGTGCTGCCTTCACGCTATGTCGGAGAAAACATCAATGAGTGCCACATAAGCTTGTGATGGAGTGAACATTATATGTTACATACACTAAACGTGCACTGTGACAAATAGCTATGTTTTTTATATATATATAATACAATATATATATACATACACATAAGCTTGTGATGGAGTGAACATTATATGTTACATACACTAAACGTGCACTGTGACAAATAGCTATGTTTTATATATATATATATATATATATATATATATATATATATATATATATATATATATATATATATATATATATATATATATATATATATATATATATATATAACCTTGTACCACTTATTTGTGTCAGGAAAGATAAGTGGTACTTTAAGGAGAGCACCTGAACGCAGCATCAGTACTGCAGCCGCCAACGGTGCCGCTGTCTGACGATGGTAGACTGGAGAGACGGACGGTCAGGGCTGTCCCCGTGTAACCTGAACATGCAAGTGTAACCTGATTTATACCCGTTTATAAATGCCAAGCCAGGTTTACGCGTTGATTTCGGGTTGTTTTTAAATAGTATTAATAATAATAATAATAATAATAATAATAATGGAAGACGACTGTATTTGTGAGTACGACTCGACCTGGGACACAGAGAGTGACGGAGACGACCCGGCCGGAGAGAGCCAAACCCGGCGGTCATGTCAAGACAAAAACAAATCTGGCTGGACTTTAGTAAGTTAACTGTACGCGCTTTTGTTATTATCAGCCAAACCGTAACTCACCAACACCATGTCAGCACCAGGAGTGCGGATGTGTTGACTTGTAACTAACCGGCTAAGCTATCAGGGAAGCTAATGATAGCTTTATGCCTCTGTGCTAACTATCCGAGCTAGCCACTGACGTTGGCTCACATGAGGGATTATTAGTGGCTGGTGATCGGTTTATATATATATATATATATATATATATATATATATATATATATATATATATATATATATATATATATATATATATATAGCTTACAGTGTTTACTATTTGTAGTTTGTTGCCTGAAGTAGGAAATGTGTTAGCTTGGCCTTGCATGCCAACTTGCAGCTTTCTACAGTGATTTTAAATATTACAGATGTTTGCATGCTTATTAATGATAACATGACGTGTTTGGTGTTTTTAATGAGCATGCCTCGACGCTGGTGTTAATCCCCCAAACGGTTAAACAATTTGGCTTTGATGGCGACAAGACGATGATGCAGGTTGATTTCAGTTTCACTTTTATTTGCAGTGGCATCACACGTCCAGAAACATGAGGGCAGCAAAGGACATGCAGAACTACAGGAGAGGATATCCAGTGAGTAGCAGTAAAATAATACCAACATGAAAGCAGATTTTCCATGCAAACAAGAGATCTTGAACTATCCTTTTGCCTGTTTTTTTGATAGAATCTTACAGATGACGAGTGCTCGGAAGACAAAATGAACAATTTGCAGTTTTATCTCAATAAATTTCCTTCCGCACCTGATGGTAAATATATTATAGCTCACAGAATATTATCGCAAGATATTTTTGTGTTGTGTTGTGTTTACTGACATGATGTTTTGTACGTCATTTGGCACTAGATGTCTACATCGAATCGTTTCTTAAGGAGTGGAAAAACGACTACAAAAGACTGGAGAGGGTTCACTCATACATTCAGTGGTATGTATCGTTTACGGATTGTGGTGTGTGTGTTTTTTTGTCCAATCTGAGATTACAAAGCTAATGTCATCTTATTCTAGTGACCTTGCAGTTGGATGCATGTTACATGTGTGCTACTAAAAAAAAAGGGCAATTCACAAGGTGTGTTTCAGTTTCTCTCTGTGGCATCCAGCACAGCTAAACAAGCAGCTGCCAGTTTATAAAAGGACAGTAGTTCACTTTTAGTGATGGAAAACATAGTTTAGACTAGCACACATTGCTACTGGTTTATTAATGATCTGTCAACATTTATTCTTCAAAATGTGGAAATCAATGTCTGTAATCACAGCTTTCTCATCTCTGCGGTCATTCATACAAATGTGACAAAAGAGAAACAATGCTTAAGTTTCAGTGATACTCAGGAGGATGTCATGTTGACAGTGTTGAGCATTGTTTGCAGATATAAGACTATTTATTAGAAGGACGTATTTGGTAAAATCACAGGGCTCTAGAGTTGTATGTGGCGATTTTATGTGATGACGCATCAAGAGTATTTTTTATGTTGGCTTTACCAACTGTTGCAGGGAGAGCTTACATCATCTTCATCATTGAATTATAGCATAGTTTCATTAGATGCTAATTGGTTTTGTGTTGTTTCTCTCTTAAATCCGGTGCCATTGTAAGGCTGTTTCCACTGCGGGAGCCAGGGGTTAATTACATGGCTTCAGAACTCACCAAGAAGGAAATTGAGGTGAGTGTATCACAGGAAGCAAGTCTTTTAATGATTAACTGAACTATTAATGGTGCAGAATTTGGTTGTCAATAGTGACTTGCAGTTTCTGATTAGTTCAACATCATCAGGTGGTCAGTTACATGAATTCATCGTGGGGATAAATGTCTCTAACCATCGGAGTCAAAGCAGAATATTTCTTCATTGTTGACCGACTCACTAAATTTTTACGTAGAGAAAATATTGGAACTTGTGTTCCAAAATATTCAGCTCTTTTCATAGAGACATCCCTGATAGGCACATAAAGATAAACACTTTTGTTACGTCCCTGTCTGTGTCTAGAAAGAAAGTAACATAAAGCAGTTGTATTTGTTTAAAATAAAGTTATTTATTTCTTGAAATTCAGAATAGTTATGCAACAAAAAGAGGTGAGGTAAACTGGAAAGGGAAGAAAGAGCGGATAATGTTAAAACCAACAGAGTAAATAAAACCTAATGAGAACTCAGAGAATCAGAGTCTATGCTGTCTAAACAAAATAAAAATGTTATTATTTTCTAGAAATAGCACCCTTAAATCTAGTGCTTCTAACAAAAGTATTCCCCATAGTGTGAGTCCAAATCAGTAAATTAAACTATCTAGTCCAGTCTCCAGGTAGCCAATGGAAATAACTCAACTTAACCCAATGGTTCACATTCAGAAGCAATTCAGGGGTATAGTACAAATGCGAGATCAACACAAACAACAACCAAGTTGCTACGACTGTCGGCCAGTTCAAATGTTTCATCAATCCTCAGATTGGAGCCTAACACATTGAATATCAGATTTGTCCCTGATTCCTTACCCATATTACTGTACATGTGATCATAGAAGTTGTTTTTATATTTCTGCCTCCACTACAGGCCTTCAAGAAGAATGAGGATGCCAAAAAGAGACTAGTCGAGTCCTATGAACTCATGTTGGGCTTCTATGGCATCCGTTTGGTCAATAAAGAGACGGGTGAAGTCAAACGTGCTGAAAATTGGAAGGAACGATTCGGAAACCTGGAGCGGTGAATATTCAAATATTCTTGTGTGAGCAACATTAGAGATGTACATTTTTTAGGTTGTGATTTCAACTGTCTCATCTCTCACAGGAATATGCACAACAACCTTCGCATCACTCGCATCCTGAAAAGCCTCGGAGAGCTAGGCTTCGAGCACTACCAGGCCCCACTTGTGCGCTTTTTTCTTGAAGAGACTCTGGTCAAGAAAACGCTTAGCAGTGTTAAACGCAGCGTGCTTGACTACTTCCTGTTTGCCGTCCTGGATAAGGAGAAACGTCAGGAGCTTGTGCGTTTTGCCTACCATCACTTTGAGCCAAAGGATAAGTTTGTGTGGTGTCCCAGAAAGATTCAAAAACAATTCAGGAAGACTGAGAAGAGATCTGATGTTGTTGGGAATGGAGATGGGAAAGATGAAGTGTATTCACGGGGTAAAAGCAAAGATGGAGATGCCGTTGCGCAACCGAAAGAGGATGGACTGGATAAAGTTACAAAGACTCAGAAAGGGACTGATAAAACAGCAAGTAAAGACAAAAACAAACTGTCTGAGGTATCCCCTGGGCCAAAACCAGAGGCAGAGGCCGTTAGCAATGGAAGTGCAGAGGCTGAATCTAATAATCAAATTTTGGGTAATGGAAATGACTCAGATGTTGATGAAATGGATCAATTACACAGTCCTAACACTGTGATTGCAAAAACCGAGCCCTGTGCTGACAGTGAGCATAAATCTGCCAACAACTCGAAGGACACCATCCAGGAACCAGAAAACATTATGCAAACAGATGGGGACACAGACACTGAAAAACCACCGAAGAAGAAGAGAGAAGATAACAAAGTGCTGCCAAGCAACGGCTCTGCTGGGGACTTCGCCAGTGGGCAGATGGAGGAAAAAGCTGGAGCTAATAAAGCCACTGGTCAAACAAGCCCTTCAGCGCAAACCCCCCATAAGACTTCAAAACATTCACCCTCTCTTTCTTCGGGAAGGGAGGAAAAAATCCCAAGGACTGATTTTAACCAAGTGCCAGATAAAAATGAAGAGGAAAAAACGTTACAGGCAAATGCGTCCGCAACAAATGGGTCACTGACGAGCACCGTCAAAGGTGCAGATAAACAGACGAATGGGTCTGAGGATGTTGATATGGAATCGAACCCCTCAAGCTAAGACCAAAATATGGGGAGTTCTTAAATAAACCGGATGATTGGAGAAACACATTAATTTGATCATAAATTAAATGTAAAATAGGGACAGAGTATGACTTAAAAAGACTTTTTGGGCCTTATTTCTACAATATTTGATGTTTAGATATTGATTCTTTTCACTTTTGAAGGAGTATATGAATTCATTAACTCACATAATGTGAAACTGGATGTTAGTCAGTTTCCACATGGCCATCAGACCATAGACCAAGAAATAACTGGTGATGTTTATATTTTTCTTATTGACAACAAATCTCGATCAAAAAGGTCAAAACCAGAGAGATTGATGCGACCTGAGGGTCACATGACCATCAGAAACAGCCATGGCTCATTTTTACTAGCTTGTCTACTTGTACTGGAAAAAGATAATCAATGAAGGAAGACTTGGTACTAAATAGGGGGGTTGAGGCTTGTTCACAAATCTACCTACAACATAACTTCTTGTGAACCAGATCTTGAAAACCACAAAAAGTTATATTCCAAATTCTTTATTAGTTGTATTTTGACAGAACTTTAATATGTTGAAAATAATACTTAATTATAATAATTTAATATGCTGAAATATGTCCAATGTAATGTCTTTAAGTATAATATCTGTGTGGCCTCAACATTGTAATAGCTCGTGCAGCAAATATATGTTGGTCACGTGATCTTCACCTTACAGTTCGTAGCTGCCCGTCGAGCCTCCCCAAAACTAGCAGTGGGTTAGTCTGTCTCATTACTTTCTGACTTCCTGTCTGTGGCTCCATGCGCTTTGATTCTTATTAAAGACATTAAATATTGTTACAGCGTTAACTAGTTTTCATGAATTATTACGTGAACAGAAGTAAATATTGTTTTTGTTGAGACTGTTAGCTAGTGTTTATTGTAATGAAGGAGCATGTCAGTGACTCCACTGTATTTTTTTTGTTTTTGTTTTCGGGCAATGATGTAAGAACAGGCACAGACAAATAAGCTACTAAATGTCAAACTCTGGATACACAGACAATATTTGATTGGAGCTGCAATGATTAATTGATTAGTTGTCCTCTATGACATTAATCAGCAACTATTTTGATAAACAAGTTTTTTTTATACATGGAAAAAGTCAAAAATATCTGATTTCACCTTTTAATTGCGATGTGTAATTTAGTCCTTTAATCCTATGACAGTATACTGACCATCTTTAGGGACATTTCTTTGGGAAACCGTTTTCACCATTTTATGGACCAAGCAGCTCATTTACAAAGTGATCAACGGATTAAATTGCTAATTAAAATATTGTTGCTTGCTGCCCTGTTTGCAAGTGTTACAAATGAATTGTTGGTTTTGGTCTTTTCGTTTGTTGACAATAAGAAAAAAAAAACAGATTACCAGACCTATCCTTTTAGATAGTAATTACTGTCAGCAACTGATATTTATTATCTATACAGGATACGTGAAGCACTATAATTAATGTATGTCATGGTTTTAGCATTTTTAACACCATAATATTTTCACAATTGAACATTTTTTGCACTGAAAAAAAAAAGAATTGGAAGACCTTTCTTTCTTTTGGGCTGTTTTTGTGTGAGTAAAAACCTGTACTGGTTTGTGTTTCTGCTGTTAAAACGGATTTAAGACTGAATGTCACTTAAGTTATATTTCAATAATGTTGCACAATCTGTATGTTTTCATGCAGGTTTGGAAAGTAGACTTTTGAACAACTGAAATCCTTGCCAAAAAAGAAAAATGTGATAAGACTGGTTGATTGTACAAAATGTATGTCTCCTCGGCAGAACTGATAAAAGCTTTGGCGATAATTTAAAGTCCACTGTATGTTAATTTACAAGCCAGGGTGATTCTATTGATGCATCTTTTTATATTTGCACTTAATGAAATGTTAATAACTTTACAAAAGTGCTGATTTCTTTATACATGACTTCCCTCCCCCAACTAAATATCTGGCTGTTGACAAAGCAAAATAAAGTTATACTATTTTTTTGATGCTTTTATGAAATTAATGTGTCGAACCACAGTCCTGTTATAGTTTATTAAATGGCAGTTCTCAGGAGGACACTGTGGTAGATGTCAGCTTTTGCTCCTTCCTGGTTCTGAGACTTTGAATTCCCAGCAGCTTATAGACAGAAATATGTCTTTTTCTTCAGCAAACAGACTGAGCCGCACTGAAGTGACAACTCACAAACGAGAAGATGAATAAGATATTGATCAATTTGTCGAGGTTGTGAGTAAAATACTGTTGGAGTTTGAGCTTCCTGTTTGTTATTGAATTGTCCATGCTGACCTCTATCCATAGATCTACCCATTCCCTCTTTGGAGCATCATAAATAAAAGGTTTAACACTTTTTGTTGACTTATTTTAAGTTAAAATCAAGAGTAGTGTTGGAATTATGCTTGACCTTTATGACAGAGGATGTGTATGTGAAGTGGTTTTAAAATGTCCATATTGACTGTGATGCTTTAATAATTTAAGATATTCCTCTTTTATATCGATTCCCACAGGCTGATGATGTGCTTTGTCTCGGGAAACAGTTAATCGATAGAAAATTATATACACAGCTATTTTGATAAGTAATCATTCTTCAAGTCATTCTTCAAAACATAAAAATGACTGAATTTTGGTGTGTTGCTTTTTTATGTGGTAGTGAATTGACTGTCAGACCAAATAAGTTTTAGGACATCATCTTTGCTTTTAGGAAATTGTCCTGTGATTTCACAAACTATTTATCCATCAATCAAGAAAATAATCTGCTGATTATTATTTATTATACGATAATTAAAGTTTGTAGCCCTATAGGGACAGATGGAGACTCGATATAAGTATCACTTACTTGACTTGAGATGCAGCCGTCTCACTATACACTCCAGCAAAACATGATTCACGATCAAATGGTTCTACAAACTGCGCAAAGATTCCTAAAACATGGATTAGACTGAAGAAAATGGTGTGGTCTGAAAAAAAGGCCACACACTCAAGCGATTTTTAAAACCTGATTGGTCAAAGCAATACTTCAGATATCAGACAACTTTGCTAACAGCCAAACATCAAGCAAGCCAGATAATATTACTTACTAGTCCAACAGCAAGAAGCCCAGTTCAGCGTCTGTCTTTCAGCCTTTTAGCTCTCGGCAACAACTAAAATTCTTCTTGCTCTGTCACTTTCTCCTCACCTCTTTTCTTCATCGATCCACATCCTCGTCGGTCTTTTCGCCTTTGTCATTAAGTCCATAGAGGCTGCTGAACCTGGTTACATTGCCCACTTGTCCAGCTCCAGTTCTGGCACGACCGGCTCCTCTCCCCGTCTGCATCCAGGCAGCCTGAAAACATCCTCTTACCGGTGCAAAATGTCTGTGGTACAAATGCTCAACAGTCTGGGCAGCCCGGCTAACAGACTGAGCTAACAGCAGCTATAGTTTACTGGCAATCAGAAGTTACATAGTGCAGGAACTCCTGTAAAGGAAAGACAGAGACACCATTCGCCTGATTACACATCAGTGTAGCATTAAAATAATTTAAAATCTGTTATTTTATGGTAGCAAAGTTACACAAGGTAATGTTTAGCCAGGTTTTGGAGACTTTAAATTTAAGAGAGTCTGTGTTACAAACTGTGAATGTGGAGTTTAAAGACTGGGTCATCTACCACCAACCCACAGAGTTGCCTTTGATCTGCATTCTAATAATAATAATTATTCAATTATTCAGATTATTCAATCCACACCACACCATCCTTTTTTGAGCGTGTCTGTTAAAAGGCCTCAGACTAAATTGAAGTGTAATAGCTCATTAAATTACTGCAGTGCCACTTTAAGTCATCATACTAGTACACACTACCACTAATGAACCTTTAAGGAACTCAGTTTTTTCTTACCTTGCAGACATGGAGGATTTGTGTTTTAGGTCAGCCTCTAATTGGTCAAAGCACGAGCCCCTGCAGATTTTAGCTCAGCCCACTTTCCTGGTGTCCGAAATGGTTTCCCTTCTGCTTGTTGCCTCCCTCACTCCTCCTCACCCCCCTCAACCCGGTGTGCAGTGCGCCAGATTGAGTTCAGCCCCTTCGGCTGGAGACTCGGGTTTATCTGGAACCAAAGAGAAAGCCATTCAGGAGCTGTGCGCCGTGAGGTGAAGGAAGGCTCCGTTGCGGACTCTGGGGGGGAGTGAGACAGGACCGGGAACCGGGATTTGACCTTTTACGCATAAACTCGGGTTTGTGAGGGCAAGCGGGGAGCCATGGCGGTGTTTTCTGCTCTTTGGGTGCTCTTAGTGTGCCAGCTTTTGACATCATCCTCAGCCCAGGTAAGAGTTATTATGTGCCGCATCCCTTCTATTATTTATTCGCCTGCACCACATCTTTGTGGTGAAGTTAGCGTTTAATCTATGCACTGAACTTTTTGCAAAATGTAACCTGCTGATCCACCTTTTCTTAATAAGTCCCTTATGTTGATGATGGTGGTGACAGTCGCTTCAGGCCTGACCTGCATCTCTAAAATCTGATCATTCTCTGAAGATTTTCTCTAAACTTCACACTCAGACATTCTTTATTCGTCTCGTACAATTATCACTGACTGAATGTGGGTGGTTATTTTGTCAATCTGACCCTGTGGGCCTATTTTTGCTCTCCAGTGTCAGCCTGATTGTGTGCAGGTGGTTGTGTTTTTTTCGCACTACTTGATGAAGTCGGGGTTATGTTTTCCCTGAACCTGTGGAATGCACGGATTGAAGATCAGTGCCACAGCGCACAATGCCACCTCTGTTCACTCAGAGACCCCGACTGAGTCCAGCGCAGGATCTCATTTATTTTTAAAAAGTTCTCAGCGAAATAAGTTTATTTTGTTTGGATGAACTGCTGATCTGTTTTTGTTTTCACAGAAATCTAGTTTAGCCTTCCTCTCGTGCGTAAAGGCAGATTTAAAGCGTCTTTTACGCATCAAGGTTTTCGTGGAGTTGCTGTTGAATTGCATTTATTTTTTTATGTCTTGACACATAAAATTAAAATGATTTAATTTCTTTAATATTATCCTGAGTAGAATCTTGCTAATTGTATTGATTATCAATTTGATGTTGATCAAACCACATCCTGTACATGTATGCAGCACTTGTGCTGCTGAATAAACAGTGGATACAAAAATATAACTCAGGGTGAAATCCCTGACTTTGATTTATTAATTTTTGTTGCAGAGGCCGGGCCCCAGAGGAGCTCCAGGGCCAGCAGGACCCCCAGGACAACCAGGAAAGGATGGCACTGATGTGAGTTGACCAAACTCCAACCGTTTCTTTACTTAAAACAAACATGTCTTCTAACTTTTGTCCATTAGTCCAGTGAATACACATGAAAAATATGTTAGCACTTCATTTGAATGTGGTATCAACTTATTTGTTTCTCTCATCTTTTAATTGTCAATTTACAGATTGAGATCAACATAAAATATTTTTAAATTTGTTCCACATATACAGTGATAATGACAGTCACGACTTTTTCATGTTGCATTTCAAAATCAAATTCCTTCTCATGTTAGCTTTGGTAGAAAGTATTTTCTTTGTGCAGAAATGTGGCAGAAATGTTTCTAGATGTTAGTTTTTATCACTCTGACTCCTCCTAAAGCTCCTCCTACAAGTATGTAATCATAATAATGGACGTCAGGTAGGCAGGCTTTAAGGTGTGTCTACTAAATGGAGTTCTGTCCTTTCAAAGCTTAGATTATATTCATACTGTGAATGTACTTCCTCTTTTAGTTAACTCCCACACAGTATAAAGTTAGCCAGCCTGATATGTGTGGATTTATATCAATGTATCTTCTATCATCCTACAATAAATGTGGATAATAAAAAAACAGTCTACTGAAATATAAGCCATTACTCCTTGAGACCTTATTCTCATAAGTTATAAGAGGAAATCGGATTACAGGGAAGCCAAGTAAAAAGAAAAATGTTGGTAATAAGGAGCCTAACTTCAAAAACCCTGTTGATTATTGTAAAACAGTGTTTTTAAATCCACGTCAGGAAATCTCAGAGTATTTTTTAGTCATGATTATTTTTGGGACTCCGGGTAAAGTTTAAGCACACAGAGGGCCTATTCATACATTCCCCAACCTTGTGAGACCATCTAGAATTTCACCTCACACCTCCTCCCTCCACCTTCATGCCCCCTGTACAAACCAAACTGAAGCTTTTATCATGTGACCCGTCAGCATCTGCACAGTTTAGTAGTGTTTGCTCCTGTTTGCTTACTGCAGAAGCTAAACATCATATCCTAAATACCAAAGCATACCAGAGACTGGCTGTTTTTTTTCTCCAATATACTAAGTTGTAGAAGAACTACAATCAAGCACCGTAGTCACTGGAAGTATTTAGGCAATGTACAACAAATGAACAAAAATGAATACAATTCTTATTCTGTTGCATTAACAGGGCAAACCTGGACCTGCTGGACTCCCAGGGAAACAAGTAAGCATTCCAACAAGTCAGATCTTAAAGAGTCTTTTAATGTGCACCACCAACCAGCACAATAATACAACCCTGATCCAGAGACACAACGTTTGTCCTTTGCACGTAACAGTACATCTTAACGAACCAAGACACAAAGTTATCTCTGTGATTGAAAATCTTACCTCCATTGCAAAGTAAAGACCCTCTTCTAGTCCTCTACATAGCCCCAAATCACAAATTTGCCTCAAAGAGCTTTGTAATCTGTACAGCACACTCCATCCTTAAACACTATCAGAAGGATAAATATTGTTTTTTGTTGTTTGTTTTGGCTGTATTTCATGATGTCCAGATAAAAAATAAATATATATTAATCCTTTACTGGACTCCTTATGCACTATTTCATAATTGTCTGTCTGGGTAGGGTCCCAAAGGAAAAGGAGGAATACCAGGGGTAGCAGGAAAACCAGGCCTGCCAGGACTTCCAGGGGTGGACGTAAGTGTCTAACACACATAAACAATTCTTATGTAGCTATCACCACACTAACTTTGTCATTGTCAAGAGATGTTAGGAGCCAATGAACAGAAACAGAATGTAGTTTCTGCCAGAAAACTGTTGAAAATAGCATAGCATAAGTTAATGATGTACAATTGAATGATGTACTTTCTGTTTAGGGTTTGACAGGTCCTGATGGTCCCGCTGGGAAGGACGGACCCCCAGGGGAAGCAGTAAGTGTCTCTTAGTCTTTTGATCTTTTTGGGCAACACTTAAAGATGCACCCAGTAGAATATTATGACCTTCTCTGCCAGCCCAGACTGTCCCCCCATTAATCAACCAGTTGAAGTCAGACTGTGTGTATGCAAAACTGCACCACATTTAAGTTGGCTGCTGTTGCATGAGGATCTTTAAGTGGGTCTAACAGTGACAGGGGCATGTGTTTCCCCTGTCAGCCTGCATTTACCAAGACAGCTTAGCCTTTTGGTGCTAATACTTTTAATGAGGGATCTGAATTGGATTTATTTCTGCTGCTTCCCTAATCTGGCCCGGAATGCACACTGTTTCCCAGAAATCTGTAAGACTGTAGGAGATGATGATCTGCTGCCCCAATGCTAAGGGAAACATGGCATTGTCCTCTAAGAAATACAAAGAGAATTACATGCACAAGTGGCACTAAACTACATCTGCACTGCTACATGATTAAACAGGAAGACTTTTATTTCCCACTTTAGATATAAGATATGAAGGCTGTAATTCTGCAAATCAACTGTCAAGACAAGATAAATCACCACCCCCCCCTTCTCCTCCTGGCAATTTAACTAATTAGCCAACTTAATGAGGAAGCTTGCGTCAACCAATGTCCCTAATTACTCAGATTACTATACTGTCATGGCTGGTTCATAGTGCTGTGCAAAAACAAACAGGACAGAATTTGAGCATAAGCTAGTGTACGACAGTATATTAGCTCACTAAACTAGATATGATGAGCTAACAGTATTGATGTTCATTTTCGCAGCACATTGCAGATTAATTTCTAATTTTAGCCACATCTGCTTATTATAATATCTGAAGGTAATTTTCAGCTACCTGACGCCCGTTTGTTTATGATTTGCTGTTGTCTGGTTTTGCCACTGAGGAATGCAGTGAAAAGGTAACATCATTGCATTAGGTCTGTTTATTTGGAGACTTTTGCCCTCTCAGACAACACAAATACAGCTGTGAGGGAGGTAAACAAAGAGTTCAGAGAGGGAGGAGGAGAACTGATCATGGGGGTAGTCGGGAATGAAGAAGGGGAACAGCAGGAAACCACAATTGGATTTGTGGAACTAGTCGGAAGAAGTCATTTTTTACTGACAGAAATAAACGATGAAACATGAAAACAGGAGGATGGATGAGGACAGACATGGAACAAGTATCTCAGACCAAAAACACATATTTAGATTGTGTTATTGTGTCCTCTACATCTAAAATAACCAAGTATATTGTATGACTTGTTGTGAGATTGTAGAGAACCAAACTACATATGAGATTTTTTAGGAAAATGTATGAATGCAAATCATTTTAATTGTTCACAATAATTGCAAACATCCAGACATTTTCTCCTTTTAGTAATTAGTTGTAAAAATATTTGTGACCTTCCACTTCCTAGTGATCTACAGCAGAAACAGTCACGCTTTCCATTTTTAAATGCGGTTTTGTGGCATTTTTGCTTCTATTAATCATCAACAAAAGAGAGTGAGAAGAAACACTCACAGCACCAGTTTTCTGAAAGACTAAAACTAAAACACCAAGTCTATTTTCACACTAATAGATTATAATGAGACATGTTTGAACATATTCAAAGCTATTTATAGAATCAACAACACACCTTGTCCTTTATTGTGTCCATGACTAGTGATTGTGTCGAGCACTACACACCAAACTAAGCTGTTGAATGGCAGCCCCTCATTAGTCGGCTCAAACCATGCAGAACAAAAACAAACTTTCACAGATGGGCTTCATTTTAAATCTGTTAATATAGTTTGAATTGTGCACATAGTAAACACTGGCTTCTCGTAATCTGTTCATATGTTTATGATTATGTCCAAGAGGCTGATTATTGGCATTTTATCAATCTCTCTATAGGGTGATGTTGGACCTCCTGGACCACCTGGAGCTCCTGTAAGTACCCTAACACCTAAGAAACATCACACAGGAACACAGCAGTCCTCTAACCACTCTGACCATTGTTACGTTAAAAAAACATCTCAATCCTTAATACTTTACAGCATATACCTGTGTATATATAAGGTCAGCTCAAATCAGACTTAGTAGCCCTCACTAATGTCTCAGGAATACTTTGATTTTTGTTTAATTTAACTGCAGCTCACAGCAACAACCCGGTACAAACTTTCAAAGTGGATTCATTGCAGTAATACATCACATGGTGGATATTGATGTTGTGAATAAATCTAATCATCCCCTCTGTGTTTGTGACTTAATTTGCCTTCCTGTGTCTTCCGTAGGGCAGAGGGAGACCAGGAGCCGCAGTGAGTACACAACAGTGTCTTTTTATATTATTCTCACGTGCTGAAAGATGCAGAATCTGAGAAATCTGTATAATTTGTACATGTCACTATAACTTGCTTGATTGTGCATGTAACACAACGTTGTAGCATTGATTGGGTGTCTACACACATACTCTGATGTCTTGCATACACTCCTGTGTCTTTCATTTCCAGGGACTACCTGGAACCAACGGGTTGCCAGGCGGAGTCGGACCCCAGGGCGCAGCGGTGAGTATCCATGTGACATTTCCTCTCATCCTTATGTTACATCCTCTGATTCAGAATGAGATAATCAAGTTATTCTTGTTATTTATTCTATTTTATTCTCTTCTTGATTCATTGCCCTGTTGGACACAGTAAACTGTCATCAAAACTTATCATCCAGTTAGTTTATCAGGTGATTAAAAGGATGGCAGTAAAATTCATAAACGAGCCTCTGCAGCAGAAACAGATCGACATCCACTCACAGCTCTTCCGAAATCATTAAGTACAACATTGCCCTAAATTCCTCAATAATGTAGCAGGGGCAGGAGGATAAGAATAACCACTGGAGAGGAAGGACACTTCAGTGTGTGCACTGGCGTAATGTTTCTACTGGGTCACACTGTTTTTTTGGATTATTCGATTCTCATACTCAGCTTATGTGTAACTAAAAGCTTACTCAGTTTGTTTGTAGCAATGTGAAGATATTTTATTGTCTGGGTCAGAATTCATCTGAAGGTTATTGCTAGCATTGAAAATACAATTTGTGTCAGTATTAGTGTTGTTGTCAGACTAATCAGGGTTACACTGTCTACTGAGAGGCAGAAAGGGGTCAAATAAAATATTGTGGAACATCTACTTTTTACCGTCTTTGGCTGGGTTGTAATTTGAGAAGTTAAAGATGTCTTAAGACATTAAATGCTTCAAATAATAATTTCTCTGACATTTCTCCACAAAAAGATGTAAAATTACCTTCTTAATTAGCCCACATTTTATTCTTCTCCTTGGTTGAGGAATCCAGAATCTATGAATATGAATATTTCTTTGATTTGATGAGAAAGATGTCTCCTACTTTACTGAAAAGTCCAATTTGTACTTGTACCACAACTGTTTGCAATAACTGAGACCAGATCAGCTCTAACTTCAAATCAATCAGCAAAGTATTCACTTATTTTAAGCTAAAATATTGACAGTGTTACTAATCTTGGTGTTATTTATCTGTTTCTCAGGGTCCTGAGGGACTTCCAGGACTTCCTGGACCTTCTGGCGCTGATGGACCACCAGTGAGTGCAGTTATCATTATATACTTGATAACTGCTGCTGCTGATACATTATAGTCAAGTCCTGTAATTTTCCACTGCCACCCAGTGGATCTCTTGTTGAATGCCTGAGAGTTACAGATGCAGAAAATACACTGAACTTTACAGATGTCTCTTAATGTTTTATGTTGTCGTTCTCCTTCTGTCAGGGCCTTCCTGGTACTCTTCATGATCTCAGTGGCGACCTTCTGGTAAGTTTTCATTCATGTCCTCTGTGAGAGCAACACAATAACAGCATGCACTGAGTGTAGAGTCCTTAATGTTTTGTCTCTGTCCTCTGCAGTGTCCCGCAATCTGCCCCCCTGGTCCCTCTGGTGCTTCTGGGATGCCAGGATTCAAGGTAAAAATAGGTTCTGCCATAGTTCTTTTTTGATTTGATATGATATGATATATACACAACTCATGTCACCCTGCATACTTGTGTCTCTCTCATGTAGGGTCACACTGGGCATAAAGGAGACAAGGGAGAGGTTGGAAAGAATGGAGAGAAGGTGAGTTTATTATGTGAAATTATTAAGAGATATTTTGGCTGCTGTCAGTGATATAATGAGGTTACATAAGAATAGAATAAAGCTGCTAAACTTTGTATGATTTGATCATTTGATTTGATCTGTCTCTAGGGTGATCCTGGTCCACCTGGCCCACCAGGTATTCCTGGGACTGTGGGTCTGCAGGTGAGTTACATAAAAAATATAATAATATATGTTATTTTTTTCTGTTCTTGTCCACCTTTTAATTATATCCAGGGTGTTTTTTGTGCCTTTACAATGCTTTAATGCTGTGTTTCAGGGCCCACGTGGTCTCAGAGGTTTACAAGGCACAATGGGATCTGTAGGAGACAGAGTAAGATGATCACTCCTTCCTTGTTCAACTTTTTATCGCTCACAATGCACACATTTATATTTCTTTACTTACAGTAAGTTCCCTCTGTTGTGCCTATAGGGTCTGCCTGGTTTCAGAGGCAAACCTGGCATCGCCGGCATCATTGGAAAGACAGTGAGTGTCTCTTTGTTTGTAACACATTTAAAATAAAAACAGTGTTTGGTAGTAGTCTTTAGCCAGAATAGACGGCTGGTCCCATCAATGAATAGCTCTGTGTGTTTCATCTGATGTCTCCAGGGTGATGCTGGAGAAAAAGGACCACAGGGATTTAAAGGACCCAAAGGAGAAATTGTAAGTAAACACACACAAACACTGATTTGTGACTATTATTAAGTATATATAAGATGTATAAATGACGCCCTGATGTGTTTTTCAACAGGGTAAAATCGGTCCCAAAGGAGGTCCTGGTGGAGCTGGACCCAAAGGAGAGCCTGTACGTGCATATCTAAACAATTATACATGTTTAATATACATCACCTCTCAGATTCATGAGCATAATGTCTGATGTCTTCTACAGGGCATTCCTGGCAGAGATGGCAAAGATGGTACACCAGGATTAGATGGCGAGAAGGTAAGTCACACTTTTTCTTTCGGCGCTGAGTTTAAATGAGGATGAAATTAAGTTAGAAGTCGATCACCTGCATAAAGCTGATGTCATGGTGTTGTCTGTGTCGATAGGGTGATGCTGGACGCTATGGGGTCGTCGGAGAGAAAGGACCAAACGGCCTTCCTGTAAGTATTTTGAAATAGACTTAGGTGTTTCATGTCTAGAAGATAGTACAAGATATTATTTGCATCTTTTATTACTTTGACTCGTCAGTCTAAGAAGCAGTTTGATTGTAATAGCCACTCTCATCAGCATTAATTTTCTTAAGTCAAAAGGAAAACTCCAAAGTCAGTGAATGAAAAGTCATAAACATGCTTCTTGCCTAGAACATAATAATAAGATTGCTTGTGGTGTATGTGGAAAAACTCTGATTGAAGTTATTGTTGTGTATTTTCTGTGTTAGGGTCTTCAAGGAAAGGCTGGTGCCAAGGGATCTAAAGGAGGAGTTGTGAGTATTATAACAAAATAGAAACAAGCTTTAACCTTTAATCTAAAATTAGCACCATGAAGAAAAACTTGTATCTCTCTTCTTTTACACCAGGGTGATCCAGGGAAATCTGGAGAGACAGGACCCTCTGGAGAGCCAGGTATTCCTGTATGTATCTGATGGGGAATGGGGATTTTTTGGGGGGCAGGTATTATTGGGTCACAGCCTCTCTGACATGTCACTTAACCTCAACCTGCACATGAAACTTTAAACAATGTAACGTCTGCGCTCGAAGCTTTCCTGACTTGTCCGCACTGTGTTTTGTCTCCTGTCTTCAGGGTGACATTGGCATCCCAGGAGAGAGGGGAATACCAGGACCTAGAGGAGTGGCTGTAAGTTAATGCTAACACTATAAATTGAAGCAATGTACATGTATCTGTTGCTGTGCTGCTTGTGTAGCTACAAAAGCTTAAAAAGCATCTTTGCAGGCCATTTAAAAATAATCTTTGCCCCATTTAGAAGCCAAATTATAGAGACTTTCCTCTGCACAGATGGTCTGTTTATAAGTTTACAGAATTTAGACACATTTAGTTTCCAACACTTTAAAGTATGCTGATCTAATAACCAGGGTGAATATGTGAGTGCATAATGACATGAAAAAGAAACTGATTTAATGTAACGAAGACCACAATGCATAGCAGCATACAGCATGCAATCTCACAGTGAGATAAAACTTGAGTAGCAGGTTAATAAACTACCGCCGTTTGAAGTTAATGATATTCTGCTACAAAGGTACTAAGACTTTTGTGGCTTGGTTAGGTTGAATTTGTTAGTAATGAAGGGCCATTGATGAGAGCAGGTATTCATAAAGGAGGAATTCATAAACAGAAAGCTCTTTGTTTTTTTCACATCAGACCCTGCAACGAGGAAAAGAGGATAAAACAGCAGAGGAATTAACACACTTCTCTTGCACAATGCACTGCATAATGAATCACACCTCACTCCACTTCAGTGTCCTTCACTGAAATGTTAGCAAAAAGAGAGAGAAACATTATAATATCTGTTTGTTTCACTATCACATGCTCTTCCCTGTCTCCAACAGGGAGGTATTGGACCAGCAGGCCTCATCGGGCCTCAGGGAGTGAAAGGCTTCCAGGTCAGTTGCATGATATCACCATTCATTATCAGTTTTATTAATATTATCAGCTAGCTCACCGGTTGCGCGTGTGTCTTGTACTGCAGGGGGTAAATGGAGCCTTGGGGGATCCAGGTCTTCCAGGTCCAACAGGAATCCGTGGAGAGTTTGGTGAAAGGGTGAGTTTGACGTGTGTATACTAAATTGTCCCAGGGCTCATCATCATTCAGTGTAAATCCTGATAGAGTACAGGGATGCAGTGTTTATATATTAATAAACCGTACCTTCTTAGTTATTACCAATTAATCTATTGTGTTTTTGATTAATAAATAGGATATTGTATTGTCCAAAAAAGGTCAAAAAGATATTCAGTTTACTATCATAAAAAACAAGAAAATATGCAGATTTGAGATACTAAAACTAAATAAGTTTTGCATTTTTTTGTAAAAAAATCCTCAAAACATTTAATCTATTATCAAAATAATTGCTGAATAATTGTCTGCTGACTGACTAAATACTGAAATGAAGTGACTACATAAACACAGTCAGAGCAGCATGGGAGGGTACTGTATGTCAATAACCAGGTCGTCCCACCTCAGTCTTAGCGGTATAAAGTCAAACTGCAGCCAGGAGAGATCTCAAACACAAAAAGGCCTCCTGTTCAAAATCTGTGCACAGAACAAAGCCCGTCTTTATACCGCTCCCCTCAACCAGCACCCACCTCACTTCCCCCCCCCCCCTTTCTGCCACAGCCGCCCGTCCACATAATGTCTTTACATGGCTCTCAGTTATTCTCTCTTTTCTTTTTTTAATCCTATAGGGTCCGGTTGGAGCTTCTGGAGCTAAAGGAGACATGGTAAATATTATAAGTCAAGCTGGTCAAGCTTAAAAATAAACCTTCCTGTGATAGTCTTTATTTCTGTAATAAATAAGGTAATGTGTTATATATTGTCTTTTCTCTGTTCATTATCCTTAATGTGTTTTTTATGAGTCCCAGATATTATAGATTTCTTTTATTCAGGTGCCATAAAACAAACGCATACAAAAAGAAAAAACTGGAGTTGTGAGATTGAATCAAATAATTCAGATCTTATGTCATCTCTAGGGTGTGGCAGGAAGTGATGGTTTACCAGGAGAGAATGGAGAACCTGTAAGTATTTACTTCATTTTCACAGTTTGATCGCACAGTGTTAGTGACTCATTAGGGACTTATTACTTTGTTAGCAGTTAATTAGTTACGCATCGATTCAGAACTGCCGGGCGGCGACTAGGACTAGAAAAAGAGAACATAACAAGTTACTTGTTTATAAAGCTCTTCATGGTGTTGCAGCAGCGTATATTTGACCACACCAACTTTTCGCTTTTTTTTGTCTGAGCTGTCAGAAAAGTTTCCCAGAGGATCCGAAAGCACCTCTGAGAGTGTGTTGATATCGTGACGCATAAAATATATTTTTTCCAAATTAATCTTTGATTATGATGTTCTATGGCCATTATTTAAATTGTATTTAATTATTTATTGTGTTGTATCCAATTTAATTTATTGTTTGTTTATTCTTTGGTTGGTTACTCATGTTTAACCAAGCATATCTCCTCATTTTCAGGGTCCTTTTGGCCCAGTTGGACAAAAAGGACAGGTGAGCTACATTGTTTACATTTTGTGACTGGTGTGTTGACACTTTTGCATTGTTTTATACCTCCAAATAGACCCCCCTTCTTTCTTTTACACACAGTAGATGTCCATTTATTAGCACAGAACATAGTTAGATCAGATGTTGTGTGGGTGTAATTAGCAACACAAGTTTGTGCCAAACCCCCTCACTAAACATGAAAAACTGGTGTCTAGCTCTAAGCTGTTGCCCACTTGTCAGACTTATTGCACATGATTCTGCTTCACATTCCAAGTTTAATAGGATTAATTAGAGATAGGTATTGCTGCTTTCTGCTTTATTGGTCTGTTCGCTGCTATCGCCACAAGGGAGAGACGAGCCACATTAATCCGCAGCACAACTTATGTAATTAGAGACACAGTACTGATGAGTCTCATTCCTGTAGTCTCATTTACTGTTTGCTGTGCTCATTGGAGTAATTATCTAGCAACAAGACGCCATATAAAACCGCCCCGGCATTCTCTCAACAGACCCAGTTTGCTCCTTGGTTTGTTTACTCAGCGTTCAAATCAGAAGCTTATGGATGCTTTTAGCTCCAGAAATTTATTTCTTAATTTTTTGCTAATATAATGAGTTATTTAACAGATAATTCTTGTTAATTATAGCCAGGGAAGAGCGGTGAACTGGGACCTAAGGGAGTGACAGGTCCACAAGGAGAGCTTGGGGCAAGAGGGCCCCCAGGAAAAGAAGGACCTATGGGCTTCCAAGGGGAGCCAGGTCAGCCTGGAATTGCAGGAAAGACAGGCGTACCTGTGAGTGTTTTATTTTTTAATCTGTAAAAAATCTTGTGATTGATTGAAGCACATTAAATATTGACATTTTCTATTGAACTGCCTAAATGAGCTTACCCTAAAAATCTTATTTACTTGTGTTTCAGGGTAAACTGGCAAGCGAGCAACACATCAGAGAACTGTGTGGCTCGATGATCGATGGTGAGAGATTTTCACTTTCACTAAACTTCACTCCAGTGTTGACTTTAAAAAAAAACAAGCTGAGAATTAACCTTTATGGCTTTTTCTATCACTCACAGATCAGATCGCACAGCTGGCCGCTAACCTTCGAAGACCCCTGGCCCCTGGAATGGTGGGCCGCCCCGGCCCTGCTGGAGCTGCAGGAAAGCCAGGAGTTGCTGGATCTATTGGGCATCCAGGTGCTCGTGGACCACCAGGGTACAGAGGTCTGCCAGGAGACCTTGGAGATCCAGGTCCCAGAGGTATGAAACATGCTAAACATTTATATCTATTAGTAGGAACACAAAATCAATCAGTGCCTCCCAGGGGCGGACTGGGACAAAAAATCGGCCCTGGCATTTTGGAATAGAGCAGCCCACAACCAATACACCCGCATTGCCCATCGCTAAGCCTAAGAGTGTGTTTGGGGTGTGTGATCTACTACTTACATACAAAAATCGGGACTTGTCGGCCCAAATAGCACGTCGGCCCACCGGGCAAATGCACGCTATGCCAGATGGCCAGTCCGTCCCTGGTGCCTCCCACAAAATTCCACTTAAGTATTATAACCAACATCTTCTTAAAGTATCAAAAGTTTTAAGTAACATAGCTGCTCTCAGTGAAATGACCCTGTGCACAATATATTCTTATATATGACATTAATAGATGGGGGTCTTTGGGCCTTGAGCAGCAACATCTGAAACAAGGAACCAAAACTAGCAAGGTTGGGAATCTCTGGTTTATCATATTTTTAATGTAAAATCTTGTAAAATCTCGTAAAAAAGAGAGGGACAGAAGAAAACTTAACAAACTATTCACGAGGTCCAGCACTGTCCAGGACTGCCCCTAAACTCCTTAGATAAAGGTAGGGAGAGGAGGATGTTAGCAAAGCAACTCCTCTCACCCCCTGCATGTAAGAAAGAGCGCTACCACAGCTTCTTCATTCAAACAGCTGTCACTCTTTAACAGCAGCATGACTTCACAACTTTCTTCTAGATATTTCTTATTTATGAGGAATTTCTTATCCAACTTGTGTATATGAGCTTGGGCGTCTGTGGATCACAGGCAGAGCAGGTCGTCCACTAATCAGATGATCGGCGGTTCGATCCCCAGCTCCTCCGGTCTGCATGTCGAAGTGTCCTTGGGCAAGACACTGAACTGAGTCGGAAGACTAGAAAGGCGCTATATAAGTAGTTCATTTACCATGAGCTGCTGTGATAAGTGACTTTCCCCAGTGTGAGATCATTAAAGTCAGATATTTCCCACCATTGATAACATTTTTCTGTCTTTACAGGTGATGTTGGTGATCAAGGTGATAAGGGATCCATTGGCAAAGCTGTTGATGGACCCACTGGAGACCAAGGATATCAAGGTATGTGGCTTTATACAGTACACTGTAATTAGAGATTCTGATGATTGGAGCAGTTATATTGTTGGAAATGTTTGCCTGATATCACACTGTTAAAAGAACAGCTATACTTTGTCCTTGGCTCATCCCCTGTACGCTGTCCACAGGTCTTCCAGGAGTGCCTGGAATTGTCAAAGATGGGCGTGATGGATCTCCAGGAGATCCAGGTGAGCCTGGAGAGTCAGGCAGGGTAGGTAGGACTGGACACCAGGGACCTCCTGGAATCTGTGATACATCAGCCTGCCAGGGTACATCGCCTGCTGGGAAATCCTCCAACCCCAAAAACCATTAAACATGACTTCCTGCAACCTGACCGCCATACACCCAAAAAGGAGGAAGGGGTGAAAGAAGAGAGCGATCACAATAAATGTCCTCTTTATTTAAATACATGTATCACAAGATGGGAAGAGTAACATCAACAGGTGTGATATTTTCAGGAATAGAGGAACATCCAAGGATTCACATAAATACCAGAGCAACTGACAGACAAAAACATCAAGATGACATCCAGAAATAAAGTGGACAGAGGCACGGAAGAGTCCAAGAGAACAACTGCATTGCTCCAAATACTACAGTATCACATAACAAGACTTGACTTACAAACAACTGGAAAATGAATGATGAGTCCTTTGTGTATAAAAACTTTGTACATGTTGTTACCATGACCCCCCACCCCCATTACCTTTAACATCCTTCACCACATGACTCTAAAAACAACAGTGACTGTCTCTGAAGTGAATGTGCATGTATCACAGCCCATTTAATGTAAATCACAGGTGTTACCTCAACATACAAGCTTACAGTGTAAAATATGGAAATAGGTGTCAGAGGGTCCTAAAAAGCCTCCGTCAAGTCAAGGAGCTGTGTATGTATTGTAAAAGGAATAAAAAACACAAACACCCAGGTGCCCAGAAATTGTGTAGATTAATGCAAAAAAAAAAATACTTTTTGAGAGTCTCTTTTTTTACAGCTTGTTTTCTGTTTTTTTTAATTACATGTGAAGTTGATTCTCCAGATTTGAGAATCAAAAACAAAATAAAACGTGTGGATGCATACATCAGTCATTGTAAAAATCAATCTAAGGATCTTAAAGTAATTTGTGTTCTTTATTTTTTCTTTTTTTCTTTTAAATCTGCAATGACCACATCCACTTTGTACTACCAGTGCTGTAACTATTAAATATACATGACCTTAAATACTATTTATTATTTGTGGGTGACTGTTGTATGTACAGTAAGATGCTACAGCGACATGTTGTAAGAAAGAACAAATAAAGCCACTTTTCAGTAAAAACATTACTCTTTTCTACATATCAAGTGAACAATCTGTATCTCGGAGAAACACCATGAAAGTCAAGCAATCCCATTAATACAAACAACAACAAAGAATAAATTAATGTGGATGAGGAAACTGAACAACGTACTGTATGAGCAAAGTTTAAAAAAAAAAAACAATTTATAAAACAAGTGAACAAAATCTGGATTAAAAATATAAAAAGCTGCACATATAATTAAATGTTTGATGGCCGAAAAGATGAAATTTAATCATAAGAGGTCTGTGTCGGCTGTTTTTCAAAGAGAAACAGTGCCACCTGTGTATGACTCCATGAAAAGCACTTTCTTTTCTCCAAATGTCTCTCAAGGGGTAGGAAATATAAATATAAAAAATGACATTGCAATTCAGATACTAGCTTGATGACAGTGTGGTCGTAATGCAGCTGGAGAAAATCAACCATGTTGAGACCGGAAAACTTTCACTTTCTAAATCATTGTAATGCAGTCAGAGGGAGAGCAGAGCACCTCTTTAAAAGGACACTTTTTTGTCATTTAAAATGTTACAGCACATCCAATCGAAGCTACTTTAAACGGTCAAATTAAAACATACTCGACATCTGGCTAATTCTGATCTCTGGGTGAGTCACTGCTCCACCGCATGAGGAATGCTCAGTGTCTCGTCCATGTCCTGGTGGATCAGGTCCCCTCCTGAAGAAAGGCTGGATTTGAGGAGTCCTTTCTTGTCAGTGATTGCCTTCTGAAACTCCTGTAAACAGGGGAAAAGCAGATTATTGTGGTTAATAACAGATTAACTGCCCCTAAACTTTACTACAGGTGGTCGGATAATGTTGTTAGATAGATGAGTGCTTTTAGTATGTAAATCAATTTCCAGACTGGAACTAGATAATTCATTGCAGTAAAAAAAAGCTATGTTTATTTGATTTTATACTGTAGGAGAGGAATTTGATATGAACTGAGGCAGAAAGAAATATAATTAAGCTCTTATTTTCCAGCTACAGGTTTTTAGTATCAAATAATTCAGTTGCAGGACAATCAAGTCCAAATGCTTTAAATCAACAACACAAACTCACTTTTTTGAAGATGTCTCCATATGTTTTATTGATGTATCTGAGGAAGGCAGTGGTCCACTGCAGGGTGGTGACTTTGTCTGACTCTGAGTCACAGAATGGCACCAACATGTTCAGTTCATCACAGCACGATCGAATCCTCTTCCTGTGCAGCAGATAACAGACAATACAAATGCTTACAATCAGTGTTTGTTCAACTCTGACTGGCCTGCTGTTCTTAATTCCTAAAGTTGTACTGAACCAGTAAATGTCTGCGGATAACATCAAAATCTATGATCGTTGTATCTATACTATGGCTGTTTATTATGTAAGGAAAAGTGTGCCGATACCTTTAGCTGTTAGTAATGGCTGCTCACCTGCGTTCCCTCTCCTTACTGTTGTGCTTCTCCCTGCGTTGGCTGAGTGACATTTGAGATCGAGCTCTTTTCCTGGTGCTGCTCAATGATCCTCGGGCAGAGTCCGGGCCACTCTTGATGAATTGAGAGCTGTCGGTCCTACCATGGTTGCTGGAGGCAGATGTCACCACAGCATCTACGGGAAACATGAGCGAATGAGACACAACAAACACGTAGTGTGGTATAGAACTACAGCTTATAAAATAAGATTATGTTTAAAGTACTGATTACCTCCTATATTTACTAACTGCTGCTGCTCCTCTGCTGAGCTGCTGCCACTTGTATTGTGAGCTTTTGTAACAAGCCTTTCTGGGCAAAAATTCAATGAAAAACTCTTGGGGATGATTAAAGCCTGATGCTTCGGGTCAGCCATGTGAGAAATATGGCCAATCACCTGTGATTAAAATAGGAGGGCGAGGAAAGGATTTTTAAAAAATGAACTCTGCTCTGTTGATTTTACAAAGCTGCAAGAAAGTGCATTTTTATTTTCATACCTGCTCACACTTGTTGGTGACTGGGTTAAATATACCCCCTACAAATGGGTTGGACACCTCAAAAGGATTTGCTCTGTCGGTTTTCATCCATTTCTGCATCTGTGGATGTATGACTGCCTCCTGAGCCTCTGCAGACTGCTGGAGCACGGTCAAAAAACTGAAACACAACAGCAGAGTCCATAAAAATGAGTACTTCATTATTATAAGAAACAGCACTTCTAGTATATTAGTGAAGCCTACTTGCTAAGAACTGCAGACTGAATATCTTGCTGTCTCGGGGTGTCAGCAGACAGCATGCTAAACCTTTTCTCCAAGCAAACTCTAGCAGCTGATCTGGATCGCTTCTGTGAAGATGTGCTGCTGTTTGCACGTGGGTCAGTCGGACTGTCTTCACCTCTTACTCTGGCCAGCACAAACCCTGGCACCTCTCCATAAGCCGCCGGCGTCTTTTCTCTGGACATTCCCACACAATGTTCATCCGTTGAGGTTGACAGATCAATAGCTTGAGTGGTTGTGAAGGGAGACATCGCCATGGATCCAGTGGCACCTTTAAACGTCACTGTGGCAGGGTAAGATCTGGCATCTGGCCCATCTGGAGGAGCAGCAGCAGCAGCCTGTGCCTCCATATGTGCCTGGATGAGGTGATGAAGGTGTGTGTATTCAACCTCTGACATCTCCACACCGAGTTCAGCTCCCAACATCTGCCCGTGGTCCTGTGTCAGACATCCACCTTGGCTCAAAATCACACCGACAGAGTCACAGGTGTGCTCTCTGAATGAAGGTGAATGGATGGATTTACAAGCTGAGGGAAAGGATGACATCCTTCACTCCTGAGATGGGAAGATGGAGAAATACTTCAACAGCTATGACTATGATAACGTTATTAAAATAATTATAAACAATGAAAATTAATTATCCAGGTTAGGCTAAACTAAAATTAAACTTAACATGATAATGCTGATATTAAATAAGCTTTCCATGACGAGCTAGCTCGTGAACGTACGTTAGCGAACGAGGAAGTTTAAGCTAGTAAGTTTGAATAGACGTTGACGTACGTTGACGTTAAAATCCGCTACAACTTCGCCATTTTAAAACGCTAAATAAATCTAAACATTCACAATATTCACTTTAAAGTCGATAAGTTGAGTTTTTTTTTTAATGTGTTACAGTTAAAATAAGCTCTCTATATGGACTTTTTACTCTTCGACTTACTGTAACGTCAACTCCTCGGGTGGTGACTGACCTCGTCTCAGCTGAAGCCTCACTGCGGTCACGCCAGCCGTCTCTCGTATTCGCGTGGTCACGTAAGCCTCGGATCAGTTACATTTATTTTATATTTTACATATTTAATACAAACTATACAAAATACAGTGTGACAGTGGCTCTAATATTATTAACAACCTTTTAAAAAAAACAGTGATTGAAAGTTAGTACTTCAAGTACTTTTTTACTTTAAGTTAGTAGTATAATATTCATGGTATATGTTTTATGTCTAGATGCATTAGATGATGCAACTGTCTTCATACTGCACTTTGTACTCTTTTTAAAAAATATTAAAGAACTACGTACATTTACTACAGTGGTGTACACATTCAAATCAAAAATCAAATACATAGTATTATATTATAGTAATATAATTTAAGTTAGCTGTAAATTAGGGTATGTGAAAGGTAAAAGGTACTTTTATCTAAGTATTTCAATATGCAGTCAGGTAGTGCACCTAAGTATTTCAATTTGCTGCTACTATATTTCAGAGGAAAACATACTCAACAGTATGTGAAAGATATAGACGATAAAATAGCATAGGTAGAGTTAAGGAATGTTTTGTATTACTACAATTCGACACCTTCTTAAAATAATCGCCTAAGTCATTTTTTTCAGATTTTTCAGGAAACACAAAAAACTGAACTAGAGCAGAGCACATGGAAACAGTCTTATCCATGCCATTGGCCCGATTGGCGCCTGTACCCTTTGTGGCAGTTCTTCCCACACAGACGCCTCTGAGAAGGACAGTTTGAAATGGACCTTGCCTTCACTGCTAAACTGAAGAGCCCGCAAGTTATGCACAGTCGGGTCTCCAGCTTTTTTGCCTGGTCTGATGCTAAGGAAGTGAGATGCATTCAGTTTCAGGAACTCATCGTGCTTCAGCACTTTCACATGGTAAAGTGATGGCCTGATTCTTGCAGTCTGGAGTATGATGACATAGTCTCTTGGGGTGAAGATATCTGCAACTATTTTGCGTTCGATGGTACTGTGCATGCTGTCACACTCCATTTGTGTATGACCTGCAAAGAGGTATTTCTGTGTGATTAGTACTCCATATTTCCTTGCAAGCTCAGAGTATGCATTCGCCACACATGCATTGCGATTCTGATAACCGCAACCGTCGCTCCACACAATGATCTCCTTGAGTTCTGGATGGCCTTGGATCACCTTCAAAATGACTGTGGTGGCTATCTTACTTGTTCTTTTTCTTGTTCTTCATTTCTTTGTTTATAACCACTCTAATAAATGACAGGAGACCGTTTACGCATAACTCTGGCTGGCCGCGGACACAGACGTGTGACCCGGTGTCATGGTAAAACGACCGTGACGCTCCGCCATTTCTTTATTAACAAAACATAAGACACACCCACTCACTTCCTGCTTCCTACGGAAGTCACATCAGCCCAAAACACCTGTGGCTCAAAACTTATTCAAACACAAATAACACACATAATAAATGGCGCTTACAATGACGATACTGAAGATGTGCAAATACCTCGCTACACAGGTCACCTTCTGATTCGTCCCAAACATAGCAGTAGCCTTCATTTGATGCCAAGTTGAATAGGGTAAAGTTATAAGTTATAACAGACTTCTCTTCAGTAGCAGAATCCTTGTCCCGGGATTTCTCTTGCCTCGCTTCATCCTTCTTAGTGACATGTGTGTCATAATCAGCCTTACTGATATTCCCATGTTTATATGAAACACAAACATCACACTGATCTTTCCGTGGAATAAATACAGAATAGTTCTCCTCATGGAACACAGCTGTGAAATACTGGACTCCAACACCCCTCAGTCCAGCAGCTGCAGCAGCTTGTTGATAATAACGATGCAGTTGGGAAATGGTTGTGCCTGGGTAAAGGAACCTTTTGTCTTTGTAGGTAGCTGTGCTTCTGCAGTAGTGTGAATCAACACTGGGCAGGTCCCTCAACCAATTCTTAATGAAATCCTTGACATCAGGTTCAACCTTTGTCTGCTTGCCACTCTTAGGTCCAGATTTAGACGGCGCCGCTGCTTGTTTTACAGGGTTGGGGTCATTCAGCCATTCTGTAATGGTTCTTTCTGGGAGACCAAGTGTGGAGGAAAAAAGTGCCTTACACACTTTAACACTTGTTCTGTCTTCAAGTTGCAGTTGGTAGGATAGTGACAAATTGCGTCGGGATCCCTCAGCAACTTTTTTTTGCTTTATGTTAACTTTTGTGACCAAAGTGGTGACATATAATCGACGTTTTTCCCAGCTGTTCATTGCCCAAATCTTGTCGAAGACCCACTGCCGCTGCTCTTTTGTCAGGACTTGGCAGTCTCGAGTTGAGACTCGCTGACAAAACTTGGAGTTGCAGGGAGGACCCATAGCTTTTGCACTCACTTCTTTGCCACATTTGCTTTTGTATGCCAATCCTTTTAAACGCTTCTGCTTGGATTCATTTTGCTTCCATGTGCTTGGACTGAGGCGTTTATTTCTTTTCTTTTTGCCTGAATTGTTTAAATCAACATCCTCATCCTGATGCTGCTGTTCTGAAGTTGTTGCCGCCGTAGTGAGATTGCTTTCATTTTCAGGGGTAGAGGAGTCATCGCAGGTTGGGGTATAGTTCGGATCTTGAATGACATCATCGACATCATCATCACCATCATCATTTGATACCTCCTCTTCATGGTCAACATCATCCATGAGAGCTGATGCTGTGTCATGTTCAACATGCTGCATCATCTCTTTAATGACTGAGTCTCATTTTCATCCTCAGTAGATGAGGACAGACTGGTGTCATCAATGTCAAGTGCATCTCCTACCAAAAAGGAAAAAAAATTAAAATCCTTCAAAAGTGTGTGATCATTCTGAGAAACGTGAATTGCCTTTTGGTCAATTGTATTAAGCTACATCTACGATTCCCAAAATGCTTTGCAAATTACCTCTGGACACAGCAGAGCAAGCATACTATAATACCACTAAAATCATGTTATGATTATGTTTAACTGAAATTTTCAGTGGTTAAATGCACAAAGGAGGGCCCAAACAATACTGTTTGTTCAAATATTGTACAATAAAACAGAAAACGTATCACTTATCACTTATCACTCACAGATTCTGGAGCCTTTCTACTTTTTGTGAGTTTTAGCTAAATTGGCTAGCTGAATTAGCTAGCTAAATTGCGATATTGGAATTTTAACTAAAAGACTGAATCAAAAGATGAAATATTATGTAATATTTATAACATAGTGTATATTATAGTATACAATTTCACTTACCAATATGGGAGGAGCCCAAAATCATGGAAATAACTTCAGTATCTTTGTAGATTTTTCTTCTTCTTGAATCAGCCGCCATTTTGAAAAACTTGTAAAATTAAACAAAAACAAAAATAAAACAGCCTAAGTCACACTCTTGACATAGGCAATTATACTAATGGGTAGAATGGCACAAGCTGTTTAACTGAGGATATAGGCAATTTTACCAGAGGTGACCAGCATCATGAGGTGATGATTTAGGCAAAAAAAAAAGTGACTTAGGCGATTATTTTAAGAGGGTGACGAATTGCAATGTAAAAAAACAACAACTATGTAATACTACAGGTAAAAGTCAAGCATTAAAAATGTTTACCTCAGTAATAGTATACTTAACGTAATGACTCAAAAATAATTTTAAAAGCACTCATTCTGCAGAAACAAATGTCTCCTGTGAGTGTGTTATTACATTGCAGTATTGACATTGGTGATATTATCATTAGATTGTTAATGTAGTTTTTTTATTCACTTAAAAAGATGTTGTCTCTGAACATAATCCAGGAAGGAATTTACTTGTCACCACACATAATAATGAAAACAATCAATTAATATACAAACATAATAGGAGATAGAGGGAGATATATAACTTGTGTTATATTTTAAACTTTATTTTTTGCTTTTTATATATAACATATAGATGACATAAGATAGCTTGCAGATAAATGTAGTCAAAAGTACAGTATTTTCCTATGGAAATGAATATAAATCAACTAAAATACAAGTACCTCAAAACTGTAGTTAAGTACAGTACTTTAGTAAATGTACTTTGTTACATGACTGCAGTTACCAATACTAGATCAATTACAACTCTTTGGAAGATGCTGCGATGCCAGATGATGGATGAAGATTCAACTGAACGCTGTCGCCCCCCTTTGGTAAGACATGACCTTAGCAGGAGGCTGTGGATGATGGGCAACATTGTTTCAGACGGACTCTGACCTCATTCGGCATAGATTTTCTTCCGAGGACTTTCTCTCACTTTACCCATTGTCTATTCCCAGGTGCTTGTCACAGCATGAGCCCTTCAGACACCTGAAGGTAATTATTTGAAATGTAGTGCTTGTCATACCCCATGCTACAGTAAACTTAACAGTAACATGACTCACCCAAAAACAAGGCAAATAAGCACACTGCCCTTTCATGATTTAGGACATGACCCAACAATCTGCATACACAAGGTAAAACTGCATGCCCCCCAAAACCATTTAGAGTATAAAGAGTGTCCTATAATAATACATGTGCTTGTATTTGTGTCTTAAATTACTTACCATTTAGATATATTAAAATATATAACTAATTGTATTTACCCAGATACTGTACTTAAAAACATTTTTACTTGTACTATAATACTTTTTACTTATTAGCTGACCAAAACCATGTCGACAACACAGAGTTAAGACCAGGAAGCAGAGCTGCAGTCTTACACGCTCCTCTGCGCCTCCATTAGAGGAGCTGCCCACCCAGTCCTTTAGTATAGAGACCGTGTCTGTCCTTCTTCCACCTACATTATTTAAAGATAAAACAAACAGAAGAGGAGTTCATCATAAAAACTTCATAAAAATGAAATTAACATCTCCAACTGTCCAAAATAAGAGAATTAAATGTGGACTCCTGAATATCAGGTCTTTGTCCTCTAAAGCTGTCTTAGTTAATGAATTAATATCTGATTATGATATTGACTTGTTCTGTCTCACTGAAACCTGGCTGCAGGAGGATGAATATGTTAGCTTAAATCAATCCACTCCTCCGAGTCATTGTAATACTCATGTTCCTCGAAGTACTGGTCGAGGTGGTGGAGTTGGAGCCATAGTTGACTCAAGTCTATTAATAAATCCTAAACCTAAACTAAATTATAATTCATTTATAAGTCTTGTTCTTAGCCTCACTCACCCAACCTGGAAAACGTCGCAGCCAATTTTATTTGTTACAGTATATCAAGCTCCAGGTCCTTATTCTGAATTTTTATCTTTGCATCAGGCTTGATCCTTAAAACAGATAAAGTAATTATTGTAGCAAAAGACGCTTCACTCTTTTGCTCTCCGCTTTACTTTGCTTTACTGTTTTTTCTATTATTGTAATCCTTTCCTTTTGCAAACAATTTTTTGGAAAGCGGATCCTGGATACCTATATCACTGGGAGTTCAGTTACCGAAGGCTGCCACTTTTATTTTAATCTGTTTTATTTTGTGAGCGTGGCCTATCAGCAGCACAAGCCTGCACTATCGTGACTGGGAGAGAGGAGCTCAGCTAACAAAAGCTAATTAGCAGCAAGATGCCTCCCTTTTCCACGGATGATTACTACAAACTGCTTCAGAAAATAGCAGTACTGGAAGCTAAAGTGCATCGGCTCGAAGGGAACGTGGAGGTAAATGGACAATATGGGAATGAAACCACTCTGCCAATGTCCCAAAATAGTGAGAAAAAGCAGGCTAACAGAAAGCTAATTAGCACCACAACGATGCAGCAGGAGCCAGGCAAAAATGCCACTAAATCAACAACTCCTTTCTGGAACTCTCTTGGTGCAAAGCCCAGGCATCACAAATTGCCTCCCTCAGATATGGGAAGACGGTTAACAGGCAGAACCCAGCACCCGGAGACTCATGATGACACTGAGTGGCCTGCACTGCCATCAAACAGGAATGTATCTTCAACCCCGCTACCATAGAGAAAACAACCATGGACTGGAAGTACAACAAAAACAAAGAGCAAATTGCCCCGAGACACAGGGATTCTACTAGAGAACAGATTTGCTCCACTTTCCCAAAATCCTGACTCCCCAAAAGAAAGCTCATCTTCCAGCACAAGAGAAAGGTATGAAGCTAAATCATATGCTAAAAGGCCACAGAAAGAGCTAACGACTGGGCCTGAAACTCTGATAGTGGGTTTGCTCCACTTTCCCAAAATCCTGACTCCCCAAAAGAAAGCTCATCTTCCAGCACAAGAGAAAGGTATGAAGCTAAATCATGCTAAAAGGCCACAGAAAGAGCTAACGACTGGGCCTGAAACTCTGATAGTGGGTGACGGAACTGTGGGTGAGATAAAACGCTTTTGCAGCAAGAAAAACACCAAAGTACTCTGTTTTACCAAAGATATGGTGTCTGATATTTCAAAGAAGATCCTGAAGATTACTACTGATCATCCAACAGTTAAATCTCTCATCATACACACAGGAGCCCTTGATGTTGTGAAGCAACAATCGGAGGTATTAAAACGGGACTTTGTTGATCTGATGAAGAGAGTCCAATGTCTAAATACTGAGGTATTTTTCAGTGGACCTCTACCAACAGTTCGGCAAGGAGATGAGCGATTCAGCAGGCTGATAATGCTAAACAGATGGCTCAAAGATACATGTGCTACTCAATCAATAAACTTTATTGACAATTTCAACATCTTTTGGGAACGCAGGCACCTCTTAAAGGCAGATGGATTTTGCCTTAACAAATCAGGAGTACAGCTGCTAAGCACCAACATTTTTTATTTTCTGCGTCAGACACCAGCAAGCCAAGCTGCCAAGGACCAAAGACAAGACATTCCAAAACAACAGATAAGGCGGCGCTCTGGTGAGGGCGCTGAGATTAGGACTGAACAGGGAGGACAGCAGACCCAAGAAGAACTGGCAACATCATTATTCTCACCCCAACAAGTGGAGTCTCCCCCAGCCCCAACAGGGGATACCCAACCTCCACCCCCCCAGACCCCGCCCAGCCCTGAACTCTCTCCGTTCAGTCTGGACGACTCCCCACTTCTGGATTTCACAGACAGGATGAAGAGTCTTGTCAATATGGGAATCCAATTAACACCACGCCAAAATCCCCTATTTTCTCCCCTTACGCTACCACACCATCCAGCGCCACCTATTCCACCTCGGAAACAACCCTCAACTAAAAGTCACCAAGTCCCCCCACCTCCTTTGAATCAACATATTTGTGAGTCTGACTGATATGTGCCGGGTCCAGGCTTGATGAACTCGATGAACTCCTGGATAATTTCAACTGGAAAATAATAAATGTCATGGATGCTGTTGCACCTATTAAAACTAAGATGACCTTGAGTAGACAGAGATCACCATGGAGGAACACTATGACAGTAAAGGCATTGAAAACAGAATGCAGGAAAGCAGAGCGTAATACACCACGACCTCTACAAACAAAGTCTCTGTAATTTCAACCATGAGTTAATCAAGGCTAGACAGCAACACTTCTCTAAAATTATTAACAAGAACATCAACAACACTCGCACTCTGTTTGCTATAGTTGATAAGCTTACAAACCCCCCAAAAGAGATAGTTTCAGAACTCTCCTCAAAAGAAAAATGCAATGAATTTGCTCACTTTTTCAATGAAAAAATCAAATCTATAAGGTTAAATATCAACACAAATTTACAAAATGATAAAGTGACACAATCCCTACAACCGCCTAGGAATGAATCAACTGTGATGTCAGAATTTAATACAGTTGATCAAAAAATCATAGAAGAAACAGTTCAGCATCTTAAATCATCGACATGCTGTCTTGACACAATGCCATCTGACTTTTTTTAAAGCTATTGTAAAATCTGTTCAAACAGATCTGCAGCAAATAATAAATTGCTCACTTCAATCAGGCATGTTTCCAAAACCCCTAAAAGTAGCTGCCATCAAGCCACTCTTAAAAAAGCGAACGCTGGATACTTCAAAGCTAACCAACTACAGACCTGTCTCAAATCTTCCTTTTATAGCCAAGATTGTTAAGAAAGTGGTTTTTAATCAACTCAGTAATTTCTTGAACTCCAGTGGACTGTTTGACAAATTTCAATCAGGTTTTCGAGCTCACCACAGTACAGAAACAGCTCTTATTAGAGTGTTAAATGACATAAGGTTGAACACTGACTCAGGCAAGGTATCAGTTCTGGCCCTGCTGGATCTCAGTGCTGCGTTTGACACTGTGGATCACAGCACACTGCTGAACAGATTGGAAACATGGGCAGGACTTCGTGGAACAGTCCTAGAATGGTTCAGGTCCTACTTGGAGGAGCGGAGTTATTTTGTGACCATTGGAACTAATCAATCAGATCGAGTGGCTTTGACATGTGGGGTTCCTCAGGGGTCAGTTCTTGGACCCCTTTTGTTCAGCCTATATATGTTGCCTTTGGGTCAAATTCTGCAGAATTCTAATGTCAACTATCATAGTTATGCAGATGACACACAGATATATCTTGCGCTGTCCCCAGATGACTGCAGTCCTTTAGAGTCATTGTGTAACTGTCTAGAGCAAGTAAAAAATTGGATGAACCAAAATTTTCTGCAATTAAATCAAGAAAAAACTGAGGTCATTGTTTTTGGCAATTAAGAGAAGAGGGTTGCTGTCAGTAAACACCTTGAGTCACTGTCTCTAGAAACCAAAGACCAAGTCCGAAACCTTGGCGTGCTGATAGACTCAGATCTGACCTTTAACAGTCACATAAAATCAGTCACCAAAACAGCCTTCTACCAACTTAAGAATATATCCAGAGTTAAGGGCTTTATGTCCCAAACAGATCAGGAGAAGCTAATCCATGCTTTCATCTCCAGTAGACTTGACTAATGTAATGGTCTTTTGACTGGACTCCCCCAAAAAAGTATCAAACAGCTGCAGCTCATTCAGAACGCAGCAGCTTTGACCAGAACAAAGAGATCAGAACACATCACCCCAGTTCTTAAGTCTTTACACTGGCTCCCAGTTAGCCACAGAATAGATTTTAAAGTTCTGCTACTAGTTTACAAATCACTGAATGGTTTAGGCCCACAATACATAAACGACATGTTAGTAGAATATAGACCCAGTAGGGCTCTGAGATCTACTGACTCAGGTCAGATAGTGGAACAGAGTTCAAACCAGACACGGTAAAGCAGCATTTAGCAGTTATGCTGCTCATAACTGGAACAAACTACCAGCAGGACTGAAATCAGCCCCAACTCTTAGCACTTTTAAATCAAGGTTAAAAACTTTTCTCTTTTCACATGCTTATAGCTGAGCTCTTTAAAGAATTTTTAATCATAATCCAGTGATTCGTTTAATGTTTTAAATTCTTTTTAAATTTTCTATTTTAATGATTTGAAATGACATTCTGATGTTTTTAATTTAATTAAATTTTCTTCTTTTTTTATTTATTGCTACTGCTTGTCTTAATGTCAAATGTTTTTCCTTGCCTCTGTAAAGCACTATGAATTGCCTTGTGTACGAATTGTGCTATACAAATAAACTTGCCTTGCCTTGCCTTGCCTAGGTGATTTTGACATTCATGTGGACAACCACAATGATAGTCTTAGTACTGCGTTTATTTCTCTATTAGACTCAATTGGCTTATGTCAAAGAGTAAATAAACCGACTCATTGTCTGAACCACACTCTTGATCTTGTTCTTTCATATGGCATTGAAAGTGATAATCTAATAGTCTTTCCACAAAATAGAGACAAAATCCATCACCTCTTGCCCTCAACAGGCATTGATCTGCATTCTGATACAGCAAGTTTGGGAACAGCTGTAAAACCTGTTATGTGTACAGTCTATGTATTTAGACTGTTTCTCTCCCATCGACCTTCATCAATTAACTTTAATCATTTCTGTAGCTAAGCCGTTAACCTGTCTCTTAGACCCCATCCCAACCAGGCTGCTCAAGGATGTTTTACCTCTAGTCAGTCATTCTTTATTGGATACTATTAATCTGTCTTTATTATCAGGAAATGTACCACAGTCCTTTAAGGTAGCTGTAATTAAACCTCTTCTTAAAAAGCCCACCCTAGACCCAGAGGCCTTAGCCAACTACAGACCGATATCAAACCTTCCCTTTCTGTCTAAGATACTTGAGAAAGCTGTAGCTAATCAGCTGTGTGACTTTCTCCATAACAATAGTCTATTTGAGGATTTTCAGTCAGGCTTTAGAGTGCATCATAGCACAGAGACTGCATTAGTCAAAGTTACAAATGACCTCCTAATGGCATCAGACAAAGGACTCATCTCTGTACTTGTCCTGTTAGATCTTAGTGATGCATTTGACACCATTGACCATCAAAGTCTTTTACAGAGACTGGAACATCAAATTGGCATCAAAGGAACCGCCATAAGCTGGTTTAAATCGTATTTCTTAGATCGATCTCAATTTATACACATTCAATGATGAATCCTCCATGCATACCAAAGTTTGTCATGGAGTCCCACAAGGTTCTGTACTAGGACCACTTCTATTTAGTTTATATATGCTTCCTTTAGGGAACATTGTTAGGAATCACTCTATTAATTTTCAATGTTATGCTGACGACACCCAATTATATTTATCGATCAAGCCTGATGCAACCAATCAGTTAACTAAACTCCAAGCATGCCTAAAGGATATAAAGATTTTTTTATGTTAAATTCAGACAAAACTGAAGTTCTTGTAATTGGACCCAAACACCTCAGAAACTCTTTCTAGAGACTTAGTTACTTTAGATGGCATCACCCTGGCCTTCAGCTCCACTGTAGAGAATCTTGGAGTTGTTTTTGATCAGGATTTGTCCATATAAAACACATTTTGAGGACTGCATTCTTCCACTTACGTAACATCGCTAAAATCAGACGCATTGTCTCTCAAGCGGATGCAGAAAAACTAGTCCATGCATTTGTTACTTCAAGGCTAGACTATTGTAACTCTTTGTTATCAGGCTGCTCTAATAAGTCTCTTAGGACTTTGCAGTTAATTTAAAATGCTGCTGCACGTGTTCTGACAGGAATCAAGATCAGAGATCACCTCTCTCCCATTTTGGCTTCCTTGCATTGGCTACCTATTAAATCTAGAATAGCATTTAAAATTCTCCTCCTTACTTACAAATCTCTTCATGGTCAGACAGCATCATATCTAAAAGAGCTTATAATACCCCTCTAGAACACTGCGCTCTCAGGACGCAGGGTTCCTTGTGGTTCCTTTAGTCTCCAAAAGTAGATTGGGAGCCAGAGTTTTCAGCTATCAGGCTCCTCTTCTGTGGAACAAACTACCATTCTGGGTTTGGGAGGCAGACACGGTCAACGCTTTTAAGAATAGACTTAAGACTTAACTTTTTGATAAAGCCTATAGTTAGGGCTGGCTCAGGTCATCCCTTAGTTATGCTGCCATAGGATTAGACTGCCGGGGGACTCTGTCGTCCAGCAGGTTCTTGTGGATCGTGGCTGCTGCTGTGATCCTGCATGACGTCCACTACCCATATTATTACCGTCATTATTACTACCATATCTGCTACTGTGGTCATTTTATCATTCATTGTGATTCATTGTCATTGTCAGTCATTGTAATTGTACAATATGTTTGTGTTGATCTGTCCTGTACACGTGACATCTATTGCACGTCTGTCCGTCCTGGGAGAGGGATCCCTCCTCTGTGGCTCTTCCTGAGGTTTCTTCCACATTTTTTCCCTGTTTAAAAGGGCTTTTTGGTGGCAAGCTTTTCCTTACTCGAACCGAGGGTCAGAGGGTGTCACTCCCTGTACAGATTGTAAAGCCCTCTGAGGCAAATGTACTTTGTGACTTTGAGCTATACAAATAAAATTTATTTGATTTGATTCAACTACATGTATTAGACAGCTATGGTTAATTTGCAGAATAACATTTTACATTCAAAGTATATGATTAGCAAAAAAAAAAAACAATAATGACACTTGCATGTTTACTTACTGCACTTTAAGTATTTTTAGTATTATTGCACTTTTCATGGATTATTAGGTTATTGTCAACCAAGGGTGATACAATTAAGTTGTATTGTCACCACACCAATCTCTGGCAAAATAAAACAGCTAAAATGTATTAAGGCCAACTCACACAGAACGCGGAACGGAAGCGGCACGGTACCGCCGCGGTCACCGTAGCAAATAGAAGTCAGTCTAGTCAATGAGAGCACTCACACAGGGTGCGGTCCGGGCGCGGTCCAGAAGCGTCCCAGAAGCGGCTCACCGCGCCAAGGCGCGAGCTTTCCGTTTCATTCCTATTTTTACCGCGAGCCGCGGCTGAACCTCATAAATTTCAACAGAGCACTGCGCACCAGACAGGAAACCCGGCCTTGAATCAACGTAATAAACTTCCGCCCAATTTCAAAATAAAACATAATACGCAGTTTATGTAGATTTTTACAACTTCACATCAACGTTACGTCATAACCGGTGGCACCAGGTGATCAAAGATCGATCAAAGGGTTTCAACATGAACGACGAGAGACTAATTGTTGAAGTGGAACAACACACAATCATTTATGACACAACACATGCTTTTTATAATCTCCTCCACGTCGGAGAAGCAAAGTCAGCTGTTTGTTGTTTTCTTTATACATTGTTTGTCGCGGGGTCTCGCTTGAATTTTCGCGTGATCTCGTGATCTCGCGTGAAAACGGCCGGCTCGCTCCGCTGCCGTTCCGCGGCTGAAAAGCGTCCGGTGTGAGTTGACACCGGGCAAAGTACCGCGGCACTACCGTTCCGCCTCCTGTGTGAGTTCTGTGTTACTGTCCTCTGTTAAGAAGACCTAACTGTACAGTTAAAGAAACAGATTTCCAAATATCAATGACAAAATGAGACTAAAAACAAATTTAAAAAGATATGTCTCGTTTTATTGACTTCTTGCATTCTATAAGAACAATGAAACCAGCCTTTTCTTATCAGAAGAACATAAAAGCCAGATCAAGGATATTGTACTGGCACCATGGCTATGTTAAAAAAAACAAAGAAACAAAGAAACAAAAACTGTACATTTTCTGTACAAAAACTGTATCACAATTTTAAACTAGAAATGTACACAAGTAGTTAAATGTACAAGTGATGAAATAAAGTTAAGAGCCATTTAGTCATAACCAAAAAACGAAAATAAACATATCTACTTTAAATACAAGAAAAACAAGAACAGGAACTTAAATACCTCTGAGCACACATCTTCTACATCAAACCATAATGTCTATTTTTTCACACTGTCAATGTCTTTCAGAAAAATACAATGAATGAGTATTTACTCAACATGATGATACTAAACATTTAGAAGGGTTACTGTCCTGAGGGGTCCATGAGGGCACCTAACTTTGCTTGAGGTTGCTTTTATTTTCATCATTGTCCATGCTTGGATTGATTTTAGATTCACTGACCTCTTTCTTTTGTTCTCCTCCACCCTCAGTGCATGGATCTACAGGTGCCCGTATTTTACCAACAGGACTTTGCTCTTGCTCCAGTCTTTGCCTTTTGACCAAGTCTCTTTCTCGACTCAGTGGTCTACCTTTATTCCACTCCCTGTCTGTTGGGTGACCCATTTGTTTACGTTTTGGACTGAAGACATCAGGATTGTTGATCATATGATTTGGGAAGCGTATGAGACCTTCTGTTGGAGTGGGAAGTAAGGCAGCTCTGTGTCTCTGGGGTTTTACTGCTTGCTGATTTTGTGGGTTGTCAAAACCTGGACCTAGGGGCCCACTATATGATGAAGAATGTGTATCACTAGAGCCTTGAGATCTGGCAACCTGATGAGGACTATTGAAATTAGATGATGCTGGCTCAGATCTCCTTGGGTGTGACCCTAGGCCCACGTTGTTTGTATCCCACCTCTCAGGACCATGTCTTATACCTGAGGTTTCAGGTGCTGAGCCCCTCACATCTGTTCTAGCAAGCCCATGCCTTCTTATGTCTGAACCCCTCCTTTTCGTCCTAAAATCATGCTCAAACCCATGTCTGTCTGTTCCAGGGCTTTCCATGTCTCTACCTTGCCTTTCAGTTCTTTGCCCCCTACAATCTAAAAACCGTCTATCAGTCCCTGGACCTTCACTTAAATCTGGACATCCGGGGCCTCTTCTATCAAGATCTTCCATCTCATAACCTCTTATGTTCTCTAAATTTGGATCTCCCCTATAAGCCCCAGGTTCTTTCATGTTTAGCCCTCTCATATTACCCCTGAGGTTTGGCGGCCTCCAGTCATTACCCATATCTGGACCCCCTCTCACCCCCTCTGATAGTGGTCCTGTCATGCCTAGACCTCTTCTGTCAGGGCCTTGTCCTATAGTGTCTGGATCTCTTTCCCCTCTAAGAAATGGACCAGGCCCCCATCTCTTTGGCCCAGCACACCCTCTGTCAGGTTCTCTCCATTCATTTTCAGGTCCTTCCCTATCAGGCCCTGGGTACACCATATCTGGATTGTCCTGGACAGGCCCTGGTCTTCCACAACCAGAACCACCCCAATCATCCTCTGGACCTCTCAAATGCCCTGGAAATGGCATATTTGGTCTTTCCTGCATGGGCTTTGGCCTCCTATTTCTCAATTCCATTGGAGGACCTTGCCTACTGTGGTCATCTAGACCTTCTTCAATAGGCGCTGGACCCCTGTTGCCATGTCTTTTCCAATCATCACCAGAATATTTCCTTTCAATTCCTAAGGCCATATTGGACCCTCTTCCATCTTCCCATTGTTCTTCTGTGTCTGTGACTCTCCTGTCAGGTGCAGGAGCCCTAAAGTCTGGCCCTTTCCATCCATCTCTGTAATTTAGACTACTCATATCTGGCCCTGGTTCTCTAATGTTTCTCCTTATAGGCTCTGGTCCCCTAAAATTTCGGCATGTTCTAGCAGGTCCTCTGCCCTCTGTATCTGGGAAATCTTGGATAGGTTCTGACCCTCCAAAGTCATCCCCTCCCCAGTCATCCCTTGTATGTCTTTGGCCTTCTGTATCTGGACCTCTCGGCCTGATGTATGGGCCTCTAAAGCCTCGACCACCTGATCTTCTCCAATCAGTTCCTGGGCGCTCATCTGGACCTCTAAAGACTGGACCTCTTGGACCTTTCCTATCTGGCCCTGGACCGTCCATAACAGCTCTTTCAGGCCTCACTCCTCCAAATGGTGAACCTCTCCTATCAGTCTCTGCCCCCCCCATATCTGGAGGTATTATTTCTGGCTCAGGACACCTGAACTGTGGGCCGCCTGGAAAGCCCCTGCTGTTGCCTGTTCCCTCCATATCTGGAGGTCTTCTTCCTGGCCCAGGTCCTCTGAAATTTTGACCTTCTGGGCCTCTTCTGTCAGGGATTGGGCCTTCTATGTTTGGATCTGAATGTTGAAGCCCTGGTCTCCTCATGTTTGGACCTCCTGGCCCACTCCTGTTTGGCCCTGGACCATCCATATTTGGATGTCCACTTTCGGTCCCAGGACCCCTGAAGTGTGGCCCCCCCTGTCCTCTACAATGAGTCCCTGGATCTTCCATACCTGGACCTGTTTGTTCTGGTCCCACTGCTAGGAAGTCAGGCCGAGGACCCCTCATATATAGTCCTCTCTTGTCAGGCCCAGGTCTATCTATGACTAGACATCTCCTTTCAGACCCTTGTCCCTGGAAATCTGGACCCCCTGGTCCTCTGCTGTCAGGCGCTTGATTGTCCAAAGTATGACCGCTTCTTTCACGAATTGGCACACTAAAATCTGGAACTCCTGATCCTCTCCTATCAGGCCCTGGACCAGCCATAACAGGACCTCTCCTGCCAGGCCCCTGTCCACTGAAATCTGGACCTGGTCCACTGAAATCTGGACGACCTCCTGGTCCACCGAAATCTGGACGACCTCCTGGTCCACCGAAATCTGGACTTCCTGGTCCTCTTCCGTCAGGTTTTTGATTGTCCACAGTGGGAGCTCTAATTTCATGTCCTGGCCTATTAAAATCTGGAACTCCTGATTCTCTCCTGTCAGGTCCTGGACCACCCATAGCAGGACCTCTCCTATCAGGCCATGGTCCACTGAAATCTGGACCTCCTGGTCCCCTTCTGTCAGGTCCTGGAGCCTCCATTGATGCACCTCTCCTTTCAGGTCCTGATTCTCTGAAATCTATATCTCCAGGTCCTCTACTATCATTCCCAGGACGCTCCATAGATAAACTTCTCCCCTCTGGTCCTGGTCCTCCTAAATCTGGACCTCCAGGTCTTCTAATGCCAGGCCCAGGACGCTCCATAGATGAACTTCTCCTCTCTGGCCCTGGTCCTCTAGAATCTCCAGGTCCTCTCCCGTCAGGCCCAGGATGATTTATAGGTAAGCCTCTGCTTTCAGGCCCTATTACCCTGAAACCTGGACCTTCTGGTTGTCTCATGTGAGTCCCAGTACCCTCCATGATAGGACCTCTTCTTTCAGGCTCTCTTCTAGTAGGCCCAGGATCCTCTAAAGAAAAACCTCTCCTTTCAGGACCTGGTTCATTAAAGTCTGGACCTCTAGGTCCTTGTCTGTCTGTCCCAGTCCCCTCCATAGCTGGACGTCTCCTTTTAGGCCCTGGTCCCCAAATATCTTGATCTCTTGGTCCTCTTCTGTCAGACCATGGTCCCCTAAAATTGGGACCTTCTGGTCCTCTCCTGTTAGGGCCAGGACCCTCCGTAGGTACACCCCTCCTTTGATTACTTCGTCCCACAAAGTCTGGACCCCCTGGTCCTCTCATGCCAGGTACTAGATTTTCATTAGGTGAACCTCTCATTTCTGGCTCTAGTCTCCTGAAATCTGAGCTGCCTGGTCCCCTCCTGTCATGTATTGGGACTTCCATATCAGAACCTCCCCTTTCAGGTCTTGGTCCAATGAAATCGGGACCTCCTGGTCCCCTCCTGTCATGCACTTGGATCTCCATATCAGGTCCTCTCTTTAAAGGTCCTGGTGCCATGACATCTGGACCCCCTGGTCCTCTCCTCTCATGCCTCATGTCCTCCATGTTTGGACCTCTCCTATCATGCTGACTGACTCTCCATTCTTCTGGCATACATGGCCCTCCCCCGAATGGACCTGATCCTCTTCTCTCTTGTCCTCTCCAATCATCTTTTATGTTTGACCCTGGGTTACTCCAATCTGAACCTGTATCTCTCCTTGAACGCTTTGCATGTAACTGACTTCTGTCACTCATTGAATTTAACCCGTCCACACCTCTCATATCTTGACCAGGCCCCATATAACTTCTTTCTGTCATATTCGGCCTTGTTAGGTCATGCACAGTTTCTGAGTCTCTAATGTCAGGGCCACACACATTCCTTTCTGACCATGGTTCATTGAGATGTTTTCTAGGCCTAGCACTGTCTTGTCCAATGCAGGACATGTTAGGCCCATCACTTTGATAATTTATGTTTGTTCCTGGTTCTCTCATGGGCACATCTTGGCCTCGTTGTGGGTCCTGCCTTTCATCTGACATTGCTGGGGGTAGACCATCTGCTCTTAGAACTGCACCCTCTGAACCTATAGTTGGATCCAAATCTAAACTTCTTTCTCGACCACCACTCACCCTGCTCAAGTCTGTATCTTTCCCATGTAGCTGAAAACCCCTTTTCCAAGGTCCCCAATTCTCTAAGACTGGACTGCCATCATGCCTTGATTGTCCTTGAACTCTTCCTGAGCCCCTAAAAGATGGACCTGGATCCCTTAAACCTCGACCCCTCATAGCAGATCTCATACCTCCAGTATGTGGACTTTCACCTCTATCATTTTGGCCTCTTCCTATGATATCTGGAGTCTTACCTTCTATCTGTGGGCTGCCAAAAGATTGATCTCTCCCTACTTCCATCCCACCATCTGGACTTAGATGATACCTCATGTCAAGTCCAGGTCTCTTCATGACTGGATCCGTCCCTCTCATTTCTGTTTCATTGTTTCCCATATTAGGGCCTGGACCTTTTACTTCTGGGTTCACAACTTGCATACTAGAACTTTCCATATCTTGCACTGTAGTCCTCACCCCAGAACCTCTCATAACTGGCCCTGAACCAATTCTTTCTGTATTGTGATGCTGAATGTCTGCTTCTTTTATATTTGGTCCTGAACCCTGCATCCCTGTCCCTAAGTCCTTTACATATTTTCCTTGAATGCCCAAAGCTAAGTCTTGTGGGTTTGCTTCAGGAACCCAAGTGCTGAGGTTTATTCCTTGCATGCCTGGACCTCTCATATGAGGCTCTGGGAATCTAATTCCTGTGTCTCTTAGATATATCTGAGGTCCCCCATGTCCAGGTTCTTTCATATCAGCTCCTGGATTCCTATTACCTGGACCACTCAGACCAGAACCTGGACAGTTTGTCACATGGTCTATTTCATGTCTTAAGCCAGGAATATCTGTGGCTGTAGCTGAATGTCCTTCCCCTTGACCCACTTTTTCTGGATGTGTTAAGTCTGGACTTTTTACTTCTATTGGTTTGTCTACCTTTATTATACCATGATCTCCGGCACGTGGACCCTGTAGATCTAGTGCTATAAAATCCAAATTTTTAACATCTGATATTGTACCTCCAACAGTAGGCCACAGTGTATTGAACATTGTTGCTTGACCACCAATAGGCAGGCAATTATCTTCAACTTTCACAAATGGCATTGGGACACAACTCTCAAGATTTTTGATTTCCTCACTCTTCCCTATTCCGCTAGAACTCACAAACTGTGGCTCTGGATCAGGGCTCTGAGGAGAATCTCGAATGGGTGGGTCAATTTCTCTTAGGGGGATTGTACTATCAATTTTGTCATTAAGCAGAGTTTCCCGTTGAGAGAGTTTATCCATCTGTGTAGAGGAACCTCTACATGTGTTGTCATGGTCACTGACAGAATTCTTTGGAAGCTCCTGGGATGTTGTTGGCTCTGAAATCTCAAGCTTTACATTGTGGAGTAGTTCATCTGAACAGGGAGGAAAGTCATCATCAGGCCTCACATCCACATTAAATTTTCCATCAGGGTCATTTTTAATAGTAACTGACATAGAAGGTTTCTCAAGAACCTGAGGGGAAGGTGCTCTTTGCTGTTTTGGTGAAAGGGATACAGAATGTTTTTTTCTCGGAGATGATGGGGATCTTCTACGCCCACGAGAATGTCGGCGTGAGGTATGCTCTTTACGATGCCGACCCTGCCGTTCAGACTGGTCTCCAGCTCTATGTCTGGACTTGTCCCTTTCACTTCTTCTGTGTCTATCCCTTTCTCTATGTCTATAGGAATGTGAAGGAGAATGCCGGTGTGACTTTTTTGAAGGACTTCTATGGTGGCCCCTTTCACGATGACTCCGCCTCTTTGGTGACAGCCTTCGCTTTCTGCTATGGTAGGAATTTAGAGTGCCCTTGTGGGAGCCACTATGCCCTGTTCTTGACAAAGATGAATCACAAGTATTTATGCTAGTTCCTTGAAATACATCATCTTGAATTTCATTAAAAAGTGATTCATCCTCAGGATCATAAGCTACATCAGAATCTTCAATCTCTCCAGCAGACTTGTCACTTTCTTTAACATCTTCCTGTGTTTCATCTTGCTCTGTAACAGTATCTGTGTCATTTTTTAAATTTGGCATTGCAGTTGTGTCTTCTAGCTTAACAGTTTGTGAATCCACATTTGAACCTTCCACAGTGTCTGTAAGGTTGCTGGTCTTGTCTGATGGTTCTGAAAGCCTTGATTCTGTTTGCATTACACTACTCTGCAAAGACGACAGTTGACTAACAGGCAAAGATTTTGATGGGGGAGACATCAGAGAATCTGAAACAGAAAAGTGAGCCATGAACATACCCACAGCCTCTCTCTGTTGACGTAGTGCCTCTTCCTGCTCCTTCAACTGCCGTTTTTGCTCTTCGATCTGCTTATTGAGCTCCTCAAGCATTCGCTGTTGTTCAGTTAATGTTGCAGCTGAGACAACCACAGTGCCTGTGGGTAGGTTCTGCGTTACTCTAGCTGTGGAAGTTATTTGCACTGAAGTGGAGGTGGGAGCTGGTGTTACAGCCTGTGTGGAAACTGGGATTGAGCATTCTGGAGAATCTGACATTTGAGTTAGAACAGGAGGCTTTGTTATAGTATCACTTTGAATATCTGCAAAGATAGTCTCATCCTCTGGATCATAGGCCACATCATCTTCTACAGAGCCTGATACTGCAGGGCTATTTGTCTTAATTTTTTCTATGCTCCGTGATGCAACCCTTCCATATCCCATTGCTGGATCATACTCCTCTTCTGGATCATATGGTCGGTCAAAGTCATTTTCTTCTTCTTCTATTTCTTTGACTTTGGATTTCTGTCCATACTGTTGGACAATTGGGTCCAGCATCGATCCTGACACCTGAGAAAACACTGGAGGCTTCTTAACACTAGCTGTTGTTGTAGAACGTCCATCAGAGGAGATCACAGAGTCTGTTTCCTTATTGCCAAACAAACTCTTTAAGATAGTGTGCAGTGGTGTCTTCTTATCGGACACTGTTGTGGGATTCTTGTCAATGATGCTGTCAGAGGTGGACTGAGGGGCAGCAACAGTGACTGAGGTAGAAACAGGAGGGTTTGCTCTAATGGAAGTCAGAAGAGATGGTACGATAATTGAGCCAGAAGAAGAAGACTCTGATGGTGACCCAGGACAAGATGGTGAGCCAGGAGGGGTGGTGTTAGAAGGAGTCTCTGGATCATATGGTTGGAATATCTCCAGTTTGTCAGAACCATAGAGGACTGGAGGTTTTGGGATCCACATAGGGTCTTTGGACATATGAACTTTAGGTCTCTTTTCTTCAATTTCCTGAGGCAAGCTACCTGGGCGTTTTGTCTTCTGAATGATTGCCAGTCCCAGAAGAAGATTCGGTCGTCTTTTTTCAAGCCCTGTGAAATACAGAAAAGTGAGCTAAATAAACCATTGCATTGCAAGTCTAAATTAAATGCTTAAAATATGCTGCCTGTTTTTTTCTAAATGCTTGAAAGACATTTCTGGTCAAATAATTGATGAGATTAATAAGGTGCAGGTGTGGGACATTTCATCAGGGATGGGACTACTAATTGATTTATTTATAATTATAGAAAACTCATAAAGCACCAATGCTTAAAATGATTGATCATTATTCATTTGGTGAGGTACTGCAGCCTTAATATAAGCTATGACTGTTGAAGTTGTTAATATATTGTAAGTACTCGCCTAAATACAAAATGTAAATGTTCATTAGATATTATAAGTGGTAGTCGAAGCATTATCATACCTGGTCCTTCAAGAGGTTGTAGTATGGATGGGATTGATTCCTTAGCACTCAGTGGGACGAGGTAAAAATCCTTGATAGAACGGCTACTATTGGCAACCACACCAAAACGACCTCTGCTGCTGAAATAGGAAAACAGGGAGACATAGGCCACCTCTTCCTCCTCTGTTGCAGGGTGAAACCGGATCACGCATAACTCCTGATAAACAAAAAACATACAAAAGAAGATGTAAATATTGATAGCCTTTCAATACCATTGTACAAAACACAAAAAGAAATATTGTATCTATTACTTGCCTTTGTAATAGAGGTTCTTAGTTTTGCAACATAGTCCCACACTGTTTGAGGCAAGATTCGTCCCCCAATTTGTATGGTATCAGGTAAATCCTATACAAAAAACAAAAACTGTCAATTCAACTAATCACAATAACAGATCGTTTTGATACAGCTCTGAGTATTAAGAAACTATACCGCTTTAAGACTTTCAGCACATCCTGAAACCAGATATCCTTTGGTGACAAACTTGGCTACAGTAAACATGTTTACGAAGCCTTTCCACACTATGTCTTCCTTAGCCAAGAACTGAGCCGTCTCATCAGCTGGAGATTCAGATATTGTGGTCCTGAGACACAAACAACAGCATAATCATATCAACACATTATGCTCAAATGTACACTACATAAAAAAGAATTGAATAGAATATGTCTAGTCTATGCAATTTATCTTGCACAGTTGTTTAAATACCTTGAGGGTGTGCCATAAAGTCTAGGATCTGCAGAGGAAGCTGGCTTCATTAAGATAGATTTAGGTAATGTTCTTGTTGGTGGTAGTGAGGAGGCTGGTGCTGAGGACAACGCTGATCTAGTCTCTTGGAGAGGCGCATAGGGGACTGATTGGTTATTGGTTGTGTTTCTGGGACCAGAGGTGTCAGCAGATGAAGCGCCTGCTGATGAGAACCTGCTTGCCGCAGTGCGGGGGTCACGCCTTGTGATGGTTACTGTGGAGACAGCTGGAATCACGACTGGTGTATATTCTCTCTTTGTTGTAGCAGTTTTAGGAGTGTCTTGAGTAGGGGACGCAGGGGACTCCATGACAGGGGAAGTTGGAGACTCTAAAGTAGGGGAGGCCGGAGACTCCATTACTGGGGAAGCAGGGGATTCTACTATAGTCAATACTGGGGAGTCAATGATGAGCCGAGATGAAGGATCCAATAAAGATGAGGTTGGAGATTCCATGTCAGGTGAATCAGGTGGTGCCCGCAGAGGGGAGTCATCTCCTGCAGACTTTCTCCAAGAGGGTTCATATTTATCTTTTGTTTCAGATATCTTAGGATTTTTCTTTGTGAGTTCCTCCTCATCCGCAGCGAGCATTTGACCTTTAAGAAAGAATAAGAATCTACTTAAAAAAAAAAAAACAACTAAAGTATCTAATGTCATTGGATAATACTGTCCATTATCTAAGTATTGCACATTGATACATATTGATTCACCTGTGCATATCTTGCATTTCAGGTCAAACAGGTGAGTTTTGTGCTCTGATGTTGTATCCTTGAGCATACAGGCAAAAATATCAGGTACAGCACTGCTTTGGTTTGGCTGGATTGTTCTGTTCTTGGGAGCAGGAGCAGGAATACTTTTCTTCTGTTCCTGGGAAACAGCATATACCAACACAAACAATAAGACTTAACCCACAAAGATCATGATACATCGTTGTATGGACTAGGAGAGACAATATAATGACCACACAAAAAAATGTGTTACACCAACTGAATACAAATGAGGCAAGTACACACCATGCTTCTATCAGGTCTAGTGGGATTCAAACTGGGAAAATCAACCTTCACTGCTTCAGGCTTCTGCAGCAAACTTGTCGTTTTAGCAGCTGCATCCTTAACCTAGATACACACAAGCAATGGAAAAAGATAATCACTTGTGAACTTATGATAAGTTTAACCATAAAATCTTATTTTGTCTCGGTTGTTGTGTTTAACATATATTTCACATTACCTCAGTTATTTCTTTTGCACTCGGTTCTGATGCCTTAATAGCCTGCATGTCCTTCTGGCTCATCCTGGCCAGTCTGAAGGGACTGATCTCTCCACGTACAACCCGATACAACAAGCCCTAGGAAGAACCCATAACTGGACTGTTAGTTTACTAAAAAAAAAAAACATTTCTGTAATATGGAGAGCAGTATTCAAATGTATAGCAAGAAGAAATATTTTTTAGTAACTTTGAACAAACCTTGTTTTTCGGGTCTTTCAGGTTGAACATTATAGTTCTGTACTTGTTCATGTATTTGCTGTCTGTGTTGCGAAATATGTCAAACATCTCCATCTCAATGCTCTGGACAAGCTTCACAACTTCACTCTCAGTCATCTCCAAATCTTCACAATCACACACCCTTGAGAAATGAAAAGGCAGTTAGTCAACAACGAGATGCAATTTGAACATTTTAATTCTTCTTCTTGCAATTTCTTCTCACCTTTTGAACAGGATGCTGACTAGGGAGCGCTGGATGCTCTGTCTGACCTGGTTATTGGGCTGAGAGGGTCTGGAGGAGGGAGCACTGGGTGCGGGAGGCACCGGCAGATTTCTGGTTTCATTTAGCAGTGTCGGGGCTGAAGAAGGCTTCTGGCATGATGTTGAGGCTGGCACTTGTCTGGACAGAGGCTGGGGTGCAGGACTGTTTCTTTGGTATGACGTATGTGGTCTTAGTGACCATAAGGGCTCCTGTTTCATGATGTCTGGGAGCTGAGGTGGATAGGGATTGTAGGGCTGGAGTCAAACCCGATTTTGTTGGGTTTGGTGGTATACAGGGATTTGATTCTGTAGATTGCTGCTTAGATACACCACTGTTCACTGGCTCTTTTGTTTTCTCTTGAGAGTCACTTTGTGGTGGGGCTGACTCAGAAATAGGCTGGGAAGAGGGAGCAGCATCTGTAGAGGTGTCCTCTTGAATTTGTTTTGAAGGGCCTACATCCTCAATGTCAGCCTCTACCTTTTTAGTGTTAGCTGTTAGAAAGAAGAATAGCAGAGAATTTTATGAATACAACAAACAATAACTATGACATAAATCAAGATGTAACTGGGTATATAAATCAGTGGCAAGTTACTCATTAAACTACTCTGCATAAAATTACACATACATCTTCTTTTCCCACCTAAAAGAAATAGGGACGAGCACATTTTGGAGGACATGAATGATAAGTGGTTAATATGGGATTACTGAGGATTACTTTATCCATTACATTACATTACATTACATTGCATTTAGCAGACGCTTTTATCCAAAGCGACTTACAGAGGAGAACATAAGCTGACAAAGGTGTAAAGGAGCACAGAGTAGTTGTTAGTTTTGTTAGGCAGAGAAGCAGTCTCGAAAGATTAAGGTTTTTACAAGTTTTTTTAAAGGTAGAAAGGGATGTTGCTGTTCTTGTAGCCGTTGGTAGGTCATTCCAACATTTGGGGACAACCACAGAGAAGAGTTTAGAGTGACCTTGCTTTGCGAGAGGCGATGGTACAACAACGGTTTGTATGAGCGGAGCGAAATGCCCTGGTCGGGACGTGAGCCTTTAGTAAGGTGCTGACATAGCCAGGGGCAGATCCTGTGATGGTTTTGTAGGCTAGCGTCAGAGCTTTGTGTTTAATTCTGGCTGCTACAGGCAGCCAGTGCATGTCGCTGAAGAGTGGGGTGACATGTGACCTTTTGGTGTTAAATATCCACACAGGCAAATCATTCCTCTGCTCTCAAACCTGTGTTAAATATGGCATTAGTAGATCGTCTGTATTTGTATAAGGAAGGATAGACATTATATTGATATAAAAATATATTGATTAATGTCTCATGCTAGCTTCTACTGTATATAACACTGTGTGTAAATAGCAGAGACACAGAGTTACTGTAATCCTGTTATTTCTACAGCTTCTGGGTACTATCCTAACCAAGGATACTAACCAACCAAGACGATATCGGAAGGTGAGTTTTCTGCCAAGTCCTTAGGATAGAGCAGTGTTACTCAAAGTGTGACTCAAGTGGTCCGTGAGAGGATCTCTTAAAATATTCGAATTTCCCACACAAGTTTGTGGAGTCCTACCTAGGGATACTCGATATATCGCGGCTTGTTCTACGTGAGATGTATGAAATGACTATATCGCGACCATCGAGTACTTGTCACGTAAATGTTTTAAGCCGTCTGCATTTAATTCTCCGGGGATTCGCCTGTCACTCACTCCTGCTGCTCACAGCACGCAGCACACTGCCCCGCCCACCCAGAAACATCCCCTGCACGCATGCGTACTTTCTGTATCAAGTGAGGAGAGGTGAAGCCAAGAGTCCAAGTGAGGTAATTGAAGATGGAGACGGACGACTTGGTTCTGAAGAAAAACAGCTGCGGTCACGCCGTCTCTCGTTTTCGCGTGGTCACGTCAGCTGCTCCAATATTTTCAAGTGCGCCCTTATTGCCGACTTTATGGCAAATACTTTTAAAAAACTGGAAAGTCAGCGCTAGCTTACTGCAGCGTGTGGACACTTTCGGTTTTCAAAATAAGACGTGGGTGTTAAATGTATTAAATGTTTATTTATAAAATATGAAGAATGGTTAAAATTTTATTTAAAAAAGTGTGTCTCATATGCCAAGTATGATTCTGCACTGCTTCAATGCTCATATGTACATTATGAAATATATTAAAAATTCATAAAAAATATGACAAGTGTTAAAATGCTATAAAAAAGAGTGTGTGTCGTATAGCAGGTGTAGCTTGACTGTTCTACACTGATTTTGAGCCAATAGGTCACAGGACCTGGAAGCTATTGAGCTTTAAAGCTCATATTTACATCATGAAATGTATTAAAAATTCATAAAAAATATGACAAGTGTTAAAATGCTATAAAAGAGGTGTGTCTCACAGCAAGTGTAAATCTACTGTTCTACGTTGATTCTGAGCAATTACAATGCTATCATGGAAATAATGACAATATTTATTAGAAATAAACAATACAAAACAACAACAACAAAAATATCGAAATATATATCGTGTATCGCGATATAGCTTAAAAATATCGAGATATTGGTTACAGGCCATATCAGCCCTAGTCCTACCTAACATTATTTGAAGTGTAAAGCGAATTTGTTCTCTGAACAAAAATGCAGACAAATATTTTTTAAAAATATGTATAATGGATATATGAAGATAAATCTGAATTAGCAGTGCCCAAATTGTTGCCTAAGCAACCACGGCGTCTCCTATAGACAAAATCATTCCGCTGTCACGTCAGTAAGTAAGGAAAAGAAAGCAAGGAAAAGAGCAGCAAAAGCTGTGAACTTTAACTAAAACAAGGCACGGAGAGGATGGGAAACAATGATGGATAGGTGGCTGAAGACGGGGTCAGGTGGTCCCTGAAAATTTTTTTTTCGACAAAGTGGTCCTTGGTCTGAAAAAGTTTGAGAAACACTGGGATAGAGATAAGATGCATTTGTAATGCATTATGTTTGCTTTATATGGATGATGTGTGAGAAAGTCCTTCTTGACCAATCAACAGGTCACGCCAAACATCCTGTTAAAGGGAAATACAACTGTATTTATCCATGTAGATAGACCTTTATTGTTTAACTGCTTGTGTGCATAAATAAAGTTTATAATCAGAATTAGCCTTCCGACAGACATCCGCCATTGTGATTTAATAATAAGAGGCTTAGTTTGACTTGACAAGATGGGATGACACAAAGTGAGAACATTAGATATATTGAATTTCCAGTCAACCTCAGCAGTAAGGCTGTACAACCACAGTAAAGCCTGTAGAAGCTGTGCGGTACAGGGGTGGTGTTCTCAGCTAAGATGCCTACATACAGTATAAGCACTGTGTTTTTTGCCAAATTATACATAAATTAATCCAATTTAATTCACCCACAGTGGTGGAATGTAACTAAGTACCATACAAATACAAATTTGAGGGACTTTAATTGAGCATTTTCTTTTTACTTTATATTCTACCACAGTTTAGGGGGAAATACTGTACTTTACAAATATTCTAACATATTTTTACTTAAGTAACATTTTCAATGCAAAGCTTTTACTGTAAAGGTATATATATATATATATATATATATATATATAATTTACAGTTTGGTATTAGGACTTTTACTTAACTAAAAGAGTTCAATACTTCTTCTGCAATTGCCCATCAAATCTACGTAGGAGCAGCGAGCAGTCACAGTGCAGCAAAAGGGGAACTCCAGTTATGAAGTTGTTAAAGTTATGTTGAAAAGTGTTACTAATAACTAACACCCATGTCTGTGAGACATTAAGAGCACCTGTAAAATCACATGGAGGCAAACACAGTGAGAACATGAATACATGAAGAAAGGACGGGAAGCCATTCTCTGTACATGAGCGTAGAGGTGTGAGCGTGTAAAAAGCCAAAATTCAATGGTGCTTTGTGAAAACGCAGTGGGCAAAATTCAATGTGACATACGTGGTGTGAGGGGCCCACTCCAAATCATCTGTACGTAGGTGACTAAATTAGTATCACAGAAGAAGTGTTTAGAGAAGATTGGGTTCACATTTGTCTCTCTGTCTCGTTTGCTTTTCATATCATACCGACAGGTTAACACACTGAAGCAGTCAATGAAAGCAACATTAAATGAGGACAAATTCTGTTCAGTGCACTGTCATGAAGAAGAAACAAGGACACGTCTACACTGCATACTTCAAAAGGTAACAGGTAGATAGGCTAACAAATGAACAAAAAAACAGAATAAATTAGGAAAAGAAGGAAGAAACATCTTTCTGCATCTATGAGCTAAAGAATGAAGAATCTATATTTGAGTATGAGTATGCCTGTGTGTGTGCAGGTGTGTGTGGTGGAGAAACAAGCGCGCTTGTGTCATTCGTTAGGTTTGTTTGCTCTCTTTTCGACCATGTTATTGATCAATCAAGGACCATCTCTGCAGACCTCTATAGAAAAATCATCAACAGTCATACAGTCCTCGTATGCTGGTATGCATTTTCTTTATTTCTTATTAAGGGTATTATGGAACATTTTGTCTTTATTCCTTTTTGGTGAATTCATGCTTTTCCTCTCACTCTTGTCAAAGTCTCCACATCTACAATTCATCCAACATCACGATGTCTAAGCCAATAATTTCTTGCAGCAACTACTGAGCAACCCATCTCTTCCCCATCACCTCCATTACCCTCCAGGATGTTTCAGGAGATCCTACTGGGAGTTTCCATCAACCACCTGCTTATTTAACTCTTCCACCACCAGCAGCGTCTAGACTCTAGAGGATTCTGTCATATCTCTTATGCTCATATAAGTGTTTGATTAATGACACAGCTTCACATCAGTAGGACCAGTCAACAAAGCCTTTCTTTGTTGCTACCTACAGTAAATACTGATATACTTCCCGTCTTCTTCTTCTCTGTATTAATCTACAGTCACTACATACTTACTGCAGTTTTCTTGGTTCACAAGTTAAACACATCCATTGAGAATGAAGTACATCTTATAATAGTCTTGAGTAAATAATAGCATCACTCTAATTCAAGTGTAGGGATGTATAATTAAGTACATTTACTGAAATGCTGTATTTATAAAACTACTTAATAGTTCTACTTCAGTCATACTCGCCAACTTTGATACCTTAAAAACAGATTTCAAAGGGAAAAATCCTCCAGAGTTTCATACTTTGTTTCATAGAACTCTGATGATTTTTCAAGAATGAAAATAACAAAATAAAATGTACACTACAACAGCATTGTTATGTTGACCTGCTTGTGTGAATCTCTTTATACATCACATGCATCATAATCAACTGAAGCTGCAACCAACTTTACACACTCAGTCAGATTTACCAAAAACATCATCTCCACGTGTAATATTTATTGTAGCTCTGTTCTCCTGTTCTTCATAAAACTTTTTTTCCACTTTCTCCACAGCAGGACAAACTCCAACCTACTTTTTTAAAAAACTGTTCATGTTAGAGGGAAATTCTTAAAACCCAAAATAACTCACAGAACGTCACCAATATGACTTGGAAGTTTTGGAATGACTGCCTTGAAATTCTTTTCCCTGATGCTTGTGATAAAAATATCTAATAACTTTACCTTGTTTTCTGACACTGATTTACAAGAACATTCTTATGATGACTGTAGGTACTTTGTTTAAGACCTCCGAATTACGGCTCACATCTTTTTTTATCCACCCAAAATGGCACTTCAGTCTTATTGTCAGTCAAATGGGCGCTGACAAATCAAATCTAGTAGTAGTAAAATCTACTTTTATCTACCTATAACTCCCTTTTCATAAAGTCAAACTGTGCACTTCAGCAAAGTTATGTTGCCCAAATCGAACTCACAACTAGTTGCAGACACGGATCTACACCTCCACTCAACATACTGTATGTATTCATTTCTTACACTACCAATAACCAACAATAACCTGTGTTGGTTGTCAGGCAAACTTATGGGCCTTAAAAGAATGTCAATTAATTATTCCCCCAACACATTAAGTCATTGTTTAATGGCTCTGGCCTGAATGGGATGATATATTGCAGTCAAGTGAAAACACAGCTAGAAAACAATAAGCACAGGCCTTCTTGATATATTAAAATCAACAGACATAGCCAACTGCATTTCTAAAACCATAAAAGTAAAAAATGTATTTGAATATTTGAATTTGTATTTGAATTTATCACTTCAAAAACATAAAACATGTATTTTATTTCACTATCTGTAGCTCCCTATTCTTTGGGAAATTTTGCAGATTTTTAACAGAATAGGTTTGTTTATATAGTTCATCAGTGTCACTGCTCTAGTTACACAACTAGAATCTCAGATGACATGTTTGTATGTTTATTTTACACTTGCAATGTTGAGTATGAATGCACAGCTGGTTTACCATACATACAAGGTAAAATAAAAGATCACAAGATCATCATTTCTTCTCCAGCTGTCTGCAGCCGGCCTACGTTATATTAAAAGCTCCACCTTCGATTTAATTGTTACATTTATAAACATCTTTGCAAATTGTACATATTATTTCTTTGATTGGTGAACATTTGCAAAGCTGCATGGCTCTTTAACCATACATTTCTAATTTATATTTAACTTTTTATTACTTTTATTTTGCCCTTAGATACCACAACACCATGGCAAATTCCTTGTATGTGAAAATCTTGTTGTGCTCAGTTGCTTGCATATTTGAACATTTTAGTGCCCTAAAATGACACCGCCACAGTCTGCAAACAGGTAAAATGTGCTGAGTTAGTCTTCATTAATATTATATCATGTATATGCTGACGCTGAAGATTAAAATTTCAAGTGGTTTAAACCCTAGAAGTATGGCCCATGAGGCAGAGCTAGGTCAGCACATGAGCTCTGTTCATTCCTATTACTTTGCCAACTTCAATGTCAAATGTTAGGAGTCATGATGTGCAAAATGAAACTTAAATATACTGACATAAATCTAACTCACTTTTAAAGTTGCTTCATTCTAACTCTGATTAATCCAAAGTAAGCTGTGCCACTTGACCTCAATGAAAAAGCTGGATAGAAAATAAAACACCAATTCCATACTAGCAATTCTGTGATGTTGATGTTCAGCAGGTCTGGACACAAGGCACAGCTGAAGCTGTGTAAAATGTCATTTTGCTGGTATTTGGTCATAAACCAAAGTACTGGACAAACTAAAGTTTCGACACGATGATGGCTCTTAAGGACTCACCAAAGATATTACAATTCATTCACGGTGGGCATGAATGTGTACCAAATGTTTTGGAAATCCAATCCATAGATGTTGAGACATTTCACTAAAAAACAAAAACATCAACCACATGGCAGCGCTACAGGAAAAATCAGAGGGGTTCATTATTCGAGAATCATGAATGTGCAAAGGTTTGTGGTAATCCATCCAAGAGTTGAGATATTTCAGTCACGTCAAAAGTGGTGGAACAGACGACCTACAGACTGATGTTGCCATCCATAGAGCCACTCTGATAGCGTGGCTAAAAATACACTTAGAAGAAATATCTGGACACTGTATCTTATAGATTAGATAGTTAAATATTCATGAAATGCAACATCCTCATTCCACAGTGAGATCCATTATTTTTAAACCATGCGCCATAGCTAGCCAATAGTCTGCAGTTTTTTTATGTCAAACATAAGACCATCATGTGATTTCAACCTCATTCTGAACTGTAGCTCTTTAGTGAACTTAACTGAACTACTGTTTGCCCTTAAGACCAACATTTTGGGAAATACATTTTATTTTCTTTTACACAAAGTGTTAAATATTGATGAAACCCTTGTGGCCATGCAGCAAATACTAAGTTGGAGCAACAGGATAAAACATAAATACTGGAAACAGTTAGCCTCACTTTGTCCAATGGGAACAAAATCTGCCTAACGGCACTTCAGTAATTAACATGCCGTAGCTTGCTTTTTCGATATAAAAATGGAAGTGAAAAAAACAAGCTGCTACTTTAACGTGCAGGACTACTTCATGGCCGAGAGAGGAGTGCCTTTCGGAAGCTCACCGGCTTCTGGCTCTAGGCCTGATATTTTACTGGTATTGATCTTTTCATGTACCTCAAGCAAATGAGCTTGTAAAATTACAGTAAAATCTTATTGTAAAATATGTTCGTGGGTAAACAGGGAAAATTCCCCCCCTTTATGAAATGACACAGATGTGATATCTTTTTTCACGTGCTAAGAACAGCAAAAGAAACGTCCCTAAAGACACGCTGAAGGACATCAAGGTAAGACAATGTGTTCAGTCTCGTATTAACTCCTAGGGGAAAGAGGAAGCTCTGATTGGTCCTTTCATCATATTGTGACTCCCAAAATAGAGCATGCCCTGCGGTTTATAGGAGATTTTACCTCAGAGACGATTGTCTGTCAGGATAAATTAAAACAACATGACATCACATTACTCTTGCACTAAAGTAGCACTTAGTATTTGCATCAGGGTAACTGGTACACACTTTTTGGAGAAATGCGTAGTTTTCAGAAAGAATGTACTACATGTTTCCATGACATATCACTGGTACGTGATACATGTCTTGTGGTGGATTGTTTGACATATAGTGCAAAATTGTTGTTGTGAATGTGCCATTGAAGGTGGGAATGCTGGAGAAAACTTGAAGATCTGGTAAAATATATCTGTAGTTATATAATCTGCATGGAAGTTAAACAGAGACCAACCAAAAAAGGAGGCAGAGGAGGCATAATCTCTCACAAAGTGGAAATCATGGGGATGTGTGAGTTTTTTTCTTTGGATGCACAGCAATCATTTGACCAGTAGAGGGTGCCCGTGTTTTATAATTAAATGTTGAGGTGGTGAACTAATTTCACTGTTGAAAACATGACAAGGAAATTCAATTTTGAGAGCATGTAAAGAAGAAGCAGCAAGAATGAGATTTAAAAGAGGCAACAAAGAGCTACAATGGAGGCCCAAGGGGCCCAAAGTGTCCAACTGGACACTTTTGGAAGGAGTGAGAAAGAAATAATGACACACTTTGTGTCACTACTGAATAGCTTAACATATGGCTGAAGGGCTAATATTTGAGGTTTTGGTAATACTGAAATCCCATTTAATGTATAATAATGATGAGGTTTGTGTATGTGTAGATGTTTTCCCTGTGGATCCTGGAAAGACTTCACACCAAACCATTCAAGGATCAGGTGAGTGGATTAGATATTTGGATGTTGAACAAAGCCAGCATTGCGCTCAGGTGTTGAGGTAGTGTGGGGTGAAACTTTCATACACTGGTTTGAAACATTTGCAAAAGATTAACAGACCTCAGTGAGAGCTGTTCTTAGACAATCCAACACCATACCACCCTACAACTTTAAATTATTCCACGACGAGACAACTGGGTCAAAACTAAGGTCTTTGTATTTTCCAGTGACTTCAAACATGTTGGGTTTCATTGTGTGCTCTTGATGAATGACGCAGAACAAGACTCAAGTTTCAGGCCAACAGCCAGTGACTTTTCAACTAAAGCTGGAAAGGAGACAATGAAGCGAAAACAAGCTGCTCTTTACAAAAGCAGCTTTTCAAAACCTTCAATAATTTAGTTGAATGTCAGTAATCTGTAAATGTAAAAAAAACCAGTTGCTCTTGTTCTCATTAATGTAAATGTACTGTATTGCTTCTCTCCCTGTGCATCCATAAAAATTGAGTAGAATGTGTTGAAATAATAATTAATTGTTTTGGATAATGAAATGAACTTAATAGAAGTTAAAAATCTACTGCCAGCCCCCGAGTCATTGCCCACTCTGTTTCGTGTCGATAAAGAACAGTGTGTGCTTGATGATAAAAGTTAGGCAATGGGTCAACCGTGACTTAGATGATAGGAACTAGATTATGAACCGCAACATCCCTGATTCAGGTCCGGACAGGGATGTTTGTTGCAGTTCTCTACCATCTGTAATAAAGCCCCAAAAATGCCCCAAAAAACAAAACAAATAAAAGTTTGGCAACACTAAAGACGGAGTTGCTCAACAATAACACAGCGGGTTGTGTCACAAGTCATGTGTTTATGGAACTGGGCCTTCAACGTCAAATTCCCATTGCAAACATCGTAAATGTATGTAGGCGTGACACTGAAACCTATATGCCTGCCTCATTTGCTCTATTGATACATCAAACGTAAGTGGAATCAGTTGACTTCATGTGTGTGACGCCTCATTGTTGATACTCCATGTAAGTTTTGGCACAAAGAATATCTTGGTCAGGGTATGTTCATGGCTCATCTACATACAGCTAAACTTCTTAAACTACATGCATCCAGATGCGGCCACTAAAATACTAAACAAAAACAATTAAAAAAAAGATTGTCACTGCCTGTTGTATAGATGCTTTGATCGCAGTGCCTTGCTTATCCACACCACAGTATTTGTTGAATAATAAAGTTTGTAGTCAGTTGCGTAGTTCCCCTATTAAAACTGAAAGTCAAACATGTGGAGAAACTGATGCCTGGTCATTACTGAAAGAAAGGTCAGCCTACAAACTTTGGGTATTAGAAGGCTAAAGTTTGCCTATTTGTCTATGGAGTGTAGAATCAAAGATAGAAACACCTGGTAGTAAATTCAGACATCACAGGAAATTCCCATAAAAACCTGACTAATCATCAAATATAGCAAACTCTAAATGTTTGTATTCTGAGGTTATGCGTGCACTCTTCGGTTGGTTCGATTATTTTGTTTTGGCGCAAAAGTCACGTTACACTTTAAAAATAAAAGCACATTATCAGTTGTGATGTTGGGAAAATGTGTTATAATATGTATACTGAAGACATTCTTTGAAAGTATAGCTATAGATTGTTTTTGACAGAACGCTGTCAAATTATATTATTAATCATTATATTAAACTCCGACCAGCAATACCAGTGAGACACCAAAACTTGCAACTTTCATTCTGGGAGAACTTTGAGGTCTTGCAGGAAAAGCAATATCCTCTCATGTCATCATCAAAATTATAATGTAAGTTCAGGCCACATTTAGTTTCCTGGATTCCGTGATGTCGTGGTGAGAGATGTTTCAGAAAGTTGTGCAGCAAATCATCACGTGCTGCGACACCACCAGTTTTCAGGATAACCTCTCGGATCACCAGGCCACACCTGCCCTGTGAATATCTGGGTAGCAGATGTTATTTCAAACTGCATCCTCTCCTGACCTCAGCCCCACTGTGAACCTGTGAGACGCCCTACAACACACCCAGCAACACAACAGCTGGAGAGACAGCTTCGGTCTGACAAAAGCAAGCAGCTCCATCAGGACCTTCTCCAGAAATGTGGCAGCACCTCACAGCCGCACAATCAGAGGCTCACTGGCTCCATGAGGCGTCAAACAGAGGTGGCAACAGATAATCAGCAAGGGTTGCTGGACAACTAATGTAAATGGAGGTATCACTTAAGAAAATATAGTCATTTTTATTATTTATATTATTTGAGAGTAGTGTTTGAGTGCTTTGTCAGTATGTATAAAAGATATATTAAAAGGTCCTAACATCTTAAAATTTTGATCAACAAAACTGTAATCCATCCGAGATGGCTGTTGATGCTCCTTTGCTCTCACACTTGAACCTATTTTTATTTTTTTTAAATACAGGAAATGTAGACAAAGACATGGTGAAGTTGTAGTTTTAGGTCTTCAAGATTAAATGCTTAGTTTTCTCAAATTATATAAAACAATTAAATATCTTCTCCCTTATCCGTATTCATTTCCAGTCATACATATTTTTATGTGCCATGGTTTCTGCCACTATTCCAATACAGAGGTGATGGATTGAATCACATTGCTGAATAAAATCCATCAGCTTTCACTGGAAGTTAAGTCATCTGAAAGAAGCTCCTAAGAAAACAATTTACAGCTATGTGTGTGGAGTGTCCAAATTACACAACATCAACAATACAATCTGTTAAAATGTTCTGTTGAAATACTTTGAGCATTACAAAACACACTTTGTTCACCTAAATTGCATTGGTGTAGCAGCAGAAAGATTTCAAAAGTAATTTGCCCTGCAAGCTTTTCCACTAATGTTTGTAAAACTTGATTAATAAAAGATGATAAAGCTAATCAGTGTGACCTTTACTGTGACTTCACAGAAAGAAAAAGTTTAAATTTCACAAAGCACAAAATATAAACTGACCAGCCACTTTATTAGATACAACACCACCAAATTCTACTTTTATAAAGTGGCTGTACAACAACAGCACCCAATAAGACCTCAATAATAAACATAAAGTAGAATTATTCAACAAAAACTAAAACATTACAAGCTTTGTAAAAGTATAGTATTGGATCACATTGGATTGTATCTAATAAAGTGGCTGCTCAGTGTATATGCGCAATACAGTGTGCATTTAAAATGTTTTTTGTGGGGTCATTTATAATTTATATTCTAGAATTCTCTACAATATTTGCAAGGTATATAAAATTCTGTTTTACTTTTTAGCTTCCAGATTAAAATATAAAATGTGACAAATGTGTAAATTGTTAGTGTCTTAAAAGATTTGTGGGTTGTACATACATTTAAACGATTTTGGTCAAATTATTTTGTTACATTCTGGTATTTGCATTTTGTGCATTCTGGTTTGTTTGTGGTTAAAGCATACTCTTGAATGTAGGGTGAAGTCGCTGTTGATCGAGTCCACATTAATAGCAGAGGTTGGAAAAAAAGGGCGGATTAGCAGACCTTGGGTCAGTGCTCGAAGGAAACCACAGAAATGATTCCTTTCAGAAAAGAAAAAATGTTGCTGCCGTCTGTATATAGAGAAATGTAGATGAATATGAGTATGTGTATCAGCAAAAACGAAAGGGGTGGGGGTTCAGAATATCAAGAGCTTGGCTGTATTCACACTGTTATTTTCAGAACTAAATGTGACCCAAGGTGGGTTATTTAAACACTATAACCTCAGTTACTAAACAGATACCTATCCCTAGAGTTTATATTCATGTGTGTTGGACCGTAAGCTTTCTTCATTTCCAGTAGAGCGAAGTCCTTCCCCAGAGGATCAGAAGGATAGAACATTTTTTTTGATGGTTGGACACTTTGAGATCATCTTCATGAAAATGTGACAACAAATCTCCCACTCAGTGTTCAGTGAACTCCACGTGGAACCTCATTCTAGCATTTGCATCGATGAATCCTGCAATCCCCTCTGCGTCTCTGCAGCAGCAAGAAGTCAGCTCCTCCTCATCATCATCCTCTTCCTCCTCTGTACCAGCTGACCACTCCCTATTTATCCAGAATCTATCCAAGCTAATATCGGTGTGTCTGTGCAACATGTGGTACAGCAGCGTGTTTTGGTATCCCGAGTGTTGATGGATAAGGCATTATACGTCGCAGCGTCGAGAGGTTTCATGTAAAGGTTTTCCCTCAGATACATGGAAAGTTGTTTGAGGATGACACAGGGACAAAGAAAGTTGTCAAATGATATATGTTATGAAGTGTGTTTCATAGACTGATTGCAAGTTTTAGAGGTATTAAGCAACTGCCAAAAAAAGAAAGGAAAATAAATGAGACGTTGCCTGAAGACTACTGATTGTGCTGGTGCTTGAACATCGGGTCCTCGTTTGAAAAGAAGAACCACTTTGAGAAAACCATAAGGTTCGAAGAGGTGATGTGGCTTACCAACACTGTGACTACATTATTAAGCAGTCTTCAAAATAACCAATGTATTCAGGAGTACTGAAGAGTTGTGAATGGTTTGATGCGGGGAGAGTCTCAGTTTGATGCCTGTGAGCAAGATGTGTTGAGTGCTGTAGTTAGTTGCTTTAAATGTCTACCCTTTATTCAACCATGTTCTATTTGGACTAAATTAAAGGTTCAAGAACTCAAGACTGTACGTTTGAACTTGCTTGACTAGTTCTAGTTAATTATTTCATGTAAGGGATTGTGTGAGATCAATTTAAAATCCTAAATATTAAGAAAACAGCTTCACTATGACGTGCACTCCATTTTAATAAATACAAACTTGGGCATAGACTTCCATCAAACATGCAGTATGTTGTCTGAAATAAAATAAATTGTGTAGATCTTAGTACAGAAACGTAGTATATAAGAAAATGGAGCGTACAGATCCGAGTGTGCCAAGCTTTTCTTTTTAAAATTGATGTATGACAATCTTTCCAGCACACAGTGACGTCTTTTAGCCAGACAGTGTAAGTATTAAAGTATTAAGTATTGAACTGGATTACATAAAAAACATCCCTGATTCAAATTCTAATCTACAATGTTTTTAAACAGTTAAACACACATTTTTTAACCATCTGATTTTGTAGTTAGATGATTTTTAGAGAATATGATTTTAAAAAATAGAATGATTCATTTCAATACTTCAAATAAGAAATCTTGTGTTCATGTTCTTCGTGGTGGCTCGTGTGTACTGTGTGCTGCATGTGCTGTAAAGTGAAAAACTGAACCCTAAACCTTGACCGCGAAGTATTCTTCATGTTCTCAAAGGGCAGCAACTGATTTTACAGTACGAAGCATGTTTGGAGAATAACAGACTAAAGTGTTGATGTTTACCAACTAAAGCTTCTTTGAAATGGTTTCCCATCATTAATCAGTGAATGGCGGTCATGTTCAGCAGCATATACTGTATGTATATTGTTAAAAGGGAACCTTTTCAGTTTGCAAAACACCTTTGCAAGGTCAGACAAGATGAACATTGGAGCAGTGTTTAAATACACTGTTAACAAACGTGGTACAGCATCCCGTCTATCCTGCACATCGCCTCACACACACACAGTCGCCGTGTTTTGCAGTTAGTCGTTTCCAGTTATGAGGCTGGTTTAAAAAGAGTGTGTGTGTGTGTATATCCTGACTAGTCAACACTGTTTTGGCACATTTTGGGCATTCGGAATGAACAAAAACTGTAAAAGTGAACATACTTACCCACTGCTGACCCCTGCTACTTATCAGTCATCCCCCAGAGAAACAGAGAGTGTGTATGCGCCAAAGTGTGTGTGTGTGCTTATGTATGATTGTGTTATGTATTGCCTTGATTCAAAGAGGAAGGAAGACATGTAATGCCAAAAGAAGGACTTTGTGCATGATGTGCAAACTGCTGTATGATATGAATGTGTATTAGAAGCGAATGATACATACACGCTGTGTAAAACTTAGATGGTGGTATGGAAGTGGCCTGAACAGGGTCGCAGGCTAAGGGAGATGCAGCCTCCTTCTGCCCTCCATCAGCTTTCTTTGTCTCCTCCTCTTCACCTTCCTCCTCAGCTTTTCCTGCTAATCTCTTAGACATCCTACTCGACCTCTGAGCCTGTGATGAAAATATTTGTCAAAAATAAAAGAGGCCTCATAGGACAGAGCTGTGGTTTCACATTAAAACTCACCAGTAAACATATTTCAAATGTCTTTCACATTCTCTCAGCTTCCGTGTTGAAATAACTTACTTTTGCAGTGGGTCTGGCAGCAGCAGCTTTTCTCTGTGCCCGTCCTTTAGACTGTGGCTCCTTAGAGCCAGACATAGTCTTCATGGTGACAGCAGCATGCTGAAGGATGCAGTCAGTGCCGCAGTAAACTGAGTCCGGTAGGGCTTGATTGGAGCACCCGGGCCCAATGCACAGAGGAAGACAGCTGTCCGTCTCCATCTCAGCTTCGGGTTCAGGCTCTGGCCTCGTCACAGGAGCTTCCTCCTCCTTCTCTTCCACCACCACTACAGTCTCCTGAAACCAGAGTCTCATCTTACACGACAAGACCAGACTTCCTTCATGCAAATCAGCCAACGACTAATGATGCAAATGTCACACTGGTGTGATGGATCACATATTTACTGTCACACGAGAATGACTGCAAAGTTAAAAAGCTCTTGATATTCTGTTGTGACTAAAGGCAGTTAGCCTTGTGGAGTTAAATGCAATTCAAACCTTGGGGGCTTGCTGCTCCTCGTTGCCCCCTCCTTCTTCACCAGAAGGACTTAGTGTCAAACATTCGGGAAAGCTAAGCTCCGGTTGAGGGTGAGGTTCGGGTTGGACCTGGCTCTGCTTCTTTGTAGTGCAAGGGGGGCAGATGTACTCTTGCCCTCTCTTCTCCATCTTACGGCCCTGTGTCTTGCTGATACCGACACAGCTGCCGTGGAACCACTCCTGGCAACTGTCACAGCAGATCATGAACCTAGAGGCAGTGAAGAAACAACAGTTACCAGGAAATGAAACTGACACATGGTCGAGGTGTGCAAACCTCCGAAAGCCCCAAGGGATCTTATTACCAGAAATGAGCAAGTACCTTTTATTGTGTTTCTGTCGACAGATGCAGTACAGAGTATCAGAGTCATAACCCTGAGAGTGCAATATGTCTGAATACTCTCCTACATTCGTATCGTCTTTCTTCTCCTCCTCCTCCGCCGCCGCCTCCGCCTCTGGTGCATCATCATACTGTCCAGGAGTTACATCAGTATTCTGGTCTAAATCAGAGTCTATGATTATGCAATCTGAGCTTGATCGCTGAGCAGGACTCAGAGTGATATCAGAGTGAGCAGGCGATATCTCTAATTCAGCAGGATTGAGTGGATCGTTCACCTTTTCCTCCTCTTGTAACTGCTGCAGTCGCTGTTCAGCTGGTTGAACAAGCAGCATGTCATCATCACTGTCCTCATTGTCGGCAATGATTGACTGAAGCTCCACAGCCCTGCCCCTCCCTCTGCCCCTTCCTCTACCTTTTCCCCTACCTCTTCCTCTGCCTCTCCCCCTTCCCCTGGCCTTCCCTCTTCCACCTTTCCCCCCTCTAGCTCTTGTATCTCCCTGCCTGCCCTTAGATGCCAGCTGCTCCTTAATCTGTATCAGAGTCATTTCATCACTGTCCTCTTCTGGACTAGAGATTAACACCACATCATCAATTTCCCCTCCTGCCATGTTGTCTGGTTCAACGGGTTGTGAGATCTCCATGTCATCACCAGATTCCACATTGTCGGGCACCTCGGGATCATCTATAGCCTCTGGAGGAGGAGCCTCGACGGCATCTGTGGATTCCAAGATGTCTGGGACCGTCAGTGTATTAGACGTTTCCATAGGCAAGTCCTCACCCCCACCGAGCAGTGAGAAGGCGGTGTCGAAGGCAGACCCAAAATCTTGCCATAAGCTGGTGTCAAGACTCTCTCCTGGAAAAGCTTCAGAGGCTGGCTTGCTCTCCTCTGATGCAGGGGAGGATGGGGCAGACCACTCGAGGTCCTCTATAACACTCCTAGTTGCACGTGTAGCTCTCTGGGTGGCGCGAGTTTCTGGAGTGGCCTGTGGTGTCTGGTTGCTTCTGCGATTTCTGCCTCTGCGCACGGGCAGCGGACTGTGGGTTAGGTCACCAACTTCATCCAGGAACTCCCTTCGCGCAATGGTTGTCCGCCTGAAGCCCCAGGACTTTTTAACCTGAGACAACGACGGCCTAGCCCCCAACTCTGCCTCTTCTGACTGATTCTGCCGTTCTTCTATAGAAACACGGGAACAAACAGAGTTTCACACATTAACGTTCTTTCATAGCACCAGTCTGCCTAATTAAACACAGAATAAAGGATCTGTTTTACCTGAATTACTATTATCACTGACATTGCTATTTTCCATCGGGTCCATACTGACATCCAAAGGTTAACACAACTGTCGAAACGCAGAAGATATCATTTGTTACTTGCTTAAAATGAATGTTAACTTGGAAGAAGGCTAAATACAGAAAAAAACAAGTACCTTTTCAGGACATGTGTAGTGTTCCTTTCTGCACCTGGGTAAATACACCAAAGCATCCACGTTAGATGAGTCAATAAGCCACAAACACATAACTCAACAGTTTAACGAAAATCGTCTGCTGTGGGAGAGGGCAGACATGTTCATGTTACTGAAAGGTTCATTCAAAAACTCCTTTAACGTATGTACAAATACACTCAATTGTCAGTTCTTCAGAGACGTTTGGTGAAATGCTGAAAGGTCCTGCAGCATATTATACCTTCATAGAAGTTCTGTTCAGTTTAGACTTTACAGTTTATAGATGTTTCTAGCACTGTATCAGACAAGAGCTGAACTCTACAGCCTTTAGGACAGCAGGATTTACTGCAGTGCTGTTAGATTACACTGAGCAGCTGAGTGCATATTTACATCTATACACCTTGATCCCGTCTCGGTGAAGTCATCTTGGATCTTTGCTTTTGCACATTTTACAGTTGAAGGAAATAAAGAGTTGAAATAACTGGGATTAAATTAGCAACACATGACATATGAAAACATATGAAACTCTATTTATTACTGCAGAAATTATATTTATTGTTTTTCATCATGGCCACTTTTAGTACTCTTTTTGCACATCTGTACACTTGTCTGTTGTTTATTGTATAGGCTGAAGGACACTTCTGTTTGTTGTGGGGTTTTTTTTACTTCTATAGTGTATAATTACACTTTTTTTACACTTTTCACTGAATCTCCCTGTGAAAATATATTAAACTCCATTTATTACTGCAGAAATTATGTTTAATTAGAGAGTACAGAAGCGTAAAGATGGCTAGTCCACATGTTTACATTAGTATAACTGTGGGTTTAACACATGAAATGTGTGCATTTTAATGACACTTGTTAAGAAATTAAATATGCTGTTGTTAACATTGTGTCTAAGCCCTACCTGACGATATAAAGAGCTGCATTTAAAACCAAATTTAAAAAGTCTGCTAAAGGATACTCAGCTCTGTAGCCACTGACATTGTGGCTGTATGTTATGTGCTATTGTGTGTAACTTTGTATTTTGTATTATGTGTCCTGTGTGTTTTTTGCTTTGTACTGTTTGTTATTGTGCTGTAATGTGTTTTTAATTGTGTCTGCCGAAGGGACTGCAGATGAAAAGGAGTTGTAAGTCCACATGTTTACATTAGTATGACTGTGGGTTTAACACTTGGGTTATCAAATGTGTGCATTTTACAGACACTTTAAATATTGACAAGTTAAATATGCTGTTGTCAACACTGTGTCTAATACATATTAATCCAAGACTGTATAATTGTATATTTTCACTTATATCTGATTGTTATTCACAAACTCTGCTCTGTTGTTGACGCTGGTTGGCTGTTGATCCTCATGTCTTTGAGACATTTATGCAAAGACACACATGAACAGGAGTGGTGTATGTATGTGTGTGTGTGTGCGTGTGCGTGTGTGCTGTGCACTTTAAATGTAACTCACACTCGTTTGCAAACGAAACCACCTTTACTGATTTCAACAGCGGACTCGGGTATCAGGTATATACACAGACACAAAACTATTATTTGCTTTGCAACGCCGCAAACATTTGCATTTCTCCGCAGATGGACATGAGGAGTCTTCCTCGTCTTCTTCTCAGGGTCGACATTGTTCTCTGGCTACTTTAGCTCACCGTTAGCCGCCAAGCTAACTGGCAACACACGCAATACGTTGCGCAGTTCAATTATCACAACCGACAATGACAGCGAGAATTAAATGTGACATGCTTGTACACCGACGCCGTGATGAAAACTGAAAGCATACCTTGTGTTTAAGCGATTAGTTTCCAGTTACTAAAGGATTTCGCTTCTGTTAGCCGGCTAGTTAGCACAGCCTTCCATTTTCTCTCCCTCGCCGAGACGTAATCTCGCGAGAGTTTCGCCAAAGGTGGGGAAAGCAGCAACGTGATTTCCTGTTCATCCAGCAAGATCCTGACTCGATCAGTGTTGTTTGGAGTTTGGAGTTTTGGAGTTCTATTGGTTCCTTATTAACCCTAAAACACGAACATTAAAATTAGTAACACCATCACTAACGTCGGGTATATTTTACCCGATATAATATAATTTATGTAAAAGTACAACATTGTATGCCAAATTGTAGTACTCTTCTTTAATTTCCCAATATACAATATCACTTAAAATAAAATAAAAAAAGGTACCATGTGGGACCCTTTAAAAAGACAGCAAAACTATTGAAAAATCAGGTAATCCTTAACAAGAAATTTCTTAACAAAAAAAAAAAATTAATGGTGCTGGGAACTTGTTCTTTGGTCCACCCATTCTTGGGACACGTCAGCCTTGTCTGGTAAAGGCACAGTCTTACCTGCATCACTAACAACTGTGAGAGAGATGGCACCCTCTATCACTATCGTCGGATATATTTTACCTGATATAATATCCCAGATAAAATATAAAATTCATCAATTTATGTAAAAGTACAACACTGTATGCCAAATTGTAGTACTCTTCTTTAATTTCCTAATATACAATATCACATCAAAGAAAAAGAAAAAAAGGTACCATGGGGGACCCTTTAAAAAGGCAGCAAAATTATTGAAAAATCAGGTAATCCTTGTGTCTTAACAAAAATAATGGAGCTGGGAACTTCTTTGGTCCACCCATTCCCGGGACATGTGAGCCTTGTCTGGGGAAGGCACAGTCTTTCTGCATCACTGACAACTGTGAGAGAAATGGCACCCTCTATCACTAACGTCGGGTGAAAATCACCCGAACGCATGATGAAAACCATAGATGGGAGGAGGGAAACAAACATACCATTAATGACATCAGTGAGTAGCCTGAAGCTACCCAAGCACCCATGCAACTCAGACAGCAGCAACACAGTGAAAATCACATGACAAAAATTGTGTGGGTCAAAATTACCCAACGTTAGTATTCTAGGGTTAAATCAAAACCATTATTTTTTATTTTTTATATGAAATAACAGGTACAGGTTTATTAATTCAATATACTCTAAGAGTAAAAGATTTTTGGTCAACTTATGTATGTGCAAAGGTTTGTGAACCCTGAGGTGCATTGGTTAAAACAAGCAGTTAAGTAGAATCAGGGGGGGACAGATTGGTGGCTAAATTAACCACTGAAATAGACCAATAACATCAGAGATGTTCAGGGATGAAATTGTGTGTCACTGATTAAAACCAGGTCACTTTCGTCGTACCCGGATGAATCCATACAGGTCAATCATGCAGAGAGGAAGCAAGATCTCAGAGGACTTTAGGAAGAGGTTTGTCTCAGGGTAGCTGTGATGCCATCTCAAAAAAAAAAAAAAAAATCATTGTTCAAACATGAGGCAGATCATCTACAAATGGAAAGAGCTGAAAAAAAACTACAACTCTGCTCAGAAGTGGACGACCTTCTAAAATATTAACAAGAGACACAAGAACATTGGTAATGGCAAAAATCCTCCAACGTAGATGTGAGAGACTGGGGTGAATGAGATATGTAGTGTAGAGCACTTTGAGTTGTCGGAAGACTAGAAAAGCGCTATATAAGTACAGTCAATTTACAATATAACAATTTCTTTTCTTTGAGTCCATTATTTGGAATGTCAGTATTATGAACTGGGTTATAACTTAACATTAAATCATGTTATTTTAGAATTTTTCACAAAGAAAATCTGACAATCGCTGAGCACTGTATATCATACTGATTTTATAAATAAATGAAGGTGCACTGTATTCATTACATTACATTACATTTAGCAGATGCTTTTATCCAAAACGACTTACAGGGGAGGACATAAGCTGAAAGAGGTGTAAGGTGCACAGAATAGTTGTTAGTTTTGTTAGGCAGGGAAGCATTCTCGAAAGAGAAAGGTTTTTACAAGTGTTTTTAAAGGTAGGAAGGGATGTTGCAGTTCTTGCTACCGTTGGTAGGTCATTCCACAATTTGGGGACAACCACAGAGAATAGTTTAGAGTGACCTGGCTTTGCGTGAGGCGATGGTACAACTAGACGGTTTGAATGAGGCCGGACAGGAGTGAGTTGCAATAATCGAGGCGAGAGGTGACTGTAGCCTATTCATTTGATCAGAGCATTTTTATTTTTTCTTCACGAGTCCATTTATTGTATGTACAATATGTAAACACAAACGAGACACAAGCTCAAAACAGACATGCTCACGGGAAATAATATCCAGCCAAAATGCAGATTCTATTTATGCCTACTCAGTTCGGTTACATCAGCTTTGGATAACCGGTTTAAGAGAGACTTTGCTCAGAGCTGACATTCATGAGAAGTAATTTATTTTTCAAATAACTTTGTTTAGACACATAGAAATGTGATTTCATTAAACATACTATAAAAACATATAACACTATAAATATTGTTCAGGTATTTTCTTACAAAAAACTTTGTACAGTTTATATTTTTTAGTTCTTTTTAATAAATCACATTTATTTTGTTGTTGTTTTTTGTTTGTTTTTATATGTAGGTCTATACAATGTGAAAACTACAATACAAAACTGGTATGAGCCAAAAATGCCGCCGCTGACATGAAGAAGACATAGATGAAGTGATGATGTTGAAACTTGCATTACTCAAAATACCTCAGATGACATGACGCGGACATGATTTCAAACATAAAGATGAAACTTGCATAACTCAAAATACCTCTCATGGCACCATGATGAATGAGTTTCATCTGTTGATGGTTTGTTGTTTACATTTTTTTTGTCTCATAATATTATAAAACAGCCATGAAGTACTTAAGAGCAGCATTGAACGTGTTAATGAAGCAAATATTCTGAGTTGATACAATCTTGCTCAGACTTGAAACAAAGTGGTAACAGAGCTATAACAAAACTACAGTATGAAAACATACAGACTCACATTTCATTTCTCAAGACAGACTACTTTCACATGGTGAATCCACCTTAAACACAGACTTGTGGAAACTGTGAGAGATGAAGTAAAAAATGTCCACGAAGCGCAGATGTACATATGGGAATGGGAAAAAAAAAAATCTAAATGATTTGTCACAGAGGTGCAGGCCTTCAAGCTTTAAGTTTGACAAGCCCAACAGCCTTGCAAAATGTGCAAGAGTATCTGTAGTGTAGCAGTTAGGTCACAGTAACCCCAGCACTGTCCTTGCTCTTGTCTATGTATGTGGGCGAGTTGCTTTTGTCTGATATGGATCCTGCTGCCGAGGGCAGGGTCTGTGTTGCAGGAGAGTGGCCTGTTGATTTGACCGAAGGCTCCGAGTTAGGCTCTGCTTCTGACTCCTGCTGCGAAGCTGTGGCTGGAAGGAAAAGAAAAATACAAAGTGAGGACATAGATACTTTATATCTTCTTGTGTGTCTGACGGTTGAGCAAGGTTGTGTTTATAAAACACAATAAGGTAACCTACTTGTGCTGTAGTCACACTATACTTTGTCAGTTATTAGATACATTATCATAGTGGGAACATTTTTGTTCATTTCAAAACAATAACTGAAAAAGTGAGTTTCATCTCAGCCTTAGTGATTTTCTTTTGTATAATTCACACGGAAAACCCAGTCACTAAACACTTTTATACTTTAATCTGGTTAAAGTCAGGAGAAGCAGCCATCCTAATGGCATAGAGTATGTATTTATATGGTAAACATTAGTCTGTTTTGTAGCAGATGTCCTTCTAACTAATGCAAATCTACTACCACGTGTGCTACATGTCAAATAACGTTTTGGTCTTTGGTCACAGTACTCATTTAGGAGTAAAAACTGGGTGCTCCATCTGCAACAGGAAACAGTAGCACAAACAAAGCACTGGGGAAGCATTCACTTTGAGAAAACACAACCAAAGGATGGCTGTGCCCTCAGGCTACCTTCCATCCCACCTATAAATGAATAGGAACTACTAATAATAAACTACTTGAGCATAATATTTGTCTCTTTCCCCATCTGAGTATCTTTGGTACATTAATCCAGTTGTGACAGCTTTGTGCATCACAATGCCCAACACAAATCAGCAACAGATGTTAGTTAGCCCCAGTTCAATTTAAATATTAGACACACCAGTGCACCATGACTGTGTTTATGTTACCTGACTGTGTGCAGGACTTCATGTGTTCTGGCCAGTGGGCTTGCTGGCAGGGGTAATCACAGTAACTTGTATTCCAGCAGCAGTAGAAGATGGCCTCCTTCCTGCAGTTAGCGCACCACTGTTTCTTTTTGGTCTCGTCCACCGCCTGCTGCTTTTCTGACTCTGTCTGCTTTTTCACCTCAGCCACCAACCGTTCTCGTTCCTGCTCCAGACTCTGCCTCATCTCTGCCATTGTCAGTTCTGTATTTAAGTGAGACAAAATAAAAGATAACCTTGAAACTCATACAGGTGTGAAAAAGAAACATCTGTATTAATATGACATCCATAAAAAGACTGGTCCAGTAGTCTGTCAACTCACAGGAGGTGTATGGACACATTCCTGGAAACTTACCAAGATTGTGCTTCATCTCTGACAACTCTTGTTGATGCAGCCACTGGAGCTTCTCAATCTCTATCCTTAACCGTCGGATCTGGGGCAAAAAAAAAAAAAAAAAAAACAGACATTAAAACTTGCCAAGTACGACACATAAATGAGCACTGGTCTAAAGATCAAAGCTTACCTCTGCAATTGTGTTTCCTGATGTGCTTTTGGAAAGGTCGTTGTAGATTTCAGTCATTGTCCCTTTTATTGTGTCCATGATCTACAGAGTTTTGGCAAAAACGGGATATCAGTCCACAGTTCACAACAACTTTCATCCAGTAAAAATTAAGTCAACAAAGCCATAATTCAATTCATATGATGCAAAATTGGCCCAATAACGCAGCCCTTTTATCATTTCACACATTAAATCACCAAGCAGACGATTATAACTTACTTTGTTTGTGTACTTGGCTATATCTGCAGCCACATCTGCTGAGACTATGGGGATCTGCAATTCTCCTGACATGAAAGAAGAGGAGCTACCAGATGTGACCTGGGTAGCCGTTGATGAGGACGTATTCGGAGGCATGTCCTTTTGTACTGCAAATGATGAAATTTGAAATTATACATCCTTTAATATACATTTTACACTATTATGTTAAGTTTTATGTTTGAATTATTGTGCTGGTGTATATACCCTTGACGGATTGTCTGGTCTGATAGCGGGTACTTGAGGAGTTCTGCTGTTGCGACTGCAGCTGCTGTGGGCTGCGTGTCTGTCCCTGACTCTGGGTTTGCGCCTGCGCTGCTGACTGCTCTCCATGCTGCTGCTGCCTCTGCACCTTCTGCATGTGCCACTTCTGAGAGGACGTCTGAAATTTGGTCGGATTCCATACCACCGCCTGCTGCACGGCCTGAGCTGTCTCTTTAGGCAGTAGAGGGCGCTGTTTCTTTACAGCTGTAGGTGCTGGGGATAATGTGGATACGGAAGTGGAAGCAGGAGAGTGAGCACTGGTGGATCCACTGCCGGCTGTCGTGCCACTGGTTTGAGCAGAAGCTGCAGTGGAAACGAGGTTGAGGGCTGCTGTGATAGCTGGTTGCAAAGAGTCTTTCAGGTTAGAGGCGGCTTCCCGTGATGGTGCGGCTGATGCTGCAGTTGAAGGCACTTTACCTGGGCAGAAAGAAAATAATGTTGCTCCTTAAGAGTGAGGCATTCTGGGTTTCTAAATGAGGTACTTCAAGGTTAGGAAGGTTAAGTGAGGAATTAAGACTTTAAGCAATATTTGTAGTCCACTAAAGATAATTTGCCCTCGAAGATTTGAGTATGTGTTGTGAAAAAGAGTGGGGTGATGTGAAAAATGTAGCTGAAAGAACACTGAACTTGATGGGAAATTTCTGGGGTTCAGATGTTGTAATATTATATGTAGAGTATAGTGGAGAAGAGTTGTTTAAATTAAACATTATTATAAACACTATAATATGAGGATATTATTTGTAGATGGACACATAGTATATCAAAAGGTCCTACCTTCCAACTTAGCAACACTGGAATCTTTGGGAGTTTTGGTAGCAGAGGCAGGTTCTCGTCTCGCCCTCTTTGAGTCACGACCTCCATGTTCGTCCCCCAGGTCTATCACCAGCTCTCTTTCAGAATCAGAGTCTTGTTCAGCCACTGATGTGGCAGCAGCTCTGGCCTTCTCTGGGGCTTTGGCCTTGTCTGTCAGGGGCTGAGACTGGGGCGTTCTGGGCTTGTCTTGGATATCCCCATCTGGGCCGTTAGTGCCCTGCTTGTCCTTAAACAGAGGTTCAGGGGTAGCTTTATCCACCGCCCCTGTTACTCCCTCCTTATTATCTCCTTCCGTGCTCACTTTGGGCCTTTTTCTCTCGGTTTTGTCTTTGTCATCCTGCGTTGAGCTCTTTGGCTTGTGTTCCACGTCACTGAGATACTCGCTGTCGCTTGAGTCAGATTTCTCTGAGTCCTCTGAGTCGCTATGATCCACACCTTTATACACGTCTTCGGAAATCTCATCTATCCCTGTATGGAGAAACAAGAACACTCTTGATGTTTTTCATAGCTTATAAATGTATCAAACTTTAAACTTAAATCCATCTTGTATATGGACTACAAACAAAAAAACTTTAAAAAAAATGTAATACTGGAAATATTATCTACAATCAGTAAAGCATGATATGTACAGTACGAGAATACTCTCCAGTTCCAAAAGATAACATGATTGTGCATGTACCAAGCTGTGCCTTGCAGCTCTCAATAGTCTTGTCCAGGCTCCTGATAGGTCTCTTTGGGGTAGTGAGGGCTGCTGACCCTCCCTGCTGTTGCTGATTTTGCTGCTGTTGTTGTTGTTGTTGCACGGTTTCACTCAGCTCCTTCAGATCCATCTCAGCCTTCACCCGATCTGATGGGTAAACAGGTAAATGTTCGATTTCAGTACAAATTCGACATGACAAGACATCATAATGATAATGCGACATGTTGATGAACAGCCTTTACAACAACATCATTACAGTACATGTGTGCTTGCTGGTACTGACCCAGGTTGAGATTGAGGATGCCACCTGTTCCTGCAGTCCTCTCCTGCTTGGGCACCAGTCCAGGGTTAAAGGGCTTCGGGCTGCCTGCCACACTGCCTGTAGGACCCATCTTCCCTGAGACAGGAGATGCTGTAAAGACAAAAAAAAAAAAAACAGAATAAAATCTACCATACATTTGTTTGCCGCATATATTGAAAATGAAAGCACCTGCATGCGTAGGACATCTGCATTATTCAAATCATTTCAGTTGTGAAAGATACCCCATCCTTCCCTTCCCCCAACCTCTACTAACCATGTCCAAATGTCCCCCTAAGTGCAAATCTTCACAGAAATATTGTTAACTGAAATGTTTGTCCAAGCAAGGGTTACAGAAGAAGTACACACAATATAGTCCAACAATCTAGAGAAAATGAAGTACTGTGAGTTCAAGGGAAAGACAATGAGAAAAGAATCAGATCTCTGGCAAACTGGGAGGTAAATGCTATGATTACATTAGCTCCTTCCTGTAGAATTAGGGACCCAGTTTCAGGAGTAAATCTAAGTAAGGCACATATGGGATTGGGATTTATGTCTTTTTGAAATGTCAGAGTATACTGTAGGTGTTAAATATGTTGGCCCAAAATGTTCCAAGTTTGGGGCAGGACTAAAGTATGTGTATATAATCCACAGGTTAACCTTTAGATAGAGGGCCTAGATTCAGGAAAACATTCGCCAGTCTTGTCTTGGTCAATGGTGCTATGAAATTTGTTTGAGTTGCATAAACATGTGCCTGAGCACAAGGGGAAGAGAAACGTGATAAATCAAGCACTGCCTCCCATTCGTCATCTGTCATTTCCTTTACAAGGTTGTTCTCCAAATGTCTCCAAACACCTAGCAGCGAATGAGGTAAAATGTTTCTAAAATTGCACTGCTCCCCTCATGGCTACAGAAACAGAATGAGGAAGGAACTTGCAATAACTGATTTTTTTTGCAACTCTAAAAAGGTGGTGAAATCATTAACATATCACCTTTTAAGTTGATAAGGCGAGCTTGTGAGCTCGTTATTCATTTGAAGTTGTGTTTGGCCACCTTGTGAATATCTTCAGTCTCATGTAGCTCTGTTTTTGAATCTACCCACTCCTGAAAGCAATATTTGGCTCTTTAGATGCTAAATGCTGCAATATATCCAACAGTTAGTTGCTAAGTTTCTGTCTGTAGCGTACAGTGAGTTTCTAGAGCTTAATACTGGCAACAGCGGCCTGCTGGAGGCAAATATCACAAAACAGTAAAGCGAAGGCACAGGCACCTTAACAATGAGGCGCACCCTTCCATCAATTATTCTCTGCATGTTCATCTCTATGAGTAATCCTTTTCACATCATTATTTGATACAATGTTATTGTAAAAATATTGATTATAGCCACTTTAACATTTACTTACCAGTACAGTCCATTGACTCCTCTCCAGTACTGTAGTGGAAGGCAGGATTCCTGCTTGCCTTCTCCATATCCTGCTCCCCATCAGACCCCGTGTGAACCGAGGAGTTGGTGCTCATGGGAGACCGAGGCATGTCTGTCATGGAGACCCTCCGACTCATGCCACTGGGCGTGGAACTCTTGCTGAGAACCATCTTCGGAGATGCGGTTATATCAAAGTTGAAGCGAAGTTTATCTGTTTTTTCTGTTTTCACCGTCCCGGCACTCGGGTTAGAGGGGTCCAGTAGCATCTGTAGTTGGTTGTTGGGTGTGTAGGGGGTGCGGAAGGGTGCATAGTTGAAGACACCAAATTTCTTGCGAATGTTTTCCACATAGACTTCCATCTCTTGCATGGCACTGTTGAAAATGCTTTTTGTTTTCTTTACAGAGAAAGGGATCTCTTTCGACATGAGGTAGCAGTTGTTGATGGGGACCCAGGCTCTATATAATTTTTTTTTTTTAACACAGAAAAAAGCAAAGATTTAGACAGCGAGGGGACTAGTCTTGGCTTAGTTTTGGTTCAGTAACTTTAACACATACATAGGAGCCTCTAAAACTCTTAAATGCTTGTCTCACCTGTCATGTTGTCCAAAGAAGCGTGCGTCTACCTGTCCGTCTTTTTCCCGAAGTGCTTTTGCTGGCCAGAAGGGAAAGCCCTTTAGCTTAGCCCAGACCAGGGGGTGAGGTTGACTCTATTAGGGACAAAGCAAAATAATTCAATGCTTCACAGATCTAAAATCCAAACCAAAATGTATAAAGTGTAAATATAATATTTAGGACTGTAAAGACCTACACATGGCTCACAAAACCAGTTGTCCCTTTTTTGGCATGAAGACAGGTAGCACTCTGGACACACCTCAATCTCATTCATCTGGAAATACATGTTGAAAGACAAATATATAATTAGTTTATAAAATAAGACACACCTACAGAATCATTGCAATTATTACGTTAGTAATGCTTCTTTACCTCGTGTTCACAAATTTTGACGATGACTTTCGCAGTTGCTGTTAATTTGTGATTACCTAAAATAAAATCAGAAGCTTAATTCATGTTTTCTTTTGCAGAACAGAGAGAGGGATTACTGATATACTGTATGTCAAGTGGCCTACCTCCATTATAGATGATGCAGTTGTGTAAGATCCATTTCATATCAGCTAGAAAGGCTTCAGTGCAGCCATACATTTTCTTTTTGATATTCTAGGAAAACATGAAATAACAAAATCAAAGATAAGACATTTTTTCTTGTGTACTGTAGTGTAGTGTACTTTGTGACTTTGGGCTATACAAATAAAATTGAATTATTCTGCACATAGTTTTTGTTTTGTTTTGTTTTTTTACATTACATTTACATGTAGTCATTCAGCTGACACTTTTATCCAAAGCGACTTACAAAATAGAGAAACAAGCTAGGTACAGACATGTTAGTGCATATGTTACATGTTGTGCTGCATTTACAATGTGGTGATCAAAAGAAATTCTTACCTCTTTAGAATGACTTATGTATTTGCTTTTGTGCATTCTGTGTTTACTATTTTGCCTACACTGGCCTATTATTTTTAATATGGTTTATATTATGATTATTTTTCTATTACAAATAATGCATTATGTTTCACAAGGACTCTGATGTCCACAAGCCAAAACATGTGCCTCTAACATAAACGTGTTCTACATACTACTACTAGTGTTGCTGGTGTTTTAACATGTTCAGATCTTTTTTTCTCTTCTCTGTGTACTTTGGAAGTAGGTGAAGTTATGTCAGAAACCTTTGCTCACCTTTTCTAAAGTACAAAGGTCCATGGGGTGGAAGATGTACTCTGCGTAATCTGGGTGCTGTTCCAGAGACACAGGCTTCTGAAAAGGCTCAGTCTGCTCAGATTAGACATGTATGAGAAAAGAAACGGATGCATTAGCCAAAATCTGGATGTCTCAGACTTTTTTGTTTGAATATAAATCACAAGGATTATAACTGAGACACCTGTTAAACCAGTCTTACCCCAGGCTGTTTAATCTTTTGGAGTGCGAATTTGAGCAAGTAGGAGAGCTGGTCTATTGTCAGCATTGTCATTGCCTTGCTCTGGGTTTCAATGCATTCAGCAACTGTTATTTTCTGCAACAACAAAAAGTTTAATATTTAATGACATGAATGAACATGTAATGAAGAAAAACACAAAAATAAATTTACATTTATGCGTTAGTTACATTTCTTTTGCTTTAGCTTGTACATATAATCATAATTGTGCCAATTAAAATAATTGCTAGGTTAATTCCATTGGATGTAAAGAAGCAAATTCAATCTTTAATCTTTTAACATCTCTCAGACTTGTAGTGTGCGCAACTAGCTTGCAGGGGTGTCACACCATGTGTCACAGAAGAGCCTGTAGGTTTGTGAATCAACCGATGAATAGCAGGTGATTTGTTTGCTGGCTGCTCGTGGCACATAGTCTGACACCACTTTTTGTGAATCAAGCAAGCAAGATTGTGCCTTGAGTCCCACAATCATTTGTGTACACCCACACACACACACACACGTCTTCAGCGAGATACCTCACACTCTGGACAGAACCAGTCGCCCTCGGGCTCAGCTGGTAGTTTGAGGCACTTGGCGTGGTACACCCTGGGGCAGAGCTCACAGCAGAGCACCTGGCCCTCGCGGTGGCACAGCCAGCAGTAGAAGTCATTCCTGCCGTCCTGCGGTACAACATCAACAGGGTCTGTGGTGAGTGCTGGCTGCTTCATATAGTAAAAGGGACCATGTCTTAGCTCTGACTGAAATGCAGGCAAGAGAAACAGGGGGGCAGGTTTCAAAAAACACGCAGGAACACAAAAAGGTGCAGTGCAACAGAAACAAGGCAACAGTAAGGTGGGGTAAGCAGGGTAAGCAGCATAGAGTAAAAGGTGACAAAACCAACACAAGACTTAAAAAACCAATGTAACTGGTTTACCTACAAGTCAAATGAAACTAAACAAACAGGTTTTAGGGTGTGAGCTTAACTCAACCTCCACTGGGAGTAAACACAATGCATGAGCCGTTCTCTTGTAAGTAGCCAACTGGTACCTTACTGATGATACATAAATGGATCAACAAAAACTGATGCATCTGCTTTCACAGTCCAAATTATCTTAAGCTTGTATGACTTCAGTTTACACCAATTATCACATTATTTGAGAATCAAAGTATTTATTTTTAAATGTATCAGCAAGTCCTTAACTATGTTTACATCAAACACCAAGTATTATCTTTTAATATCATGCATGTACAACAAAGAGGGCAAAGGGGAATCACTCAGCACCACATTAATGTGGCAAGCAGATCATGAAAACGTATGCATCAGAGTCATACATCACCAAAATGCACAATACTTTAAATCATAAAAACAGTAGGACATGAATTACAATAAGTGATTGATAACAACACAAATATTCAAAATATCTATATATTCAATCTAAATATTGACCATGCATTCATGGCACTGCTTTCAAACCTACACAAAACACCAACAACACATATCATCTGTCACTGCAGGTAACATCCAGACATGTTTGTTCATCTTTAAGCTGACAGTATACTACAGTCAAAATTGGCGGGCTCTCACAGGCAGTGTGGCTCAGTCTAGTCTAAGTTAGAGGAAAAAGACTAAGGCCGTATTCAGACCAAATCAAGCGTTGCAGCGATTAGAAGTGCTGGAGGTGTGGGTGTGTCCCTCTTTTGGAGACTAGGACTATGCTTTGTGTTCTGACTTTTGCAACCTAAACTGTGAAACATAGAAGCTGAGTACATGAAATAAACCAAATCAGAATACAACTCAGTAGAGAGTGTTTCATAGTTCACACCCACTTCATGCATTCTGTGAATGCAAACTGTTTAGAGTTAAGAAACGTTGCAGGATTCAAACTTCTCACTGAAATCTTTACACAACAATTTGTGTAACTTTTCGTCAATAATTCCAAAAGAGACAGTCTGTCCGTATTTAGGGATCATGTCTCCCTCCTCTCTATGATGACTGGCTTTACAATTCATGTTTGACTGCAGGCATTTAAACTATTATGAATACCTTTGTTTTCTGACAAGGTTGTACAACAAGTTGTCCGAACGGCTTCTTTTTGAGAACCTGGCCTTTAGTATTTTGTGAAGATTTATTGCTCCTTCGGCGTGATGAATTGCTTTGGAAGGTGATGAATTGTTGGCTGGGTGAAAGAACAAGCAGTCCAAACTCATATCGTCTTTATTTTGAATAATTTTGGGTGTTATCTACTTGTTAATTCCTCTTTCTAGTGTGAAAGGACCTTCAGTAGCAGCAAGTATGCTGGCATTTATCAACAACACTGTACGCCACAGCCTTTGAGAACACGCCAGATTTTGAAATAAGTATACTGGAGCCCTCACCTGGTCTTTGCTGTTACAGTTGACGGCCCCTGGTTTCTTTTTTTTCTTAAGCGGGCTGGGGGAGGTGTCTGGGGGAGAGTGTCCATTGGAAGAATGGGTTGGACTGGATACTTTTCTTTTCTGTGGTGCCACTGGTCTTTCTGCTGACCCTGGTGGATCAGGGACTGAAAACAGACAGACAATAAGGTTGTTACACGACAGGCTTATATTGTTCACAGCACTAAAGTACCAACACATCACACAAGCTTAAGGAGATTAAAATAGGTTCTGTGACAGCTATACAGTCGTCCCTTGCTATAACGCGGTTCACTTTTCGCGGACTCGCTGTTTCACTGATTTTTTTAGTGTAATTTTGCATGCTTTTTTTTCCCCAGCGCATTGTGTTCTGCGTTCTAAATTGGCTAAGGGAGAACCGCGCATGTGTTCTGCGTTCTGATTAACTAAGGGAGTACTGTACAAAATGCGTGTAAAAAGGTGTATAAAAGTGTGTGGTTAGGGGTTTTACGGCCTTAAAAAATGGATAATAATTGTAAAACTTTGCGGATTTAGTTTATTGCGGGTTATTTTTAGAACGTATCCCCCGCGATAAACGAGGGACCACTGTATTCCAAGAATAAATCAAGACAATGACAACAATCATGGACCATAATACATCGACACCATCCTCCCACATACTCAGAGCTTATTGCAAAACCGAGGAAGTGCAAATTGAAGCAGGTCCGTTTCAGCTGAGCAGATTGATGTTCAGATGAAGCACTTATCTTTTAGAATTTCATCATAACATTAACATCTACTGACAGCAATCACACGGATTTAAAAAAAGCACTTATTGAAGATGCCACTTATATATATTAAATTTCTACTTGATAGTAAAAAATCTCACTAGACCCTGTGTTGATACTTGACATAAAATCTAAACAGCCAGGCATAATGGATTACAATCCTAAGAGACTGACAAAATGCATTACACTGCTCTGGAAACTTAAAATAAATAACCTCGACATTCTCTGAAACTAAAGATGCCTCAGATGTTTGAGTCTTAATGGGAGCTACACGGCCTTGAGAGACTTACCTTTGGATCGCACAGATGCATCCATCCCCTCTACCACATCAGACTCTGTCTTTACCTCCTCCTCAGCCAGACTGCAGAGCACCGAACAAGAGCACACAGAAACACAGAAAGAGAGGCAAACACAAAGTCAGAAAGGGTGTTCAGAAACCACATCAGCATAACAGTAAACAAGTGGAACACCTCCTAAGGCACCCGGGTCCCAGAGGATCTGTCAATAGGGACTCTGCTGGTTTCCATTGTTATTGTTGCCATTTGATTTCAGCACATCTATGACATTGTGTTACAAAGTTCACAATCCTGCCCATATTACCAGTGACAAACGAGTCTGAATATGGTCTTTATGTTTCAAGAGAGAAAATGGTAACAATCACCATGGCAACACTCTTTTCCGCGAAGCACAAGTTGATATTCACAACAACACATAGGGCCATTTAGCAGACATTACCCCGCACCTCCGTCCTTCAGGAGAGAATGCAGCTGCAGATTGTGGTCTGACTAGGTCCTGATCTTTGCTCTGTTTTCCTTACAATAAAAAGGTGACCACTCCTATAGTGAGGAGACAGTCAGAGCGAGTCGTTCCATACTACTGGAGAGACTGTGTCTCATGATGATTAATGATATATGTTCCTGCTACCTCTCAAGCCCCTTCAGTGACAACAGGGTACCCTCAAAGGATTTGGGGCCCATTCTTAGAGACCAATTCAACAAGCTTGAAACAAGGTCTATCTAAATATCTTGTGCCTAAATCTTTGCCTCCGTTGAGCAAAATCATGTTAGTTTCACCTAATGTGTGCATCTGGCACCACATACAAAAAAAATGATTTGTGTTTTTATAATCAAAAACACATCTGCCTGCAAATTGATGTTAAACAGGTCAATATCGATATCATAGATTAATAAACACATAAATGTCTCAATTCAAAGGCTCCGAGTCCAAAAGATTCTTCAACACAAACATCTAATACTGGAAAAGTCTGATTTCCCAGGTCTTCAGTCCTCCTCTCATCTCATTTCCTCTAAAGAAAAAAAAAGGGCAAGAATAAAGGGACTCTGGCGATAAATGAAAGTCTTTGAGTGTTTGGCTCCTCCTTTGTGAGAGCAACACAGGGCCTCGTTCCAAGGATGTAGCCTTTATTCACAAGACCCGAGAAGAAAACCCCTTGCAAGGACCCCTGACAGGTCACACACTTGACCAGTTCATAGCATTGGCTACAGCTCTGGTTTCCAGCTAGGATGATGGGTTTACAGGCTACAACTCAAAGGTCAACCACATTTGTGGGATAAGCTTCTTTCTTTTCCTCTTCTCAAAGTTAAAGAATGCTCTTAGTGTCCCCTCCTCCACCCTTAAAGAGACATTCCACACAAAGTTGATCAAATGTCAGTTTAGTGATAGGCACAGGAGGTTAAAATACATATCCTAAAAGGGTTTATGATAAAACAAACTCTAAAAACAACTGAATGTAATCACATCAACTTTAAATTCATTTAAGCACCAAGTCAACCTTGATGTCTGCTTCACATATCAGAGGTTTAACAATGATCAAAGAGCTTCTTTCTGCCAAAAAAATGCTAAATACTGTTACAATTTTGCTCACAGTAATCAAGGCTACTCTAAATACAAGCCTTAGTCTTTCAGGCATTCAACCTTGCAATCACAGGCAGCTGAAAACACCGAAGCGTAGCAGAATAAATGCATCATAACTTGCGTTGTCTGAAAAATGACAGGCATGGGTTGAGCAGAGCTTCTTTAAAAACATGGCATATGGGTATCTTGTTTCAGACTGCACACACACACACACACACACACACACACACACACACACACACACACACACACACACACACACACACACACACACACACACACACACACACACACACACACACACACACACACACACACACACACACACACACACACACACACACACACACACACACACACACACACACACACACACACACACACACACACACACACACACACCGGGGCCTTCCTGTTCCGGGCTGAGTGAACAAACGAGGCCCACATGAAAATAAGAAAACGTTAGCCAAGTCACTCTGCTACGTGTACCACAGCCCTGAAAAGACAGAACATCCGCCATCAGCAGGCAGCCCAGAGCTGCTGAACAAAGTGCCACAACCCTGTATAACACACACACTTAAGACAACTACCAGGAAGACAGGGTGACCAGCAGTAAAAAAAAAAAAAAAAAAGTATGCTGATCCAAAGGGCAGATCAGGAGGTATGATCCATCACACAAGGAGAGTTAGGCAAATAAATCCTCATCAGATTCTGGGATATATTCCAGAGAGACGTGGGTTCAAGAAAACTGACAGTATTCCCCCTCTGCAAGTAGTACCTGATGGACAAACAACACTGACTCAATGCCTTTAGATTCCACTCCTGTGAGAGACGAGCAGGGTTCTCTCGTCACAGAAAATGGAGGCCACAGCTTGCTCCCCTCCCCCCTCTCCCCCATCCCCCACTCCAAGGCTCAGACTCAGGCACTGGCACATCCATGCAGGAGGACCAGAGAGATCTGTGGAGATTACAGTTCAACATTTAAAAAATAAAAAAAAATAAAATAAAATAAAAACACAGCTATGTCAAGACAAACCTTTCACTGCCGTACACAGAGATAGGAGAAACACAGAGAGAGGGAGACACAAGAAAATCCAGCAAAGCACTCATCTATTTTTTTCCCCTCTATGTCTTCAATCTTGGCTTCCCTCCTTCCCTGTGAATACTGCTGTCATAGAATAATTAGATTTCATTTGGAAGACAGAGGGACCAACACTGTGAACCCATACTCATACCCTTGCAAAGCTATTCCCTGTACCTTAAAAAAAACACGTCCAATGGACAAACATCTAAATAAACAGCCTTTCTATAATGGCACTGCGGGAAAGCCATTCATTGCAAACATTATATTGCACTCTTTTCCCTGAAACTACCATTGAAAACACTTGGGATTAATACCATTGACTAAAAAAACATCCCTCTCACCCTGCTACACAAAACCCCAGAGAGATTATTAGGTGTTGTGAAATGACTAGAAGAGACATTTAGCTTCGCAAGACCAACAACCACATGCAGACAACTGAATCACTCTTTTTTTTTTTTGCTTTCCCTAAAAATCAACCAAAACAAAATAATTAAAAGCACATTGTATAAAGAGGTCCAAGTCTACATTTCATAATTATTTTAACAACCTGTCTTAGCATGACTCCCTTACAATTAAAGTATAATACTAGTATGCACAGAATATCTTGTATAAAAGAAAGATTTGACCTGGATTTTATATAAGGCTGTAAAGGGTGAATCAAAGATGGCTGTGGAATTTTCCAGAAGGCCCTTGCTCTCCCCGCTGCTCTCCCTCTGATTGTCAATCTTTAACCTCAACTGCAGCTGCAATTGGCTGGAGGGCCAACAGGGTGGAACATTATTGGTCGGCTGTGCTATGCCACACGGATCACAGTGTGCAGGCTCCCCTCTTCCTCTTAAAAAGCATTTTTGCTGCAATGCAGAGATTTCCCCCTGCATGAGACGGTTTATATTCCTTCATTTTAGCTTGCCCTTCTTGATTATGATAGTATAAACCAGAGGGGACTTTGAGAAGAAAGGGGCCTTTTGGGAGATTATATCCGTGGGTTGTGATGCATAACTCAACGGTTCTGCCATCCTGTTTGTAGGCTGTGTTGCCTGAGAAAGAGGTCACAACACTGTGATGTTACGCATTGCTGGCATTTTTAACAATGAAATGTAGCATTTACATTACAGGCTCAGTCATGCAAGGTGAAGTAACTCATTACTATCCAGAAGTTATTAACTTTTGGTTTTGGTTTTACAGAGAGAGTGACTTAACTGTAATGTAAGAGAAAACAGAGTAACATTACTATTTTCTGTCGAGGGTACGTGCCTTCTCTCAGGCCACAAGAGACAGAAAACATTCGTGCCTTCTCTCAGGCCACAAGAGAAAGAAAACATTCAAGGTATCTCCTACGCAGTTGAGACTGCTAAAAACAGTCATATGATGATGTAACACAGAGTACAGCCTGTGCTCTGAAATATATAAAATAGCAACAAACAGAAAGGATTTTCCTCATACGCCTTGGCTTTGTGTAGATTCCTTATAAAACAGTGTTGTAGGAAAGCTGCCTTTGTATCTGTATCTTATGTATCAATGGTAGTTCTGTTTTAAGTGTCAAAACAGAAACAAAAAATCCAGAATACCATAAGAGAAAATAAAGCAAACAAACACATGACAGTTGGGAAATTACACACCCGTCCTGTAAAAACATGTAACGTCTCGTGTTGTTTCTCTGTCCTACTGTCTCATCTGTGAAGAGAAGAGCTCTCACACAACACAAAATGGCCACTGTCTGTGTGTGAGGAAAAGACAGTGGAGGAAGCCGTTACACAGCAGAGTCAGCGAAGCCTCGGGCTGTAAACTTGAGGCCCGTAGTTGTAAACAGAGGCAAGCTGTGTCTCAACATATTATTCCTAAAGACTAAGACTGGAATAATTTGAGGAGTATTGTTTTATGTGGGCTCATTCTCTGACCAACATGGAGCGTAGAAACTCCAACTTCAGTATGGTTGTAGTTTTAAATGTTTACCAACTCATACATTTTTAATATGTAGTGTATTTTCATGTAGATATAAGAATATTAGACTAAAAAACAGTAGTCAGTTATGCTCTGCACTACATGTCCTCCTAACAAGCACATCTGTTGCCTCCCACATCTATTCCCCGGCCTGGCATGACACAAGTAAACAGCACAGAGCCAGTCCACTTACAAAGGGTACATAATACCCCCCTTTCCTACTCCACTGCCCATCCCCCATTCTTTCTCTGCCAGGCTACAACACAAGACTGCCACAACAGAAAGGAGATGTGGGTGCCATTTCTAAATCTAACTCTTTTTTGCATTATAAAAAAGGAAAAGGATTTGCCACGGTCCACTCTGTCTCCTGTATGGCAGCCTGGTTGTCTGGGGCACCCATGTGACCCTGAGACAGAGAGAGAGAGCAAGGGTGAGAGTCGTTACCCAACCCCCCACCCTCAGCGCTGTGGAGCAGAAAGGCCTGGCGAGGCCTCCAATCCACCCCAGCTCCTCCTCCTGCTGCTGCTGCACACTAAACTGATTTTAAGGTATGCACATTTGTCATGAGAAACCAACAGTCACCACAACAACAAGAAGGAAGCCATGTTGTTATCAGAGAGTTGAGATAAAAAAGACAGAGCTTACCTCTGTGGATGCATGGCTGCCTGACACACTGTTATGTCAACACTTATAAAACATGGAGGACACTCTCAGCCCTCAGCCGGGGAAGGCTCCGCTCTTCAGGCAAGGCGATCAGGCCCCAGTGATGTTAGCAAGATCCTGACTGGTCGCTCTCCTCACAGGCAGGATACAAGGCTGCGTCTGATTGGCCGAAATGTTTCCTGAGTAATTATCTTTGTTCAGTGCAGGCAGGGGCAGCACTGTGAGTGTCAGAGACAGGGGAAGAAAAATAAGCACAGAGCTCGGCCTAAAACCACAAAATAACATGATTAATATGAGTATTTTTGACATACAAACCCCACGTGACAGTGTTTTTAAGCTTCCAAGTGTAGAATCAGGCGGTCAAGGTCTCATTTGAAGGCTCTAGAAGTGGAAATGGCAGCTTGTAGACTGTGAGGAGCAGGACACCATGGCTTCTCTGCACAAGCCTCCATTTTTTTATGTGGAGAGGGCCTTTGTTTAAACTCCTCCCTCCCTATTTGCTGTTTCCAGAGTAAAGAGAGGCTGTAGCTGCTCACCTATTCTACAAAAAAGAGCAGAAAAGGCAGCTAAAAGAAAAAGATATACAGTCAAAACACAAGGTTTTTTTAAGGAAGCTATGCCTTTTTTATGTCACACATTTACTGCTGTAACTGTAATAACCTTGACAAATGGCGCCTGTGTAAGTGTTAATCAAACGCATGAAAACATACAACCCTGTGCATAGCAAAATGTAGTAAATTTAATAATTAATTATATACCTCCCCCATCTGCTCTTTCATGTGAAGGAACACAAAAATTAAAAAGGTGATTTAAAAACACCGTTGGAGCTCTATACAAAGTGTGTGTAGGGTTTCCTGCTGTAGCAGTGCTCATTAATAATTAAACACAGCTGGATAAAGCTCCAGTTTTGTGGTGCTTTTGACATTCAGCAGCAGTAAAATACTCTATATTTATATAAAGTAAGACATAACATAATGAAGTCCTATAACGCTTCCATAAAGACAGTCTTGAGGGTACTCATAATGCTGAGACTAAATCAATTTTTGACTCAGCTATGGTTAGATATGCTCACTGTAATTTATAGTATTACTGGGCAGCATTGTATTGCTCCTCCGTAGAGGTAATGAGATGTCCAAATGTAAGAAACAACATGTAATTGCATGTAAAAATGAGTTTAGTGTCTATTATAACACACTTCAGTGCTTACAGTGTTACAAGACTTTGAGGATTATATATATTATCAATATATACTTCTTTACAGATACTAAAGGACTATAGGAGAAACCATGTAATATAATGCAACTGAATAAAACACACACTCTAGTGCTGTTCCCAGTGGAATTCAGCACTGCTTATAGAGGACAGGTTGCTGTTCTGATGTGTGAATAGGGAGTCATATCTATCTCTATATACTCATATATACGCCTTTACAGATACTTAAGGGGGAGTCAGAATATAGATAACATCCCTTAATATGATGCAACTGAATAAAAGATAAATACAAGCTGAGAATGAGCACTGATCATGGGGGACAGGTCGATTTTCTTGTGGAAGTAGCGGAGTGACTCCACGGGGGGGGGGGGGGGGGGGGGGCAAGGAGCTGCGCCCAAGGTGGGGCTCTATGCTCTACCGACTGAGTTACCGACTATCGGGCTGAGCACCCATCAAACATATGACGTATTTTGTCATCAAATACTGTTACTGTAACATATATGCAGCTGCCTCACGTTGTGCTGAGCTGGGAGAGGGAGGGTTAAGGCCCACTGCTTAGGCCGAGCCATCCCGGTTCTGTCTCATACTGACCTCTAGCGTCAAACAACAGTAAGTGTTACCTTGTTAACCTTGAGTCTTTGAGCCAGGCTGCCAATTGGTCGACTGACTAACGGTTGAACGGTCGTGTTTTAACGGCCCACTTACAGACTAACGCCAGCTATTTCAACAACACATTTAAAAAAGGCTGATTATCGCTACCGTTCGTCAAACGTATAACACCGCCCTTGTGAAGCTTATAGGAAACGAAAATTAACGGCTAATTAAGTTGATTGAGTGAAGTCAGGAAAGACGTTAGCTGATGTTCGTCACAGCAATGATGTCTCATTTAAACGTTAGTTACCTGACTTGTTGATTTTCTCCGTAAACTGTCGTCATAAAGTCACATGAAACTTATTAAAGCTACAGTTTTGGAACTTAACAAACTACCTATTAATTGACCTCAACTGGAGCAGTGGCGAGGAGATGATGATTGCAACTTCCGGTCACTTTTATGTTTTTAAAATAAAATGAAAATAACAGGGCTCATCTGTTATCTATTATGTACTTTATGTCTTTATTGTGTTTTACCTTGTTGTACTACACTTTATGTTTGCTAAAATCGTGCTATATAAATAAAGTGAATTGGATTGGGGAAAGAAGTCAGCTTTGAATTTAAAAGATGTGTGAGCCTCCTTTCATATTGAACAGAGGGGGAACAGTATCTGACAGTAATACTCCAAGCTGTCAGGATGTTTTAAATGGTCAAATTTAATTATATCACCCTGTAAGGATGTGCTTTACCTACTATAATGTATTCAGCCTATAAATGAATGAGCACACCAAAAGTCCAGAATATTCAAGTCACTATTGATAGAAATAACATAGAAATAAGTCTAAAAGTCAGCCAAATGTGCTTAATGTGCTTTAAAATAAAAGTACTTGTTATACATATTGGGTCCTTTCAAAGTTTTATTATATGATTGGATTATTTCTTTTAATACATTAATATGTTAGCAGTATTTCAGTGTTGTAGTAGGTCAAGTATATGTCAGATAAATGTAGTGGAGTTAAAATACTACCATGTAAATTTACATAAATAAACAATATCAACACAACACTGGCATCAATATTTACTATGGACACTACACACGGAACAGCTTTGTGAAAGCCAACACTGATTGACAGTCACAATGGTCATATTAATAGCAGAACTTTTGTATTTTGTATCGGACATATAAAAAATAAATAAATGAACAGGCTCATTGAAAAGCATTGGTTTGACCATGGAGAGAACATATCAGTTAACACAAGCAATAATTATTTTATTTCACAAATTATTTAGGGACAACTGACATAAATTTACTATTAAATATAATAAATAAAAACAAAACAGACTTTTAAAGTTTTTAGTGTTAAAGCAAAAGAGAGTGCATTAGAAACTTTTAATTAAATGTAATTCCTGCTAGTTTGCATGGCTCGTAAGGATCCCCAAATATAATACTTTTTGACCCAAATATTCCTATGCTGGAATCTACTGCCAGGTAACAAGTTTTCAGTGTGTCAAATAGTTTTATTACTTACTTTACCTTATTTTTCAATCTGTACCTTGTAAGCACGGAATAGAAAATTTAAAAAATCAATGCCATAATGCCTGGGTCTTCAACAGGGGGTCTGCAGCCCCTAGGAAGTTATTATAAATTATTGTTTGATTATTTGTTTTAAATTGAAATATATCTGACATACACATTCACACGAATCTAACATATAATTATCATAATTTACACAACATTGATGAGAGGCTAATTATGAGTCTTGTAATCGTGTGTTATTGTAGGCCCAGTTTAATACAGTTCAATTTTATTGATACAGCATTAAATCATAACATTATCTCATGATACTTTCCTTATAGAGGAAGTCTAGAACATACTCTTTATGATATTTACAGAGACTCAACAATTTCCACTATGAGCAAGTACTTGGTGACAGTGGCAATAGGACATAAATCCTTCCTTATTAAACTCTGCCATAATGGTCAGGCCATCAGGACTCGGGGGTCCTCTACATGACAGGCTTATAAAACTGGGTAATAATATGGGGACCTGCCTCGGATGATATTGCACTTTAGTTGGTTGCCTTTTGGAATTTTCCAAGTAGACAGTAAGGCGTGGGAGAGTATTCATTTGGTGATTCATTAGGTGACACTAAATACAACACGCTGGACCTTTAAATTGGATTAATTGGTGCCTTAAGTTGGGTGACCCTGTATAAGGTGCCGTTTGTAAAGCGTCTCGCTCTGAAAATAACAGCAACATTTTGTCACCTTTTTTGCACATTTAGAACAATATTTGTGAACTTGGAGATATTTTAAATATTTAAATCTAAATGTTAAATGTAAAATCTAAATGTTAAATGTAAAATATAAATGCTAAATCTAAATCTAAATGTTAAATATAAAGGTGACTCTCAAAAATCAAATCAAACCAGTTTTTTAAACATTGTTTTTAGCTAAATGTGACAAAATGTTGCTGTTATTTTCAAAGCGAGACGCTTTACATACGGCATCCCATAACCCTGGGGCTCTGGTGCAATCACCTGTCTGTGCTCGGATGGTAATCCAGCTGTGTTATTCTGATCAATCCAGATGATAAAATATTACTAAACTATGAGATGCAAACATCACTCTCACTTTTTGTCGTTTTCCTGCATGCATATAAGGAAATGTGTGTGTTTGCGTGGAGTACGTGAATGCATCACGGGCCTGGGTTCTCCTTCTACGTCAATGACACTGGGCGGTTCATGAATGGGGTTTTGAAGTGGGAGGGCCCGTCATCTGACTTTACCAGGAGGCATAAAAAAAAAAAAAAAGAAGAAGAAGTGTGTGTTGCGTGCTGTAGTGTTTGGTTTGGTGTTTGGTTCTTCATGACTGTTTTTAAACACACGAGCAGCGGGGTTCACTCTACCTGTACCGGACCGCAGTGGAGCGATCAGCCCAGAGGAGAGCCAACATCCATCAGCCGAGACGTGCAGGCCAGCAGCGGCAGCCGTGCAGCAGTAGGTGGTGGTGTAGAGGAGAGAGAAAGCTCGACTAACGGAGCCAGAGAGAGAGAGGGAGCCGTGTTGGTGAGCCATGGGGTTCCGCAAGAAGAACAAGAGCCCGCCGGTGCTGAGCCACGAGTTTGTGATCCAGAATCACGCTGATATGGTGTCGTGTTTGGCCATGATTATCCTCCTCGGCCTGATGTTCGAGGTACTGTGTGTGTTTGGACGGGATGAAGCTGTCTTGGGTTAGCAGAGTGATGTTAGCCGCTGATGCTAACTCTCGTTAGCTGACATGACAGCAGCACTCCAGGGGCAGGGCAGCTATAGCGTGTGTGTCTCCCCTTCCAGCTTCTCATGTGTCTCACTGATTGCCGAAGAAAAATGCGAGGAGGCCCACTGCCACAGCTAACAGGTCATTTTACCAGTCGGCTAATGCATTCCCTCCATAGCAAACCAGTACATGCATATGTGTGGCGTTTGGGCAACAGGATAGTCAGGCTAAAAAAAAAAATTGTGTGCATGCAGCACATTTGGTCTGACAGCCTTCCCCACACTAACCTGTCCCAGCCATCAGGCCTTAATCTGGAGCTGGAGCATAGCTTGGTATAGAGTTATCACTGTCTATACTCAAGGAGAGACTGAAGCCCATGACACACTCATCCTGACACAATGAGTCACTCTAAGTGAGCTTGAATTATATATTATTTTGCGAGAGCCCCTCCAGGCAGGCCCCTGGACGTCCCCAGACCCCCACCCCCTTGTTATTGGAAGGAGTGGATCTTGCAGTGACAGAGCAGTCCTCACACATAACACACAATGCAATGCAATGAAAAGATGACTGTAACTGTTAACCGACAATTAAAAGGTTAAACGTTTGACGCAGTCATTCAGATGATGCGTCGAAGAAAGGTGTCACGACTGAGAGTTAGGCTCCACTGATGTGGCACGATCCAGTCAGGTTATACACGTGTTAGTTTGAATGTGTCAGTGGTCAACTCTGACAAACCTTTTCTCTGACTCAGATTTAGTCCTTTTAATCCTGTTCCTGTTCTTTGTGTTTCAGGTCACAGCGAAGTTTGCCATCATGTTCATCACAGTCCAGTACAATGTAACACAAGTTCTTGGTGAGCTGACCACTAAAGTTAATGTGATTTATTTTTTGTTTTTTAAATAAATTACCAATACCTGTTTATTCTGCCTCTTTAGCTGTTGCTTTAAGGTGTTTCTTCTCTCTCTCTTTTTAGCAGATGAGAAGAGCGAGCCAGTGAACCTTTACCAGTATGGCCCTAAAGATGTGGCCACTGTGTTTTTCTACCTGCTTATTGCAGTCATCCTTCATGCCTTGATACAAGAATATATTCTCGATGTGAGTACATTCAACATCCGAACTCGACTGCCATCATATTGGCTCACATTTTTGTTGTTTATAACACAGCGGCTTATTGTTTTTTTTCATATGAGGGGAAACAGAAACCTGTGCACTCACTACAGTATGTCTGTGTGAGTATGTTAAATAATGCCTCATGTGTTGCTTCTGTTCATGATTTGAGTTTTGGAGAGTCGTTCGTTGGTAATCAGGACTAATTCTTCTTCTAGCTGCATGTGTACTAAAGTATAATGACTGAAACTGCGCTCATGTTTCTCCTGACATCTTTTCTCTTTGATGTCACTTCCCAGTGGGCTATCCTAAATCAAATTTTTAGTCCAAAAATGTAAAAAAATCCTTTTAGTGGAATACTTTTAACAGAAAAAAAGGAAAGGATCTCACTTATTCATGTCTGTTTTTAAAACATGCTTATGTTGGCTGTTAGCAGTTCAAGTGATGGGAGACAATCTCTTTAGTCCAGTCTATGAAGTCTATGAACCACCAACCCTGTGATTAACAGATGACTTGCTCTACTTCTGGAGCAAGACAGACTGAAGACAGACTTTACAAAATGTGAACTTATCTTAGGTTTAAAGAATTATGATTACAGCATTTGTGCAAGAAGGAGAAAGAGGGAAAACTTGCCAAGCTACTTGATTTATGTTGATTACAATTTCTGTTAGAGCTGTGACAATTACAGCAACAACAGGCAGTGTAATTATATTCTTTATCTCCTGTTCCTCAGACTGAAAATTCACCCACAAATATCATTTACTATATTAATGTTCTCCTCGTGTCTGTGTGGGTTCTCTCTGGGTACTCCACTTAACAGGTTGATTGGTGAGTTGGTGTGAATGTTTTCCTTTGTGTGCCCTGTGATGAGCTGGTGACTTGTCCAGGGTGTACCGAGCCTCTTGCCCTAAGTCAGCTGGGATAGGCTACCCTGATAAGGATAGTTATAGAAAATGGATGGATGGATGGATGTTTTCACCATTTGTAATATTTGTGTTTTAATTTCAGAAAATGAACAGGAGGCTGCATCTGTCAAAAACCAAACACAGCAAGTTCAACGAGTCTGGGCAGCTGGCGGCATTCTACCTGTTCTCCTTTATCTGGGGCTGCAGCATCCTAACGGCGGTACGAGGGTCAGGAGTCACAGACACCGTCCCAGACTGCATTAGCTTTTATCTTATGCGTGTCTCTCTTTCTTTGACAGGAGGACTTTGCAACAAATCCTACTTTCTTATGGGAGGGTTACCCTCACACTCACATGGTGTAAGTAAAGATTTTTTAGATTTTATACACATCATGAGCTTATATTTTACTATTTTAATATCACAGCTGAAGCTTGTTATGAACTTTCTTACTGGTTTGACTTATTCATGTCACTGTATTTTAAGTAGAAGTTACAGAACAGTGCACCATGCACAACACGATCTCTTGTATATTACCATGATATTACCTCTGTCCACACTGAAATAACACCCAGGCTCTTAACTCTGCACAATCTGTCCTCTGTCTAGTTTTCAGGTCAAGTTCTTCTACATTTGCCAAATTGCCTATTGGCTCCATGCACTTCCTGAGCTGTACTTTCAAAAAGTACGGAAGGTGAGGGTCATGTTTGTTTCAAATTACATACTTTGAAAAATGTCTCAAAAAAGGTTTTTCCATGTTATCCAAGGTTAGCAGGGCAGCAACCTCTTTATGTAAGTCAGTGGTCTTATACTGTAGATGTGAGGAGGTACCTTGGCTCTAGGGAATAAAAAGGCTGTCAACTTTAATTTGGATTTTACAGCGACATCAAACATATAATCTCTTAACAAATGAAGAAGTGGTGAAGAACTTGAATGTGTGGCACACCAGACTACGATTAAAAAGTCTGTAACCTATGATGAGTACAGTGGAGTCGGTTAGTGTCCCTCTTATTCCTGCTGGCATTTTCACGTGTCTCTGCGAGGAATCAGCTGACGGCACAGATGGATGAGGAATACATCAAACAATCGCACCTCTGCTGGTACAGACACAAGCAATAAGAAAAGTTTACTTATTATGGATCCTTTTCCTACTCCACTGCAAAAGCAGTGAGTCAGATAATACATGTATGTGTAGTTAGTTCATTTACATGTACTTTATTTTAGAGCAAATAGGAGCCAAGAGGATGTTCAGGCTTAATTAACATAGAAAATGTATGATAGCATCAAAGCTTAAATGTGACTAGTAAGTCCTGGCTGTGTCATAAGGATTGCAGATTTCCTTAAAAGTCTTTTATTATCCAGTAAATGAAATTACTAAAATAAACAGTATGCTTAGATGCTACTGCTGCTGTAACTAACACCTTTTATTGCTACAGGAGGACATCCCCCGCCAGCTCTATTACATTTGCCTTTACGTTGTCCACATCACTGGTGCCTATGTCTTAAAGTGAGTGAAATAATTCTTTTTTTGTGTGTATAAAAGTGAAATAAGCACATCATTATGTTTTTTAACAACGTGGAAATTGTACACTAAACTACACAGTCTCTCAGAGTTTCTGGAGTGATTGGAATTGCTCAGTTATTGTTAAACAACCCCATAAAAATCATCTTTAAACTCGACGACGATTCATTTTGAAAACGTGTAACACTATCTCCTGGTTCACAGCCATGTTCGATAAGAAGACTATACTCTTCTGTAGCGCTCATGATGTTCTGTGTTACCATCCCTCTCTCTCTCTGTCCCGTCCTGTTTTAGCCTCCATCGACTGGGCCTGGTATTGCTGGCCCCTCACTACCTGGTGGAGCTCCTGTTCCATGCTTCACGCCTCTTCTACTTCAGTGACGAGAACAAGCAGAAAGGGTATTGCTTTCATTTATCTAACAAACAAGTTGTCAATTTTCCAATTACATATGTTGTGGGTGGTAGTGCCTTCCTCTTGATGCTAATCTGAATAACCTTTCTCATTCTCTGCTGTTTTTTTTTGTTTGTTTGTTGTTGCTTTAGTTTTACTCTGTGGGCGCTGCTTTTTGTCATCGCCCGCCTCCTCACCCTCACACTCTCAGTTCTGACGTTTGGCTTTGGGCTGCCCCGTACAGAAAAACAAGGCTTTTCTCTAGCAGAAGGCAACTTTAATGTGCTCACCATAAGGCAAGTCCAGATGGCTTTAACTTGAAAAGCCCTAAATGTTTGGTACTTAGCTAATTAATCTGTGGTAGAAAACTTTTAAAAACAAACAAAGTTAAATCTCTTTAACTTACAATGTCCTCCCCACCCCTCAGGATGACTTGTCTGGCAGCTATCTGTCTGACACAGGCCTGGATGATGTGGAAATTCATTAACTTCCAGTTGAAAAAGTGGAGGGAGCACAGCCAGAACCAGGCATCAAAGAAGAAAGCAGTCAGCCCAAAGAGCAAGCCTCACAAAAGGGAGCCTACAAGGGGTGAGTGTTCAAGAACATCTGGTCAGTCAAAATGTAACCTTGTGTTTTTAGTTTTGTCTCACACACTCTGTTTCGGAATATTTTGCAGTATTGTTCATTGTTGACCAAAATGATCTGAAATTGCTTTCACTTGTTTTGTCAGGAGGGGCTGCCAACGGAGTTGTAAAGCCTGAGGATAAAACATCGCCACGGGCAAGAAAAGCCAAAGCTTCATAGAGACGGAAGAAGCGGGTGGGGAAGAAAAAAAAACTGAGTGAGGGAGTTCTGACAATGTGACAATATGTCATTACACAACTTCAAATTTTGTCTACTGCTCTCCGATAACAAATGCGCACTAAGAAACCTTACATAACTGTCCCTTTGGGGTTGAAAAAAGTTCAGTGTTACTGTCTGCTAGAAATGTTTAATGTGGGTTTTCTGCAGATGGGACATTGGCAGGACAGCGCTGGTTTTGATGCTTTAACAGGATAGATTTTAGATCTTCAAAGTGTCCTTTAGTGTAAAACTACGATCACTTGCCGGGTACTTTGCTCTTCAGTAATTTGACATGGAATCCATTAACATCAAAGTACCTTTTTAAAAAAAGCAAATTTTGTCTTCAGGGCAACCTAATATAAGGTGTTAAAGTACAGATTTGACTGTACGGGGTGTTATTTTAAGTTTGGGTCTTATTTAGTTACACATGCAAAACAGGCCTCTGGCTCAAGTCCTAAAATAAAACCTATTTTACTCTGCAAGACAGCACTTTGATATTGTGCTATTGTCGGGAAAAGATTCTAAATTATTTGCTCCAGAGGAATATTTGTGCTATTTAGGTATTTGGCATGGCTGCAGTCAGAAAACTGAAGCTTGTACTTAACTCCTTGATCATTTACTGCCATTATTTGACAACCTCTGCCTTTGAAATCCAACATGTTATAGGATTGAGGCACCTTTTTGTATTTTTTTGTGTTTTTTTTCGCTTTATCACTAGCCTGGTAAATCAGCTTCACCCTTTCACAGGGGCTCATCCAGGTTAGGTGACTTACCAAGCGGAAGCTGTACTGTAACCTGTGATGCTGTACTGTATGCATACAGTTAAATCTTTTTTATAATGGCATGATTGGAAACCTGAGCAAGAAACTGTGTTTGAGGCTGCGATTCAGTCTTTTTTATGGTAATGTCAATGCATGATGGTTTAAGGCTAAAGACTTTATGGCTAGTTCCTACCTGTGCTGTTGAGTTTGCATCTCTCTCTCTCTCACACTCACTCACACACAGACACAGACACACTTACACAAACACACACGCATTCAGTGGCCTTTTTACAACTGCTGCAAGAGGTTTGAGTTATTTATTTTTGCCATATACTACAGATAGTTATTATTTTATATGCTTTGAAAAGCTATAACCAGCAAACAGCGGTACATAGCAACTGCATTTAGTTAATCCAAACGATACAATCTTTCTTCAAGTGTCCTTATAATGTCAGTGGTTTGTATCACTTGTTTTGCTTGTGTTGCGTTCTGTTTGCCTTCTCTGTTCACTTTTGTAGTCTTGGGTATCAGGGGACAAGCTATTCACCACTTACACTATAAGTTACATCGTGTGTGTGTGTGTGTGTGTGTGTGTGTGTGTGTGTGTGTGTGTGTGTGTGTGTGTGTGTGTGTGTGTGTGTGTGTGTGTGTGTGTGTGTGTGTGTGTGTGTGTGTGTGTGTGTGTGTGTGTGTGTGTGTGTGTGTGTGTGTGTGTGTGTGTGTGTGTGTGTGTGTGTGTGTGTGTGTGTGTGTGAATTAACTGTAATGATGATGATGACAGCGATGTTTAAAAAAAAAAAAAAAAAATTACAGCCTGCGTGCAGAGCATGAAATGTGACAATCTGTTCGTTGACTCCTGCCCTCTCCTGGTTTGTTGTTATTTCACGATCACATCCGGTCTTTTAGTTCACTTTGGTTGGGCCCCGTCTCTGCCCAACACGCTTCTGTGTGTTGTGGATAGGTGTATGTTCTACAGGTTACTAAATGCTTATGTGTTTAATGCCTCTGACCCTCAGATGCCCTTTTTTCCCCTGTGTGAGAGAGATTCTGGGATTTCAGTTTGCCAAATGTGGCATGTTTTGGCCTTCCGGCTTCACCTTTTCAATGATCCTGACATTGCTATGGAGCACACATACACACATATTTTACTGTTGGTCATACTCTTTCCTCTCATGGACCAAGTCCTGCTCTACTACTAAACCACTGTGCATGTGAAGCTCTGTACAGACAAGACTGTACTACCTGTCTGCAGACAGTTGCAGTTTGGAGTCCTTAGTCTAGAGCAGGGAGGAGATGAAGATGCCATTCATTTTTGCTCCCTTTAGCGTTCCTTATTGGGACTTTGATGGTCTTTTAAAGCCCTATATGTCTGTGTACAGCAGTGTCATAGGAGGGAAGGAGGGAGCGGAGGACTTATGTACCAGCCTGTTATTAAACTGTCTCAGATGTAAAAGAGAAAAAAAAAAACTTAACCCTACACTGTACTAAAATATGTGTCAGATTTTTAAGCTATTTTTATAGAGGGGGAAACTGTTGAAATTCACTGTTGTTCAGTACACACGTGTGAATATTTGTTTTGCATCCATATTGATATGAATTGTGTTTTTTTAATATAAGAATGAAGCTTGCTGAAACTGTTAGCGTGGGTGTACATTGTGGTATGAGTGTACAAAAATTTTGCCTAATGGTTTATTTAACTTCATGGCCTTATTAGAGCAAAGTGAACTAAATTGTATAACAGTGCTCAGTTAACACTACGCTGCGGGCGTACACTGCAGCTTTCACAACTACACGTTTTATGATAGTGAAATACACCGTACATACTCACGCTATAGTCGTTATCACATCAGTTTGAATATATGATCAGAGGAGCAATTGGTCAGTATCGTGTTTTTATTTGTTCCAGTCCTGCAGATGTTTTTTTTTTTGTTGTTGTTTTTTTTGTAGTTTTTTCTGCACTTGTTATTACAGGCATGGACGTTGAACTACATTTTGCAGCGTGAAAAAAAATATCTGTAAGCTTTTCTTGCTCGTCAGATATCACACTGTGCAACAATCAGCAGACGTTTAGCAGCACTCTGCAGTTCACGGGCCCCTCTCGCTTATCGAGACACAATAGCCTGTATAATCCCACAGGAATGCACTTTTTTTTATTGCATAAATATGCATTTTGTTAGAGCACCATAACTCTGCTTAACTTGGGTTGTTTCTGCATTGATTCTCAACGATTTACAAAATTGGAGATGCTCAGTTCAAAACTGTGCATTTTGTAATTGTTGAATGAATGAAAAAACTGCAATGATTCAACTGTATGCTTCACCTCTAGGTGGCAACAATCATGAATGCATTTGACCATGAGATCACTTTAAAAATAAAAATGAAAAAAAAAAAGACCTGCACAGCAGAAACACATTTTATTGCATTCTTATTAATTAATTCTGCATTGTCTGCATTGTTTGCTGCTTGTTTATAGATGTTGCTATGTATTTCCTTTTTCAAATATGTTGTCTCTGAACTGCTCTGATGGTATATATTTATGCAAATTCTTGTGAGTTCTGATTTTTTTTTCCTTTGTCACTATTTTTTTTTCATGTTTGAATAAAGCTTTCATTCATTACACAAACTTGTCAAGCACATGTGTGTCCATATATTTCTCCCCTAATACAGCCCACAGATTGAGTAGTACATCTGTCTCCATGGAAACCTCACACACAAAAAAAGCACACAGTAAATTATGAGAGATGTAGATAATTATCCACTTCTGAGGTGAATCAGCAGTGAAAATGTCATGCATAGAGCAGAGATACGCAAAAGATCCTTGGTTATCAGAGGCTTCCCTTACTTGCTCATTACATCTTTCCACCTATTTAACTTAAGGATAGATTTGGAGACCTACTTGATTTTAAACATTTCTCATTTCTACTTCCCTTTGGGGATGGTGTCAGGAGACTTATTGGCCAAATCCTACTTCTTGGCTAATTACCACCAGGGGGCAACAGTGAGCTTCTTGCCTGAGGGACAGAAACGGTCTGCAGGGGCATAGCTGCATACAGACCCGCATTAATAAATCACTAGTCAGAGTGAGAAAGACAGAAACATTGTCTTATCACACAGTATGCAGCTCAACACTCTTAAACAGACTTCACTGTGCAACACAACAAAGTAACTGATGGGGTTTATCCAAACATGAGGGTATATTTCAGAAGGGAGACCTCCGCCTTGGCTCTGCTAATGTGCAATTTGACTGGCAGGGCACTGTAAACATGATGTCTGCTGTTCATGGATGGTGAGGAATGAGCACAACACGGAGAACAGACACCTGCAGCTCACTGTTAATGTGTTGTGTTGCTTCAGAGTAATGGGTTTTCTCTGGGCAATCAGACAGCATGATGGATCAGTGGGAACCAGAGAGGAAGGCTGGAGCTCTGCAGGGTCAGCACAAGGACAGGAGTTCACACACACGCTCTCCATCACACACACACACACGCACACATGCACACACTTGTACTCTGAAGGCTGTAGCCACAACCCAAACATACATGACCTGAACCCGCTAAAGGTGTGCTTCAAAAGCAAACTTGCAGAAAGCAGAGATCTGCTAAGGCGAGGAGAGGGAAAAAAATCACTCTCCCACTCTTTTTTTCTTTCTTTAATTCTCCCTTTCATCCAATGAGAATAAATCTCTCGTTGAATCGTCAGTATTATGTGTAATTTCCATATAGATTAGCTTCATTAAAAGGGGAGTACTTTCTTATTTAACAAAGCTCATTTGAAATCCTGTATTTAATAAGACATGCAATCCCAGACTTGCAGACTAATAGCCAACAATTAGCAAGACTGGAGCATGTGTGTGTGTGTGTGTGTGTGTGTGTGTGTGTGTGTGTGTGTGTGTGTGTGTGTGTGTGTATGTGTGTAATCTCTTGGAAGCATTGTAGTCCCTCTCAGTGTTATTTTCATTGATTATTTCAAATGAGCAAATTAGGCAGCAGCTGCTCTCCCAGCCAGGTTTACTCGCAGTGATCCATGAAGCATGGTGGAGATCTAAGACATTCGCGACCTCACGGCTATTTGCGAGCGTGCAGATGAGAGGGGAGTGTGGTGAGATGAGCGTGCGGAGCAGGTGTAGACCAATGAGTATGGGGAAGGGGTGGAAACATCTGGACAGATCAGAGAAAAGGGAATGAAAAGCAAATGGGGCGAGCAAAGACAAAATGGTAAAGGAAGTGAGAGGAAGAGAAAGAGACAGACAGAGAGCAGCGTTGAGCAGAGTGCTGAGATTTACAGTAGAACTGAGCAGAATAATGGAGGAAGAGTGTGTGTGTGTGTGTGTGTGTGTGTGTGTGTGTGTGTGTTGTGAAGAGGTGAGCCAGCAAATTAGAGCCAAATTAGATGCCTAAATGGTACACATAAAGAGGCTACAGCTAAATGATAGAAACTAAATGACTGGATGGGAGGAAAGAGATGTTCATGCAGCATCATCCCTCATTAAACCGCTTTCCCCCCACCTTCCGCTTTTTACCGTTATCTGTTTATGTTTGTGCAGTTGTGTGTGGCTGATTTAGTCATTTCAGGACAAATTCTTATTTATTAATAGCTTTGCAAAAAGCAAAATACTTGAGGAAAAGGTGAAAAGAAGAATAACAATAGGAGACAAAAAAATGAAAAGGCTCTGAGACTAAACTGAGAGACTGAGCTTATGTGTCTGAGTTCATTAATGGCAAAACAATTGAAAGGGCATAAAACCAATTTAAATGGAAATCAGTCTTTGAGTCAAGACTTGTAAGTAAGCACAGGGACAGATTTATAAGCACAGAACAAGTTCTGAGAGTAAGCAGGGACAGAGTTGAGTGTAATAGATGTTTTGATCCTGCAAAAGAAATGTCACAAGGAATGAACTAGCAGGGCTTTGTTTGCTTCACATCCTGTTGCAGAATTCTTTTTTTGTTTAAGGAGTTTGTGTCCCTTGCAAGCAGGTAAAAACCAATGGATACAACCTGGACGTAAAGTGATGAGGTCACTGACAGTAACTCTGTGTGGTTAATCTAAATATAAGATATCAAGATGTGGACCCACCTGTCAATGCCACTATGCCACTATGCCATGTTAATTTGAACAAGTGAGTTATATATATTTTTTGTACCAGGCTGTAAACATGTTTATTTCCACTGTGAAGTTGGACATTTTAACATGGGGTTTTTTGGAGACACTTCTGTAGCCAGCCTCAAGTAAACGTTTGAGGAACTGCAGTTTTTGGCACTTCAGCATTGGCTTCACTTCACAGCCACGGAGGTTGCTGGTTGGGTGACACATGGTGGCTTGGCAGTGGCATCACTAGGCCTATTTTAGGGGGGCTTCATGCGACCCTGCTCACTGCCGCTTGCGTGTTTACCTCTGAAGTACACAGAGCCGAACCTCACAGCGGCAAGAGCAGAGCGCGAACGCATGGGTAATGGGTAAGTAATGTAAAGTGAAAAGGTATATTGCAAATAATGGGCAAGACATATGGCTGTTGAGACCAAGTTTTCATTCCTGGTTTAATGGCTCCACATTGGTGCAGATTTCTAGTTTTCTGGCAGGTGGAGGGGAAAATAGGATGGGTGAAAGAGGGGCAGGGGAGTTAACCATCGTGATGGCCTGGTTTATGAAGATCTAGGGTGGTGGTTAGAGAACAGTCTTCTCCTGTATAATGTTTCCATGATGATGAGTTATGAAACACTTGCCCTCTTCATTTTGTGCAGGTATGTATGGCACCTGCAAATGTTTTTATTTGTATTTTAGCACAATTTAACTGGTGTTGTTTAGCTGGTAAAGCAGCTGAAGGTGTATGGAGGCGTCATCGTCTTAGATTAATCAATTGATTGACAAAGCTTTAATTGGTGCCCTAAAAAAATTTCGGCGCGCGCCTAGCACGCCCAATGACTTTTCTCCTCTATGGGCTAAGCCACCCCAATTTCTTAAACCTAGTGACGTCCCTGTGGCTTGGTGACATAGCTCACAGGGCCAGTTGATGTAATTGTCAGGCTTCCTTCAGCCCACGTCAGCTCTGTCGATCATCCAGGTCTTTGCTGATTTTTAGCTTAACCGGGAGACGGAAGAGGCAGTATTGCCAACACAAAGCTTTACAACGGGTGATGTCATGCCTACGCAGTCCATTCTTTATACTGTGTGTTGGCATGCAGATGAAATTTAAGTTCCTAAAAACTTAGAACTGCCAAAACTGCTGAAGTAAATTATGACACACATGCTGAACTTAGTGAGCATAAAAGCTCTTTTTAAGAGCGTTCGTACGATTGTGGTCAAATCATCCCAAAACATGACTTTATGCATCACACTACGAAACAGAGTGAAAGTGAAGACATCAGTCGTGGCGTCACCACATGCCACCTTTGCCCCAAGGGTTCACACTGAGCAACACAGAAATTAACAAAAAATGCAGGGGGAATATGATTTATGCATGTCCTCTAGACTGTGAGGAATGTTTTCTGTGTGAGTGTGTGCATACAGCTGTGGAACAACAAGCTTTGCATCTGGAACATGAATTTTTACACACCTACAAATGTGCATGCACACACACATGAACACATGGCTTAGCCACAACTGGGACAGCTGACAGCACTTGCAGGGTCACGTGTGTTTATACAATCTCATTTGTTCCTCCATTGCCTGAACTCTCTCGGCAATGCTCTTCCACGGTGATGGTAAACACACAATGCCATGCTCCATCTTCTCTCACTCATTCCTCCATGTTTGTGGGTTTTGTTTTTCCAAATAGCAACTCTATCATCCGCTGAGAATCTCCAGCCAGTGGTTCTAAAACTGCCTCTGTTTTTGCTTTATCTGTTCAGTCATGTTGTATTGATTTTACATTGGATGATGCATGGCAGACGGTAATCATTAAACAGGACTAGACCTTACAATGGTTTTATAAATGTACGTTTCCCACAGCTCCACTTTTATCATTATTACCTGATCTCCCCTTCTCTTGTTTGAATATCTAATTTTATATCATATAAGCGCTAAGCCTACTTCAAACCGTATAGTACATAGTCAATGTCACCTCTAAACCACTTACAGTATAAAGAATGGACAGTGTATGTGCAATGTCACCTGTAGGTTTCTGAAGAGTTGCTTCAGAGGTTGCTGCTTGCTCTAAAACCATCCTGTGTCTTCATGCAGCTTCCTAGCAATATGCAGGTGGGTGCGTGGAGAGCCAACTAGGTACTCGAGTCACCACCAATTCATGTAAGTAAAGAAATAAAAGATTTTTCCTGTTAGTCAGCCAGTGTTGCAGAGCAGCAGTGTCTTCCAGCATAATTTTCACCCCCGCTTCAGCTCCAACTCCACACCTCCACAGTGGAGTTGCTGTTGATGTTGGAAACCAGCATTAAGAAATAAGATGTACATTGAATTTATTCACCTGCCTGCTATTCACGGTGTATTCAGCACAATAACAAACTAATTATTTCGATTACTTATTTATCTTTAAATTATTTTCTTGTTTATTTTAAGTAAATACATTGAAAGATGGTGAAGTTGATGTCGCCAAAAATCTTGTTTTGTCTCATTAATAGCCTAAAATCCAAAATATATCAAGTTACTAACACACAAGAGGAAGCTGTTTGATCATTTTGTTTGAATAATTATTCAATTACACAAAATAGCTGGTTGATCAACTCTGCACATGGGTTGCCTCTCCGTTTCTGTCTCACATCTGTGTGCATGCGTATGTATGTGCATGTGCTTGTAGCTGTTCCACTACCCTCCTGAAGCCTCGTCCCTACCTGTTCAGAATCTTAAATAGCCTCCCTGTTCCTCTCACCTTCCCACAACTGTCTCTGCAGTCCCTTAAATTTAAACTGAGGGACTGTCTCAGTAATAAACAGTGTGCTGGTAAAAGCACAATCATCTTCTGTCCACAATGTAACCATGTAATGGATTGATATTAAGCAGTAAGTGTTCTTTATTGTATCTTTGTTCGATGTTGAGGTGCTAGTACAGTACAGTGACTCTGTTTGGTGTGTACGTGCGTTTGTGTTTCTTCATATTACATTTAATTTTCTGCCACTTCCGTTTTCTTTTTAGCCTCGAGCAACACTATGGAATTTTCCAAATGATGGACAAGTACCATAATAATGTGTTTTTTAAATATTGTGGAACTGCAAACCTGAAGCCAGCTGACTATAGAAAAACAATTCTCCACTGTTACACTCTATCAGAAACAGGCCTAATGAATATAAGTGTTTCACTCCAAAATGTAATAGCAGCACAGCCACTTAAAAGAAAAAAACTCACGCTAGCAGATTTATTCAAAAGCCAATCATATTTTAAAAGAATATATTCAAATGAAATTATTTGCAAGCAAGAGTCTGAAATAACTCCAATAAAAATCAAATTGCAGTTTTGTCGTTCATGTAGCAATTATTTTGTAAAGGTATACTACGTCTCGTGTTTTTCAAGAATTAAAACTCCTGTCAGTCCCAAGAATAACTAATATCTTTTTAAGGATCATGCCAGTTTTTCATCGCTTTAGTCCAATTATTATAAACATGCTTTAAATTACTGCCAATCTTTAACCAAGGCATGGTAATGTTTTATAATTCTTTTAGTCAGCCATTAGTCTTCTCTCATTTAACACAGAATTAAAATCGACTCGTGCTTTGTAGTTGAGCAGCTAGAAAATGAACATAAAGGTCCTTGAACTATGGTGGCCTAGAGGTGTTAAACGCCTTGTGAATTTGATAAAAACACATTTGCAACAGAAAACTCAAATGCTGCAAAAGCTGCAAAAGAAATAGTATTACGATACACAACATTCAGAGATCTTAGTAAGTAAGTAGTTCTTTGAAAAGCAGCAACAACGACCGCTAACAAACATATTTATTTGAAGAACACACCTTACCTAAAACAATACCCTCTCTCCTATTCCCCTTTGTGTTGAAACAAACTGAATCCCTTTGTAACACAGAGAGAGCCACATAAAACACTGAATATGGATGAGCAACGTTATATGGTACGGCATTGTTTACGAACACACAGCTTCCACATATCACCGTCACCGCCATTTCACCTCCCTAAGGATTTTAGAGATTTTTAAACTCACCAAATGTTTCCACCCAGTTTTAGCAATGAAAGCGAGGAGAAAGTCCCCAGTCTACTGAACGAAGCATTTAGCTTGTGATTCTACGGCTCAAATACAAAAGCCAAGCCAACAAGAATGAAAAAGCCTCCGACAGAATTGAGCAACAAACAATGATGATAATGAAATAGGCGGACTACTATTGGCGGTTCAATATTTTTAGATTACTTAGATTAGATTAGATTACTTTCAAGACCACCTTTGACTACACCCACCAATCAAACGCTGGTCAGTAGTATGCTCTGTTGTAACAACACCCAACAGTGAAGTCACAGTGTACAGACACACCAAGGAGTACACTTCTACATCACCGCAGCACCATGAGACGTTGATGTCATCGACTTAAAGGAAGTGCACTACAGTCTTCAGTTACTCTTTAATGACCGTGTCAAAAAGAACAAACTGTGGCATGCTGTATGTCTCTGTAATGTTTTGGTCATTTATTACAGGATGTGACTGTTACAGTTTTCCAACATACAGTATTGTCTTTCTGTCATTGTTTGTTTATTTCAAACCCAGTCCTTACCATTACACAAACAAGATATACACAGAAAAGGTCAGTATAGAAAAGTACAGCTCATCTATTCCACCATGGAAAAATGCCTTCAGCCATCAACCTGGTCTGACAGAGGTTCAAGAGAGTTTAATATAACTCACATCAGACTACATCATCAGTTAAAAGCTTAGAGATCCTTTAGTAACAATTTAAAACAGCAAGTTAAAAAGGCTAAGCAAGCTCTTTACTGTAAATTGTTCAAACCAAAAAAATCCACACGTCGGATGTATTGTATGGTGTTTATTTAAAAAAAAGAACAACTTGTCATTACACAACGAGACGTAACGAAGCAAAACTCTTTGTGTGCATCCTGCCACCGAGTTGAAACAAGTACCAGGAATGATAGTGATCCACAGAATGTGTGCGATCTACACAAATAAATAAACACAAGCTATGTACACAATCTGGCTCCTATGAAAACAATGTATGATAGATGCATACGTGTCAGCACATCGTCTTTTTGCTGCTGTAATCTATGTGTATATATTTCACTGCTGCATGCCCTGTTCTGTATTTTATGATGTCCTACTTTGCCTTTTTGCTAATTGTGGCATTTTCTCCCTGTTGTTTGTCCCACTACTTTTAAATGCTATATGTCATGTTTGTTTACAGTTCTTGTCTGTATATGATTTTTAAACTGAATGTGCTTTCCCAATCTATAAACATACATGCCTGTGTTGGATTTGCTTTGCAGAGGAAGCTTTTTTATCAGCTCCGCCAAGGACTGCAAATTAAAAAAAGCCTCTCAAGTAATTCTAGCATCTTTTTTTAACTACTTTTTATTTATTTCCACTGTCTTTTCTCTAAATTAACTAAACTAAAACTAGAAATCCTGACACCTACTCTACGTTAGTGTAACAGAAACTGGCTGATACTATCATGAACATTTTTTCCTTCATCTTAACAATCTTTTACATGTACTTAGCTTTTATTCTTGCGGTTGTTGGTTCAGTACAGCGTGCCAGTTGGCCTCAAATGTGCTCTAATTTCTTTTAAAGGAGGCTTAAAACGTCTCCAAATCGTTTGGCTCAGACTCATTCCTGTATGTACAGGGTTACAGTGTAGTGTTGGCAGGCGCGCAGATAGGTTTGAGAAACTGGGGGGGACGAAGCTGTCCCCCCCCCCCCTCCCCACCGGGACGGAGATTTCTCGTGCGCCCCTGATCAGTCTGTCCGGCTCCCCCTCTACCTCGTCAACCCCCCGCCCACGGGGGCGCCCGCTCCGCTGTCTTAATGAGCGGTATCGAAAATTCGCGAGGTTATTGTCGGGCGCTCGTGGCGCCCCCCACGCGGCTGCCCTGTCCGCCCGTACCTAAAACCGCTACTGGCACACACCTCAGTAAACCAAATATTATGTTAATTCATATTTTGGTTTCCTCGTGATGCTTGAATCAGAAGATTTGAAGAAGACAAAGTTTTAAAAAAACAACCAAAAAAAACGTTAAGCTACATGAAAGTGGGTGGGACGGATCTACGGTCATTCAAAAGTGGGTGTGTCATGACACACCTGACACACCCACTAATTGCGCCCCTGAGTGTTGGATTCTTGTTTTTGTAGCATGGGCACTTGGTTTGTGAAATAAAGTGTTAAAGTTTTGATAAAACTTTACAGGTGATGCGCTTCTAAACATCAGAAATCCTGAGTTACTCAAATTTTGTTTTATGGATCTTACTGATGTCATATTTGCATTTAAAGACCATTTACATTTTTGCATCCCCCACTGAGTTATATTCTAATCTTCTTCTCCTTAGCCATTTAGTTTTTGCCTGATGAATTATGCCTGACCCGTAAGGCTAATTGCTTTAAACCTTCTCCACAACCCCTATTTCAACACTTTCTTTTCATATGTCCTCCCTCCCTCTCTTTCTGTGTCAAACTGGTGTAGTTCTACCTTATTTTCACCTCCTCTATGTTCCTTTGAGCTACACTTTCTCTCCTCCTACATCACACCAACAGCTCCACACTTGCTTCTTTTTTCCCTGTTTTTATACTTTGTGTTTCTTTAACACCTATAGGTTTTCCCAGCTACTCTTCTCTTCAGGCAATAGGTACAATTTATCATTATCTGTGACCTTGTCTCTGCATCTTCTTAAACTGCCTTAAACTAAACTCCACTATCTCATCATCTCGTCTCACTTCTCTCTCACCTTCTTGTTCTCATCTTCTTTCATTCCCACTGACACTACAGGAGTCTTACTCACTCTGTGTTTTTTTATTTTTTTTATTTTGCATGTGTATTAATCCATCTATCTGTGCTCTTGTCCGCCTTGCATCACCATAGTGACGGATTTTGGTGCTATCTGTCCCTGCCTTGTATATCTTGGCAGCAGTCCGGGCTCTGTGCCGATGTGTCCCAGTTCATAGGCCACCCCGGCTCCAACTCCAACGTCATTGCTCCACGTTGACCCTGCCAGCTCTCATATGGAGCCCACATATGGGCCTCATCTATAAGAGATAGGAGGCCTGAAGGAGCTACAGTCCCTCCAGCAAAACAAACCCGATTCACAGAAGGCTGGCTCCTGCAAAAATGCTGCAGGATGTGAAGTGACATTTTAGCATTTGTCTCTTTCACAAGGAAGAAAAAACAGACTAAGATCGAAAAACAGCCCTTTTCCTCGTAGTCTGTAACAGATACTGACGCACACTATACTATAAAAATGTCTGTGACATCTTGAGTTTCATATACAAAAAACAACATCCCTATTGTGACCTATATTTTTCATTTTCAAGATTCTCTTCTGTCATCTTATTCACCATGTCTACCATATGAATTTATATGACACTAATGTTATTTTTATATCTGAGTCTGGAGAATTCTGTCACAAAGTGAATCAGCCAAGGGTTTCTGTGACACAAAGTCATAAAAATATAAGTACTCATACGGCCAAATGATCTATATTTGATCCAATATAACCATATTACATGCTTCAAGAGAAAATACTGATAAATTAGGGAATACGTTAGTGTATTACATTAATGCACAAACATATTTATGTTGTTTATATGTTACTAGATTTTTTTTATCTTACTTATATTCTTATATTTTTTTACTTGATGTTTGTCATGCACCAAAAATACCAAGACATATTCCTTGTATGTGAAACTACTTGGCAATAAACCTAATTCTGATTCTGATGAAATGATTAGTCTATATATTGATCAGTCAATTTCTCCCATTTTGGCTTCTTTACGATGGCTACCTGTGAAATCAAAAACAGAAGTCTCCTTAAAACTCTTCATGATCAGACACCATCTTGAAGAGCTCAAAGTACCCTATTACCTGCACTCTCTGGATAAAGGGTTCCTCCTATAATCTCCAAAAGTAGAATGGGAGCCAGAGCTTTCAGGTGTCAAGCTCCTCTTCTGTTGAACAAGCTTCCAGTTCTGGTTCTGGAGGCAGACACTTTCTCTACATTTAAGAATCGGCTTTAAGACGTTCCTTTTTGATAGAGTTTATAATTAGGGCTGGCTAAGGTGAGTCCTGAACCATCCATCCAGTTATGCTGCTATAGACCTAGACTGCCAGGGGACTTCCTATGATGCACCGAGCTCTTCTTTTCTCTGTCTCCAGCTATACACATTCATGTCCCATTAGTGAATGTTACTAACTTAGCTTCTTCCCTGGAGCTTTCTCGTCTTGCTGGTTTTCATGGATCGTGGCTACACCTAGATCCGGAATTGGTCAAGCCTGCTGATGTGATCCTGATTACTTCTATTACAAATACTATTATTATGGTTATCATTATTACTATCTTTAATCATATCTCCATTAAAGTTTAGATTTTTTTTCTCTCTATCCGCCCACCTGAGTTGGGTTCTGCTCTTAAAGGAGCCACCATCACCTAGTACTGCTCTATATGGAAAGTGTCATGAGAAAACTTTTGTTATGATTTAGTGCTATATAAATAAAATTTAACTGAACTGAATATTAACTGTTGTGATAATAAATGAATGTACAAGCTGGTACAAACACACTGTGAGATGAGATGATTAAGTCATTAAGTCAAGAAAGAAAGATGCTACTTAAAATGTCCTCATTAAGTTTTATCTTTTCCATTTTCTTGTCAAAGGCCAATAAAATCTATTCAAAATGATCTAAGAAGGGAAAGAAATCACTATTTTCTTCAAGTGCTCACAGCTCATTGAATTAAGTTTCGATGGGAGGTCAAAAGAGTCACAAGAGACACAAAAAATGGGAAGCACTACTATAAATTATACCAAAAATCAGTCCATATGGTCCAATACCAGTGTTTTTTTTTTCTCCAAATATTACAAATTTGACTCATTTTACTACTACAACTATAAATCATATAATATCTACTGGTCACTTTTGAATACATGCTGTACATGTGTGTTTCCATTTCAGGCTACTGTTGGTTTCCTTTCATTTCTGTACAGCATATATATATATATTTTTTTGAAACTTCAAAATCATTCAAAGTTTGCTCATGAGACAAGTTTTATCCTTTATATTGTGAAAGTCCAATAAAATCAACATTATTTTGGGGAATGTCACTGAAGCACGGACTGATTCGTACTGTGATGACTCTTGACATGCAGAGAGAGGAGACTCTGAATACTGAAAAAGTTTGCACATTGCATTTTTTGCTCAAAGTTCCCACACAGGGAATGCGCATATTTTTCTTTTGTACAGTTTGTATATTTATATTTATAAAACAACAGTATATGTTCTTCCTTTCCTCAGACCTTATTCTATTTATACTGTATCTACCTTGTGCCTTTTGTATATAACATGTGCCTATTTGTATTGTTGTTGTACTTCAGCTTCAGCTGCAACACAAGAATCTATCTATCTATCTATCTATCTATCTATCTATCTATCTATCTATCTATCTATCTATCTATCTATCTATCTATCTATCTATCTATCTATGATGATGAGTTAAACTACTAAAGCAACTTTAAAATAATGTAAGGAAATTTATTTAAACTGAATCTGTGGACATATACAACAAAGTGGTTCTTTGTTGTATATGTCCACAGATTCAGTGTTAACTATAATTTAACTGTAAGATCTGAAGTGAATCAATGTCAAAACACATGGGTCGTTAAAGTGTTCAAAGTAATCCCAGTTCCCGGTAAAGTGAGAGTCACTGGCACATAAACGAGACTTTAATTTATCCAAATAGACCAACTCATCATTATCAGACAGGGATAAGACCTTCGTGTCCTGATTTGCTCTCAACTTTAGCATGTCTACTTCTGTGTCAGCCCCTCCAAAGCCAAACGCCTTGTTTTGGCACAGACAATCCGCTCCGGACATGCATGCTGTCTGTTTTTTGGTTTCAGCTTTCAAACAAACAAATAAGTGGTTTTGGTTTTCTTTGAGTTTAACTCAAAATACACAGCGTGGCATCTCTGTCTCTCTGTCTCTCTTTCTCTCTCTCTCCGCTCCGGTATAGTCGCTAACATCCGTCTGTAGGCTGCTAGACAGCGCCTGCCTCCCCCTCTTCCTCTCACCTCCAACACCACCTCCTCCTCCACTCCACCCCCCTCCTGCGGTGGTGGAGTCTGCCTGTAGTCCGTATCCGGGTTGGAGCGCGCAGCCAGGACGCGCGGCGCTCCGCTCGCAAGAACTCGGTTACCCAGAATCCCCCGCGACACCTCAACTTACAGAACTGGCTTCTTGGGCTTCGGGAGTGTTTCCCATTTAAACAAACAGTGCCGAAGATGGCGGAGAGTTAACGGTGTAAAGAAGAAATTATCGATCCGGCAGAGAGATACGTCCGCACGGTAAGGCAACGCTGCGTGCTTGCAGACCTCCAGCTGATTTATCCGGACTTTACATTTGGTTTGAATTGCGGTAGAGGACGGAAATGTACTGACTTTGGCTTCCCAGCGGCTGTGCACTGCACACACAAATACACACACACACACACACACACACACACACACACACACACAATCTCTATATTGGCATCGGCACGGTGCGGAGGGCACACTGTGCATGGTCATTTAGTGCATGACAGTAAAGATTTGCAATCCTGTTGATGAGGGCGATGAAGTGCACGCTTCAGGTCGTGTGTTTTGTTTGTTTTGCACAATGAATGGTTTGATGAACTTTACTTGATCTGCGCAGGGAAGCTGCTCCGTTTACGCACAAGCTTGTTGGATCACAGAAGTGTTTCCCATAGACGCAGCACAAGTTTTTCAGAGAGAGAGAGAGAGAGTGAGAGAGAGAGAGAGCACACATACGCTTTACACTGCTCATGCTTTAGAAACACACACACATCACACACACACACACACACACACACACACACACACATATATATATAAACAGGGGGTAACTATTTTGTCTCGCTTGCAGCTGAGTGTCCGCGATGATCGGTGGAGAGAAACTGTACAACAGCTGAGCCTGACGCGACCGTAACATGAGCGAAATTGGACCGAAATGTTTGTTGATTAAGTGCATGCGAGCACGCTCAGCTGTGGATGCATGCATCGTGTCTGATAAAAGGTTACTGGTGTGTTTTACTGGTTTTGATACTACAAACGTGATGCGGGAAGAGAGCAGAGCAGACGACTGTGTCGCTCTCGCTCTCTCTGTCTCTCACTGTCTGTCAGTCAGCCGATAAAAAGTGCACTGACTCCACTGTATGTCACCAATGTGCACGTCTGGGCACTGGATATAGCATGCATGGTTATAAATGTGTGTGGTGAGAGAGTGAACAGTGGTCATGCTTGTGTTTTTTTCCCTCTCGGATCTCCTTCATAACCCCTCCTGTCATCTGCTTCATCCTCAATAATATGTCTTACTGTATATCTGCAGGGGGCAGCAACGCGGCCCTGTGCATATACACTGTCCTGTAACCCTGCAGGTCCACGGTTTGATCCCTGAAAGCAAGTGTATGTCTGTGTGTCCGTGTCCATGTCCATGTCCTTGAACATGACACCAAGAGCCCCTCTACAATACCTGCTCCTTTTTTAATTACAATCATGAACCTATTAGCCAACGTGTTATCAAACTAAATTTACAGAGGCAAGAACATGTTAAATATCTACGGTGAAGTTGTTTTTTCTTGACTATTCTGTTTATTTTATAGTTCTGTATTCATTCTTAAACTCAAGAGGTTAAATAATTAATCGACTGTGGTGATTCATTTCTGTTAGTCAACCAGTCGTTTCAGCTCTTTGGCTGAACTGTCTGTTTGTTTCTCGAGTGAAGGGGTGTGGTGGCGAGAAAGCCCTCGTCTGGTTCCACGGCACCCTTCTCCCAACAGATTTACAGTCAACTCTGGCCCGAGTCCCTGCACACGTGCAGACACACACGCGGCTGCAACCTGCTCACAAGAAACCAAACTGACTCAGGGAGGGGTGGTGGGCATGCTGCTCGGATCGTAGGCACCCATGTGGAGGTCTTCGCCGAGCGGATGGCGGAATGAATGCGTTGATGAGGAGGAGGAGGAGGAGGTGACAGTGATGCATGATGTTTGCTGAATGGGGGGGGGGGCAGAGGTTAGCAGGGGATGTTGGTGACTAGGTCAGACACTGGGGGCAGGGCTCACAAGGCTTAACAGGAGGAAGGCAGGACCTCACACACTAGCCTGGGAGCATGGGAATCATGGGAGGAGGTGGTGGAGGGGCTCAGGTGGAGCCTCTTGCTGGAATTCTACCTGACATTTTTGTCTTTTGCGTCCTTCCTGGTCTTTTGTCGATCCTGTTTCTGCCCTCCTCGACTCTGCTGGGTCTTTTGTGGAACCACATTCTTTGCTGCGCTCTGTCTCTCTTCTCGTTGTGCTATGTCTCTCGCTGTCTCCTGCCTCCCCCAATTGCAGCGTAGAGTGAGCTGAACTGTTGTCCTGTTGTTGTTGGGGGGGGCCCTCTCCCATGTGTCAGTATGTGTTAAACACAAATTAATCTTTACCAGCTCTCATTGATTTGACTCTGTGGAGGAAGGGTCTTTTCTTTGTCACTCATTTTTGTCCTTTCTACTCAGGCATCTCCAGGGTGGCGGTATATAAGCCTGTGCCTGATTTGATGCAGCCTTTTTAGTGTTGTCACAAAAGACAAGGGCTGGGAATCTTTTGATACTACTGACAATATTGTATTTGATTTATATACCTATATCAGAACAACACAACTTTTCAAAAAATAGAAATGTGATTTTCAACAACTTTTTTCACTTCAAATTTTCAAATTAGTAGTCTACTTGATAAAATGCTGCTTTCCGCATTAGTTGGTTAATCTAATTATTAATATACTATTAATGCAGTGAATAACATCTTATGCAGTCAGTGTTTCAGAAGCAGTGTTTCGCCCACCAGACTTTGATAACTGCCTCCGACTAATCAAAAAATCGGCAAAAGCATGGAGCTGAGATGGGCTGATTGAAGCCAGGGTGTTTTAAACAAGCCACCTGTGATGGCACCCACCTGTCAATCAAAGCAGTCATTCTCTTTATTATGCATCCTCCTCCGTGATGTGAAGCCAGTGCCGTAATGCCAAAAACTGCAGTTCCTCAAACGGCCACTTGAGGCCAGCGACAAAATGACTCTGGTACTAAAACAGTTTTGGTCTCTGTAGCTAATTTCATTGTTCATGACAACGGTACTGAACTCTTCTGTTCAAATTATATTAAGGCTTAAAGTTTCTGCATAATAAACGGTGTGGCCATTAAGGCTGGGTATCGATTCAAATTCCAAGAATCAATTCGATTCCGATTCTCAAGACTGAGAATCTGATCCAATCCAATCTCGATTCGGGTTAGTGTTGTTAAAACCATTTTTTTGGTCACCTGAAGTCCTCCTTTTCAACAGCGGAATACAGGTGCATATCTTTGCAAATGTAACCCGCAATCACCTCAGTTATTTTAAGAGAACGTACAGAAGTGGCTGGTAATTGTAGAGTTTTCCTTGAGTGTTCTGTTGTCTGTAGGTTTATTATATTTCCGGTGAATTTCCTTTTTTCCCATGTTCATGAACGCATCATCGTCGTAGTGTTGAGAGAAGTATAGCTTCGCTAAAGAGCAGTGTATGATGTATTTCTTGCCTGTGTTTTTCCTATATCCCGCATCGTGGGTTTATTGTGTGTGAATGAGAAAAGGTGAGCTTCTCCACCAACTTACCGTCCACGTTGGATGCCGTGTTGTGTTATTTATTATTTGTAATATGTTGACGCTACTTTATATTGTGTTAATGCTCGGCCAATTGCCGTCAAAGCTATAAGCCTTGTGTGAGGTATTTGTTTACATAAGACGTGCGTATCTTTCAGTACAGTCCTTTAGCAAGTATTATTATTTGTGCATTCTATATAGCTCATGCTATTCTGATTGCTGTGTATTTTATTATAGAACCGCAATAAATCTTCATAAACACTGGACATCTGCCTCTGTCCTTTAACGGGGACACCCCCATACACCTTGCCGCCCTAATTCATCAGTCCCACCTGGAGCAAGCCTGTGTCTCCCTTTAAACACGGTGCACGCCTGTTTCAATTCAATTACACGACTATTGGGGTTAAAGTTCACCGGGGGAAAATGTCTTAAAATTTTTATTCAATTAGATCGATCTTTGGATGTACGAATCGATCTTAAGGAATTAATATGCAAATCGATTCAGAATCAGAAAATAGATTTTTTTCAACACAGGCCTAGTGGCCATCTTGATTGACAAGTGGGTGCCATTGCAGATAGCCCGCCTTAACTCCAACGACGATCCACGTCTTATTATTCTAGAAGCGACAGGCAGGACTGCCAAGATGGTGACTGCCAGAGCCACCACACTCTGAGCTTTACAACAGCTCTTCAGAAACCAGTGGGTGACGTCAGGGACGTGACATCAATCAAGACTCACTACACATTCAATGGCAACTTTTTGTGACAACTGTACTATAGAAACATTTTGGTAAATTTGAAATAAGCATTGAGCCCTGTCAGTCCATCAAAACACAAAACCCCCCCTGAATTTTAATGTCTTACTTCTATGTTTTTGAATATGCCAGTCAATATTTGCCATTTATGGCTCTCCTCTTAAGCCAGAAATCACAGAGCCAACATTCCCTGCCTGTAAAGTTATCAAGAGACATGTTATGCTGCTGCTCCTCTGATAATTAATTGGAGATGGACAGGGGATTCATGTGTTGGCTTTAGCTTTGACACCCAAATGAGCTCTATTTTATCATACAGCTAACAGTTTGAATGTACACATAATAATTACACAATACAAATGTAACTTCTTTTGTTTGTTCTTTTTATGTGTCGCTGGTCTTAATGTCAGCGGTGCTGTGTGTGTGTGTGTGTGTGCGCGAGCGATATGACTGTGCTGTGTGTGTTGGTGTAAATGCGCCAGTGGTTGTGCAGGAAGCTGACGTAGTTTCACGAGTAAAAACGATACAGGAAGAGTGTCGACACCACCTACAATATGACAGATCATTATTTTCAAAAGATGCCATGGGTACTAATATTAATGCAAATGAACCACTAAACATAGTTTAATCATCAGTTGAGCTGAGCAGGGTTTTTTTTTTTACAACAGTCTAAAATAAACAAAGAGAAGTCAACGCTGACATATCACCTTATCAAGTTGTTGTGGTTGTCTGTTTACAGCAGATACAGAGCAACATTAGCGTTTATTTTTAGTTGTTTTTCTCGCCACCCAAATGTTCACTTTCATTTTAGCTCTACTTTGGTCGTACACCAACTCCCGAGGGAAGTAACTGACTCTTTATTTGCTAAATGCTCTGCTATGTTTGCCAGTTAGTCGCTAACTTTGTTCAGGCAGGTAGCATGCATATTACATCAGAAAACAGCTGCCTGCTGCAGCTGGAAAAGGCATCGAGTGCAACTGTGTGACCCTGTCACATTGCACATCTGCCTCATTTTTAACATAGAAATATTGTCCAGTGCAGCTTTAAGTTTCTTATAATGTCACATTTCACATGTATCTGGATAAACAACATGCATTTTATTTTTGTTTTTGCTACTCTGATATTCTAATAGCATGTTTTCACTCAGGGTTAAACTATGAAACAGAACACACCCTAAACCAACAGCACAGGAAACTCAAGTTATGTGTTTAATTTTTATGTCTACTACATGGTTACACAAACAAACATCTGAGCAAGTTAACAAAGTCTGGCGAGCAAAACACTTCTGAAACACTCCTGGTGGGGTTTGACGCTGCAACAGTGTAGCAGTCGCAAAGTGACAAGGATCTACTCAGTGGGGTACCACAGTGAGTTAGACAAAACAATCAGTTTGAAGATATAATCTTAGACTAATGATGAACTTTCTTGATTTTCTGAAATAAGTGACCAAAGTGATCAATTCATGATTAAAGAATAAATGTGACATTTTATTGCTGCCGAGGTGAATCTGATCGTTAATGTTCATTAATATTGTGTTGCTCTAGTGAGGCCTGTGTTAAACACCGATCAGGAGCGAGTCATGAAACCAGGTCACTGAACACTCGTTGACCTATTCAGGCTAACGGCAAACGTAGGTCATGTCCTTGCATTGGTTGGACATTGGTCTGAGAGTTGTGTTCTGACATGTCAGGCTGTTCTGTCATTTCAGTAGAAATTTTTGTTGAAGAAAAATGGTTTTGGGTAAAGTTAAGGAGCCCAAAACTAGTTTTTACATTAGTCTCTGATAATAGAATAAATACCACGTGGACTTAGAGGGTTGATGAGCTGACTGTCAGAACAACTGTCCACTGAGTATCCTCCTTTCTTTCCACCAAATGGCTCAGTGCAGCTCATGTCCTCTGCTGCTTGATTTTTCCGAGAGCTATTTCTTCTGTGAGAGGAATATCAAGTGCCCATCTTGGTGCGATTCTCCCTGTTCTGTGTTTTGTTTGGTTCACTCTTGATTTCCGTCTTTCTTTTTTTTTTTTCTTCGTCTTGTCTACCTCTTGCCTCCTCATTTCTTCTTTTGCACTCAATTATGCCCTCATGCCGAGGACTAAATAAAAACATAAGAGATAAGTTTGCATGTTAATATCACACATATTGTCTTTGTACAACCGTGTCTTTCTTTTGTGTTAGCACAGGTCCATGTGTGTGAGTAAATGTGAGAGATGGAGGAGGAGGAGGAGGAGGAGGAGGAGGAGGAGGAGGAGGAGGAGGAGGAGGAGGAGGAGGAGATGGAGGAGGAGACATGGAGAGTCGTTTTATTAACGTGGCGACTCCCGCTAAAATTCAGGGAGTGCTGTTGCATCCAGCTGTTACTGGTTGCGCGAGGCTTCGTTGCCATGGCAACACAGCCCTGTGCGCCTGCTCAAGGTCGTTCATCCAGCGCTGAACTGAGCAGCGTGCTGCACATAGGATGCACATGGGGGGGGGGGGGGGGTACTTCAAAGTGACCAATCAAAAGCACTTGAGTGTGAGGTTGTGGTCGGTGAACAAACTCAGTCCTCCCTCCACCCCATCCTCTGATACACACACACACACACACACACACACATACATACGTACACACATACACTTACTTTCTTCAATAAAGAAACAAACAAAAAAGAACCTCTGGCCTTGGGGCTTGTAGGTTCTTTTGCCAGCTGATAAAATATTTAGCTGGTCAGTGGGAGAATGAGGGATAAAGTGGCTGGAGAAGGAGCGAGCAGCAGAGCTTGGCTTTGTGCTTCCCTTCCTCTCCCTTCCCTTGCATTGCTGTGAGGCTACCCGGGGCTTCTTCCACCTCCACTCGGCTCCTCTCCTTCCCTCTCCTTAGAGAGCTGCAGCATCCCTCGGGGACTCTGCTGTATGTTTGCCGGTGCTGGCTGGACTCGGTGCAGCGCACACATAGTACTGCAAAGACCCCCGATAGACTGTGTGATAGCAAGCAATCTCACGCATTAATTGTATGTCACACTGTGTGAAATTGGGTCTAATAAAATCTCAAAATCTCAGTCACAAATAGTGTCTGAAAACATCAGTTGTGAGGCATGTCACTGCGTGATAAATACCTAGTGAATATGTAGCATATCAAGTAAATGGAGGAAATGCGTCTACAGCCTCTTGTTGTTTAGTCTCTCATCATGCTTACGTTAGCTAAGAGTGCAGCTGATGGGAATGTTTTGCAGGTATTTGGTCATAAACCAAAGTATTACGAATAAAAGAAATGCCCTGATTAAAAAATAGGGATAGGAGAGGGCACCAGAGTCGGTATGGTTCATCTTTGAGGGCATGTTTCATATAATTTCATGAGAACCCAGGCTGTGTTTGTTGAGATATTACCACAGACTGTATAAAACATGGACGTCACATCTGTGACAACACTCACAGTTTTCCAAAGAGTCGCTGTGAAGCTCAGTGTAGTGGCTCTGGCTGTTGCCATCTCTAATCTAAAAATGAGCAAAGATGTAGAGGTTGGTAGATTGGTGGAGCTGAGGCAGGCTGAATGAAGCCTGGGTGCTTAAACAAACCACCTATAATGGCACCCACCTGTCAATTACGCATTACTTTAAGCTTTAATATAATTTGAATGGGTGAGTTATAAAAAATTCATCCTTGTCACCCTCAAGGAAATTAGCTATAGAGACCAAAAGTTCTTTGTACCAGGCTGTAAACATGTTTATTTCTGCTGTGAAGTTGAACATTTGAACATGGGGGCTTATGGAGACTGACTCATTTTGTAGCCGGCCTTAAGTGGCTGTTTGAGGAACTGCAGTTTTTCGGCACTTCACACCGAGGTTGCCGCTTGGATATTGCAGTGACAGCCACGCTGCTAGTCAGGCTACAAATATGCAAGCAGAGAAATCAGTCAAGAATAAAGTCTGCCAAATCATGTCATTTGTGATTTGTAATATAAATCCTGTGATAAACATAAATCCTATCCTGATGACATCATGACATTACTGGATGACGATGACGCACTTAAGCCATGACTATGCACAGCTAGACGTGGTCGAAAGCCACCAGTACTGCTGTCAGAAAAAAAACACAATGGTTTGACATTAAGAGCATTAGAGCAGAAGTGGTACATCACACAGCAAAGGCCACACAAGGCGTCATCTTGTTACTACATTGACCACAAGACAAAAGTTAGGATCTAATTCAGCTGAAGTGGCTGATTGATCGATCAGTGTGTGTGTGTGTGTGTGTTCACTTTGCAGTAATTAATCAGAGAAGCACATCACAATGTTGGGATAGAAGAGTGTTTTTAAAGCAGAGTTAAATGACGCAAGCAGTCATTTTTAGGCAAGGATGGTGGAATGCAGGTGGTCAAACATGCTGGTTTCATTTATCATTGCGTATCATCAGAGCAGAATCAGAAATACTTAATGATCCCTGGAGAGAAACTTGGTTGTCTTCAAAGGAGACACCTCTAATCTGAGCTGCATCAAGCTGAAATCAGTTCAAAGTTTGGTATTGATCAGCTGGTTGGTTGATATCATCACAGACCTGCAGTTTTAAGAGCTTTAATTGTTTTGCTTTTTTCTGTATTAAAAATGGAAATCACAGTGTTGCCTCTGCCAATTTAAGGCCGCCGACAACCAAAGATTTAACCTAATTTCTCTCATGATTGGAAACTTTTATCCTGGTGTAGCGTCCCTGAGATTCTTCACTCACATGAAGGTGAAGCTGAGATAGTAGAGGACCATTGTCAGCAAAAGTTACAAGTAAGAACTTGTCTGTCTGTTCTTGAATTTGCCGCCAAATTGTGTAAAGATGTGGCGCATTCTTCTTTTGCTTTTTCTGCTGTTTTTGTCTTTTTTTGCTCTCCACAGGATGCATGCAAAGTTTTCAAAAACTAGCAGAGTCAGTGTATTTTCCAGGAGAGTGGTGGCGAATTGTGTGCCGTGACAGTTCAAGGCAGGCGTGTGTGTGTATGTTTATCATTATTTTAAAGAAAGTTAAAAAAAACACAATCACCTTTCTGTGAGCCTCGAGCAGTGGAAGGTTTGGTTTTAGTTGGATGAGGGGTTCATTTCACGTTTTTCGTTGCTGTAAGGTAATAGATGCTTATTAAAGGGGTCCTCGAAGGGGAGTGTGTGTTAGAAGGGGAGTTTTTTTAACTTATTTTCCATTGTTAAAATCCGGGCCTAGTTTATGTGTTTTAGAGCTCACACACACACACACACACTCGTACAAACATTTATAGGATAGGAGTTGAGGTAAATGTTACCAGCTGCAGCACAGCGAGCAAGTGGCTTCAACTCTGCCTGAACCCGGTTGTTACGTGACCACCTCCTCAACTTAATTCACTCCCGTCCTGCCTTCCCCTCAGCCCCCCCCCCCCCCACACACACACACACACACACACATACACTACACACACACACACACACACACACACACCACCATCTCTACCCACCAACTCCTCTCTCCAGTGTCACCAGCAGCAGCATCACTCATCTCAGGAAAGCGGGAGAGCACTCAAGGTCCGCTACCCCCACCTCTTTACCTTGGTGTGGAGCAGTGAGCCGGCCAAGCGGGCTCCGCCTGATTGGCTGCCCCCCCCACCTCCCCTCCGAGGTCACACTGTTGGTGCCGTGTTGTCACAGAGGCTTGTTTATCCGTACCTCCTGTCAAGCTTGGTTGCAACATACTGTACACAACAGCACCTTGCATAAGCATGGTTTATTGTTTATTGGGCTCCCCATGAGCTTCATTAAAGCAGTCGCTGTTCTTTTCATTGTATCAAACATGAAAAGGCAACAAAACAAATTTTGAGATTAGAAAAATAACTCCACATATAAAAAGGTAGACATTTGAAACAACATAAAAAGCTCAATACAAAACAGCAAAAACAAAAAGTAAGTCTATGTTTTGATTCATCAATTTTTGTCTTAGTGACTTTTGATCTGTCTGATGTTGGTGTATAATCTAGGTAGAAGAAGCTCAATAGACAAATCCAAATTAATTCTGTGTATACATGGAAGCCATTGAGTCCCAAAGCACTAGTTTGAAATAACATTAATATATTGCTTCTGCCCGACAGATTTCTGGGTAAACGTGCTTAAAAATCAATCATTTACTTGCATTAGTGTCTCAGTGCCTAAAAAGGTTTATAAAATGAAATAATTTACACACAGTCTATTAAAATGTAACTTAACGTGCAAGTGTACGAGTAAGAGTCCCTCACATTTCTGGCAGCTTGTCTACTTCCACCTACAACCCGTTTATAAAGAACCGTTGTCATCATACGATTTGTTCATGGACCACCGGATAACTAGTTCTCACTTGACACCCGTCCATCTGTTTTCAGTAACCGTTTATTCCTATCAGGGTAACGAGGGGCTGGAGCTGGTTCACTTGACAGGTATTATACCTAAGACTTCCGTTTTAACTTATAGTCGGGAAAGGCAGCAAACTGGATGAGCTCTGTTGAAACCCTATCGTATGAAACTCTTAAAGTCTGAAGTTATTTACCTCAACTTTATCCCGTGTATCTACCGAAATGAGAAAGTCCACATTGAATCAAAACTCACAAGAAGCTAACACTAGCTACAATGACATGTGCATCTCCGGGACAGTCCTGACTTAAGCCGACGTGGAAGAGCTCCTGCTGGGCATGGAAGAAAGAATACCTTGAAACTTTTAGTCCAACTCTCCACTGACCTTGCTATAATATACATTTAGAATACCAAAAATCCAGCATATACTAGTTTTTCACATCAGTTGTTGATGCATCTATAACACATTAGCATGGAAACAACAGAAGAACTGATTCTGAAACTGAATCTGGCTGCACTGTTCGGTGCAATAATGAGTATTTTTTAGATGTTTCTCTGCAGCATTTGACCAAAGGACTGGCACCAATAGATCAAGCAACGTCACAATAGAAGATGGAACTTATGCACAACATCTCCTTGAAACTGCACTGCCCTTTCCCATCATGGAAGCAGTAAATCATCTACTGTAAGACTCAGTAATTTGGTTTTAGTGATCTGCCCAACTCTATCTGTAGTAATGTTTGAGACTCACGAGGTAGATTACGATTCCTGATCAGTTCTGTTTTTTTCCCATCACTCTATGTGCATTTTTTATTTAGTAAAGCTCATATGCATTTATCTTTGCTGCAGCCCTGTATTGATTGATCCCATTTTGCCTCAGTAGTTGATATCAGTGCCTTTAACCCAGTGAAACATTTGTGTCAGAGTTGTTTTGGTTTGCTCGGAGAAACGTATGACTCAGGAGATTTTTGAAAAGCGTGCACATGACATGCACAGAAGACGCAGGCTCAGGCTTTAGTCAAATGCTGCTGTGGACTGGGGGGACGAAGCAGAGTTACTACCTTTACCCATCTATTTTCTGCCAAGCCTGGAAGTGGAGAGAAGCCCTCCGTGCATCGGCCTCAGCTCAGGCAGAAGGGAGGAAGTGTCTTTGGTTGAATCAGTTTTTCCTCCCTTATTTTCTTTTACTGCCTCCCTCCCTCTCTCTTTTCCCTCCCTCATAATGAAACTGTTAGTCCTATGAGATCGGAGTCATAGTAAACGGGCAGCGACATCCGCATGCTCTCTTTAGACGAAAAGGGGCCAAAATTTAAATATTGATTTGATGCAATGTGAGACAAAGTTTTCGGTGCTCCTCATGTTCCTCTTCTGGGAGCTTTTTATAGCTGTTGTTTGTGCATTTTTAGGTGTTGTCCAATAAAAATCAAGTTTAAACCGAAAAAGAAGGCTTCACTTCTGTTAACGTTCTCCTCGCCTTCTGCTTCTCGCTGTGCATCCGTGCATGTCCCCGTGTCTCAGTTAGACACGATGCCCAGGATGAAATATCTCCTTTTGGACTTGGCTGCCCACTCAGGTAACTGTCAGGTGTACAGCCTCAGCTTGCCTGCAGATTTAGAAAGCTGCTGGCGATGTTTATTGAGCTGATCAAGCTTGACTAATGGATGATTGACTGACAGACTGCTGGTAGATTCAGGTGTAGCGTGCTGGGGGAAAATGCTGCCTTTTCCTCTACATCGGTTCGCTACGTGACTTAATCCACTGCCTGGAGAAATATGTGCGTAGGTTCAGCAATTTGAACTCATAACTAGGAGGACAGATGTGAATGGAAAATTTAAATATACCGTACATTCGGTTGAGATAAATATGTGTGTGATATGTATATGATCCTTCTCTGTTCCAGCCCAATATCCTGTTTTGACAGGAGGCACAACATATTGTCTCAAAATGCATCATTGTGTCATTGTAACTTAAATGACAGGCCACGCCACTGTAAATCACACAAAGTGCACTTAAGCAAGGCAGCAGCGTCACTGTCCTCCACCTTTCAGGATCATCTGCGCGTAACACTATATTCATACTGTTCAGAGCAACTACAGGAGGAGATTCAACGTAAAGATCACATTTGTACGTGCGTTTTCATTTTAAAAACCTTGATGTAAAAGTTTTTGTTTGTCTACCATTCTCATTCATTAAAGGCTGTTATTTTTTCACTTCCTTCTGTCACCACCGAGGATAAAGGTCACACTCAGTTTCAAAACCCGTATAGCTGGATTTTGTTTTCTCTTGCTCATTAACACTTAAAAAAACAAATCTGTAGTTGTGTCAAAAGTATAAATTACTGGTATATTCATATACAGCATTAATAAAGAGTAAATTCACAGCTGACTGATACATAGCTCAAACCTTTGACATAAAAATCAACGCAAGTGAAATTAACAGGCCACACTCCACCAGACCAGAGACAACCTGCTAAACGTCATCGACAAGAAGCTGACGACCATTTGATTAACTGGCTAAGACTAAAACTTTGTTGGCTGGTCCAAGAGCCTGAGATTCAAGTGCACCAATGCAACCAATGCAACATCAGAGACTCTGGGAGCCACATAGATGATACATTACAGTAGGAGATTAACGTGTGGTATCGACAACTTTGTTCCCAAACTGTACTAAAAAGATCTTGATCTCTCATCTCATTTCCAACAACAAAGTTTGGCCTGTTGTTCTCTATTTTGACTTTCTCTATTCTTTATTTTTACCGAAAGTTCTCGTCCCGTTTTGAGTTTTGGTCTTGGTGCCGCCCTTTGTTTACATTTGCACCACGGATTGTACCTTTAACCACAGTGCATGCCTGTTATCACGCAGACCTTTGTGTCTATTTGAGTGAAAGCAGCTTAGTGATGTTTATGTGATACTACGATAAGCACACAAGCACGGATAGAAACGCACATGTTATCCGAAAATTGTTTTTTCTCACATGTTGGTGACAGACCTCCAGTTAAAGGCCTCGTGGAGACTACGTGTTAGCCCAGCACGATCTCTCTCCCCATCTCACGAGGGCTAAAAATAACACCATCTCCACACAAGACTTGTACCAAGAAAAGGAGGGAGGGAGAATACAGAGAGGGTGGAGGGAAGGGAGGAGGAGAAGGTGAAGATGACGGGATGAGAAGGAGGCATACAACAATCAAAGCGACAGAAAGGGGAAAGGAGATGGAGCAGATGTGCACGGAGGAAAAGAAAACAAGTCATTAATAATTTACCTGGAGGACACCTCGAGTTTGACCTTTAGTTCCTGGTCAGTTGTGCTCAGCAAAGAACAAAATGTTGTGCAGAATGTTGTGTAGTTATGGGGAAGTCTTTAACGTGATCTGACTGGTGTGTACCGCCTGGCCAGGTGTGCTCAGGTGCTTAGTGGGCGTTTAGACCCAAAATAGCACCTAGCTTTCTAGCTGCTAAACACTGACTTGACAAGATTTTATAAATCATGTTCTCTTAATTCATCTTGCTTTGTGACAAACTTGAGGAAATCTGTACAAGAGATCAACTAAGAGTGTGTGCTTGCGTTTATTTGAAGTGGAACCACCTTCAACTGGTTTGCATTTTTGTTTCTGTATTCTGGTCTGTAGGGTTACGTTGTAAAAAATCCATCAGCTATGAATAAAGGGAGGAAACTTGACACCATTTCCAGTGATCACTAAGTAAGTGCAGATGATGGTGAAAGTAAGGTGCAAAAAGGGCAGTAAATGTACAAAGTGTTAAAGTTCTCCACCTAAAAGCTTAAGTACTCATCTGAAAGTACACAGAAGATAATGATTGGAAGATCTGTATACTTTACTTACAGAGGAGAGGACTTGTTTATAGCTATTTATGAAAATGTCATTGAGTAACTATTTTATCTGAATATGTTGACCTTCGCTCTTGCACAGTTTGCTCATTTTCTTTTTTTATAGCAGGCTTTTGTTGTGAAGCAGAAGCAGGCAGTGTTGAATTAGTTTATGCTGAGAAGGCTTAAGCACTACGCTTCTAAATGAAGTGCCTGTTGGATTGTCTAACCGTGTCTAAAACTCTTCCGTGCACACCGTTCCGATGTCAGATTTGCTTTTGGCTGCGTCCACAAATTTATGTAACCTTTCAAAACAGACAATGTGACAAAGACACCCACTTCACACAGTAACTGGCCAGGTGTGTGGAGGTGTGAAAGCAATCATGGGTTGAACTTTTCTCTCAAGTTCTCTTGTTAATTTCCCTCACTTTCCATGTCTACAAATGAATGAACACATCATGAATGCCTTTTGAGGAGAGACTATCTGAATATATTTGCAGTTATCCCTATGTGTAAAATTCTTTGCTCCTCTATCGTCTAGGGGACGTCAGGTTGTACTACACCTTCAAATGTGGCCATTCGGAGCAAGTTTATTTACAGTTTTGCCATCCGACGTAAACAGATGTGCCAACTTTGTTTCATGCATCAAAGAACTGACATTTTGTCAGGTTAAAACATTATGAACAGCTTGGGACTTCAATCTGACACAGAACGGAACTAACGGAAGTATTAGATTACACAGGAACTTGTGAAGTACACAATTTATAAAAGAATAGAAACTGGCACGATCTAGGACTTGTATATTGGCGAAGTCTGGTCACAAAGCTGACACACTGACGAGTCCTTGTTTGCAATCACTGATTTTATTCTTTGCTTTGCTGCCTGTTTTTTGCATTCTGACGCTTTACTTGTACTTTTGACACCACATTACTCCGAAACACACATATATTCAACTCCGACTAGTCAGGACTAATTTGTGACTGCTCTGCATTTAACCTTTGTCCTGACACACTTCAGCTGCACAAAGGAACAGAAATATATCTGCAGGAGTTAGAGGAGGGGTTGGGCAACTTGTTGCTGTGTGATTACGGTGCTACGACAAACACTGTGCAGTGTGTCTTTGTTTTTGAGCGCTTTTTTAGAGTTTGTATTTACCAACAAAAGGGTTAGGTTAATTTGGTAATTTAGTTACTTTGCTTCACAGTTTCCATTTGCTTGTCCTGCACAAAAGAGAGAAAGAAAGAAGGCAGGGAGGAGAGAAAGGTTTTTGGTTTTAGTGCCACAGGGGGGGTTGGGAGATTTCGAGCAGCAAAAGAATGGGCAATGCAGCTGACATTGTTAAATTTCAAGTGTTTTTCAAACAGTCCATTTACTGTGTAACCTTAAACCCTGGGGTAACACTGGGGCCTCTCTCCCTCAGGCAAGGTGTTACAGACCATTTTACTATAGCAGCTTCAGGTTAGAGTGTTTGTGCTTGACTTTTTCATTGATTAAATGTATCTGTTGTTCTCTAAAGGTGTATTAGCACCTAAACTTTTGCACGTCAATATCTGAACTCACATGGCTTTGACACGAACTAAAGAGTTCACAAAGTGAGAAAGACTTGCTCACATGCACACATTGTGAATCAGACCGTTGATAACCGTTCAGGAAGCCATTAGTTGCTTTCAACGTCCTCTGAATCTGACACAGCCGCAAAACAAGCCACTACTCCTCCGTCTAACCTGAGAAAAAAATGTCCAAATGAGAAAAAGACAGAGAGAGGAAAAAGCAGTGAGAGAAAGATGGATGAAACACCACAGAGATATAACGTGATCTGTTTTCTTTGAGACGCTGAAGGTGTTTTTCATGGCCGTTGGTTGTGTAAAGATAAATCTCAGCGAAGAGGCGACTCTCTACTTGTTGGATGGGCTGTCTTGAGCTGGATTTTTATCAAAGTACTTTTTGGCAAAGTTTGTGCCAGTCATTAGATAGTTTGAAAGGTTTGAGTTCTTGGACACCCTGCAAATATTGTGAACGAAGTGTCTTTTAGAAAGAAATCTGCTTCCTTCTCTGTACTTAATTAATTGTCCCAGAGGTATTTTGTGTAGGTGACGGCCAAGAGTCGGTCAAATCTCTAAATGCTTTAAGAGTAATGTGTCTTTGCAGTCTTTCCAGTTTCCTCTTTTTACCTGGTTAACCGCTCTCTCTTGTAAATGAGACCATCCTCGAAAGAGAATGAAAATCTTTGTGGCATTGCTGTAATAATTGGTTAATTAATGCATTTTTTCAATCAACAACAATCTTGATAATCTTAAATTGTCTATGAAGGAAAAATGCCAAACATTGTTTGGTTCCCATCTATGTGAGGATTTTCTGCTTTTCTTTGTTTCATATAATTATAAATTAAATATCTTTGGAGTTTGACCACTGACAGTATAAAGAATGGACGGCGTATGCCTGACCCACCCATGGGTTTCCGAAAAAAAACCCGTTGTGAAGCTCAGAGTGTGGTGGCTTTGAGTGATTTAAAGACATGACCTTGAAATCCAATGGGCATTGTCTCAGACGGTATAATCCACAACTGTTTGGCATATTTTCTTGTTATATTATTGAAACAGCTAGGTATTAATATACTTGTCAGTGAATTTTCCGTCAACCAACTAAAGTTGGAGCCCTACTTCACAAGCCAATGTCAGTTGCAACATCTGATGATAATGAAGTATAGAGAGAACATGTAGGTTCTTTGAGAAAAGTTAAATCTGGGCAGCTGGACTTGGTGGTTTTAGATCCATGTAGACATTTAACCTCTCGTCCAAGAAGCTTCTTCAGTTCTCAAGCCTCTTGGATGAGACGTAAAAACCATCTAGAGCCATGTCCAATTACCCCAAATTCATCTCCCAGAGAAAGATGACGTGGACGTCTAAGAGCCTTCACAGAAAACGTTTAATCAGTTCTCTTAGCCTTATGGTTGTCTGTCTTTTTCCTTGATGTCAAGAGTTTTTCCACTCAGTTTGAGTTAAAGAAGTTAGGAATCTTTTTAACCTTTTTTTTCTAATCCCATTGAGCCAAGGTTTCCACTACAGTTGGGCCAAATTGAATGAAATACGAGGAACATTAAATCGCTTAAGAACCAAATCCTGAAAGACTTCTTTAACGTTAATCATGGATAAATAAAATAAACATTTAAAAAGCTATATTATCAATTTATTAATGACATTCTCTATATTTATATTGTCCCATGGAAAAAACAGCAATATATTAGTTTGTCTCTCAATACCCGAGCCGGTCAATGGCTCTCAGCCTGAGGTAAATTGGTAATTTTAAAATAATGTCCTAAAACTACTGGGCTTTGTAGTTTTTAGCAAACATTACTCAGGAGTAAATGTGTATTTATTAGGGACTATTTTAACCTGTGGATTTGTTTCTTTAGAAAATAAATGACACAGTGTGTGACAACTTAGTTTTACTCAGTGGTGTATTTTGGACAAGATTGTAAAGTTACTGCACAGATGAATAAAATAAATAAAGAGATAAATAAAGATAAAGGCTTTGGATACATGTTTTGCTTGTTTTGTTTTAGTGAGATTTGTTGACGGTAAGAAAAATCTAAAACATCACCAGACTTGTCCTTTTTTAAGTCTGGTTGATTGTAACAGACAAATTTTATTTTCTGGGTGTGAAACGCAGCGTATGCGAAGAGAAAGTCAGCTACAGGTGGGGAGGGTGTCTATACATCTCGTCACATCTCGGAGTCTGCTCTGTCCACACTTCATCTGCACACAGTTGTGATATTCACAGCCTGCTGCTCGTGTGTGTGTGTGTGTGTGTGTGTGTGTGTGTGTGTGTGTGTGTGTGTGTGTGTGTGTGTGTGTGTGTGTGTGTGTGTGTGTGTGTGTGTGTGTGTGTGTGTGTGTGTGTGTGTGTGTGTGTGTGTGTGTGTGTGTGTGTGTGTGTGTCTGCCTTATTATCACAGTCTGGTGGATGAAGGAGGAGGAGGAGGAAGAAGAAGGTGGGGGCAATTGTGCAGTTGATGTGGGGAGAATTGAACAACAGGGAGCTTCTTCAGTGGCCGAGGCTGTTAATTAATCAAATACGAGCGCACACAAACACGCAGACAGTGATGAAGAGGCTATAGAAAAACACACACACACATTTACATACAGTGTATATATACGGCCTCTCTTAACAAGAGGCTTGAAGCCATTCTACTTACCGTCGCCAGCCATGTAGACTCTGCTCGCTCTATTTGCAGAGCCGCCCCTCCACTCTCTGATGCTATGATCTAACTGCAGCCTCCTCCCCCTTTATAGACACACACTTACACACTCTCCATGCTCACATGCCAGCGCACACACACACACACACACACACACACACACACACACACACACACACACACACACACACACACATACCCGGGTGCTTATACACCCACAGCACACTGGCAGCATGCAGGGTGTGTCTCTGCAGTTGGTCTGTGTGTATTTACTGTATGTGTGTGTTGTTTTGATCAAGTGGCGTTAACGTGGACTGTGAACCCTTGTCTGACGTGCATTGTTCATCTTGTTGATCTTGTGGTTTTCGACCTACATGCCGCCTAGGTGGCATCAGTTTGGGAAAAGTACTGAAACACTAAAAAACAAAAACAATAAAGCCTCCTCTTTTTCCTCTACCCCTTTTTCTCGCTACCCTCTTAGATCAACAACAACTTAGTATTTTTTATTTGTTTATTTTTTTTGTCCTCTGTGATCAAGGACAAATAAACTGCAGGGTGGAGGAATGGGTGGTGGGGGTCTGCTTGGGAAAAAGGTGGGGATAAAACATAAAAACAAGTAGAAAGTGGTGGAGAAGCAGAGGCGAGCTTCAGATCTTTACAGTCAGATTCTCCGTGCGGGTCATAGTTCCCCTCAGCAGCCAGAGACGCGTTCTGATTGGCTGTGGAAAGGTGAAATTAAAACCACGGTAAACTTTTGACCTCGCAGGAACCGGGAGAGGAACGCCCATCGCTGTAGCGAGAGCGAGCTTCTCCCTCCTCCTTCTCACCGTTCTCCCACCTCCCTCATCCTTTCCCCCTGTATCTCTCACTTTCTCTCTGTCTCTTTCTATCTAACCCGCCCCTTCCTCCTCCTCTCATTAAGTCATTCGCTCTTGTTTTACTCTCTTTCGGTCCGATCTCTCCTTTTTCAAACCCCCCTCAATCTCTCCTTCAACACTGTCTCTCTCTTTTCCCACCCGATGAATTTGTGCTTTGCTGCATATAGCCTGATGAGACGAGAGGACGGAGGGAGGGAGGGAGGGAGAGAGGGAGAGAGGGAGGGAGGGAGGGAGGGAGGAGGAGGAGGGAGGCACAGAGCAGGATAGAGCTGGGGGAAGGGTATTTAGAGGGAGGAGACAGCCAGAGAGAGAGAGAGAAGGGAGAGAGGGGGGATGGGAACAGAGACAGAGGCAGTAGAAGAATAATACACGGGGAGAGAAGGGCAGGAGGAATGCAGCCTTCTTGACTGTGTGCTGCACAAACTACTCTCTGTTAGAGAAGAAGAAAATCTAAAGAGGGCTGAATATATAAATAGACGTGTAACTGTGGCTCTGACTAAGATCTGCTGAGCGGCAGGGTGGGGAGAGCCCATTTTTACTGCTAATGGTTTCTCTCATTACACATCAAACGACTGGCTGTGTGTGTGTGTGTGTGTGTGTGTGTGTGTGTGTGTGTGTGTGTGTGTGTGTGTGTGTGTGTGTGTGTGTGTGTGTGTGTGTGTGTGTGTGTGTGTGTGTGTGTGTGTGTGTGTGTGTGTGTGTGTGTGTGTGTGATTTTAAATGATTTCATGAGCCATCTAAAAGAGCAGTACCCCTCTCTCGCTCGCTTCCTCGCTTTGATGCGGCGTGCATGCACGTAGACAGCACAAGGCAGGCTTGCAGCTTTGCATTCGACCATTAGCAATTTCCGAACTACACAGTTTGGTGGAGTACTGTCTGTTGTAATTGTTGTCGCTGTTCACAAGTAGACAGTCTGGTAGAGATGTACCCCAGCTGATCCAAAGTGTCAGTATCGAGGAGGGGGGGCATATTTTAATAGATTGCTGCAGAAATAAAGCTGATCCTTTCTTTACTCCCTCCTTTAACACAGCTGGTTTCTCCGGTTTATCGCTCCATGTGTGAGTAAAGACTGTGTAAATGTTGGAAATTATTTGAGCACACTAACGAGGGGGAAATGCATGGATTTGACAAGCTGTGACACCAATTATCATCGGCAAAGCTCAACATACTTCAGGTAGAAGTTTTCGATTTCAGGAGTCATATTCGCCTTGTTAAACTTTAACTCATATTACATGAATAATTGAAACTTATCAAGTTAATATTTTTGAACCGGGACCTTCAGTATTTGGATGAAGTAGCTTGTAAAATAAGATTTAGTAGTCCACAGCTGCTATTTAGATCGGGGGCCAAAAGAACTTGATCATGACATCTCTGCAGTCTACTCAGGACGTCAAAGTCATTTTAGTGTGTTGCGCTGCACATGTGCATGTGTAAACACAGTCTCAATGCCTGTCGTCCACGCGATGGCACACATCGAGGACCATCAAGTTTTTCAGATTTTTAATGCGATTGAAGTCATCCTTTTTGGTTCGGATTAAGCTCTACGATGAGTGTGCAGCATCCAGCAAGGGAGGGGGAAAAGGTGTGGAGGAGACGAGAGCCAGAGTCGGTCGTCTAGGAAGAGAGGAAGCAAGGGGAGGGAGAGAGAAGGCTGCGATTTTTTTTTCTTTGCTTCCCTCTGCCAGTAAAAAAAACAACAAAAAAAAACAGTGAGTTAAGAGAGGAGGCAGTGGATGTTATTGAGTTAGAGAGAGAGAGAGAGAGAGAGAGACAGGAGTGGATGGATGAGGGGCTGCTCCTGCCGCACAGTGGGCACCATATGGTCTCATAATGTATAGAGCACATGTTAAGTTTGTCCTGCATCCCAAAATCCTCTCCTTCCTCCTTCTTCCTTTTCTTCTCTCCTCCTACACTTCACCAGCCAATTACGTCACTCAAGAGATGGCCCATTAGATTAAAAAAAAAACATTCACCATGCATCCCATTAAGTAAGCCCCCCCCCTTACTGACATTCATCCTCACCATCTTCAAGGTAAGTGCCTCCCTGCAACAAACATTTGGGTTTGCACACACAAAAAAAACACACAGTTAAGATAAGGGCCCCATCCCCCTCTAATGGGAAAGAAGATTGATACCGAACAAAGATTTCTCAAGATGTCGCTCTGCTCCTGCTTAGCTCCTTAGCTTTAAATATTTAAAGCAACCATGGTGTGTGTGTGTGTGTGTGTTTTTTTTTTTTTTTTGTTTTGTTGTTTTTTTCATCCATTGTGAGAACATGAAGTTGTTGATATTCTCTGATGCTAAGTGAAAGAGTCGACCCCCTGAATGTACAGTTGATGTTGGCAGACAGTGATGTACGTGCAAGTGAATGCAAGTTGATTTCTGATTGGAGAATACTGTGCTCTCTCCTGCACGCAAGGTGTGTCGGCTGTCCTGTGACCGTGTGTGTGTGTGTGTGTGTGTGTGTGTGTGTGTGTGTGGGGGGGGGGGGGGTTATGCATGTTGCCATGCAGTTTCCTCCCTGGCATGTGCTTTTGTCTGTGGGAGTGATGGATGTCAGGCAGGCAGCTAATGTGATTTAGATGCTCCCCCAGGTGTGTGTGCGTGTTCGTGTTTGTGTGCGGGTGCGTGCGCGCACACGCGTTTGTGTGTGTGCATGCGTGCGTGTCCCATCCGCGTGTGTGCAGCTCAATCTGCAGTGTATGTTAGTGTATCTACCTCCCTCCCTCCTTTTTCTCTCTTCTTCCTCCACCCCTCCCACCCCCCCATCATTTTTTCCCTGTGCTGTGCAGTTTTTGGACTCTGAGCAAATAAATAGAGGGAGGAGGGGGTGAGGGATGGAAGAGAGGTGTTTATGTGGCAAATCTGCTCCCTCACTGTCACCGCGGTGAACGAGACATGGGGAGGAAGGAGGCGAGGAGGAAAGTAAAAAGGTGGAGGAGAAGATGGTGTTCTCTCGTTAAAGACCACACTGATGGGTTATTGTGAACCAATTATGTCCCATTCCCACTAAAGGAAGTCTCATGGCTTATTCACACAGTCACTCATCATCACACACATGCATAAGCAAAAGAAGTGCTCCTTCTCCTGGCAGCTCGAGCAGTAAGGAGCTTTGACTTTTATCTGCATGCAATTATTTGCCCCTTTTTTATTGTTTTTCAACTCCATCAAGTTTCATTTATTGACCCTTTTTATATCAACTTTTCAAATCATACACCACTGTAACACACAAACCTTGCCTTTGATACAAGATACTAAATATGTCTGACCATTCACACCTTACCTTCTGCACGAGTTAATTCCTGGTTGTTGCTATTTATTTTTATTTTTTTAAGCATAATAAAGTCCTGAAATGTCCCTGAAGCTGAGGCTATTCAGGTGGATTCATGGACTAAATTCTACCTGTTGTGTTCTGACTTTGTTCATTTCATGTACCAAGCTTCTAAATGTGTCTGGCTCGCAAAATAATGACACAAAAAAGTAAAATTTGTTATGTGTCCGATGATTTGAGATGGAGAGAAGGAGACACACAGAGAGTGTATTGGTTGAGCAACATAGACAGTGTATGAGAGTGCCGGATTACATTCAGAACAAATAGGCACATCCCCAGCATTTAGAAAAAATGTTTGGCAGTTAGGTGTACGGCTGCTTTTTTATCTGATTTATTGAGTTCTCTGGTCCATAAAATGTTGATTACTGTTTCCCAAAGCCAAAGATGACATCCTCAAATGTCTTGTTTAGTTCACAACCCAAGGATGTTCAGTTTACTGTCACAGAGGACAAAAGAAACCAGAAAATATTTACAAATGAGAAGCTGAAATCATAGAATTTGTCAAAACGATTAATCAATTATCAGGCTGTTTTTTTTGCTCTAGTTGGGTGTGAGTGCCACAAAATGAAAAAAGCAAAGACTTCTTTATTAGACCTGCCATTTGTCTACTTCTCAGTCATACAGGAAGTATTGGTTTGTAGCAGAGATGTTTACAGTATCTCCCCTGCAGTGGCCTCAAAAGCCCATAATGCAATGCAGTGAAAAACCCACCACTAATGCTGTCTACTCTTTTTTTTTTTTTATAAAAGATGAAAAACTCAGGCACACAAAGGCAACTTTTTTTTTTTTTTTTTTACCACTTATCGCAGTACAAATGTATGTGGCAAAATCATTCACAGCAGAAGCAGCAATAATAATTGAATAAGATATTTTTATTGGTCTTGGCACCTTTCAAAGTGCTTTACATAAATATGCAAAACATTCCAAATAAATAAGTGAAAGTAGTGCAGTTTGTTAAGTTGCCCCAACTAAAGTAACCTTTTCTTTAAAGATCCCTTCCAGATGTATTTTAAAACGTACAAATAATAGAATAAAAGTACATCTACGTCCTGCATCTGCGTCTCTACAGAATCTATAAAGAAGACACTGGACCCCGAGTTCACAGTTTTCCACAGTGAAGGTGAAACATCCAAGTTAAGGAACAATAAGCAAAATACTTTTTATTTATCTGCCACATCTTCCTTCTCATGGAGCCTCCTGTATTTTCAATTTGCATGCACAGTGATGATATTTACAGTAATTTTCTTATCTGTCGTGTACAGACGAAGCGGCAACCTCGGTGTCTGTAAAGTTAAGCCTATGAGGAAATGCCAAAAACCGCAGTTCCTCAAATGGCCTCTTGAAGGCTGGCTACAAAACGAGTCTATCTCCGTAAGTCCTTGTGTTATAATGTCCGAACTTCACAGTAGAAATAAACATTTTTACAGCCTGGTACAAACGGTATTGGTCTCTATAGCTAGGTTTCGTTTAACTTAAGTCTTAAAGTTATGCATAATTATCAGCTTTGGTTGACAGGTGGGTGCTGTTACAGGTAGCTTGTTTGAGCACCCAGGGCTCAGTTCCACTGATGATCTACGTCTTTGCCCACTTTTAAATTAGCCAGGAAGCGGAAGAGGCAAACATGGTGCCGGCCAGAGCCACCACACTCTAAATGTTGAAACAGCACCACGCACACGCTGTCCATTCTTTTTACTGTCAGTGGTATAGACCTGTTTGTTACCAGGGCAGCAGAGTGATCATCAGAGGCGGAGTTTAGAGAAAGAGGGGCGTGTCTCATTGATTGACTCGCTACACTAATTAGCCGTCATATGTCTAGAAAATATCCTCCTCAACCTCATTGTGCCTGTGATTAATCGCAGCGGTCTCATTTTTCCCCCCATCATTTTTAATTCATTTCATAACCACTAACCAAAAGCAGGTGACAAATGTTTTCCTGCAATCTCACTGTATTTCTTTCTCCAACCCCATGAGGCCTGTAACTAGGTAATTTACTCTCTGTGATGACAAGAATGTTTTTAAGTATTTACCAAAGCTCCAGTCATTCATCGCTTTTGGATATGACTTCCATCTTAGTTTATTGTTAATTAACTCACAGAAATGGTCCTTTATGTTATGATGATGCACAGCTCCTACATAATTGATGGTTTCCAATGAAGCATTTTATTTAACCTAGATCTCTACTTGACTATGCATGTATGCTAGACTGTGAGCTTGATACATGTTGCACTCTCTGCACATGTTCCTGACCTTAAGATTTCCTCACAACACACACTTTGAGTCACGCGTGTGGCTGTCAGCGTTCTTCCGGGTTCAGCTGCAGAGTGTCATGCATGCTGTCATTGTGACATGACATGTGAGGTTTACTGTCTTTATCTTATCAGGGCTGTTTGTTGGCTCTGTAGTGTTACCGTCACAATGTCATCCATTCCTTTGTGTCGACTGTCTCCCTGCACTCTGCACAAATGTTCAGCACGTGGCCGGGTTCAAATGAAGTATAAGGAGCTGTTGTTGACAACATGCACTTTTTATGTTTGTCAGGGTTGGGCTAAAATGTAAGATTAGAGTTCAGCAAAGCTGTTTAATGACCTCTGTCATCCCCCATTTACTGTCCAGCTTGAAGTACTGGTGAATGTTCATGAAAGTAACACAGACGTTGCATGACTACACAAACCTGACTGTCACACACTAACTTGTACACGCAAACAGTGTCAACATTGTCACTGTGAGCAACTCAGTTAAACGTCAGCAGACTGTTATTGCAGGTTAATGAAGTTTTGACGCAAACAAATAAGCACTGACGGATGTCAAATTAAAGGAAAAAACTGACTTAACAAATATAGAAATCATTCATCAATACAGGGTACAAGGGGTAACTGAATGGTTTTAACACTGAAGCTGTTCTGGACACTTCTTGTGACCCAGTGCAAGAAAATAACGGACAAAATGGAGCCCAAAAATGCCACGATGTGAACCAGACTTTCTTCCTGCAAGTTCTTTATTTCTATTTCAGTGCACCTCAGAATGAATTATGGTACTGACACCACGGCCACTAACCAAAGCAGAAAGTTTTATATCCTCTTTTTATAAAAGTTTGTTTAGCTCTTGGTTAGGTCAGTTCTCACCAGTGGGTAAACTGGTAATGGATACATTGAGGGGTAGAATATTGTTAAGTACTGTTGCTCCTGTATATGCAGTTCCTAATATGTAATTTAAATGAACGCTTGCTTGGTAGCTAAAACTTTTTCAGCAGATATCTTTGTCACAACAAGACTGAACTAACAAGGCAGTTTAGTGTTTATATGTGGAGCAAAGAATGTTGTTTTTTTGCAGGCAAATAGGCTAAAAATATGAACACACCTCGATTATGTTTTATTGAAGTTGGTAATTGTTCTAGCGCCAACAAGAGTTTTGCATGTTGGCGCTAGAAAAGTCAGCAAAGTCGGCAGGATTCATCCTTTGGGCAAAATGAATGTCTGTGATGAATTTCATGCTAATCCATCCAATAGTTATCAGGATATTTTAGTCTGTTTTCAGTCTGGATAGACATTGGTATCCAAAATAACTTCAGATCTTGTTCACAAGCCTCTGTTGGACTCCTCTACTGTGAAATGTAATAAATAAGCACAGACATGCACAATTGTAACTGGGCTCTGTATACGGTGTCTATATTACCTGTTTATTTGCCCAATTTCTAGACCAACTTGAAGTGATAAATTAGTTTTAATGGCTCGTGAAGATGTGGATAATCCCAGTCAGGTCTCTAGTTTTACCTTTTCAATTGTCCTCGACTCATCAGGAGAAATAAGAATATAAGGAGAAATGTTGAGTACTAGCGCTGCGTGTGTGCCACGATCCGCTCTTTTGTTTTGATCTTCAAATGTGGTCTTACAGTATTTGATACTCCGTGAATTCTTAGAGAAGAAAATTGGCAATTTTATTACATTGAGTGTCAGCTGGTACTCAAAACAGATGTTGCACCGTAAAGTCATTTTAAAGTGGCCTTGAGTTATTATTACAAAACCTGATGCAATACTTTTTTTACTTTCATTACGTTTTTATAGTTTGCTTTCTCTGTGAGTTTAGGTAGCTTCTTGTGTGACTGCACATTCATTGACGTGGACTTGACACTCTAGCGTGGTGCTGTAAGTTTGGTTTCCTCTACCTTCTTGGAAAGGATGACTCATGCTAACGCCTGTTTCCTTTTTTGAATATGTAAATGCATGTTTGATGGCAGCCTACAGCAGACACACCCTGGTTGGCTGGATGAGTTTTAGTTTTAGACCTGCCTGGCCTATTTCTGCCCTGAGCCAGACGCTTTCCCTCTGCTTTTCTTCATCCTCCACCCCCTCTTATCCCTCTCTGAAGTGTGAAGTTTGAAGCGGCAGGCTGTGAGCTATGATAGCAGTAATTGGTCTAAAGATGGAAAGTTCAATCTCACTTTGTCAGTGAACTAAAATGCAATTTGTTTTCAATGGGTGTTTTTTTAAGCTAGTTAAGAACAATATAACATCAAAGCACAATTTAACAGCATAGAAAAAGGGGTTGGGCTGATGAGACAGTGGAGAGACTGGCACTTTTTGTCCGAGTTGAAAATCAGCGCTCCGTCTTGTACGAGTTCATTGTAGATAGAGCGGGGTAGCTGAGAATGGATCCCCTCTTTGGTACCCCCGCGTCTGTGCAGGCTTTGGACTTGGAGTTTTTTTATTAGCCTCTGTGGTCTGATTTGTTTAAGGGAGGCAAGGTGCCAAGATGTGGCTTGGCTCTTATTTTGCTCCAGTGTGAGTGCTGGATTTGTTGGAAGGGGCCGGAGCGAAGCAAAAAAGCAGAGTTACCTAGAATACACACAAATACACTTACACACAATGTACTTTTATGTGTTCCTTCACTGTGCCGTTGTGTATGCTGGCTAGCGTACACAATTTCCCTTATTCACAGTCGTTAGAAAAGGCAGACAAATCCTGCTAAAAAGAGAGACACAATAAACTGGGGGTAAAGAGAGGGAAAAGATTAAAGCTCACAAAGAAACAAGTAGCGCCTGAATTTCATCTATCAGTAGCCTGAAGATGTTTCTTAAAGGCACACATCCGTTTGGCTGGACATGAATGTTTTTTTTAAAGAGTGTGTTTAAGTATACTTAAATAAAACTAGCGTGTACAGGGTTGTTAACTGATAGCTGGTACAGAAACCTGTGAGTGACTTCACAGGTCAATGTCTATATTTTATACTAACAATGGCTCAGACACCAGAAAATCTCTTATTCAACAACTGATTTCTTCTCGCACTTTTTATTAGCAAAGAGCAATGTGTAAGAATTCAGTAATTAAAAAATATAAACAAATAATACTGATACAGATTGTTATTTATAAAGTAGGATTATGTAACGAACCACTGGCCCGACATATACACTGATACAACATATCTGTAGCCAGTCCTGCAGACTTTCACTGGTTCAAATTAAAATCACAGATGGCAAAATATTCCAGCTGTAGCTGATTATTTAGTTCATTTTCTAAGTGACTTGATAATAGCCCAAAATAAGTGTTGTGAGGAAATACAACTCTGCGACCGCAAGTGAACTGTTTTTGTAATTATTAATAATTTAGAGTTTCATATTTCTAAATCAGCACCTCCAGTATGTCTATCAAATAACCTGATGAAAAATAAGTTCAGATCTATTTAATCAACATTTCATATCTCCTGCTGCTCATCTCATTTTCAGATTGCAGCTAGAGGTTGTGAACCTTAATTAGGCTGCCACCAAAAAAAAATTAAAAAATAAAAACAGTTCGTCTCCTCAGTCAACAAAAGGTTATTATCAATCTTAGAGTTTTAGTTATTTATAACTTTAGTTAATTGCAAATGTTGCAAGCTGAACCTAATCAGATTTGACAAGGGATTCAAGGGGATTTAGATTCAATAAGGGAAGTCAACTAACACGAGGCAGTCAGAGCTTAACAGTGGGTTTGCAACCAAAGAGAAGTGCCGAATTTGGTTTGCTTTAGTAGAGCTAGAAAAGCCTTTGATTAACTCTTTCCAGTAAAGTTGCTCAACTGGTCAACAGCAATTAGATATAAAAGGCTGAACATGTTTTTTTCTCTTATCAGTGTTTGTCTGTTGTTGTTGTTTTTTTTTGTTAAATTATGTGCTTTGGTCATTGCTATGACTAACAAGTTCAACAGGTCCTCTCAGTTTGTAACAACTGAAATCTGACCCAGGACTCTAGCCAGGTCCAGATTAGGCTGTGTTGAGTCTGACATAAAAAAAACACAGTCCTCTCATTGATTTAAATGGGCTCAATCCATTGATGCAGCGGGGTTGCCAGCGCAGAGACTCGTTTGGCCGTCAAACCTGGCTCAACGTTTTGCTGCAACGCAATGTCATTCGGCAAGGTGCAGCGCACATTCCTAGTAGGATTAGTTTGTAACATGAACGATTGCCACATTCAAGTATTTACCACTTGATCGCATGACAGTGAGTTACTCTTTTTGTCTTCTACTAGACTTTCGGTTTGTTGTATTTCTTCAACTCGCTCTTTAAAAAGAGTCCATGTAGGATCCTGATACCTGAATGAATCCCAGTAGACTTGCACTATCAACGCTGAACACAGGTCCCTTCTAGATCTTATTTTAAAGCTTCATTAATGCACGTTGGGTTTGGGTTGGTTGGATTTTAGAACAGTGAAGGCCTCTAAGCTCCTTTATCTGCAGTAGACAGACTGTTGTATATCTGTTGGTTTGAAGTTCACAGCCACAGATCCTTTGCGTGCGAAGCGGCACGTTGACTGATTAGTCTTAAAATAAGTGACTCTCCGTTGTCTTCCTGGTTCAGCTGAGGGTGACAGATGAGGATGTGTGTAGTTTTACCATCTTTATCTTATCAGGCTTGTTTCTTGTTCAACTTTTACACTCATCATCAGCACACAAGCTGAGAAAATGTCCTCCCCTTCATTCGGTTTCTGCTCAGCACGTGGCTGCATTCAGATTAAGCGACTTTACAGCACAATAAAATAGCTCACAGAAGGCGCGGTAATCATACAGCGCTTCTGTGCAGCTTCAGCTCAAAGGATCGGTCGGTGTAGATCAAGGTCCGTGGATAAACAAGCCCAGAAGGAAACTGGAGCACAGGTTTCTCTTTAATTGTTATTTTTTTAGTTCACAAGCTCGATTGTGATACGACGAAAGAATCAGTAAATGAGATTATCAGACCTGTTCTTTCACACATGGTTTAGTTTAAAACTTGTAGATTTGTGAGTCCCTTTCAGTCCATCATTGTGTAATGCAGTTTTTCCTGTTTGACATGTATCATCTTGACACTTTTCCTGCACCACAATGCATGGTCTTGCCTTGTGTTTGGCAGATCCACAGACATACCAATTAGCAGCTTTAACAGAGGTCTGACACGCAGCATTTTTAACCGAGTTTCAATGCAATATAAGGCCCATTAAACACTGATCAGACGCAAGTTCTGCAGTATCATTTAACATGGAGAAGAGAACAAAATCTCAAGAGTCACAACAAACTGGCCAATGAGTCTAATCCTCTCTTTACTTGTATGGCTTTAAAATTCAGACTTGTCACCGAGTTAAGATCTCTTTTTTATATCGTCGCCTTTGTACTGTTTATGATATACCGAGCAGTACGAGTTCATGAAGTTAATGGTTTCTGTATGAGCATCCACAGTAAAGTGAATCCTGGCTGCATCTTTATAGCATCCTTTAACTGTGGCGCTTTTAACAAGAGAAAGATGCCGTGTAAGATATTTATTGTGTTGCTCAAGTGCAGCCATGAAGCACGAGCACACAAACATTCGTACAGTAAAAGGTCGAAGGCTTGTTCAGCTGTCTGTTGAGGAGTAATTGAAGAGCACAACGAGACGAGAGAGACGACTGAAAAAAGGCCTCTGCGACTGTGACCTGAACATTTCTCTATAGACTCAACCTCTACATCTTAAGCTCATTCACACAATGCTTTTACATTCAAGGCTTTATCATGCCGTTAACTAGCATGTTGTTCAGTCTAGTTTTCTTAGCTGTGTTAAAGTGAGCACAAAGAGCAGTAATGGCCGTGCTTAGCCGCAACTTTTTGCACAAAAAAAAAAAAATGGAGTCTGTTACTCTTTGTCACGGCTGTGCTATAAATTCTTCCCACTTAAGCAGTCATCGTTCTCTGGCTCTATTTTTCCTCTCCTTTCAATTAATAGGAAACACATCGGTTGAAGGAGGGTCTTTGTTGGTGTGTGAGAGTCCATACATCACCTAAACTAGAGCACCCGACCCCCCCCTCTTCTTCCTCCTCCTCCTCCTCCTTCTTCTCCTTCCTCCACACACACCGACAGCCCCCATCTGCTCCCAATCATGGGTGCAGCCAGCGGTCAGGTCGCTGGCGGTGAATGCACTCACACTCGCACACACATGTAAATATATACACAACATAGGCATGCTCCACACACAGAGGTCAGCCATACGAACATGCACGCTTGTGTAGGCGTGTCTTGAAGTCTTGACGTGTGGTTGTAAACGTGCGCTCTGACACGACGCTCTCACACATCCTTGGAATAAAACTGAAAGTAAACCTACATCCAGTCTCTGTATCTCACACATACACATACACACACACACACACACAGTGACAGATGAACATGAGACATCCAGGCGGCGTGCTTCACTGATGACAGGGTGTCATGGAAACGCCCAGCCTTCTCCATGGTTACGCACTCTTTACCCCCACAGGATACTCTCTTATGATTGTTCAGACAGAACACTTGAGCTACTACAACAACTCAGCGTGGCCAAAACACACACACACACACACACACATTGTTTCTTATCAGGATCTAAATGGACACAAATTAGCCTATTATGTGCTTTAGGGATTAGAGCGGAGATTTAGCCTAATAGTCTGTTCTCGTACTCCTGCTGCACAAAGCATGGGAGATATTTGCCAATAAAGGCTTGACGTTTAAATCCAGTTATATAGATCTGGAGTGCACGTTTAGTGGGAAAGACTTTAACCTTTTATAGCTAGAGTAACCGGCTGATTATTATTTTTTTTGGATGACATGCTTTTGTCACTTTCAGGTTTTGACTGTTTGGCTTCCTTTAAGTGTGTGTGTGTGTGTGTGTGTGTGTGTGTGTGTGTGTGTGTGTGTGTGTGTGTGTGTGTGTGTGTGTGTGTGTGTGTGTGTGTGTGTGTGTGTGTGTGTGTGTGTGTGTGTGTGTGTGTGTGTGTGTGTGTGTGTGTGTGTGTGTGTGTGTGTGTGTGTGTTGTATGCCCTGTACGTGTGAACCAGTAATGAAGACAAAAGCACCATGGCGATGCATGGCTCCCTTACAGTTCCTTCTGCTCATTAAGCCGTTAATGCAGCTTCCTGTGCATTTGCTTCAGGCTGCTGATTAATAACACTTGTTGTTCATTAATATCGTCGTAATAAACACACATTGTTAAACTTTTGTGGGGGGGGGTTCTTTCTTCAGACTTCATTGACCAGCCCACATAGGACCACGCCCCCAGAGAGGGGGGATTAGATCGTCCATCATCTCTGCGCCGTCACAAGGTGGGCTAACATCCCATATGGTTGGCATGGTAACGGCCTGCTGGGTTTAGGTTGAGCGGTTCGCCAGAGACAGTTTCTTGTTGTTGCCACATTCTTGCAACATCCTCCTGACCTGAACGCAGCAACGCAAGCGAACAGTGTGTGTGTTTTTCTGAAAGCGAATGTTTTATGGAGGTGTTTTTTGTGTGTGTGTGTTTAAGGTTTGTTGGGGGGGGGATAGTTTAGCTGGGGAAAAAATGATGGTGGTGGTGGTAACAAGAGTGAAACAAAGAGAGTTGAAAGAGGGGGATGATTTTCAGACAGATAAGAAAATGAAGAGTGGGAAGATGGCAGGCAGACAGGAGGAGAAATCAAATTATTCTTTGTGCTCTACCTGCCACAGAGACTGAAAGAGAGCATTAATCTTTTACCCCTGTCTGCAGGTGACAACAACACAGACACACACATAAATGTCCCCAGACTTAACCAAACCACTCTGTTTCGTTCACGTGCAGTCTCACACACATGCTGCCGTTGCGCAGATAGCAGGAGTGAGGTCAGTACGACAGGAGGGGGGAGGAAGATGAGGAGAAGGGAGGAGGAGGAGGTTCCAGGCAGAGGAGATACTGGAGGTGAACAGGAAGAAAACTAGACAGGAGGAAGCGGAGGAGGCAGGTGGCTACCAGATTCTTCCACATAGAGTAAAAAACAAAATAGTCCTGTTCTTTTTCTCCACAGATAATTTGACTGACATGACATGAAAACATTTAAACAATGTGTTTCTTTCCATTGAAAAGTCAGACAAGAAGACGATTACTCTTGGTGGATTTTAGGTCAGTTGTGGAGGAATGTGGCATCAGTGGTGAATATATATTTTGTTCCCAGCTGCATTCACTTTAAATTTGTATTTTAAATTTATAGTTTGTATCTTAATATTCACAAGAGCTGAAACCTGTAGGTAGGTAGGCTGCTGAAGATTTAAAGGTCCCTCTAGGTCCGTGTACAACACACAGTATGGGTAGTAAAGTCCTTTGGTGCTAGTTAACATTGAGCAAAATGCAATGAATGAGAACAAACTTAACAGTTATTATATATAAAAATAAAACCTGCCAGTGTTGCCACATGCTGGCTCATGGTGTGAATTATTTGGTCTCTGTAAATAATAAGAGACAGAAAATAAATCTACAACAATTTAGATTTTTCTTAAAGCAAAAACATAATTCATTTCTTTGAGTCTGAGCTTCTAAAATGTGAGTATACACTGATTTTCTTCATCTTTTGTGACAATTTCTTTTAAATATCTTCAGGTTTTAGACTGTTGGTCAGATAAAATAAGTGACTTACATAACTGGAGCTCTGTGTTTTGACATTTGTTGACCAAATAGTTGGAATAATTTAACAACTAAGAAAATATAATATATCTGATTTTATGTAGAGATTTATATGTTATACTGCTGCTTCATATAACGTATTTTCTGCTTTATACGCAGATTATAAAGCACACCTTCAATGAATGGCCTATTTTAAAACTGTTTTCATATATAGGGCGCACCACATTATAAGGCGCATAGAATAGAAGCTACAGTAGTGGCTTGGGTTGCGTTATGCATCCACTAGATGGAGCTGGGCTAAAAGGAATGTCAACAAAACAGTCAGATAAGTCAATCAAACTTTATTAATGGAATACAAACCAGCGTTCTGACAACTCTGTTCACTCCCAAAATGAATAAACGGCTGTTTTATTCTTTTTCCCGAGGTAATGTCAGTGACGCAGTATTTTCAACACACAAATGGTGTTGGACAGGAATTCCTCTTTACAGTTCTTACCGCTGTTACTTCCATAGACATATATGGCAGATCTGCCCGTAAACTAATACAAGGAAAAGGGTTGCGCTCTACTTTGCCACATCCAAAATGGCATCGGCGTCGACGTACGATTCAGTGCTCAATGCGGCGTCTATGTATATATATGTCTATGGTTACTTCAGTGATGCCCCCCGACTACGGTAGCCATGATTAACTAATATTGATCCATATATAATTATATTATATATTATAAGGCACACTGTCGGCTTTTGAGAACATTGAAGGCTTTTAGGTGCACCTTATAGTGTGGAAAATACGGTATGTTGTATATTTGACACTTTTCTGTTATTTTTATGTTTTATGTTGGAATGATTTTGTATTTGATTGAAGAAGCGACTGAAATGTCATCAGAGGGGCCGCCTCCGTAGGCCAATGTGTCAAGACTAAAGTCATTACTGCAGCGACCCAGGTTTTGATTCTAGCGTGGGTCTTTTGCTGCATGTCATCCCCTCTCTCTTTCCCCTAAATTACCTGTCCATGTCTCCAACTGTCACCATCATATTAAATCTCTAATATGTTGTCAGAGAAAAAAGACAATAAAGCTGTCTTATATTTTGAATGTTGAGGACCATTGACAGTTAAAGAAAAAATGGAAATTTTCTGAAATCTATTGAACTGACAGAAGTCATGATATCATGTCAGGTGTCATCAGTTTACACACTGATCATATCAGATGTCATAAAGCAGTGAAGGCTACCCACGTGTTGTGCGAGCGCAATTGTCTGCAGCTCTCGTCATGTCACTGGTGTGAGTTCAAGTGGCCTGAACCGGGCTGTGTGCCTCTGTTTTGTCAACAGAGATTATGAAAGAGAGGCTGGCAGGCAGGTAGGTAGGGGAGGCAACTGGGGGGCTATTTGCATCAACCAGCCTAAGCAGAGCCCGTCGTGCCAACTCTGTCACCTTTCCTCTCGCCTTTTTCTCTTTCACCTTCTCCTTCCTTTTGTCCCCAAACAGCCAGCACTCTGCCCACACCATCCTGCCATCTTGGTCTTGACATCCCACCCAAATAAAGGACGGAAACAGAGATGCTTGACACGCAAACTCACAGGAAGTTTGAGGGTGGCCGGTGCCAAATTACTTCCATTTCAGCGTTGGAGAAATGTTGTATGAGCGTACTCAGCTGAGCGCTGTTTCACAAATTGCTTTTTGATAGATTTACAAAACTTTCCGTGTTAACCTTGGTGCTCTCGTTTATACAACAGACTGTTAGCGTTTCAGTTCGACCCTGAATAAAGCGGTAACATTGACTGGCTCCACTCTGGGGAAGATGCTGAGACAGGAATAACCCTGCCTGTATACAGACGAAGTACAACACAGATTAAAGATAGATCCACTTTGTTTGTTCTTGTTAATTTTCCTGTGCATTTGCCGTCTGGTCCCAGTAACTCTTTCCAACACGTTCTTGTTTGTTGCATTGTTTTTTTTTTCCCTTTCTGCTGTGACTCACTCTTTAGTGGGAAGGTTGTCGTCTCGCCACTTTGTCTGTTGAAACCTAATTTTTTCAGTAGCTGCTGTTCATCCATTTAAAATCTGCTCCCCTCCACTGTTTTTCAAATGCTGCTCATTTTATTATAAACATTTTTACTGTATATCCAATAAACACACATTTCTACAATGTAACTGGGGGAATCCTATCTAAAATATATCAAGAACTGGGACCTTTGTGACTTTATATGAAGATATACTCACAACTTGCTCTCTCCTCCCAAAAACTGAAAAACAAACTCAAATTTAGAAAACAAACATCTGATTGATATCTATGAAATGAAGAGTTGATATCGAAGGTTTAATCTTCAGGCTATTAGAAACAATAAAATCTCTTTGCAAACTTCCTTTTATTTCGCTATAATAGCAAAATTATTCCAAAAGATTGTTCAAACAAAACAGAAATCATAGAAGCTGAAAGGTCACATGAGCCCTGTTTACACAAAACAACATACTCATACACTCACAAGCTCCCTATTTTCAACCATAATGAATAATATCGACTAAAATGAACAGCATATGATTTAACGAAGCTGGAAGGAACATTTATGTAAAAGATGTCTGAAGGACAAAAAACGAAAAAAGAAATGTTACATATTTGTGTATAATAAAAGGTTTTATATATACATTTGAGATTGAGGCAAAGATTGGGGTGATTGTGGGGCCAGCAGGAAGGTCAGGTGGTCAACAAGAAGCATCCGGATTCATGCTCTGGGAGCCGTAAAGATCTGTAGTAAATGTCATGGTCTTTTATTGTTTGCGGCACCTCGTCAAGAACCAAAGCCTTGATTATTTTGACAGCTAATGATTAGATGTCCTGTCCGTGGGACTGTCCTGCAGCATGTGAAATCAGACTGCATGCTCTCTAATTCACGAGGTGAAACGCTTCCTCCGGATCAAGTCCACAGTTCCTGGTGAGCTGTGATCCCACTGGGCTTCAGGCACCAGGGTCACTGGCAGGCCACCGTCTTGTAGCAGACCTAAGGAGCTTAGCTTCACCCGAGGTGATTCCACGGCACTGTTGACCTGAGTGATCCTCCTTTCACACCCGTCTATTGACCCGGAAAATATGTGGGTCAACTGTCAGCATGAGGGCGATGCCCCCTTGAAATCGCTCAGGTCAAGACCAGGGTTAAGAACCAGGTCAAACTTAGTGGAAAAGTTCAGAGTGGCTTACCTGCACAGATGCAATCACCTGTACTGTACACGTCAACAGAAGAACAGAAGACTCTCTGACGACGGCTTGGTCAGCTGGGAGTGAATTCTTCACCCTGTTGTCTGGCTGAGCCACAAGCTGCTGCTGCTGCTGAAGGTGGAGAAAGACAATTAAACGAGAGGCTGTGAGGGCATGGTCATGCATTTCATTCGTTCACATCATGCAACAGCGTTCATAATTGTTCCAAACAGACCCTCTAAATGAGGGCTGAAAGCATGCCATCATATAGATAGTAAGACATGTTCATCATTTAAATATGTGGACAAAAAGTTAAATTTCAAAGGTCCGGTGGGTGAGATTTAGGAGTGTCTATTGGCAGGAATAGAAAATAGCATTCATGTTCATGTTTTCATTGGTGTATAATTAGCTGTGTGTTGTTACCTTAAAATTAGCCCTTGATTTCCACAGTGAGAGCAGGTCTTCTTCCACAGTCTGCCATGTTGAACCACCATGTTTCTACAGTAGCCCAGGGCAGGGCCGCTGACAGGTTTGGCTGGGCCCGGGACAAAAAAAATTCTCAATCCCCCTTCTTTTCCTCCGCTTAGTAATATGCTTAAATTCAGCGGGTTGTCTCGTCTGATCTGAGGTCCTAGTCGAAAGGGGTTCTCTGGGCGGGCCCAGAGAAGAGCGTGGCTCTCCCTCCCCGCCTCGACCAGAGGAGGAGGAGGACGGGGAGGAGAGGCTCACTTTTCACCCGTGGGTCAGGAGCCGGGGAGGCCGGCGGCGCGACCCGCCGTCCACCCGAAGAACCCTCTCCTCTCCCTGCCGGGGCCGGCGCACAGCTGGGGCGCGGTCAGCGCGGAGACGCGGGCGTCCACCGGCAGCCGCGCCCGACTTGTGCATGTTTACTAACAGGCTCGCGCACACTGACCACTTATCGAATGCTGTCGTCTTTTTTTCTAGAAAGACCAAACCATTTTGGAATAGGGGTGATAGGGGGTTATTGGCCGTTTTTTCAAGGGCAATGAAGGCAAACATCTATAAGTCATTGTTTGAATGCAATTAAAGCACTTTTCTACCCTAAAAACCAACACATTTTGAAGTGAACGTATCATAATTGAGCCCGACGTCATGGGGGCCCAGTTATGGGCCCCCCTCTATTCCAGAATTCCCAGGGCCCGGGACAAAAAGCCCTTTAGTCCCCCCCTGTCGGCGGGGCTGGCCCAGGGTCAAACCAAACACTGAAGGCTCTAGATCAGACCTTTTGGGAAAAAATGTATGTGAATTTCACAGGCAGAGTTTTTCCTACATGTTTGGTAGGTAGGGATGTAACGATACATCGTGACACGATTAAAATCGGTACAAATGCGTCTCGCACCGGTTCACAGAAAAAATGAATCGCGATTCTTGGCGAATGCGAGAGTAAGGCTGTGTCCGAAATCACTCACTCATTCCCTACTCCCTACTCCCTACATAGGGAACTAAATGTAGTGGACTATATAGTGAGCTTAACAGAAGAAATGTTCGGACACTTCTCTTGGCGCCGGTAATTACGTCATTGCTGTCGCATAATTAAAACGTACCACATTAATGTTGTCTCACATAATACTTGTCTCATCCATCCGCCAAAAAAAACACTTATTCACACACCGTTATTCTAGAAAACTCCCGTAGCACTATAGAAATGCCATCTACTGTCAGTCTGGCTGTTTGTGTTTTATCAATAATTCAATTATTATTAATCCGAGGAGAGCTAGAATAGTGAGAGAGAGAGAAAGGTGAAGATGCGCTGCTCTTCTAAGACTAGCAAGACGTCGTCAAATTAGCGCCTTTTTAATTAGAGTAGATATCATTTTCTTTAATTATTTCAATAAGCCATCCTCCGTCAAACTACACCCCCTGTTGACTCCCCGTCCATCTGCCATATTTATGTTCCTTTCCGCGCCCAGAGAACTTCTGGCAATGCATGATGGGATATCTTGCTTCGGTTAGGGACCATCGGATGTTCACTACATTTTGCGGTGAATTGTGGGATACATTCAGTGCACTATATAGTGGACACTAAACATTCGGACACCACTACAAAATGGCGTGGTCACTATGTAGTGCACTACATAGTGGTTAGGGAGTGATTTCGGACACAGCCTAAGTTTTTTTTAATTAGAAATAGGTCACGTTGTGGCTGCAGCTTCCACTGCCGCGTCTGCCTTTCTGTGTCTCACACACACACACACACCCCTACACACATGCGCAGTAGTGGTAGTCGGCGTCAGGCCTGACTGTACCGTAAATGATACCATAACACAGACCCTCCAGGAATTCACGATGTTGCGATTTGCAACTTCAACGCAACTTCAGTGAATCCCCGTGAATTCAGGGCGGTGTTGCAATTTTAACCAATCACCGCAACTTCCGCGCAGTCTGCACGAGGGACTAAGCACGGGTCAGGGATGGCCGCACGGTGCGGGAGGATCCCCTCGTGGGACCTCTCCCCGGCGCTGGCGGAGGTGCGCCGCGACCGGCTCTGGGTTTACAGCGCCCGAACCTCGCCGTTTCCCGGGGCCGTGGACTCTCATCAAAGGGTTAACGAGCTATCATCTTAATTGTTTTTATTTTAAGTTAGCTCATACTTCAAGCTGAAAGGTAATGGTCAGACCAGCTGCTTGCTGGCAGTCCAATAAGAACACAAACTGTTTGAGAGTTTCTGTAAAGAGAGATTTTTTTCCTACAAATAAAAAGATAATTTTATTTGGTCAGAATTTGTCTGTAGCTCATTTTGATTTTGAAAAATCGTGAAAAAATCGTATCGTGAACAAAAAATCGTGACTCGAATCGAGTCGTGAGTTGAGTGTATCGTTACATCCCTATTGGTAGGAATCGGGAGGCATGGAAGAGTACTTATTTATTTATTTATTTATTTATTTGGTTGCAACTTCGCTGCGAGCCGCCACCAAATCCTACACACTGGACCTTTTAACTAATATTATTTTAAAAATTACACGTGTCGATTTCTCAGAAATCTTTATACTGTAACTATCTGATTATAAATGGTCAATTTAATAGATATTTATGTCCTCATTTATTCACAAACTTTCCACCTCATCCAGGCTTTTTTAATCTCTAGTGTATCTATTAAATTTGTCTCCTAGTCCACTTCAAAATGTGCTTAAACCTCGTTGCAGAAAAGCTAACACACTGCCTTTTCCCTCTACACTCTCTCACACATTTACTGCATCTCACTGTTTCTCCCTTAAATTGCCATCGTCATGCCCATCCTGCTGCCCTCCATCACCTTCTCCCATTTCCCTCTTTACGGGTCTCATTCCCACTGCCCCCTGCTGCTGTATTGTACCCACTGCAGTCCCGCTGCCTCTCTGCCACCAGGCCCCACTGCCTGTGGCGTGTAATTGACTTTCTCCCTGCACTGGAAAAGCGGGCGGCCCGCGCCAGGCTGGAGGTGACCCATTTCCCTGGGGCATTCAGCAACCTCCTAATCAACCATTCTCTGGGGCCGCCTCATTCAGTCCGCAATTAGAGCAACTCCCCCTTTGAGAACTCCATCAATAGGCTGGCAGGCAGGCGGGCGGGCTCCATTGGCGGAGGAGCAAAAGACAGAGTTTCACTCAAACACTTTGCTTTGGCTCTTCAAGTTCTGAACCCTCCAACTTAGTACCTTCCCCTTCCTCTCTCGTCTCTTTCTTTCTCTGCTTTTTTTTTTGCCTCCTGCGCTCCACGTCTCCCTTGTGGTAGGTTTCATCAGACAGCGGCATGCGGGGGTCTTGTCTAACGATGAGCAGGAGATGGGGATGCAGGTAGACAGGCACATGGGGAGGCAGACAGGGGGTTAGGCAAGAAGAGACGCAGGTAAGCAAGCCAAGACAAAAGTAACGAGACAATGAGACAGACAGACAATCAGATGGGAGATACTCAGGGGGGAGATTAAAAGAGAAATTTAAAAGAAACTCAAAGCGGGAGGGATTGAGCGAGAGGATCGAAAAATCTTCAGAGAATTTTGTGCTTTTAGAAGAAGGTTTATGAGTATTCCCCATTGTTGTCTTGCAAGGGAATTCACTTGTGTTTCACCTGGTCTTGAAAACATGTATGAAAGCAGTCCCCTCTTGTTGATTCAGCCTCAATAAGAAGGTCTGTTCATTGCCTGTTTCAGCCCAGATATACGAGCCAAGAGTGCATGACTGAAGATCAGATCGTAATCCAAAAAAAAAAAAACGCAATCAGACTTTTGTCGTGGACCACTCTGATCCCCACAAGGAGCCTGAGATGATGGTGCATGGTGATTAAATAACATCTCTCTCCCCTGCCGTTGGCCTGATTTGCTATGCAGGAGAGGCAGTGCACTGGTCAGAGGATAACCATGTAATCAATGGAATGAAAAAGCTGCTCTGGCTGTGAAGGTTAAGAGGGGTACTGAAGGCTTTCAGCCCACTCTGTGTGCCACACATGCATTCAAAACACACCAGACAGTCTGAATGTTACATCTCCTCCTCTAATTTCTCCTTTTCTTCTTCCCCTCTCACCTGTTCCCCTTTCCTCCTGTCTTTCTTTGACATGCCTTTATCTCTCTTTCTCTCAGCTTGCTCCCTTCCTACTGCCTCCGCCTCTTTTCGATCCCCCCCTCAGTATTTTTCTTGTCTGCATTTTTTCTGTATATCCCACTACATTTGTGCTCTCTCTCTCTCTGTCTGTCTCTCTCCCCTTCATTTACTTTCCTCCCTTCCTCCATCCTCTCTTCCCTCCCTCCCTCCTACCTTTCCCCAGTGTCAGCTGCTGTCACTGTGGCAAAGAAAGTGACCAATCAGAGCCCACTTCACAGCCCCCCCCCCTATTTCTTCGCTTCCTTCCCTCAATTCCCTTCTCTTCCTCCTCCTATTTCTCCTCCTCCTCGCTTCCTTTTGTCCCATCTGCCTCTCTTCCCCACAACCTTTATCAGCTCACTTCCTGGAGACTAAATATGATGCATTATGGGAGACAGACGGCTGTCTAACAGGGTTAGTTGTGCAGCGTGGCTTATCATCAGAGACACTGCTAATCCTGTGTGTGTGTGTGTGTGTGTGTGTGTGTGTGTGTGTGTGTGTGTGTGTGTGTGTGTGTGTGTGTGTGTGTGTGTGTGTGTGTGTGTGTGTGTGTGTGTGTGCCATATGAGCTGATGAACTCATACATGCACAAGCCCACACACACACAAACAAACACAACCTCACATGCTTACTCTCTTTTTCTGAGGTAGAAGATGAAGAGGAGGCAGACGAGACACGTTTATGTTAGTCACTTTCTGTCAGGAGTATACGATTTACTTAATAATAAGCATATTTTGACCTGCTCTGTACTGTTTTGCACTGTATCCACTTCTTTCTGTGTTGGTTATTTTTGCTGAGTTCAAAAGGACAAGGACATGTCTTCTTCTCTTCACAATTACCTATATAATTAGAGTTAAAAGGCTAATGGGGACTATATAATCCCTTCCCTGCCTCCTACTAAAGCCATATTTACACCTGTGTCTGTGTGTGTGCTTCTTCCTCTCAGGTGCTGATATGTGTACACGATGAGCGGACTGGGGGAGAACTCCATGGAGCCTCTGAGCTCAGAAAACCGGAAACGCAAGCTCTCCACTTGCGACACGCCTGGTCTGGGGTGAGTGTGACTGATCAGCACAAGAGGAGAGAGTGAGAGGGGGGGAAAATGCAGGAAAGTGGGCTACTGGGTCAGTGGTTTCTCTAGCCCGAGCTATTTGGCTCCTTTTGTGTGCTGTGCTGAGTAAATGTGTGGACTGTTTTGTCTGTAGTTTTAGTAGAAAATAAGCTCTTTTTAGACAGAATTTCATTTAAAAACTGGAATCTTAGTGAGTTGAAAATGCTCAGGATGGTAAAGACATGATAGTAAATAAAATGCACAAGCCACAAATATATTTAAAGGTCCAGTGTGTAAGATTTAGGAGGCAGAATATGGCATAAATACAATTCAGTATTCATATTCATAAATATGTAGGAGCCAAAATGTGGATAATATAGTTTAAATAGTTTATTTGTTTAGATTACACACGTTTTCTGGATCACCTTAACCTCTGGTAATTGACACACAGGGTGTGGTTCTATGGTTGCACCTTATTTTTACTGCGGGGGAAGTTTTAAGACAAAAAAAAGGGTGAAACAGACGCCTATGTTTTCTGTTGAAGGTCTTGTTTCCTATCATCATGTATCATCTCATATCATATCGTATACTTTCATCTAGTTTGTCACAGTATGCCACTTTAGTTTGTTCTTATTCTTTCGCAGCCGACTTTTGAGACTTTTGTATCTACAGAGAATGCAGGTCCTTCTCAAAGTCCACCATGTTGAATCATCATATTTCGGCAGTAGTGGACAAACTAAACACTGACCTTTCGTGACTTTCCCGGTTTCGTTAGTTATGCTACACTTCTAGATGCTCTGAAATCCTACACACTGAACCTTTTAAGTAGATGTTCCGATCCCAGTTGGATCTTCGTCAGCTCAAAAATGTGGAATTAAAATGTAAATAATATGCAGATAACATAAAGAAGCCAAAAAACTTCTTATACTAGGTGAAAAAGAGCGCAGCCATGATGTAAAGTAGTAAAGAAAAGTGAGATATTTAGAGTTAGATGAGCAGACTGATGCTACTGAATCACATAAATATGATGCTACAACCAGCGGCTGGTTAGCCTAGCTCTATCTAAAATAAAAATAAAAAAAATCAGTATTTATATTCAATGTTTTGCTTACCGCTGTGAGCGGTGACTCTAAGGTGCAGCTCTCAAAAATACAATCAGGTCTTTCAGCTACAATAAAAATCTCTGTTGATTTTCCGACTAGAATTTTTTTGCAGGAAAACTTTTTTTTTTTGCCAAAGTCAATATGCTTTTTTAAATATCTACTTGTAGCGCCTCTGGATTGTTTTCAAATATCTAAACACTGCTGACAATTTGAGAATAGTGGAGTAGTGTTAGGTTTAGCGTTAATCTTTGCACATTGCCCTCTGCAGGTGTGAAAGGAAGCGACGGGAGCAGGAGAGCAAATACATTGAGGAGCTAGCCGAGCTGATCTCGGCCAACCTCAGCGACATCGACAGCTTCAACGTCAAACCAGACAAATGTGCCATCCTTAAAGAGACAGTACGGCAGATCCGACAGATCAAAGAGCAGGGTGAGTGGACACAGATCCTAAAGCCTACTGCTGCTGGACAGGTGCTCTGCAAAGTCAGATAGACGGTTGGAGAAGTGTGTGGAGGAAACATTAGGAAAGGTGTTGAGGAAGAGAGAGACTGCAGGAGACAGCTGGGAGTTAACAGACACACACACACACACACACACACACACACACACACAAACACACACACACACACACACACACACACCTACACGTACACACGTGCCTCATCAGAGCCCAGGTGCAAGGACGAATCAGTCATTCATCTCCCACAAATTTCACAGCCTCTACTGTTTATGTTTGGAAGGAAACACTGGCAATGCTTTGTGAACCTGTGTGTGTGTATGTGTGCGTGTGTGTGTGTGTGTGTGTGTGTTATGGGCATGCACAGCTGTGTGCTGGCCTCGGTAGAGGCTGTTTAATTGGACGTTTGCAGGTAATCACATGCCCATCCATTCTGCTGAACTGCCAAATTATTAGTTCTGTTACAGCTGCTATTGTCATCGTTCTGTTTCCATTATGCAGCGGTCATCTCTACAGTGAACAATTTAAAAAGCCACAGGCTGAGACTCTTTGAGACACTGATGTACCAGCCAGTGCAGAGTGGACGTATTTTTAACTCTTTTTCACGAGAATTTCACGAGATCAGGAGGGGGAAAAGCCGGAGGTTGGATTTTGCTTCTCGTGTCTCTGCTCGGCGCAGTCAGCGTCTGCCACCTCGACAGGAAGGGGAAGAGGCTACAGCTGGCCCTGACTGGCTGCTGACAGGTTGCCATAGTTACAGGAAGTGAAGACAGAAATGACACAGGCGTTTAGACTCGTATCTCGCTTTCTACCTGTTCCTCTTCTCCTCCTCTCACTTTCAGTTGCTGTTTCTGTCAGTCTTCATCTTTTTTGCTCTTTTCTCCATCAGTCATCCCTGCTCTGCATCTCACTTGGGTTTAATGGGCTCTGATCTTGCATCTTCCTCCTCTTCTGTTTCCCTGCTTCTTTTTCTTTCTCTTGCCCTCTCATCTGTATTGCAGTACAATGAGTTGCAGCGTCTTCAGGTTTGCTTCCCGCATCTTAAGATATTAAGTGAACTGATGGAGTGCAACCTCTCTCTTTCTGTCTCACGCACGCGTCTTGTTCGTCTTTCTCTCTCAGTCCTTCCTACCAAACTTCACAGTGCCTGGTTGTAGGCAGCAATGGCATTTTTTCCCTTTGTGTGGGTATCTGTGCCCCTTGGGAGCTAATCAGATAGAATGATTCCTGTAGCCAAGCAGCCCCCGCCTCTTTCTCAGACCAAGCCCTGCATTAATACAACAACCCAAATGCCAGCTGCTTTCTGTCATCTACATCCACATCCCTCTGGTTCAGCTTCAGTCCTTTCTTTCTCCCTCTCTCTCAGACTCAGCCCCTCCATTAATTCAGGTGCCTCAGCTCCTGCCCCCTGCACCATTACAGCTTCCAGAGCCTCTCTCCCGCTCTCTCTCGCTCTCTCTCTCGCTCTCTCTCTCTCTTTCTCTATCTCTCAGCCCCAGCCTACCAGACAGTCCCTCAGAGTCTGACACTGAATATAAAGCATGAGGACGGCTGCTACCTGCTCCACATGCACCCAGCCCTCTACTCCTCCTCACGGGCTCCTCAGAGAAACCTGCCTCCGTCCGTCTCCCTCCTCACCTGTAGTTTTAAATCTCCCCAAAAAAAGAGAAAGGAAAAAAACAAGTGAAGATTGAGAAACGCTGCCCCCTGCCGGTGCAGTTAGAGTAGGGAATGAGTGGCTGTTTCCTTCAGTTTCAGGTATTGTTGCTCTCACCTTGTGTTTCTCCTTTGCTCTTTTATTTATTTATTTATTTATTTTTTGCTGGGCTTGAAGTGGCTGTTTGGGATGTTTTCTTTTTTTGTAAATGCATTTCATCTCTTTCTGCAGGAAAAGCTTCATCCAATGACGACGACGTCCAGAAGTCAGACGTGTCCTCGACAGGTCAAGGGGTCATTGACAAGGACCACCTGGGGCCACTCCTGCTGCAGGTGAGTCTCAGTGCTCCACCTTCCCCCCGATCAATCGGACAGTATTTATACAACCGGCCAGGTGGTGACTTCCTGTCACTGTGCCCTCAGGCTCTAGATGGCTTCCTGTTTGTGGTGAACCGGGAGGGCAGCATCGTGTTTGTGTCGGATAACGTGACGCAGTATCTGCAGTACAAACAGGAGGAGCTAATAAACACCAGCGTGTACAATATTCTCCATGAGGACGACAGGGAGGAGTTCCACAAGAACCTGCCCAAGACCAACAGTGAGAAACACACACACACACACACACACAGGGAAGCTGCAGAAGTAAATCCTGCTTGACATCTTCCACGAGACTGAGGTATAAAGCAAACTTTCAGAGGTTACAACAACTCTGCACGCACATCGATGTAAACTCACTCAGTTATTTATTCATGCTCCTCCTCCTTAACTTTTTCTCTCGTTATAACGAGGAGCTCCTGGGAAGCCTGTTCATGTGCACGAGAGCTTCTCAGAAACACACACACACCTGACAAAACATACATGTGCACGGGAGCACCCGCCCACTCGGTGCTAAGCAGGCAGAGCGTAGCGCAGCTGTCAGTCACACTTAGTGGTCCAGACAGTGTAAAACAGGCCTGAGCTCTATTCAGATCCCTTGGCAGCCATCTGGAAACTACTTACTGCTGAATAATGCACTTCCACACTTCCCTCCACTTAATTCAGTGTGTGTTTGCATGCGTATGAGTATGTCTTACTGTATGTATTTACATGCATATATGTCAGGATTTTGATTGCATTTTTTTTCAAGTTGCAGTCGATGAGTGTGTGTGTGTAAGCCCATGAGTATGTGCGCAAAGCACTATTTATAAAGCTGATTAATTATGAATATGTGTGCTCGTCTGAACCTGCTACTCGATTAACTCCGCAGTAATGTTTCTAAGCAGCGGCAGCTCCGGCATGTCATTGACACGTTCTCCCACTTATTCCTCGCTTTCCCCTGCACGCTCCTTTTATTCATTCACCACATTTCCTCTCTGAGCGTCCCCTCGTGCCTCTCTCAACTCACTCTTCCTCAGCCTCATTCATACTTAATATGGCTGCCTGCTAAGACGAATATTGTGGTTGTCTGTTTCTCAACCTGCTCCTCACTGCTCTCCCACCCCTCATTGTGTCTCGCTCTGCTGCTCTGCCCCTTCATTATCTTTTCTGGACCCATGAATGAAATGCGCTCTCGCTGCACATTCCTGCGGGATGACCGCTGTCCACGCCAGCTACAGTTAAAACACACACACTCACAGCACTCAAGACACACACAGGATGCACAAAACATGAAGTGAGCTTTTGTTGTTGCCCAGTGTGTCTTTTTTTTGACCCCTCTGTCTTGCCTTGCTGTTGGCTAATTGTGTCTGAGGGGAGATGTCGGCCCCAGCGACTGTGCTGTGTTTTCTCTGTCGAGAAGAGAAACCCAAGGCCTTGTTAAATCACCTCTCACTATCAGTTAGCTCCTCCCCACCACTACCTTCCCACCACCCCAACCTCCGATATGTCTCTCTCTCTCCTGGGTCCTCTCTTGTATCCCCGCTGCACCTGCCAGATAGAAACCTCCAGCCAACTCAAGGCCCCCCGATAAGGCTTCACACAGACCTTGGAGGACAGTTGGATGTCTCTCTAAAGTTTGCCTCCCCTCTTCTCTCCCTTCCTCCCTCTCCCCTGTGAAGGTGACCCCCGTCTAAATGAGTGTGTGTGTGCGTGTGTGCGCTGTGATGAAGAGTCAGTGCCTAAATGAGGATAGATGGCTGAGTGTCCCTGGCCTCTACCCAGACTGAGAGGGAGAGATATTGGAAATCGACACCTTGGCTACATTAATCCCATGGTCCATTTAGCCAGGGATCTGAACAGCCGGAGAGGCTTCTGCTTCTCTATTTAAAATACATGTTGCAGTTTGGTTTGTTTGTTTTGTTTGTTTGTCCTGGGTATGTGGAGCCGCGGCAGGAAAGGGTGTGAGCTGTTGTGATGTTTGATTACAGGAACACCATTCATGGCTACATTTGGGTTTCAGTCCCAGGAGTTACATGCTCATTCCACTTTACTCCAGAGTGTACGTTTATTTTTGTTTTGTTGATTTTGTTTCAGTAAATGGAGTGTCGTGGGGAAGCGAGGCGGCCCGACAGAAGAGTCACACCTTCACTTGCCGGATGCTGGTCAAGTTTGGCCACGCCCACGGCCCCATGGAAGAGGGGCCAGGAGGGCCACGCTACGAGACCATGCAGTGTTTTGCTCTTACCCAGCCCAAGGCCATGATTGAGGAGGGAGAAGGTATGCTGGCACAGTTACACATTAAGGGGTTATTATTTTAGGATTTACTGCATTAAAAAAAAAAATTTTATCTGTGTTGACTGGCAATATTCCCCTCCACTCAAAAATATGTTTTGTTTATTTTTATTTCAACTGGATGTTTGACCTTCACTGATGATATATGTGCAGTCAGTCTCACACTAGAAGGCTGTTTTTATATCCATCTGCTGGGCGGGAGGAAGTGTTTCCGCTCACATTAAGGTCTAGTGTGTTAGATTAAGGAGGCTCTGTTTACAGAATATGGCAGAAATTGAATAAACTATGCATAACTATGTTTTCGTTAGTGTGTAATCACCAAAAATAAGATCCATTGTGTTTTTGTTACCTTAGGATGAGACTTTTATATCTTCTTTTATATCAACAGACACAGCAGGTCCGCTTCCAGGTTGAAGCACCATGTTTCTACAGTAGTTAATTACAAGCAAACTAAACACCGGCACCAGATAGGCCCATTTAACATTTTTGTACATTTCGTGTCCACTGTAGTTTCTACTTCATGTTTGGAAGGAGAGGCTAGGACAAGGTGGTTGTAATCAGCAATTACACCACTAAATGCCACTAAATCTTACACGTTGATCCTCTTAAATCTGAGTTGAACACAAATAAGTATGAGCAGGATTTTGTGACAAAACAAGTAGTTAAGAATTTAAGAATAGTAAGAATTTGTAGCGAGATAATTGAACATTTTATGTACAAATCATACAAAACATAAAGTGAGAATTTTATTTAAAATGGGAAACTGTGAAAATCTCATTTTGAAGCATCCACTTTAAGCAGTTTCTTCTTTGTTTCTCACTTAAAAGAGACTTGAATACATAATTAGAGGCTCATTTGAATTTTCTACCCCAGAACTTTTTTTTCTTTGCTACATGCATCTCAAGTATACATTATGTTCCCTTCTGAGGCATGAAATCATAAAATTGGTTGACTATTATAGAAAAAAATGCCCACACACTGACAAAAATACTAAAAGAGGCTGTTAAGATGCAAAAAGAATCAAGCAAATGTGAACATTTTGATTATATCATCTTGTTTCTTGAAAATCCTGATTTTTAGGAGCTAAAAACCAAAACTAATGAGCTGTAATTATATACAATGATCGTGAAACATTATTGACAGCCTTCTCCTTTCACCTGCAGACCTTCAGTCATGTATGATCTGTGTGGCCCGTCGGGTTACAGCCATGGAGAGGACGGAGAGTTTCAATACACGGCATGAGCTCTCAGGTGAGGAGCTGCATACCACAGACGCTCACTAAACAAACACAGAAGCTCAAACAGGCCATGACGTTAATACTTTATCCATGAACAGGTTTGATTCTCTTCCTCTTGCGTCTCCTTTTTTCTTTCCCTCCACTCTTCAGGTAAACTGATCCAGATCGACCAGAACTCTCTGCGAGCGTCGATGCGTCCAGGCTGGGAGGATTTGTTGAGGCGTTGCATTCAGATGTTCCTTCAGCACAGTGACGGGCAACCCTGGTCGCACAAACGCCACTACCATGAGGGTGGGTCATACACGAATAGACAACACGCTTCAAATCAACCACTCAAGCACTTCAGACTCTGTGAATTCATCTTGTTAAGTGCTTTTAAGTGCACAACAAACGAGCTGGAGGCAAAATCATCAGCAAGTCACTGGATTTAATTAAGTGTTTACTCAGTTGTGTATTTAAACGTCTCTCATTTAATGCTATAGTGGTTCGTAGTAGTTATAGTGGTACAGTAGCTTGAATTTACTGAGATATACAGGTTAAAGCAACATTGTGTAGAAATGACCACTGTCGTAAATATGGACAGTTGTATTTTCCTACTTAGAAAAACTAGTGAATCAACAACTTTGCGAACAGCCAAACATCAGTCGAGTGCAACAACACAAGACATAGCGGCCAGATAATATTACTGACTAGTCCAACAGCAAAAAGCCCTGCTCGGTGTCTGTCTTTCAGCCTTTTATTTCGTGAACTTTCGCCAACGACCAAAAACCAGTCCCAGCCACTCTCTCCTTTTTTCTTCTTAGCTTCTTCCGTCAACATCCCCTTCGGTCTTTTGGCCTCTATCATTATGTCCATAAAGGATGCTCAGCCCAGTTACATCGCCCGCTTGCCCAGCTCCGGCTTTACCTACCAGTGGTCCAAAACACCTTTGATACAGACACTAATACTCCCCAGGTGCTCTGAACTCTGAAGTCCTGGCAGCCCGGCTAACAAGCTGAACTAACAGCAGCTATAGTTCATCACATAGAGTTGAAGGGGAGCAGCCGAAAGACATCAAAGGGGAAAACCAGAAAGCATTTTCTCTATAAGATATGATCCGGTTTCACCAAAATCAGTGAAATACTTGGCAGTGTGTGACTTAGTGCCGTAAAGCACTACATACTTCTCGTAGGTGATCGTACCTGGAGCACAAAGAGCTGGTTTTCACATGAAGGCAGTGATTGATGACCCTTGTTATCAGATAAGTGTTTCAGGGTGTTAATTTCTCGTTTTATCTGTCTGCACAGCCTTTCTGCAGGGTCACGCTGAGACACCTTTGTACCGCTTCTCCCTGTCCGATGGCACTCCAGTCACAGCCCAGACCAAGAGCAAACTCTACCGTCATCCCATGAGCAACGAGCCGCAAGGCTTCATCTCCACTCACCTGCTACAGAGGTCAGGCACTAAAAGTGTACACATTATACTGTACTGACTAAAAAGCACTTGGAGCATAACTATGCGAGGCAGTCAAAGCATTCAATAGCTGAAGTAGCGGCTGAAGTAGCTTTTATACGAACAGTGAAATTCCACACAAGAACTGGTATTTTAGTTTCATTTATCACCGAGCCTCTACAGTCTGAGTGGGAATACAACACTTTCACTGTTTTCACATTGTTTCGCCTCTCCTTCCACACAGGGAACCAAACGGTTACCGCTCAGCTCAGGGTGGGAGCATGATGCCAAACACTATGAGGCAACAGGGCATGGGGGGCCCCAACCCAAATGCCCAAATGAACATGAACACCGGTGGTGGGATGGGGAGGGGAGGCATGGGCGGCATGAACAGGGGCTTCGGTATGAATGAGCAGGGCCACATGGGTCACATGGGTCCGATGGGAGGAGGCTCAATGTACGGAGGGAACGGTGGTGGAGGAGGAGGAGGTAGTGGAGGTGGAGGCATGGGCAACCGCATGATGCAGATGAATCAGATGGGGCAGATGAATCAGGTCGGACACATGAATCAGATGAATCAGATGGGTCCCATGAATCACCCGGGTCAAGGCATGCAGCAGCACCCTCAGCAGCCCCCGTTTCAGAGCAGTGGAGGCTTCGGGCTGAGTGGCATGAATAGCCCCTCAGTAAGCCCCAGGATGGGCGGCCCCCAGCAAGGACTGTTGATGTCACAGAGGAACCGAGGGAGCCCGAAGATGGGCGCGAACCAGTTTTCACCTGGAGGTAAGTCAGTGTCTAGTAATTTAGATTTTAAACTGTTTGTTTGATTGGATTAATCTGAGTTATGTCTTCCTTTCCAGGCATACACTCTCCCATGAGTGGCATTGTCAGTGGCGGAGGAAGTGGAGGCAGCACCACCACCTTCTCCAGCAGCTCTCTAAATGCTCTACAAGCGATCAGTGAAGGTGTCGGGAGCTCCCTTCCCTCAACCCTAACATCCTCCTCGCCAGCCCTTAAACCAGACAGTTCCCCCAGCGTCCACTCCTCCTCCTCTTCCTCTCAGCCCAGTCAGCCGGCTAAACCAGGCCAAGATGGCTCCAAAAGCCCAGCAGGAGGCTTAGGGCCTGGGCCCACCGACCATCACCACCCCATGCACCATCACCACCATCATCAGCATCCTCAGGCTGAGAGTTCTGTAGACCGACCGGACAGCCAGGCAGCTACAGCGACTAAAGAGCCTGGAGAGGGGAGCAATGAGGCGGGAGTGGCGAGCTCTGAACCCTCTCGGAGGGTGCCAGACAGTAAGGGGCATAAGAAGCTGCTGCAGTTGTTGACTTCCCCAACTGAGGAGCTGGGAATAGCTGGCAGTGGGCCAACAGGGCCCCCTGTACAACCCCCACCAACCAGTAGTAGCACCTCTGTAGGCTCAGACAGTAAGGACCTCACAGGAGGCATAACTAGCCCCTCATCTACTGGGGTGTCCTCCTCTTCCGCAGCCAATGCTAATCCAGGCCAGGTGACTGGGCCAGGGGGCGCTTCAACATCACTATCATCAGCCCACTACACAGGCTCACTGCAAGAAAAACACAAGATCCTCCACAAGCTTCTTCAAAATGGTAACACCCCAGATGAAGTCGCTAAGATCACGGCTGAAGCTACAGGAAAGGTTTCACAGGGGGGCCAAGAGGCCGGTGAGGCTGATACAGGAGGGTCGGGGGCCGGGCCTGGCCCTGGGATGATCACAGAGCCCAAGCAGGAGCAACATAGCCCCAAGAAGGAGAAGACCCACGCTCTCCTGCACTACCTCCTCAACAAGGATGATTCCAAAGAGCCAGCCGATGTCAAGCCTAAACTCGAAGAGTTAGAGGGCAAGGGAGGCCTTGGGGCCGCTGGCGGCCCTGCACGTGGAGGTCCTGGATCTGGGCCGGGCCCTACACCCGAACATCCTGAGAGCAAGATCAAGTCAGAGCCGCCTGATGACGTAAGACTTTACTTGCTGTTTATTGCTGTTTGGTCTTTACTCTGATCTGGATGAGTGTGAATCTTTGTATACATTTACATAACAACTTTATCTGTTTCAATGTTCAGTTGCATAATCTAGAGTCTATCCTCGGAGATTTGAGAGGCTCAAGCTCTGACTTTTACCCAGATCAGCCTGGAGGTGGAGGGGCTAACGAAACAGGAAACAAACCCCAGGTTTGCCTTGATGACAGTCTGCAGGGTGAGTGGTTCAACAACCAAAGCCTATAAGAAGTGACAGTCAAATGCAGGGTGTGACTGTGACATCAAATGTGATGATATTAATATAAAATGACGTTCGACATCATGATGTCTTTCTGAGTTTTTGTTTAAATTTATATCTTCATTTCACTATTTTATCACCCTCTCTCCCTAGCTGTAATAAATATGCATTTATATATCGTCACTCTCTGAATACTTGTTTTTTAATCTTATAAAATATCCCACATCATCAGGGACAAAATATTCTCCCTATTAGAGTGTAAAAGACAGTCAAGTATGTTTATACTTCTTCGGTACAGGGAGTCCAGGAATAGGTCCGGGGCCTCGGGGGCCCTTCCAGAGGGCCATGTCCATGGATGGCAAGCCTCCAGGTGGGCCTGGAGGAGCTGGTAGACGCCCCATGCTCATCAAACAGGAGAATATGATGGGCAGTCCAGACGGCTACCCGGGAAACATGGGTACATTTTCAAATGGCACAACATTATTTTCAGCACATTGTCTCTCTCTCTGTCTGCCTGTCACTATTATTAGAGTATGTGTTTCCAAATATAGGTCCTTGACTTTGTTTATCGTATCTTATTATCTTATAACCGTTAAAGACACAGATTAAAGATGGTAAATGTTGAGAAACAGGACTGGGACACAGTTTTGTGACACTGCCGTACATATCTGGTGTTTTTGTGTTACCAGGACCAATGAGTAGGGGCATGGTTCCCCAGAGGTCTCCTATGGGAGGGTCAGTGGACTGGGGCATGCCCCGTTCCAGTGCCAGCCCTGTAGGGTCAGCAGGGCACCCCTCCATGATGCGCCCCGGCATGGAGTACAACAATAGCAAGGGCATGATGTCTGGACCTATGGTCAGCCGCTCTAACAGTGTACCAGGCACCAGGTCTATGCTGCAGCAACAGCTTATGGAAATGGGTACGTGTGTCACACTGCTGCCAGGTGTCGATGGTGTTTAAAAACATTTCACACCCACTCCCCCTTTAACTGGGTTGATGATCCCAGTTAAAGGGGGAGTGGGTGTGAAAATTCTGAAAACCGTACAAGCACTAACACTCCCGGCGGTCTGAGATCACAATTTGGAGAGCCCGGCTAACAAACTGAGCTAACAGCAGCTAACTTTATTGTCCATCAGGAAACAGTAAATCACAGAGAGTTGATGCAGAGCAGCCAGAGGGCATTTTCTCCATAAAATATGATCCAGATGATGATTACTCAGTGTAAATTAATTATCTTTGTGCTTTAGGAGGCTCTGCAGACATGGGCATGGGTATGAGCCCCTTCAGCCAGCAGGGCCAGCCCAACCAGTCCCCGTCTTGGCCAGAACCTATAATGGGCATGGAGGGTAACAGGTCAGTGCTGCATTCCATATTATCTGTAATAATTCCTGATTGACTGCAGTGAGCTCAGGTAGCAGTTTATGCTGAAGGCGAGTGTCCGTCTGCGCCTTTGTGCTTTGTAGGCGCCAGTTTGGCAACACCTTAGACGATCTCCTGGTGCCTCCCACCACGAGTGAGGGTCAGAGCGATGAGCGGGCTCTTCTGGACCAGCTGGACTCTCTGCTGAACAACACAGATGGCATCGCTCTGGAGGAGATAGACCGAGCCCTGGGCATCCCAGACCTCGTCAGCCAGGTAGGTCATCAGTGAAGGTATAAAGAGATGGATTAACAGCACACTCTGTCCTCTTCTAGAGCCTCTCTAGAAGTAAAGTTAAAAGAGAAATGATCAGTCTGCATATCATTACTCATAAGTGAGCCTTGGGTCCATCTTTGCATTAGATATTTAAGTCATGACTCAAAGTGTTCAGACTGTTCTTTAACTGAAGGGAGATGGATGAGCCCAAGGGGATCTGCCTGTGCTCTTTAGAAAAAGACAATTACAGAGCCAACCAATTGGAAATAAATCAATTAGATGCAGAACTTTGACAAACTTCAATTTTTTTCTGTCTCCTCCAGACCCAGGGAGCTGAGCAGCAGATGGAGCCTTTTCCAGGGCAGGAGCCATCCATGGTGCTGGACCAAAAGCCTCACTATGGACAGGGCTATCCTGGACCCCCTGCCATGCCTATGCAGTCTGGCTATGGAGGTAACCCCATGCAGGGACAGGCCCAGCAGGGAGGGTTTGGGCCTTTACTTTCTCAGATGGGCCAAGGTGGCAGTTTCCCCGGTATGGGTGGAATGGGCGGGATGGGACACCCGCGTGCCAACATGATGAGACCCAGGATGGTGACTGCCAACAAGCCAATGAGGCTCCAGCTGCAACAGAGGCTGCAGGGACAGCAGGTATGAATACAGTAAGGTCAACATTATCTGGTGGTTTCTTACTTGTTCACTTCTTTTCTCTTCTTAGTTTCCTCCGTCAAAGCCCCATTTGGTCATTTTTACTTCTGTCATTATGTCCAGAGAGGCTCCTGAGCCCAGCAACATTGCCCACTAGCCCAGTTTCAGGTCGCTCCCTCTTCTTCCCTGTGGTCCAAAACACCTGTGATACAAACACAAACACACTTCCCTGGTGCTCTCGGTTAGCCCGACTAACAAACCGAACTAACATTAGCTAACAGCAGCTGTAATTTGCAACAGGTTGCTTTACTGTCAATCTTGAAATACTGTAAATCACAGAGAGCTGAGGTGAAGCAGTCCTAGGACATCAGAGAAAAGAGTGAAATGGTGCTAGTGCACTATCTGTGTTAGTGTATATGCATAATTTCTGCATCAATATGAAATTGTGACCAGGTCAGTGTAACCTTTGCTCCTCCATCTTTATGTTAAATGTGTTTTTTCCTTCCTCAGTTTATGAATCAGACGCGGCAGGGGATGGGGATGAAGATGGAGAACCCGGGAAGCAACCCTGGCATGAGGCCTGGCATGCAGCCTGGAATGGGAGGACAGGTAAATGACAAAAAGTCTTTGGTTATATTTTACAGAAGAATGCTGATTTTGTAGGTTGGGACTTAATGTTACAGATTCTGTTTTAATAACATAATCAGAGTCAAGTTTGCCAAGTTTCACACATCCATACACACACACTGTGTGATTTATCCTCCACCAGGACACACTTTATGGATGAGTTTGGGCCAAAATCCACAACTTTTACCATAAGGCAGATGTAATGCTGAAACCCACAAGTTATTCATGTATTGTCAACAATTATAAAAGTATTATTACTAAATAAAAAGGATCAACACAATCCAAAGGGAAAAGTTGTTCACATTAATGTTCTTCTAATCATCCTACAAAGTGTTTGTATAAAGGAGGACTTATCAGAATGTAGTACTGAGTCTTTCTGTCGTAGTTTTCTCTTTGTAGCCAGTTTAAACCAGACAGTGATGGATGCACAGAGACTGGTTACTATGTATAACTGGCTCAACACATCCTGTGGCAGGTACATCATCTGCCAGGTTTTTTTTTTTTTTTTTAGACTTAGTCTTATTTTTCAGTCGTACTTCAGATCCCAGGAGAGTATAGATCCTGAAAATCTGAAGGTTTCCATGGCAGTTCTATTAAAAATTTTGTTTATTCTTCATTATATATTATTTTTGGGGGGCATTTTCTTTGTGTTATTATATCTTCTACTCTGCAGACTCATCTTTGTCTTGAATGATGGCTGGCTTTAATCTTATAGAGGGGACCACAATGATGCAGTCTTGATGTAAATATGTTGATAAAATGTATCTTAAATTTATCTTTAATCCAACTTTGAAGTGATGCTGAAGTTATTTGACTGTTGTAGATCAGTGATATTAAAATAACCGTATAATTTATGTGTAAACCTTAACACACATGCGTTTTTAATGGTACACACAGTCTATTTTATAACATATTCCGTAAAAGCTCAAAATATGTTTACACCACATGTCAATCCTCCTCTGATTTTGTTTGTTTTGTGCAGCCGGGCTTTCTCAACGCTCAGATGATGGCTCAGCGCAGCAGGGAGATGGTCACCATGCAGATGAGGAGGCAGCGCATGATGATGCTGATGCAGCAGCAGCAGCAAGCAGCAGCAGCCGCTGCTGCAGCTGCAGGGGGATTCAGTCCGCCTCCAAACGTCACGGCTCCTGGTGGCATGGAGAACCCCATGGGAGGGCCAAACATGGGCCAGCCGGGTCCCCAGCAGTTTGGCTACGGTGGGAGTTATGGTGAGTCTACCGAGCTGGTTGCCCAGCAGAATACTGCTGCTCCCTGGTGGTGAGACCATGCACTGCAGAGCTCTAGTCTCACTTTTTTTCATCTCCCTTGTCTCTGTTTTGTTTAGTCAGATCACATATTGTTCTTGAAGTGGTAATAACCCTGCCAGGCAGCAGGATCATCATCTATCTTTATTTATCTCTGTGTATCTGTTTCCTGACTGAGCTGAACCCGTGATTTATCTCTGTAGGGATGGGCCAGCAGGGAGACCCCTCGTTTGGCCCATCAGGCGGCAGTCCTCCTAACGCCATGATGCCCGGTCGTATGGGACCTCAAAACCCCATGATGCAACAGCATCCACAGGGCGGTCCAATGTACCAGGGCGCGGATATGAAAGGCTGGCCGCAGGGAGGCATGGGACGCAACAGGTATGAGATCAGTGTGCTTCCAGGAGGTGTTTCTTTTGTTTGTTTGTTTTTTTCTTGAATGCCTCGAGTTGAAAACCATCTTCCTTCCTATTGCTCTTCTGCATCAGTTCATACCCTCAACAGCAGTTTGGGCAGCAGGGACCACCGGGGCAGCAGCAGTTTGGGCAGCAGGGGAATCCAGGACAGTACGGAGCAATGATGATGAACGGGGGGATGCCAGCCAGTGGAGGAGGAGGTCACATGGGCCAAATGGGAGGGCAGATGGGTATGAACCCAATGGTGATGGGACGTATGCCTATGGGGCCTGATCAGGTAGGTGCAGAGGGTAGGAGAGTGTGATTGTTTAAAGGACAGGTTCACATTTTTTAAGTTTATCTTAAAACAATACTGACATGCCCGTTTGTACAGTGTTTTCTACAGTCATTCCTCCTGTCCATTGTAGGCAAAATGTTTTTTTATAGCAATTTTGTTGCAAAAAATGGGGACAAAAACAAATGAATCAAATCACCCAAATTTCGGTATTTTAGCTTCACATTTTTGTTATCCCTCTGCTGAGGCTCAACGAGGAAACACTGAGTGGGTTTTTGCATATTGATACAAACAACAAAATGCGACAAAGTGAAATGGAAACATACCTAAACATGACGTACATGAAGCATGAAGCATGTACCTCAAACGCCCACTGAAGGTTCTATTCCACCAGCAGACGAAAACATCAGATGTGTGTTCAGAGACACACAGACTGTAACCTTCCTCAAATTAAACTACGACACAAACAAAAATGCCACTCTTTTAATTGAATCATGTCATTGCACCCTCTTCTTCTTCTGCGGTGGTTTACAGCGCAAGACTGGAGAATTAATGCCACCAGCTGTTTATCTTCATGAACCAACTACTAACATTTGCATAATGGCAGCAGATAGAAACACGCATTAATTCACTTTTTCTGTTTAAAATTTGAGGCTACATTTGGATAGAAACCAAGCTGCTGTCTTTCAAAACACAAAGAGAGAATTGTGTACTGAAAAGTAACTTTGAAATATACTAATGTGATTTGTCTAACTCAATGATGAAGTTGAACTTTAGAATACATTTTTGCAGAACGAGAACTGAGGATTTAATCCACATGTTTTAAACTGAAATAGATTTACTTGCATCCAGTATTATAGACAAGAAAAACAATTACAGCAACCAATAATGATTTCGATGTACACACAAACAGATTTGAGACTTATTTTATGCACACAAAAATGTATTTCTCTCAAACCTGTCTCCTTTGCCAAGATAATCCATCAACCTAATCAGTGACATCACAATAAAAACACAATAAAATTCCACTTTAAGCAGTCTTATCTTTAAAAAAAACAACAAAAAAAACATTTATGGCTTGTAAAGTGTGAGCACCATGTAGGAAGGCTCAGTCCTTACCGCAGTGACCCGGGTTCGACTTCAACTTGCAGCCCTTTGCAGTTTTAGTACATATGCTTTCTACCTGGTTATTCCTCAGAGCAGCTAAAAAACAAATAAATTCAAAAATAAAAAAATATATATACAGTATAATAAAATAAAATAAGATATTTATTAGAGACTGAACAAGGCAAAGTAGGTAGTAGTAGTAGTGGCTTTGTTTATTTTATGTACTGAACTTCTAAATCTGTGTCTGGCTGCAAAACAGTGACACCATGAAGTCTATTTTGCCTTGTGCTCCAATGATTTAGGAGGGAGAGAGTGAGCATCAATAAAACCGAATCATCAACGAAATAAAAAGTTATTTTCTGATTGTTGTACAGCGTTTACATTCAGCACAGATAAACTCACCCTCCCTCCACACACTGATGCACAACCCTGCAACGTTTTGCAACCCCTGACTTGGTCTGAATGCAGCCGAAGACAGACTTGATAAATTGTGAACCTGCCCTGTGAGATTCTATTCTGAGGACTAATGAAGCTTTGGTAAACTTTTCTGTCTCACTTGTTTTTCTCTTCTCTTCTCTCAATCTAGAAATACTGCTGAGCATCGTGACAGAAGGATTTGTCTCACTGTGATCTCCATTCAGAGACAGGACATGGCTGCAGGACTGGAGTGTGTGGAGCACCAGGCGGTGTGTGTTTGTGTGTGTCTAAGTGTGTGTGTGTCTGTGTCCCACCAGACGGGGGAGCGAACTTCCTTTGGACTCGTGGCCAGTAATGTCTGGCTACCTGGAGGAAAACATGTTGCATACATACCTGTAAACACACAGTGTTCATAAAAATCAGAAACACTGTGACACATTTACACTCACAAACACGGGAAGACTCCTCGTAGACTGTAGTTTCCCTCTCTTTATGAGTGATGTGTGTGTGCCTCAGTGAACACACACCACATGCTCGACCAAACAGTGAAGGTGGACCGACACTTGAGCAGATCACAGACTCAGCGGACGTGTTAAGACACCCCCCCTCCCCATCCTTTGTCGAATGTACCACGAAGCTGTGCTCAGATTTAAAATGTGGGGTTTCTCTCTTGTTTCTGAACTTTGTGGGAATTTTTTATCCACTATAGCCGCCTCCTCTCTGCTGCTCCTGAAGGATCTCTGCGTACTTTAAAGTTAAAAACAAAACAACAAAACAAACAGTTCTAGATGACGAGCCATCAGATTGTGACACTCAGATGAATGTCATTAAGCAGTAGCACATTGTTTCGTCCTCCAGCGCGCACCGCTGGGCTAAAGTACGACTGAATTACTTGTTGGCTGTTTGCACTTTAAGGAAAGGCCAACATTAAAAAAGGATTGTGGCAATATAGAGGCCTTTACCGAAGAATTAATTAATAGCAGCAGACATTTACTGTTTATTTGTGTGTGTGTGTGCGTGTGTGTGTGTGTGTATATATGTGTGTGTGTGTGTTCTCAAATTTTCCCCCGACGGGGGGATTTTGATTGGAAAATGGGTAACCGTGATGATCTTTGTTCTAAAAGTGGGAACCAGTAGAAAGGCAGTAAGCACAGATTTTATCCAACTCCCGTCTACAATACACCGATTTGTGACAGCAAGAGAAATGAAACCGTTTTTAACTCATTTTAAAATCACTGTTGAGACAAACAGACTTCTATTAATGTTCAACAAACTCCACTTATATTTATACAGATTCACAAAACAAAGACGCGATCATTTTATCATTCTAGAGGTAATTTTTTTGAATCCAGATATTTTTGGTTACCTCACCGATTTACAGTGTTACTTACTAGAGTGCAGAAATTAAATTTGATCATTGCCAATTAAAAGATTACGTCTATATGAGCTCACTGTTAAGAGAAATGTTAGATTTCAGTGTAGGCGTGCAGATTTCTAGCAATAATCCTTCCTCCTGGTTTTCCTCTGAGGGCAAAGCTGAAGTATCATTTACTCGAAGCGACGGCACTGCAGTATTAGACACGATGTCTTGTTTGGAGGTTGTTTTTTTTCTTTGGTCTGTGAATATGAATTGTAAATACGCTTCAAATGTACTATATATAAATATATATATGCTTTTGTATGTCACATACTGTTTTTGCACAGATTGTAAGGCTTGATATTTAAAAGTGTAATTTTCTTAAACCGTCATAGGTCAGCTTTTATTTTCAATACTTTAACCATTGGTTGGAAAAGGAAGGGCCTCCTTGTTTTTTGTTATATTTTGTAAGAAGTAGTACGTGTAGATTTCCTTTCATACTACCACTTTCTTTCTCTTTATTTTCTGAGGATATAGTCTTAGCTAAAGAGGTGCTAGTGTGTAAATCTTTTTCAAATAAATTATTTTTCTTTTGTCAAAAAAAAAACACAAAATATGCCTATACAAAAAGAGGCCCAGATGTCTTAGAAGTATGTGACGGTGGAGGAAGGGGGGGGGGGTGGATATTTTCTGAACCTCATGCTTCCATGTGTGACTTTTAATTTTCACTCCTGAGATTTTGTCTGTGCTTTTGAATTTAGCAGATTTGATCATTCTGCCTCAGATACAAGACTTTGGAAATCACCCAGTGTATAACTGTCCATTGTTTGTTTGGTTTGTACGCAGATGTTTAATCCTCATGGAAGCAACAGAAGGCGTCATTTGAATCCCTTATTGCCTGTTAATCTCTTGACAGGTTGTTTTTTTCTTTACATTTAACTTTGCCTTTGTATTTCCTGTGAAGCTTTTTATTAAGAAATCTACCTTTTTGAACACACGCTCAATCCAAAGATTTTTGTTTGTCATTCTGCAGTGCATAGAAACAGTTTCTGACGTAGATCGTGCACGTACTCGTGTGCTTTTACTGTTGCACATAACCTGTAATATACATTGAACTTAAATATGTTTAATTGCATATATTATATCCCCCATTCGTATGACATAGTATAGACATGAGTCTGGTTCTGCTGAGGTGGTTTGAGTTTTTTTGTTTTTTTGTTTGTGATTGTTTCTTTTTTTCTGTAGAGCTCATGGCCAGTTGAATTGTGGTGCTGCAAACGGTTATTTCACAAGAGATTGTTGAGATTTTCTCAAATGGAAAAGGAGGTTTCATGATTGATGTCATTATGTCTCAGAATAATAGCTTGGAGTTGTTTCTTTTTTTTTCTAACCCTGGTCTCAATGAAGAAAGTTTAATCCTACAAATATTTTTTTTTAAATCAAAGAAAAAATCTGTGTTTTGCTTTAAAGGAACGAAACTCCTCTCAGTGCGTCATCTGCGCTTAAAAAAAAGAGGAAACACATCTGAGAAACATGCAGTCATTATTACAGGATGTAAAATACTATTGCAATTTTTTTTCTTACCTTGTTTCTTGATGTTAATATCGATGTAAATACAAATTTATATTTAAACATTACAACATCTCTGTTGTCTTTTTTGTATGTTTGGGGCTTTAGTCACCCGGTCCAGAGGGAACAAAGGTAACAAAGGGCTTGGGAACCAGAGGGTGGCCGGTTCAAGTCTAGCACAGACCACAGAGAGATACTTGTTTCACCTATTGGGCACTGCTGAGGTGCCCTTAAGCAAGGCACTGAACTCCTAACTGCTCTGTTCAAATACATGCAGGTTAATTGGTGACTGTAGGGGTGAATGTGAGTGTGAATGGTTGTTTGTCTCTGTGTCCTGTGATGAAGTGGTGACTTTTCCACGGTGTACCCCCCGACTCTTGCCCAAAGTCAGCTGGGATTTTCAAGTCACCAGCAACCCTGATGAGAATAAGCGGTTACAGGAAATGGATGACTGGATGGACTTAACAATCCTGAAGCCACAGTAACAAAAGCCACAAATGATGTCTGGAAGTGTGAGTGTGTGTTGATGGGAGGCATGGACGTGTGTGAAAGACATCTTCTCCTTTCGGCTTTTCCCTTCAGGGGTCGCCACAGTGAATCAGTTCCCTCTATCTAACCCTGTCTTCTGCATCCTCTTCTCTCACACCAACTACCTTCATGTACTCTTTCACTGCATCCATAAACCTCCTCTTTGGTCTTCCTCTAGGCCTTCTGGAAAATCTATACAAATTTACTCAAAAGAGCTTCTTCCTCTCAGACTGGTTGCTGTCAGGGTCATTGAGGTGCATGCTGCATCTGTAGCCTCATATATTTTTTAAATCTTCTGTTAGTTTCACTCCTGAGAGAGCTTTTGTCATTAATCATCCCACTTTCTTCTCAATGATTTTGCACCCTGTGGAAAAGATTTCACACCTCGAGGCTGTTTCAGCTCGGCTGCTGTTCGCTTTAAAAGACTTCTCCTAAAATTGTCTGTCAGTTCAAGATTGGCTACCAGGTGGACAACTGGTCCAAAGGAGAAAAGAACATTCTCTATTTCACCTTTTAGCCGTGCACTAGATGCATTGTCATAAGTGTTTGTACAGTCATTCATGGTCCCCAGACAATGACCCCTGCTCATATTCTGCTTTGGTGATCACCTGACTTCTAATGCTGCCACACATTTTTGGCTTTGAGTAAACTACCAGATGCATTGTGATGAAAGCTGGTCCACACATCATATCCTCTTTAGAGTGAATTCTTACATGGGGAACATCACACCTGCTAAACATCAGCAAACCAACATTTAGCTCAAAGTGCTGCTGTGTCGATCAGAGCCGACTGTTAAAAGTAGTGACAAGTTGCTAAATACTGACAAAATTGGGGAAAAAATACAGGTGGAAGAGTTACAGACTGAACAAAAATGAAGACAAAAAATGTATTTTATGAATAAAAACCTCAAAAATAGTTTCAGTTTTTATAACATAAAAAGCGCCCTGCCAGCCCCAGGATCAACCGTTATCGTAATCTGTGGAAACCGCTCTGATGGAGGATTTACTGTTCCACAAACAGCAGCTGTGGGAGATGAAATACAAAAACATCAAATGCTTCAATAAATCAGAAATTTAACCAGCACAAATCATGCCCAAATTAACTCAAAGGGTCTATTTGTCCTGTGATTTTATTGACTTTCTATTGACTTGTTTCAGTCTTTGGTTTCACCAAAACTGCCACATGCAAGCTGCAACTCCTGATTCAGAAATACCTTTGCCAAAAACGACCGGCTCATTAGAGATCAAACTTTGTATTCATGACCCGTTATTTAAGATTTCACTTTCATTTTTAAAGATCTTCAACAGAAACCACAAACTGTTGCGACAAAATAAATAATTATATAATATATAATAATCTTTATGTTTTGGGTATGTTCACCTGCTCCTCTCTGCTGTAGATTTTCTAAATTACTTAGCTGTTTCTCCTTTTTTGGCAGAAATATTTCAGCTAATATGATACGGAGGTTTCCTGTCTGTCTGTCTCTGTGTGCGCGCACACACAGGAGGAGCTGGGTGAAGCAGGAGGCGGGATGCGCTGATGGAAAAGACGCACCGCTTGTCTATTGGAGCAGACGCGCAGTGGGCGCATGTAAGACGCGCCTACCGAGGCTTAAAGACTTTTTTTTCTGGGACAGGAGACATGAGGTTTGCAGACACCTGTCAGGAAGACTACACATCTAACAAAAGCTGAATGTGAGGCAACAGGAGTCTGACCATGGGCGCGCTGATGTCGTTATTATAGTCGCTGGGTGAAGTTATTCTCCTCCTCCTTGTTTTTCTTCCTGTTTTTTTTGTTTTTTGTTTTTTTTTTGGAGACGCATGAGTTCACCGCTGTTTTTAGGTCAGCTGGTCGGGGTTCCGTTAGAAATAATGCACCCCACCATGGAGAAAGACACGACTTACACCAAAATCTTTGTCGGAGGTTTGCCGTATCACACCAACGACGCTTCACTTCGGAAATATTTCGAGACTTTCGGGGACATCGACGAGGCGGTGGTGATCACAGACAAACAGACGGGCAAGTCCAGAGGATACGGCTTTGTGAGTTAATTTTAAGTTTTCTGCTTAGAATAGATGAGGACACATGTTGGGGGTTTAATTAGGCTTTTATCAGCTAAAACACATAAGTGTGTTGCAGGAAATAATGAGTTTAAAGCCACTTTATCTTCATGGTTAATTGTGTTTTATTTTATTATTGTTAGTATTATCTCTGGTTATCACAGCCTCCTGCAGGGTCTTTTTCTTCTAGGCCCTGGAGGTTGCACACACTGCCACTTTGTTCCAGCAGCAGCCATGCTCAGTGTGTCGGGTGGTGGCAGTCACATGCTTAAAGCATGAGTAGCAGATTATTTCTCCTGAGTGTGTCATCAATTATCTCTGCAGCTCCCAAAGTACAAATGAGCTCTGCAGACTGGCACACAGTTAGAGCAGGGCTTGAGTAGAAGTGAGCGTAGGAACCAGAGGGACACACATGAGTTGATAATAAGCTTCCGCATCTGTACACAGGGGGGTGAAAGAGAGAGAGAGGGGCGGGGGGGGGGAGGATTCTTGGTCACAGAGGTGTGACATGTCAGTTGGTTCTGCAAGATAAGGCTGCAGTAGTTTCATTTTGACTTCCTCCCATGCAGCCCTCCTCCTCCTCCCCCATTACTCTCTGTGTCTTTTGCCAGGATGGTTGTTTGTCTAAGTGACTGTGAATTTAAAAGAGAAAGAGACATGAAGCAATTCAAATCACCATCTCCAGTGAGTCAGTCCAGCTGATGTGACCAGTGTGCGTTAAGTTGTTTTCTCTTGCTTTGGAGGGGGGCAGCCCTGACTTCCTATCAGCCCTGGTAATTACCTGCAGCAGCTTCTTGCTTCTACCTCCGTCTCTGTTTGCACGAGTCTGATGCTGCAAAATGAAAGAAAGCGTGGCAGTTTTACTTTCATTGTTACAGTTATTGGTGATGGAGTTGTAGTTTAGCTTATATATTAAGTGTAGCTGCTCTCTCTCTCTCTCTCTCTCTCTCTCTCTCTCTCTCTCTCTCTCTCTCTCTCTCTCTCTCTCTCTGTATGTGTGTTTCTTAACCTTCATCACTCCTTCCCATTGCTATCTGCCCACACCTCATCTCAGCCCCTCAAGGTAGATTCCAGTATCTCATCCTTGGCAGCTCGCTGTGAAAAAACAAAAATCTGCCTCCTACATAAGCTCCACTGGAAGCCTTAAAAAAAACACACTGATTGCTTCATAAAGTAGAGTCAGCGTCTCCTCACACATTTAGCAAAAAAATGAATCATTCAAGGACAGACAAGGACAGCAGCTACCTCAGGGCCACACAGCTCTTCATGTTAGAATCACTCCATTCACACTGAGTAGAGAAGCTTTCACATGCAGCTTTATGAGTTTAAATTAGTGATAAAAAAAAAGTACTAATAAGTGTTGTGGTGCTGTGACCCTGTCAACAGGTGACCATGGTGGAGAGGGGGGCAGCGGAGCGAGCGTGCAAAGACGCAAACCCCATCATTGACGGCAGGAAGGCCAATGTGAACCTGGCGTACCTGGGAGCAAAGCCTCGCAGCTTGAGTAACACAAGTAAGTGTGTTAGACAATTGTTTAACACACACACACACACACACACACACACACACACACACACACACACACACACACACACACACACTGTTTTCAGAGTAATACCCCTGTTGTAAATTTGGATGGTTGTACTGTATACTTATGATTATACTATTTATGATCAAAAACTAGCGAGTTGACAACTTTGCAAACAGTCAAACATCAAGAAGGTGCAACGGCACAACACATCAAGAAGTCTGGCTTGGTGTCTGTCTTTCAGCCTTTTATTTCACGTAGTGACTAAAAGTCAGTCCCAGATTTACTCTTGTCTAGCAGATTCTTGCTTAGTCACTCTCTTCTTAGCTTCCTCCGTCAACGTCCCTTCTGGTCTTTTCTCCTCTGACATTATGTCCATAGAGGCTGCTGAGCCCGGTTACATTGCCCAGCTCCAGTTCTGGCACAACACTGGCTTTGCTCCCCATCAGCATTCCCCCGTGCCCCAGACCTGAAACCTTCCTCTTTCCCGGTGGTCCAAAACGCTTGTTGTACAAACTCTAACACTCCCCATGTAATCTGAGCTAAAAATCTGGGCAGCCTGCATAATCAACTGAGCTATCATTAGCTAACAGCAGCTATAGTTAGGAGCAGTTTACACTGTAAATTAAACTGTAAATTGATGCGGAGCAGTCAGAGAACATCAGAAGAAAAAACAGAACGTGTTTTCTCAATAAAATATAAACCAGTTTCACCAAAATTAGTAAAAGAGATGGTGCTGTGCAACTTAGTGTTATAAGGCATTACGTAATTGTTGTGGGTGACTGTTCATCATTTCATTTCAACAACTTCACGTTGTTGTTTTTTTCAAAACAAGAAATAGTTTCATATATCTATGTCCAAACTTCCAGAAAGCCAATGGTTTGCAGAGACTTGAAATTACCCAAGAGCTTTACTTCACCACAGTAAACATGACATGTTTTCTGGTCAAAGATCAAATGGCACAAACTAGATAAATAATATATAATATATGATTATAACATATATTTTGTTCTTAATAGGTGGTTACATGTTTACATGGTTTGTTTGTATACTAAGTATTGCAACAAAAATAATTTCCCCCTGGGATTATTAAAGTATTTCTGATTCTGATTTGGATAAAGGAAGCTAAATGGTCATTGTTGAAGCAAGTTTCAAGATTCTGCATGTTGATTTGCATGTTGCACTGACATGAATGCCGCTTGGAAGATAGGAAATAAATCTAAAAGCCAGTAGATATATGTACAGATTTAACGTTAGTGGCATAAAACATCCAAAAGCACTGGTATGATCAGCCAGCAGCTCTCTGCTCATTCACTCCCCCACCATACATTCACTCTTTGTGTGCTTGATTTAATGCACAGCTTTTATGCCTCTGGGCTTTTTTCAGTGGTAACCACCAAACACATGCATTGCGCCCCCCCTCCGACATCTTGTTACACACCAGCCAAACTTTTACAGCAGCTCTTGCTGGCTGCTTCATTTAAAGTTCACTGGCTGAAATACCGTTACAGTGTAGGTGTAATTGACAAATAGGGGCGCCAACAACCACTGACTCTGTGTCCTTATTCCAGGGCCAGCTGATGGGAGATGGCAGCGCTTGGTATTTTGTTATTGTGTGTGAGAGTACAGAGAGAATAGAAGAGGGAGAGAGTAAGAAGGGATGGGACTGTTAAGAGCAAGAAATAACAGCATGCCTGTCTCCTCTTTGTCCTAGTTTGAAGAAAGAAAATGTGCATTTAGATATACGTTATGAACAAAAAGAGGAGCACTGATGAAGTCATGGTCGTGCAGTAAAAGCAGAAATAAAAGAGGAATGAATAGCTGGGGGAGCAAATGAAGTCAGAGAACAGTAGAGAGGAGGAGGAGGAGGAGGAGAAGTTTCTCCTTTCTTACTCAGCCTCAGCTGATTCCTGGTGAACTCTGGAGGCAAGGTCACAGATGTTTGTGCGCAATAGAGTGAATCTTTGTTCGCGTGTCAAGCATGTGTGTACACTGAGGGAATAACAGTCGGTCTCTGATAATACCGTATACATGCTAACATGTGAGATAAATTAACAGAGGCAGACAGAGGGAGAGAATCAGCTCTGTCCTTGTCTGCCCGTCTCTTTCTCTCTTTCATCGTTGTCTGTTCTGCCGGTAGCTAAAACATCTCCTCCTCACTCGCTGCCTCTCTTTCTCTTTGACTGCAGGTCTCTCTGTTGGAGTGCAGCAAGTCCATCCTACGTGGGTTCAGAGGCAGTATGGGTAAGACGGAGAAGAATCAATACCTCTGTCTCTCTCTCTCTCTCTCTCTCTCTCTTTTTCTCTCTCTCACCTGCTGCCTCCTCCTCAGCACAATACATTTCACTCCTCCGCCCTTGACATTTGGATCATGTTCTCCACCTGGGTTGTGGTAGTTAGTGCCATGTGAAAAGAAAAGACCATCACAGTACAAATTATGCTTCATATCTGTGCATTGCATTTTTCTGTTTCTGGTCCATTTAATACGCGAGAAGCTCAATTCTGAATTTCACTCATGCATGACTTTACTGAGACAACGAGCCATTTAGTCAAATTTTGCTGCTTCTTTCCTCCGTGCACACACAAAAACGCACATTTTTTTATGGATTCATTCATCTGTTTCCTGTCAGAGATCAATTTATCGTTTTTTAAATCATGTTTCAGGGAAGAGTACCATACATTTGCTGGTTACGCCTTCTCAAATGTGAGGATTTGATGCTTCATATGGTCATAGTAGAGCACTGTCGCCTCACACAAGGTTCCTGGTTTAAATCCCCATGTCAGCAAGGTCTTTCTGTGTGGAGTTTGCATGCTCTCTCTGTTTACTCATTCAAACCGTCTAGTTGTACCCTCGCCTCTCGCAAAGCGAAGTCACTCTAAACTGTTCTCTGTGGTCGTCCCCAAATGGTGGAATGATCTACCAACGGCTACAAGAACTGCAACATCCCTTTCGACCTTTAAAAAACTTGCCTAACAAAACTAACAACTACTCTGTGCTCCTTTACACCTTTCTCAGCTTATGTCCTCCTCTGTAAGTCGCTTTGGATAAAAGCGTCTGCTAAATGCAATGTAATGTAATGTAATGTACTCAAGCTTCCAATTGACTGTCTAAAAATATGCAGGTTGGTGATTCTAATTTGCTCATAGGTGTGAGCGTGAATGGTTGTTTGTTTCTGTGTGTCAGCCCTGTGATGAACCGGTGACTTGTCCAGGGTGTACCCCGCCTATCACGCAGTGTCAGCTGGGATCGGCTCCAGCAAACCTGATAAGGATAAGCAGTTGTGGAAAATTAATGGATGATAATAACTGAGTGTGTTCTGTGTTTTGGACAAAGCAAACTATCTGTGATCAATGGCGACATTTTATAGACAAAATGATAAGTGTAGAAAATAATCAGCAGATTAATCGAAGATTCCCTCCTCTGTGGCTCTTCCAGGGATTTATTCCACATTTTTTTAAAGGTTTTTTTGTGGGCAAGTTTTTCCTCACTCGAACCGAGGGTCTAAGGACAGAGGGTGTCACTCCCTGTACAGATTGTAAAGCCCTCTGAGGCAAATGTACTTTGTGACTTTGGGCTATACAAATAAAATTGATTTTCATTTGTTCTCCTTGTTGTGACTGCAGACAATGACCTGGTTAACAATCCCACCAAGGCTAAATATCTGTGTCTCCCCACCAGTTAGTCAGAACTAAAGAAGCCAATGAGAGGTGAAACATCTTCAAAGATCTACAACCAGGTTCAGTTGCCCCAGATTTAACTCTCTTCAAAGACTAAATGTGACATGGTGTCTTGAGAAGTCAAAAAAACAGGCATTCATGTCTGGTTATTTAATTAAAAAACTCAACTCTCCCAATGGATTTTTCAGGAAATTGACTGTATCAACATTGTCCTATAAAATCCTTGAAGCTGCTGATTGTCAACAGTGGCTACATGACACATGCTGGTGGTTTCTCAGGAACTTGATCTGCTCTCTCTTGACTGTCTGTAATCCACATGTGACGTTTGAGTGTGAATATAAAAATTCACATTTAGGGTGAAACATTGAGGATGATTCATTGCCGAGACAGTAGTGCGAACGTTCTCTCTATATATATTGTGTAAGTCAAACACTTAATTAGGCTTGACTCACATATTTGACAGTTGTTTAGGGAATCCAGGAGACAATGTTTCAACTAACAGCCGTCTGTTCTATATGTGTGGGCGAGCTGTCGCATCTTCATTTGAAATATCTGTTTTTTGGGGAAAAGATGAAAACTTCTTCTTCTATATTGTAGCAGTATTTAAGAGGAATATGCATGATGTTGTGTTTGGAAAAGAGCTCTTCACTCTTGACTTTCTGCAGGCTGACAAGTTCTGATCCTGCGGCTACAGAAAAGTCCATTAAAAACCTCAACTGTTCTGAGTGCTATTAATATTGCAGTCCTCAATTTCTGAATGAGTGATGAGGGAATTGAGGCTGACCCAGATGTGTCTATGAATGAGTGATGATGGGTTGATTGAAAGCCTCCCACAGTGAAGGCAGACATTCGCAGCAGAGGGAGTTGGTCTTTTAAATCTCTGCTTTCAGGAACACTTGCAGTTTTGACACCTCGCAAACTGAAATGGAGGATTAAAAAACTAACACACCCAGAAGGCAAACACACACACGTGAGGTGTTTATTAGCGTATAAACACCTGAAAATACAAGATGTTTGTGACAGATGTGTTTAAGGTGTGTATCTGTAAAGGATTTGCTCCCTTTTTCTGTTCTGGATCATTTATTAACTATATATCTTTTGGTGTCGGTTGGACAATGCAAGACTTTTAGGAAGTGATGAGCATTTTCTGACATTTTAACAATAAATCAATACGTTGTAAAAGTGATCAGCAGCTTGATCAATACAGAATACAGAATAATCAGTCTTTTTATAAAAGAAGAGGAAGAGCATTAACTTTATTAATCCCTTTGTAGGGAAATTCTTTTTTATTGAATTTTTTAAACACATCGGCCCAAAATACAACCCCCCACACACTAAGGGCCTACAACCATGTCGTGGCACCTTGGGAGCAGCTAGGGGTTCAGTGCCTTACCTTTCCAGTTACCAGTCCATGCTTCATACTGTGGTCCGTGCTTTTAACTTAAACTGGCCACCACTGAGCACAGTAACATGTTTAATTTTGTAGACTGTTGAGATGAGATCAAGCTACATGGCCGTGACCAGAGCACCCACAGCTCTTTAGAAACCTGTGGGTGACGTTTGTCTGTCTTCAACTGTCCTATCAAATACAGGCAAAAAGATGCACATCATAAGTCTGAGATGACGTCTTCAAATTGTTTTGTCCGAGCAACACAAAGATTTCCAATTTAAGATGTTAGAATATAAAAAAAAGAAAAAAAGAATGAAGAGAGTTGACAAGTTGTTGGATCCGGTGTCAAGTCCAACAATTTGTAGAAGTGAAATTATAAACACCTGCAGTACCGCTTTAATAAACAAATAGTTTCATCTGGTCTCTTTTTCCAAGCCACATAGTGTGAAGAACAAACCAAACAACATGTTTACGATGAATCTTGTGACCCTGTGTCAGTTTCACTGTTTAATGGTATACTTAAGGTAAAACCTGTTGTAGAGAAGAAGAAGAAGAAGAAGCGATACCGATTTTTGCAGTAAGTCTAACCTCAGGAGATCTCAGAACCGCACAGCTGCAAGATGCGTTGTGCTTCGAACGAGTGGCAGATTGACTTCTTCTCGACAGGAAACGCTCTCTCTGTTAAATCACTGTTGTCTCTCCACCTACATGTAAACTGAACAGCTTGCTAATCAAGATCTCTTCTTTATCTAAAGGAGACCTTTAGTTCCTGTAAATTACACAAAATACATGTTGAAAAAAGGATAAATAAACCAATTATGAAGTGAAATCTCAGTTTTAGTACATGCAGAGGGCACATCTGTCTAGCTTAGATATCTTTGCTCCAAGGCTAGACATTGTCTTTGACATGATCAGTATGACTGCAGTCAGTTTAAAACATTTCTTAGATTTTTTATTTTCGGAATGACTTCAAGATATAGCTTAGATTATAAACAGGCCTGTGCAGCTGATAAAGAGCAGGAGCCTTTTTAGTCAATCTGAAGATGATACAATTTACGATACTGATCTGATACCAGTGCTCTCTCTCTATATATATAACATAGGTTCTTGATTTTTATTGTGCTTCAAATTGATATTGAAGATGATGGCAACAAAATACAAAACACAGTCAGGAAACAAAAAGGCAAATAAAGAACTAACAAAGAAACCCTGAAACTGATCCAGCAGACTGGATTTTCAAGAACCATCAAGTTTTTTGTCATTTTTGCTTGAAAAGTGACTCAAACATGTTAAATTGCTAACTTTTAGAGAAGCAGTTGTGGATTTTGTTCCCTTTGGACAGAGCCAGACTCCCTTTGTTTCTAGTTGTTTTGCTAAGCTAACCAGCTGTATATTCTGTTCATATTAACCGGACACATAAGAGAGTGGTGTTGATCAATTAGACCACTTACTAAAATGTAAAACTGTTCCTTTAAATGTAAAATAGAAATATGTCTGCAGGTTTTTTGTGTCTCCGTCCTTTCTGTCTTCAGGGTCTGACACTCGCAACAAAGATAAACTCAAACAAAGCACACCTCTGTCTGTCTACAGCTTCAGTGTATTTGCTTCCTCAAGTTTTAAGAGGACAGAGGACGGGCTGGTGCCAAATGTGGCTTGTGGCTTGCAGCTGAGTTATGAGGGAGGAGGTGGATGTTCTCATTTAAAGGCGGGGAGACGAAAAAGAGGGAGACATCTGTCGCCCATGGCTGCCTGCTGTCTTTAGCGCCCAACGTCTATTGGTAGAAGTGAAATTGTTTTGTTTATTTTTTGAGAGAAACAGAAAGGAAAGGAGATGGCTGTGTGTGTGGTGAGGCTGTTAAAGGTGGAGAGGCGGTGGCGGTTGTTGAAATGGGGGGCGAGGGCACTTCCTGTTGAAGCGGTGGTACAGAGAAGTGGAGGAAGGGAGGGACGAGGAGGAGGTTGACACAGATTAACAGCACACCTGTGGCTGGGTGTAGTTGTGGCTGGGTTCAGTGAAGCTTTAGGGTGGTAGACATGACGCTGGAGCTCCATTCTGTGCATGACACACATTTATAGTAACAGTAAAACATCAGTGAATCATAAAACTGCAACATTTTGCAACCTTTAATATGTGTTTATCTCGACATATCTGATTTTTTTGTTACCTCTTCCTCCATCATTAAATTATCACTCTTTCACTCACAGCCTGTAGTTATCACTCTTTCATCTGTTGAGGGGTTTAGGTAGACGGCGAAACCTCAGGTGTATTTTTCGCTTACCCAGGGACCCAATTAGAAGAGGCACTTCTGTCAGAAGAAAAATCTAATTTGAAAAACAGAAAAAAAGGTCATGTTGGAAGCTTTTCATAGCACAGAAAGCTCCCGTTTGGGTCAGCTGTCTGTTAAGAGATGACACACATTTTTGATCTTTTGCATCTTTTCACTTCTTCAGTTCCTGTTGCCCCGATTTTACTGCTTCACTGAAGTTTTTATGAATATTTGTCAACAGCTATAACATGTTTAATTAATGATTGAAAACACAGTAAAATATTGCTGCGGTCCTACCTAATAATTTAGGATTTAAAAGGTTTAAAGCGGGTCAAATCTCATGAAAACATGTTGAGCCTCAAGGTTCATGCTTGACATCAGAAATCAGAAAATAACCCAAGGTGCACTTACTAGATTTGTTTTTTTGTTTTTCAGTCGAAGTTGGTGGCCTTCGCTAATAATGCGTCCACCATTGAAGGACACCGGATTGTTTGCTCAGTTGTCATAAAGAAGTTATTATTAAGTAAATGAATACTTATTATATCTATTCATCATATTTATTAACAAATGGATACTTTATATTTCATACATATTATTTAATGATCATTAACTGGTTATGCAGTTACAGATTTTTCATTTAATTTAATTGCAGGCATGTTGATATTCAGTATAACAGCACGACCTGAAGTGTGATATCGTATATCGTTTATACAACAGTTCTATGAAGTATCCGAGCTTCTTTCTCTCCCTATGTCCTCTTCTGATGACCAGTTATAGTTCAAGTCAAATGTTATTTATGCAAAGATTGTTACAATTTAATATAGATAACTGTGATTACTTGGTCAGAACTAACCGTTGTATAATCACTAAACATTCAAATGTCCTTATAACTGATTAAAGTGCATTTCTGTGTTAGTTTCTTGTTGATGGATCAGAGCTGGATGTTTTTAAATGCTTGTTGGACATGCAACAAGTTATGTTCCTTTATTTGTTGGATTATTTGTACAATCTGAGGCATGCTGTCATGATGATATTCAGTTGGCTAAACATGTCGCCTAACATTTTCTCCACATTATGCAGCCCTGTTTGTTTTAACATATTAATTTAAATGTCTCTCCTGCTCGCTGACAGTGTCCAGTGCTGATGTTGGCCTTTTTATCTCTCACCCTCCCTCAAGCCGTGTGTGTGTGTTTATCGAGAGAGGACGGAAGGTCATGTGTGTGTGTGTGTGTGTTTGTCTCTTTGACTGACTCACCCTCCTCACATCCCTGATCTGAACTATTAAAAGCATGGCTGTCCTAAGGCATGAGGGATATGATGGCTGATCCTTCACCTCTCAGCATCTCTCCCTTCTTCCCTACCCTCCCACTCATGCCCTCAACCCCTCAAAAAGAAAAAATACAAATGCGTTCTTTTTATCAAGTATTTCTTTTATCTCGCTTTCTGATGATTTTTGCGGAAGGACAGTGACGGAGTAAACCCAGAGAGGCAAGTCTGCATCTGTTATTCTGCTCTCATGGGTCTGTTAGTGAGTGTACACCCATGCAGCTGTGCCAATTATCCCTGATATGTCTAAACCCCCCACTCACCACGCACACACGTTTACATTACATCCTCTTGTAAGCTGCTTTACTGACAACATATATTCCTGCATGTTTTCTGCATGTGAGATTTGTAATTTATGTTTGCGTGCATGTCCGTCTACATCCTGTGTGTGTGTGTCCTATATATACTTATATAAATGTGTGTTTGACAGCCAGTGATGGTGCCAAGCACTGGAAGGAGAGAGGTGAGGAGCAGCTCCCCTCTTTTATGATGCCACTGTCATATTGGATCAGTCAGTCCGGTGCATAGGCAGGCAGGCTATGGAAGAATTATCCTATGTTTATTCAAGAGCGCACATTTTCAGTTTGAGAGCATGATTTCTCCTTCTCGTGCTCAGATTTATTGTCCTCGTGCTCACATTTTATGCTGACACTCAAATCTAATGTGCTCGCGCTCAAAACATGTCCTGTGCGCGCTCAGATCTAATGTGCTCGCACTCAAAACATGTCCTGTGCGCTCAGATTTTTTCTGCTCGCGCTCAAAACAGCACGTCCTCTCAGGTTGAAGTGTCTGCACAGACTGAAGGATGTCCTGCCCTGCCCTTAAATTAGCGTGTTTCACCAGCCAATAGGGAGACAGCTGAGAGTCTGGCCCAATCTTGAGTGTGTTCCTTCACGCTTTTGGGCACTTCACAGGGGCGGGTATATGGTCTGTTTGTAAAACTGCCTTTCTTAAAAATACACCAAACTACCATACTAGCCAGCTATTTGAATCGTCACCTATTTAATACGCCAGTTTATTTATGTATAATTGATACTAAATAATCCTAAAAAGAGTTATCGTCATTTAGACACCGTATGATTCCATTTATCGTAGACTGTTTCTAATTTTATATCAGCGGGATATTTTATATACTATAAATACACCTGAAAGCATACCTGTGTTATAGTAGCAGAGTGGTTAAGCTATGCTAGGTTACGCTATGATGATAATGACTTGAGGATAACATTGGTAGCCTATTTTATATTATACCTTTTTAATCACGTAGCCTAGCCTATATACCCACCATCTCTTGTTGAACGTTACAATAAGAGTATTACACGGATTATATTACAGTAACAGTCATCAGTTAATTTTAATTCAAAATCATAATATGACATGCAGCATGATTCAAAATGGAACAGGTGGCAGTGTGCTTTTCTTAATTCTTCCATAGCAGGCAGGCATGCAGCGGCCCCCAGCCATGGGAATGACGCTGCACTCCTGCTCAGGGAGAGACTGGCGGAGTGGGAGTGAGGAGAGATGGGATACATGGGATATTAACTTTAGCTGTGCTTTGACTTTATGTGTCATTAGTCTGAAGGTTTTGTCGTGGTGTTTTGTCATGCTGCTTTCGTGGCCAGATAAAGGTTCTGAAAACCTATTTTCTCCATCATGTTCTTACTCATGCTTCTTACATGAACACACAATTTTCTGGTCAAAAGTCAAAACTGTTTACACAAGAGATTTCTGAACGTCTGTTTTTGTCCTTGTTGTTTGTTTAATATGGGATGGTAGTGTTAATATATTTACACATTTCTGTGCACCATCACATTTTTGTGATGACAGTTGTGGCGTTACAGATGGCTTGTTTTGAGCACCTAGACGTCATCTTTTTAGATCAACTGAGAGGCCACAAATTTTGAGCTTTAAAACAGGTGACATCACATTCACTGTACATTGTTTACTATACTGGTATAAATCCTGCAAGAAAGACTGTAGACAGTACCCAGGGCTGAAAGAAAGTACTTCCTCTCTGCATGTTTTGGGCACAAAATGTTTCATGTGTACAGTTAGTATTCCCCTAAAAAGGTTATAGAGTCAAACGTCAGCCATAGATGCAGTAATGGACAAAGGGTTTCTGTAGTAAAAATGGAAAAAGAACTTTATCTGTCATAAAATCTAAAAAAAAAACATGTTTAGAGGGTTTGTGCATTAATAATGCAGCATTTAACAAAGCAGTTGCTGCTTTATTTTGCTGTACTGCCATTATTGTGGAAAGTATAGTGTAAATCAGGGGTGCCCAAACTGTTCCACAAAGAGCCAATGTGGCTACAGGTTTTTCTTTCCAACCAAACAGTGGCACACCAGACTTGACTCATTTAATCAACTGATCTCGGTCTTCAGAGAGTTGATTGGTCAAACTGTGTGCTCTTGGTTGGAAGGAACAGTTTGGGCATCCCTGGTGTAAATTGTTACTGTGAATGGAATATGTGATCTTTTCATGAAAATCATTTTCAACATTGTGCAATAGGGAAATAAAGTATCACAATCAGTCTTGTTTTTAAAAATTGGAAACAGTTTGACCAATAAAAAGGGTCACAAACATTCCTTCATACTGACTTCATCTGGCATAACTTGTGCTCCTGACACAGATGAAGCTAAAAGAAATAGATGGTGTGCAACCTTTTTTTTCACACCATATAGACATTCTGTCTGAGGGATTCCTGGTTTAAGAGATAGTTTTAACAATTGCCCCATTGTGTGAAAGCTGCAGCAGGTAATTTTCTCACTGCTACAGCAACAATTGAGGTTGTGTTACTGTATACAAAACCTTGACATGTAGCATTTTAACAATGTTTGAGCTGAACACATACTCTTCCCTCCTTAAAGAACGACCTTGATATGTTGAGAAATACGTTTACTCGCTTTCTTGCCGGCAGTTAGATGAGAAGATTGATACTGCTCTTGTGTTTGTTTTGTGTAATGAAGCTACAGCCAGCAGCATCTCAAAGCTCACTAATTAACGTGCTGTCTTGTTTGATCACTTTGTAAAGGTGAATGTTAATAAATGAACTTAAGATGTGCTGGTCAGTAAATCTTGCTTACCTTTGGACAGAGTCAGACTAGCTGTTTCCTCCTTTCTGGTTCGTATGCTAAACTGAGCTAGTGGACTGCTATCTGTAGCCTTATATTCTCTTTTTGTCTAACTTTTGGCAAGAAAGTGAAGCAGTATATTCCCCAAAATTAACTTAATGAACTGTTGTTTAAAAATGTGAGATGAAATGAAAATCCTCAATCTTTAATTTGAAATTCTTGTTGTGTAGAAATTGGTATTTTTTGCAATTTACAGCCCCCAGTTTCAGAGTGTAATACTACTGTAAATAGTTTTATTACTTAGGATCAAAAATTTGTGAGTCGACAACTTTGTTAACACAGCCCAGCTCGACATCGAAGCTCTCGCCAGCGACTTAAAGTCAGACCAAGTTTTACTTTTGTCTGACAGATTCTTGTTTGGTCACTTTTCTCTTCTTAGATTTCTCCATCAACTTTGTCTTCAGTCGTTTGGTCTCTGTCATTATGTCTATAAAGGCTGCTGAGCCTGGATACATTGCTGTCTTGCCCAGCTCCTGTTCTGGCATAACACCGTCAGCACAACAGCTACAGTTGGCAGCAGTTTATTGCACTGTCCATCAGAAAACTCTGTAAATCACAGAGAGTTAATACATGGGTGATCGTAATAATGTTAGTGAGGGGATTTGAGGAGTTAAATAAGATTAAAACTGTCTATTTGGGTATTGGAGTATATTGTGCCTGTGTGTGCTGTGTATACAGCAGAGTGGAAGTGAACAGGCCCGGTCGCTCCATTTGTTGTGTAAGCACACCTGATCCCTGCTCCTTGTGTAAGCAGACCTGATCCCTGCTCCTGTTTAGGGGTAAGCAACAGCAGCAGCAGGCCGCCGCTTGCTGCTCTGATCACCTGTTCAGTCTCTGTGACAAGGTTACTGTCAGGTTAATGGGTTTAACTGTAGGCACTGATGATGGGTGTGTTAAATATTGTCATGTTCTGTTGTTTCTACTCAAGCGCAGCAGCTTAACCCAGTTCTTCTCTGTTGATGTTGCCAGATGTAAGTGAAGCAGTTCAGGTTAAGTGGGCAGCCTCAGGCAAGGGCATGGCTTAATGCAGGAGGACAGTAGAGCCCCTTTTTTTCTCTCATTACTGCCATGGCTCCGAGTATCAACAGTCTCATACGCTGCATCTGTCGTGGCAGGTTTTATGTGTGCAACACAATGAGTACATGAATTAAATTCAAAGAGCGAAAAACAATTCAGTTCAGAAATAAAAGCAATTGTGATTAAAAGCACTTTATTATTTAGGGTTTAATTTAATTTCATTTGGAACAAAGAGTTTCTTTGTGAACATTTCTCAGGCAGTGTGCTAATTAAACTTAAACACGAGGGAAAAGGTCTATTTTAAAGCGACAGTGCTGATAATCGCTCTTAAAAAAGGACAAGAATGCCTTCATAGAATTCAGCTTTTTAATGTTAGGATGTTCACAAAGGAGAGAAAACGCTTGTCTGTTTGTTCGTGCAATCCAGACTCTAACTGTATCTGTCTGTCTCTGGTTACTGTTGTTTTTTATATGACACTTAATAATCAGGTCAGATCTTACAGAGGAGTCTGAACACATGTTAATCAGATTTTGCTGACGTTATCGGATATTCAGTCACAGATACAGATGTGGACGAGCCTGATGAGCCTTCTAATTTTATGAAACAGGGTTGTGTGACACTTCTTTTTGTTCTTGAGGCTTAGGTTTCTTCATAAACTCTGTCACACATAAACTCAAATGTTTATGTGTGACAGATTTTATGAAGAAAGTTGATCCAAATCCAGATTTACATTGTGATATTTTTGTTTAATCATGCTGCTGTCTTCTCTTAGGATATATCTGGAAGAAGGTTCTGGGCTGTACCATCAGAACTAGGGCTGCATGTAATGTTAATTTTCACTATTAATTAATTTGCTGATTATGTTCCTAATTAAGCAATTCATTGTTTGGTTAATAAATAACACAAAATGTTAAAAAGTGCTCATCACAACCTTTCAGTCCAAGCTGGTATGTGTGGACATTTGAAGAGCTAGAACAAGACAGCTGCTGCTGAAAAATAACTTAATTATGCTCAACTAATCACTTAATTGATCATTTAATCTAAGGATTTGACCCTTCTTCCTCTGTTCGTCTAGGCTCACCCAGCAGTATGTCTACCCCCAGGCGTTCCTGCAGCCCAGCCTGGTACTTCAGTCCCAGCTCAGCCCTGCAGCAGCAGCACTCGCCTCCCCTTACCTGGACTACAGCTCTGCCTACAGCCACTACGCCCCTACAGGACTGGAGCAGTACCCTTACACCCCTTCACCATCACCCTCTGCTGGCTACCTCAGCTACAGCTTCTCGCCCGGCACTCCTGCGCCCGCTCTCACCGCATCCCCGACCCCTCCGGCCGCCATCCATCCTCCTCTGGCTGCACTCGCCACTATGTCTGCCGCCCCGCAGGCCTTCCTTCACTACCCTGTGCACCAGCCCGACCGCATGCAGTAAGCGGCTCACAAGTGGAGCGAAAGCCGGCGGCGAACTGATGATTCAAAACAGCGTGACTGTTGACCTGAGACCTGATCATCAGGATGAGACTGGACAACCAGGAAGAGAGTGTGATGTAATCAAAAGGGCTTTTGGACAGCACTCTCATTCCCGTCTATATATATATATATATATATATATATATATATATATATATATATATATATATATATATATATATATATATATATATATATTATTGTTGTAATAGTTAATGATCTATTGCTACGGTCATCAGCATACGATCTGAATGTTTTTCATAAAAAGTGACTGAGACGACTGGAGATTGAATGGAATGAGAAAATACATCTGTTTGACATGATGCTGCGGCTGCAGTTCCTCCAAAGGTGCTGAAATGAATGCTGGATTTTAGCCAAGCCGAGTGCCAGTTCCTCTTTCAGAAACGCAGGTCCAGTTACCTCCTCCTCAAGGTTACCTTCCTGTCTATGGCCTAAGAGAGCGCTCTCTTTCTGTTACCAGGTTCATTTTGTGTATGCCATTTTTATTAGCCTCTCATCTGAAATGAACAAAATGTTTATTGTGTTCCCTTTTGTTCCTTTTATCAACTGCTGTATTACACAGTGATAATCACAGTTTAACAGAATATGCAATTAGGATGACAGAGGATGAGCATGAGCAAGGTAGACAACACTGGTATTTTGTTTTGTTTTTATCACTACTGCTAGAAAATTACTCACAGAAAGACGTTTGTTAACATTTAAAAATCAAAAATCATCACATGAAATTCCTGGATGCTTGTTAGACTATTTTTGACCTGTAACTGGATTTGGAATTTTATAATACTTCAACTACAACGTTGTCAATACATATCAAGTAAATGTGTTTGGATGTAGATGTATGTTGTTACTGAATATGTGCAAGTGTATTCTGTGTCTGTTACTGTGTGTGTGTGTGAGAAAGATAAATAGGGAGATGCAGTATACGCTGGTGTCAGGACCGAGCTTCTTTTCCAGCCCATTGTACTGGTGAGAGTTGTTTCTTTGTTTTGTTTTTCCACAGCTGCAGAACACAGGCAGATGGTACTGGAGTCTCACAGAGCTGTGGCTCCACCTTAGTAGTCATAAACCAAGCCATACATCACATTTAAAACAAATATGCAAAATAAAGTTAATATTTCTAAGATGTGCTATTGTTTTTTTTTCTTTGAGGTGTGGTTGAGTTGCAATAATTGTGGTTCAGATCTGTGGTTAACAGCTGCTGCATGACACTACCAGGAGTCACATGGGAGTCACATAAGTCATCGACTCATAAAAGCTGTCTCCACTGGTTACCTGGCAACTGCTCTTATCCCAAAATTTTGTCTAAAACAGCAAATTTCTCATTTTTGCACCATGTGTTAATTAATGAGCTTTAGAAGCAGATTTAGACAAAGCCAAGATTCCTATTTTCCTCTGTTTCTACTTACTGCTGGCTATAGAACAAGTCAATCTCCATAAATCAAATCAAATCAAATTTTACTTGTATAGCTCATATTCGCAAAACACATTTTGCCTCAGAGGGCTTTACAGTCTGTACAATCTGTCAGTGACACCCTCTGTCCTTAGACCCTCGGTTCCAGTGAGGAAAAACTTGCCCACAAAAACCCTTTAACAGGGAAAAAATGTGGAAGAAACCTCAGGAAGAGCCACAGAGGAGGGATCCCTCTCCCAGGACGGACAGACGTGCAATGGATGTCACATGTACAGGACAGATCAACACAAACATATTCTACAATTACAATGACTGATAAAATGATTACAGTAGCAGTGGAACCTGTGATAGAGATAGAGAGACACAGATGCACAGCAGCAGCAAATCATAAACTAACCATAAACTGTAATGGAGATATGGTAACAATAATGTAATAATATGTGTAGTGGACGTCATGCAGGATCACAGCAGCAGCCACAATCCACGAGAACCTGCTGGACGACAGAGCACAAAAACTCCAGGAAAGAAGTTTAGTTTGTAACATGCGTTAACATGCATTTATGAGACATGTATGTTTACAGATGGTGAGAGAAAGAGAGAGAGTGAGAAGGTTTGAGTAGAGTTTTCATAAGCCCTGATATTAAAATGTTTAACTTCATAACAGAAATAAACATTTCACAGCCTGGTACAAAAACAGTTTTGGTCTCTAATTTCCACTTTGAGCTGAACAATAGCTCTTCGGAAACCTACAGGTGACGTCACGGATATGCTGTCCATTCCTTCTACTGTCCATGGTTTTCGCTTTTTATGCTATTCAGTGGTGTCAATCATGTCGTCTTAATCGTTTTTTTAAATATTGTACGTTATGGTTTGTAGTCCACTCATAGACTATAGGCTACATCTCTAGACTACAAGTCCACTGATATTCTATATCTATATATTATATATTTACTATAAATGTAAATATTATACTGATGTTATTTTAACAACCAACAATGCATTATTCTGTGTATTTTCAATTTTATCTGTTTGTCTTGTCTTTATTTTATTCTTAAAGGCTAAGTAATAAAACAGCTGGCACTGTACTTTTTAGAAATCTTTTCCTAAACAAGAAATTTGTTGGGGACTACTTTCAGCTGTGGATGCATACACATTTGGTGCTCTTGTGATTTCCAGCAGCAGGATAGTGTATGTGGGATTAACTACAGTGCTCATGTTCATCATCATGAATAATGTAACTCTTTGATCGGTTTATTGATAGTTTTTATCCAACAATGGAGCTCTAAGGCACAGATGAATAATATATACATCAGGTTTTGGCTACACACTTGATAACATAATGAATTCATTGTTTTTTTGTAGACGATTACCCTGACTTGTCCTGTAACTGTTCTGTCTGGGTTCTGGAGGTGGGCTGTGATGCACAAAAACAGAAGACAGTGAAAGATACATGAATGTGTCAGTTTTAAACTTATCTCTTATCAAACAGCAGCAATAGCCTATGGGTGAACCCTGTCTGACTTAAACAACCCCTCCATTATCTACATCACCCTACACACCTTGAGCTAATAATATGCTTCTTAAGGAACATGCCTCTGTGAACTGATGATTGATTTTTGACTAAAAATCATTCAGGTTCCCTCTGCTTATACATCTGATGTGTTTTTTCGCCCTCTTCTGGCCAAAATAGTTTATCGCAGTTGAAGAAAGAAGAATGACCCAAACCTTGTATCAAGTTTTTTATGTTTATTATTAATGTTTATTGAATTGCCTTGTACTCCCAGTAAGGATCAAATAATAAAAGGAGACTCAATGTAAAGCTTGCACAGCCGATCTGCAGTGAACAGACCTACTATTAAAGGCTGGGGATACAACATTTCCTTTGAATTGCGCTGGTTCAGAACAAAACAGCAGATGGTTTATGTAAAAATGAATATCATAGCAAATACCACAGTGAGGGGAGGAGAAATGATCATGTCTTAAAAATTGATGACAAAATGAACACAGTTAATGGTACTAAACAGGAGAGTGGTAATGAAAATAAAACAAAATAAAATATAATACATATACACACTCACTTGCAAACACACTCATACGCACGGGCAGGCGCACACACATGCACACGCTCACTCTCACGCACACACACATACTGCAGAAGTATCCACACACACACACAAACACAAACCCACAGATAAAATGTAGTGATTGAAAATAGTGAAACCCTGGTAAAATCTAATGGTATCATACATCCACGTCTTGTGTCTGAAGTGCAGAAAACAAAATGAACCTAGAAAAAAAAACTAAAATCGAGATAAATTCAGATGAATAATGAAAACGCATGCCCATCTTCACTGGTCTAACCCAACTTGAAACGACCACAAATCCAGAGTGTTGCCCTCTCTACCCTACCCAAACCCCAACCCCCACCCCTTAACTCCACCCTCACCTTCCTCATGCCATTCTACTCTTCTCATATCATACCCACATCCCTGCCTCACCCTCATCCTGCCCTTGGTCTCACCCTCATACCTCTCTAAACCTCATTTTCATGGTCTCCATGCTCTTCTGAGTTGTAGATCGTAGTTGTAGAAGCAGACAGGGCTTGGGGGGACAAGTTTGGTTTAGGTTCTGGTCACCATTTATCAAAAACAGAATGTCCAGTTCAGAATACAGAGTGAGGACTGGGGGGTAGAGGAGTCTTGTGTGTTGAGGTTGGAGGTTGTGAACCTGTTTGGTGTGTCGGTTTTTACAGTGGCGCTGGAGGAATCTTATCGTGTGTTAGTCTAGATGTGAGTATTTGGGTTAGTCTTGTGCGATGTCGCGTGAAGGCATGGGGAGGGAAGTGAAGGTGGGGTTGGCGTAGCTCAGGGCCCTTGTCCCTCATCCCTCAGCCCCAGTCGGAGAACGGGGGCAGGGGCAGATTTATAGGGCTTGTGTCTTGAGCTCGATGGGCTCCCCGCGCGTGTCCTGTTGGTTCTCGCTCTCGGGGGGCCGACTTCCCTTCAGTGTGGCCAGGCGCTCGGACAGACCTCTCATGCGTGGGAACAGCATGAAATCGTACAGGAGGGCGCCCATGGCACCTCCAATCATAGGCCCGACCCAGTACACCTACGGGTCAACAAACACTGTTAGTACAGTGTTCATTCATCAATTATCTGTCTGATGTCTTCAGTGTGAGTGAGTGTGTGTCTTACCCAGTGGTTGATGAAGTTCCTGAAGAGCACAGCAGGGGCAAAGGACCTAGCAGGGTTCATTCCAGCACCAGTGTAGTACATCTAAACAACACAAGACATTTGTTAATGTATTGCGTGTTTAAAATATTTCATTATCATATATAACATTTATGTTTCCATGTGTCTTACCCCCATGAGGTGTCCAATAGTAACGGAGAAGCCAATGGAAAGAGCAGCAGATCCCATGCGTCCGTTTCTCCTCTCATCAGTCACGGCAAAGATGCACACCACGAGCTGCATGGTGAGGAAAACCTCCACAGTGGTGGCCATTCCCATGCTGATGCCAGGCTGCAGCTACAGATACACAGATGGACAAAAACAGATTTGCACAAGCCAAAGAATTGTGGTCTCAGAGCAGTGCTGAATATGAGTTACTCAGACAAAGTTACTGGAAATAGTTGTTGGATTTTTTAAACCATGGACCGTGGTTGGACATAACTGAGTTAAAGATGAATTGATATTATTAGTGGAATCCATCTTACCAAATTCAACAAGCTACGCTCTAAAATGTATGCCATGGATTAAATCAACCTACCCAAAAGCTTTTACCTCACCTCCCCCAACATTGCTATACTATTTTTCTAAAACATCCATATTGGGTCCTTACTGTGTTCATCGCCATGTTGCCTCTCATGTTGCCAGGTGTAACCCCATACAGCACAGCAGCCCCAGCTACAGCACCCAGGCACTGGGCCACCATGTAGAAAATGGCACGGAAAAGAGACATCTGTGAGCCAACAAGGTAGGCAAAGGTAACGGCAGGGTTAATGTGGCCGCCGCTGATGTGGCCAATGGACTGGATGAAGGTGGCAGCTGCTAGCCCAAAGCACAGGGCCACATGAAGGACATGATAAGGCCCGGTGGTCCAGCGGAGGCAAGCTCCCATGCCGAAAAATACAAAGAACATGGTCCCGAAGAACTCTGCAAAGACTGCCCGCCAAAAATTCATGGACCGGAACTCCCACATGTTGACCATTCACTTGATGCTCCCCACAAGATGAAGATTCTTTAAAAATAAATCAGGTTGAGCCTGGAAAAGGTAAATGTACCTTTTTGGTCCTCTTCAAATGCCAAAAATAACAAAAAAAAAAAAAAATTGTTTTTCAGAACATCAACAGACGAATCCACTCAACAGATCACAGACCAAGCCGTGAACTGGGTTGGTAAAGTCAACTCAGCTGCGTTCGCTTGCCACCTCTGTCCACCTGTCGCAAAGACATAGGTGTGAGATAGTGTGGAAGGAGATCTCAGGTGGGATGAGCTGGGCTGTCAAGAGGAGGTGGGCATCAATGCTAAAGGGGTATTTCTAATGTAGAAACGGGAATAGACAGGGTGTCCGGTGGACCTTTTAGCCTCTCTGACGGAGGGGAGAGGGCCAGACAGGGGCTTTATAATACCCCTCAGGGGCCCCAGATGACGCCATAATCCCTCTGTAGGGCCAAGGACAGGGGGGCGGCAGTGCTGGACATCCTAAATCAAACAAACTTAACCTCTCTGACACCCCCCCCCAATACAGACCCAAAAGAGAGGCAGATAAAGCAAGAATGAGTGGAATTGCATAAAAAACATTTATTGGTGGAGGTAGAGAGATTTATGATAAAAAGACAACAGGAAGTAGTTATATTCATGAGGGGGTTTCAAACTGGGAGAAACAGCTACGATGAAGAGCAGCTGGAGCCGAGATGAAGAAAGTTTTCTTTGGGGCGCATGTCAACTGTTGACATATCATAACTGTCATAATACAGGAGGCGCAAATGCTGATAGACAAGGACAGAAAACACACACATGCATGCACAAAGTCACGCATATGCACGCACACATATACACGTATACACACATGCAGATAATACAGTTGGGGTCCCGGACGGAAGTGCCCAAAGCTAACAGTGCTGAACTGACCCATACACTGAAATGCCTGACCCTGTGAAACCATTGTCTGTAACAAGCATGTGAGCTAACGTATGGACAGAGACAAGACAAAAATACATATCAGACCAAAGCACAAAAATCACAGCTAACAAAACATTATTTTACATATGCAATGCTAAATGCTAAAGCTACAGCCAAAGTGTGTGAATGTCTGCTTCTGGAGACATTTATACAGTAAAACACTGCAGATGATAACCACTAATCTTTCAGAGGAGAGACAGAACAGTCTCTTTCTAGCAGTGGCAGGTCATTGAGGCCTGTGATTACGAACAAGACCTGAACTGACATTAGCTCATAGCTCAGAGCTCTAACTGCTTCACAGCCTAACGTGATGTAGCACAGAGACCGGAAGGTGAACTAAAATGTGCAAACAACATAGAGGGGAAGAAAACACAAGCAAACAAGCCAACAATAATTCACATAACACAGCTGATTGTGTCTTCTGTTGTGACAAGTGCTTCTAGGAGGTGCTCGGCACAGGTTTGCATTATGTTTGTGGAGCTGGGCAAAGGGAGAGGCTCAGTACGGCAGTAGGGAGGTGTCGGGGGTGGGGAGGGGACAGTGGGGTTACTGCAGCAGCACCATTGCGCTGACCAGTCGAGAGGCATCACTGTTGGAGGGGATGAGATTGAGAGAGAGTGTGTGTAGATGAATGCAGAACGCTGAGCTTTTCGTTTAAACTCCCTTTTATACATGTTAGAAAGAACACGCACAATGCAAAATGCTGGCGGCACTGTGGCAGTTATAGCTATTGTGCACACTGTGTCTGTGTGAATAGTTTATGTATAAGTGTGTGTGTGTGTGCACCGTGCATGTGTGTATTCAAATTATACTGCAATAATGATGATATTCGCTGATAAGCTTTTATTTTAGACTTTAAAACGTATTGTACATAACACATAATAAATATACAGTTTATTATATTCAATATTGATTTAGGGTCAGTTCTACGGGAGCCCTGAGCAGTCATATATCCATACATTTTCTAGCAATAACAAAGCATTTAATTTGTTTTCTTGAGATTTCACGTTAATTATGTTGTTATCTCAGGATAACATTTGTTATTTCGACTTAGTAACTTGAGGTCATACGTCTATACATTTTATTTTCTCTGTTTTCTCGTGATAACAACTTTACTTTGTTTGTTTTCTTGAGATCTTGAGTTATGTATGTAATAACAAATTTACCTGTACCCCTAGGTAACGGGATCATTTTCAAAACAAGACATTATTTTCCTGAGATAATGACCTAATTAATTTGAGATCTACAAGAAAACAAAAGAATAGTCTAGTATATTGAATCATTGCAATTGCAACATTCTCCTGCTCCTTTGATATTGCTACAAAGAAAATAAATACAATTAACATGTTATTATGACAAAACAAGGGAAATAAAATGCATGAATGTATGACAACTTGTGGCTTCCGTACAGTTCATCTAAATTATAAATTACATACTGTATGTCCTTACACACCATTAATGATATTGAGATGGATATCGACAATTAAATCTGCATGGCTAAATCCCACTAGAGGTAATTTCTCACCATTGTTTTTTGTGAACTGACCCTTGCAGATATATTAATATATTTTAAGACAAGACAAACATGGAATTTATACAAAAAACCCCCACAAAAAACACAGAAGTATGAATCAAGGTTTCATGAAAGCAAAAATAATTGTCTCTCCCAAACACACATATAGAGACACACTTACGTACACTCATTATATTCATTTCAAATTACAAAGCTTATTTCCACTGATGGGTTTCTTTCTGTAGAGCCATTACAGTGATATGAAGGTCCATTTGATTGTGAATAGGAGGCATTTGGAGAAGAGACGGACGCTAACAGGCACAGACATGAGAGAGAGCATTATTGAACCCACAGCGCAGGGCAAGGACCCCTTTAGCATTTCAAAGTATTCACAAACATTGAATGATGAATATTGAATGAAAAATAATGGTGTTATTTAGCAGGATTTCAATGAGTCTCCATTATATATCCTAATGGTGTGCAAATGTGAAAGTAACAATACTGAATCTCACAATATTGGCTACACCGTTACATACACTAATGACAGTGAACTAGGACCTCAAAGGTCACATTCAGCCACTTTAAAATGCAGCTTCTACTTTGATTTTTTCTCCACATGTGCAACAAAAAAGGCAACAGAGAAGTTGTGGAACATAATAAACCTCCAGAATTGAGCTTGAAATGTGCCAGGTGAATACAATGATCATACCTGTGCAACATGCAAGTTTATTTACAAGATCAAAATGCAGAGTATGTAACTTTAAAGTAAGGTTGTACAACTGATCTTGCACTATGTACTTTGTGCTTGTTCAATCACCCATGTATGTAATGCTTTATAGCACTAAGTCACAAAATGATTTTGGTGAAACTGGATCATATTTAATGGAGAAAGTGTTTTCTTTTTTCTCTGTGATGTCCTCCAACTGCCGTGCATCAACTCTCTGTGATTTACAGAGTCTCCTGATGGTCTGATGCTAACTCAGTTTGTTATCTAGACTGGGAAAGAGGAGGTTTTAAGGCCGTTGTGCAGGCACATGCTGACGGGGAGTGGAGCCAGTGTCATGCCAGAACTGGAGCTGAGTAAGCGGGCAATGTAACCAAGCTCAGCACCCTCACTGAACAGAAGAAGAAGAGAAAAGGACAGAATGATCAAACAAGAAGAAGCCGGACGTCAGTAAATCTGGGACTGACTTTTAGTCGTTGGAAAGAGCTTCATGAAATAAAAGGCTGAGACAGATGCCAAGCTGGACTTCTTGCTGTTGGACTAGTAAGTAATATTAGCTCACTGCTATGTCTTGCGTTATTGCTATTGTTAGGCTGGTATGATCAGTAATGGTGGCCAGTGTTCGTTAATTTTAGTTAGGACCGGCAAACCTTCAATACATAATGCTGTTAAAGGTCTAATGTGTAGTGGCATCAGGCAGCGTAGTTGCTATTTCAACCCCTCTAGCTTCACGCCTTCCTTCGTAGCATAAAGGGCAATACTACAGTAGCTGTGAAAAACGGGAGGGAGACAGTGTTTAGTTTGTCCGTTCTGGGCTACTGTAAAAACACGCCTGTTTAACATGGTGGACTCCATGTAGTAGATATAAAAGGCTAAGATTCTAGGATAATAAAAACAAAATGATTGTTATGTTCAGGTGATTATACACTAATAAAAACATAGTTATGCATATTATATTACATTTCTATATTACACAGCCACGTCCGTCAGCTGTAGTTAGCCTACTAGTTACTTTGATTCTATGTTAATCTCAACACTAATATGGCTGTTTGGGGGTAGAAATCTTATATTACCCATATATTGACTCATCTCAGTGACAGACTTTTTGACATCTAAAGCAGAGCATCAGACTTTATCTGATGTTAATGCATCAATAATATCACACTGACAGCAGCTATTCCTCGATAATTTTTACATGTAGAATTCAGAATTAAATCTAGGATGAACAAAATGTTTCCTTTACTTGAATAACTGGCAGGTACTTTATCATTTTGTATTAATGCTAATTTATAAATGCACAGCTTCTCCCTTTTCTTTGGCCCTCCCCTCTGTCAAGCCTGATCTACACGACTGATGAATGGCACACCATGCATCTCCATAAAAATCACTGTATTACTGCAGGATGTCGGTGTTTCGATGTGATTTTTTTTCCTGCATTTGTCTTCAGTTGTTTTCTTGTTTGTTGGTGTGCTTGGCTCTCATGGCGTTCTGTGTGACTGTAGATAGAGATGAGCCGGTCATGCTGGTCGTCTCCACGATTTCGATGTCCTTACAGGTCAAACATGCGACCAGCTTCTGGCGAGATGCACTGCGAGCAAAGAAGAACTCATGGGATACTCCACCCAGTACAGCACCAACCACTGGTCCGATCCAGTAAACCTGAAAGCAGGTGTGATGTAATGACATTTAAGAGATGTGTAATGGCGGAGGAATGACAATGAACTTAGATTCACTTGAATATCAGGGAGGAGAGAGAGAGATAGTTCAGGTATTTTCTAGTGGTGTTGAATGAGGTACTATACACTGCTGTGGACAGGGTTTTTGGACAATCCTGTGACTGAATTATTATTATATCTGACATTATTAAATAATAAATACTAATGTATTTATGTGTAATCAGCATTTTTCTGCTGTATTTGGTCGAGGTGGAGCAGGTGGAGAACTACTAGAGGTTCACAAGATAAATTTGAGGGGTCAAGAGATGATTAATAGGGGAGCAGCCAAAAAAATATTTTCTGCTACGCAAATTTGCATACATATTTGGGATTTTCTTTGTATTGCATAAAAATAAATTGCATAATTTATCATCTTTTTGGGCCTTGAAAAGACAAGTTTAGAGCAGAAGTCTCTTTTTAGTATAACTGATAATAACTCATAGATGTGAAACTAGATGATGGAGGTCACTGTTTTGTCAAAATAATGTTAAAATTGTTGAAAAGCACTGGTTTGATCTGTAACAGTGCATCACATTTTAACTGTATTGAGTGTTTTCATGAAAACAGACATGTTGTGAGTCTCACCCAGTGGTTTTCCCAGAAGCCAGTGATGATGGCTGGACCCAGAGAACGTGCAGGATTCATGCTGGCACCAGAGAACCGAGCCTGGAACAAAAACAACACGCAAATGAAGCCAAATGAAGAACTGTTTTCCTAGTTACACTTGAAGTCTCATATCAGAAAAACAAAAACATAAGCACACAATCTACTTTTTTCCATTTCCTGTAAATAATACTCAGGTCATTTTTCTCACTGAATACATTTCCTGAACTCAAACTATTATTTGAGACCATCCCATGAAAAGCCTCTCACACTTATGAATCTGCATGTCTTTGTATGAAACACCAACTTTTTGCGAGACAATAGTGTAAACCTTTTAAATATCAAGAAGCGGCAACCTCTGTGACTGTGAAATGAAGCCTATCTGGATGTGCCAAAAACTGCAGTTTCTGGCTACAGAATGAGTCAATCTTCATAGGCCTGCATGATAAAATGTCCAAATTCACAGCAGATGTTTACAGCTGGATACAAAACACTGTTTTGTTATTTAGTTGTGGAAACATTCAGAACTTTCAAACATAAAGCATAAAGTTACTAAACAGCACACTTCCCAACATGAAGTGCATTTGGACTGAAACTCTCCAATCAAGAATAAACTTTTGACACCAAAACAAAAAAGAAAGCTCCTTTCACCCCGATCAGTACACCAGCAGTGTGTGCTAATCCAATGGCCAGGTTTCCTGGTTCTGTACATTCCCTCCGTCGCTGATCCTCCACAGAGAACACAGTGAAGACCATCTGGAAGGTGCACAAAACCTCGATGCCCACAGCCTGGGCTGCATTCAGCTGTATAGGAACCTGAATGAGGTGAAAGACGAGCAGGAAAAGAAGGGCCAAAAGACAGGAATAATATGAAAAGAGGTAACATATGACAAACTTTAAAAAGGAACCCACTAATAATTTGAGGACTGACCTTGTTGACAAAGTGGTCTGCGCTTGTTTTGAGCGGTAGGGCCAAGTAGAGGGCCCCGGCTCCTAAAGAGGCTCCCAAACACTGTGCAGCGATATAAACAAGGGCCCTGAGAACATCCACCTTCCGAGTGGCCAACTGAGCCAGAGTTACAGCTGGGTTCACCTGATCAAACAGGACAAAAACCTATATTATGAATATTGAAAAACAATCAACCAACATAAAAACCAGTAATAGCCAGTGGTGGAAAGTAACTACTGAGTAAATTTACTCTATCTGAGAAATGCAGGCACTTTTCAAATTAAGATAATAAGTTTATCAAATATCTTAAAATATATCTTAAATATATATAATTAATAACTTAAAATATGTTTTTTTAAAGCTAAAGATGCAATATAAGTCCAAAAACACAAATAATTGTTTTGCATCAAGCTGTTTTCATTCTTGATTTCTTTCCCATCAATCAGGGGCCTGACCCTGGACCAAACCATCTACAGCCTTGAAAATAAAGGTTTGATTTAGAGTGTAATAGTATATAAAGTAGTTTAAACTAACAGTAAAATGCTACTTACACATTGATACATGAGTATTAAGATATATCACTCACAGGAAGGCATTGACCTAGTAGTAGTACTTTTACTTAAGTTGGATTTTAAATGCAGGAATTCTACTTGAAATTGTGGTACTGGAACTGCGTACTTCTTCCACCACTGCTATATACCCACCAGCAAAGAGTTTCCACCAAGAACAAAAAACAAATGTACAACCATGAGATGTTCACCTGTGCTCCACTTATTTCTCCAAAACAGTGTGCCAGTGCAACAATCACCACACCCACTGCCACTGCTGGGTACAGGGGTCCCCCAGGCGCCTCCCCAGCAGGGCCGGGCACAGAGGCACCCAGAACGGTGCTTACTAACACCAGGGTGCCGAGCAGCTCTGCAAGTATGGCACGCCAGAACTGCCGACTGCGTAACTCCTCGGGGGAAAGGGGATAAAAACAGATGATGGCCTGTATTTAGTTCACTGAAAATCTTTTCAAAGAATCTAATAATAAAAATAAACTACTGTGGATTCAGATACACGTTGAACTTATTGATATGGTCGCATAAAGGCTGTAGACTATATTTATCAGTCTTTATCTTAATACTGTCCTCCCGTTGCTATCAAAAGCTGTAAAAAACCAAAAACATTTTTAAAAGGCATAAAAAACACATTGTTTCACTATATCTAACATAAACAAGTCAACTCCATTTTAGTAATCTGTATTTTAATACTGTATTAGATTCTCTGTGATAAAAAATATAACACTTAATAACCATCTGGCCTATAACAAAGAGCCAGAGTTTAAAAGGTCTAAGGACAGAGGGTGTCACTCCCTGTACAGGTTGTAAAGCCCTCCGAGGCAAATGTACTTTGTGACTTTGGGCTATACAAATAAAATTGATTTGATTTGATAAAATATGAATACACAAGCCCTCCTTGGTGCAAATTATGCTGGGTACATTTTAATTTATACAGTCATTCAAATAATATGCTTACCTCATGCCACATCATTTTTAACAAGTATATGTTGTCCTCAGGTCTGTCCGTCCGTCTGTGTGAAGCTGTCAGGGTCTGAGGACTTCAGGGTCTCTGCTACATCCGTCATTAACTTGTAGAGTCTGAGAGCTCCAACCTCTCTCTCTCTCTCTCTCTCTCTCTCTCTCTCTCTCTCTCTCTCTCTCTCTCTCTCTCTCTCTCTCTCTCTCTCTCTCTCTCTCTCTCTCTCTCTCACTCTCTCTCTCTCTCTCTCTCTCTCCTCACCCTCTCCTTAGCCGACACCTCAGGCCCTATCAAGGCTATCAAGGCTTCCTCTGTATATAAAAATTATCCAGTGCAAGCCCTCGAAATACGTCTCTCTAAGGTTGCATGTGTAACACCCGACCCACCCAATTTTCCTCCGACACATTCTACCGACCTTGAGCAATTTAATGCATCTTCAGCAAACTACCAGGAGCCTTTCACTTATCTTCAAACTGAAGTGATTGTGGCCACTTCAGATGGTTGCACAATGTCTGGATGGATAGTTGAAACATTGCAGTGAGGACACAAAATGATATAAACACATAACTTGATCACATTTACAGACAAATAGTGGAAAGGTGGGTCATTTTAGGGATTAAGTTAAATGCCAGTTAGTGGGAGCTTGTTGTCTGTCAGACACAAAACTCAAAGAGCCTAAATCAGTTTATTTACAGAAATATATCTAGTGGATTCATCCTGACGAGTATTCAAACTCCAAACTAGTTTTATCCACCTATAGTCTGGCTTTACACCCCAAAGAATGAAAGGCCTGAGACATAAAGTCTATTTGTCTTCCTTTGAAAAAAACAAAACTAACGATGAATTGATTCCTAGAATCCAAAAACTCTTAAACAAACACAAGTGAGCCAGCCGAACTGAGGGTCTAAGGACAGAGGGTGTCACTCCCTGTACAGATTGTAAAGCCCTCCGAGGCAAATGTACTTTGTGACTTTGGGCTATACAAAAATTTTTGATTTGATTTGATTTGATTTGACAATGATCTTACTGTATCATATGAATTATTTAATTTTTAACAATCATACATACTTACGAGTGTTCCTAATGCTTGGCCATCATACATTAACTATGTACTTATTAGGATTAGGCTGTTTCACAGAGAGTCGATTTTCGTCTTAAGTCTTAAGTAGTGTTGTAGTTTTATATAATAATATATTAAATAATAATAATAGCTGTTGATTCTGGCTCATCTTTTCTCTCTCTTTTTTTTAACCCTAAGACCCACACCACTGCAGCCTAAATACCCATTCATTTGAGCACTAGAGCACAAACTGTGCATGAACACAGCTAAATATATGTGACAACATACAGTATGTGCAATCAGCGGCGGTCCTGGCCACATTTGCGCCCTGGGCGAACCTGGGCGGAAACCCCCCCCCCCCCGGGACGGAGATTTTCTCGTGCGCCCCTGGACGCGCCGTGCGCCCTGATCAGTCCGTCCGGCGCACCCTCTACCTCGTCGTCAACTCCCCGCCCACGGGGGCGCCCGCTCCGCTGACTTAATGAGCGGTATCGAAAATTTGCGAGGTTTTTTTTCATTTTCGGGCGCTCGTGGCGCCCCCCACGAAATGGCGCCCCGGGCGGCTGCCCTGTCCGCCCGTACCTAAAACCGCTACTGTGTGCAATTTACTCATTTTAAGTAAATACCATACCGAGCAAAGCTAACTTTGTTGTAGCGCTGCCATAGACGCAGGTCATCTGATGCATGCTAAACCTGCTAAAGGTTTTAAAAGTAATAACCTTTATTTTCTTATTTACTATTATTACTTTTAGTTCTGTTAACATCACATCATTTAACTTTTTTACTCAATCACTCTTATCTTGCATAATAACTATTATTATTTATTATTTTCTATTCTTATTACGATCTTATTTTACATTACTTGTAACTCAACAAATTGTAGAAGCTTGTGTAAAAAAAAAAAAAATTGTCTGTGACACTGCGACAAGTACAGCTTCACGGTGCTGCTAGCATGACTGTAGACTCTGAGTCCTGTTAAATATTCACTGCTTCAGTATAAATCATTAAGTTTAAGCATGAGTGTCCTAAACAGTGTGATGAAATCACAAACATTATTAACATAACATACTGTATATTGAAAGGTGTTTGTCGCTCGTCTCCTGTTTGTCTCCTGTTGTTGACCTATACTGCGTTGGTGTGTCCTGAGCACCTGGCACCCATTACTGCTGCTCAGTCTGATTTTCATATCAATTATAAGAGAAAGGGGGCCATTAGTGAGCAGAGAGAGGACCAGAGGAACAAGAACAGACCACATCCTCTGCTTTGAAATTATCTATTGAGTCTTGAGCAACAGTGTCAGCATCATTAATATGACTCTACCTTTATGTTCTCCAGAGCTTTTTAATTTTTTGAAAAGTCTAGGTTTGAAGTGAGACAGCAGAAGAAACATACAGCCATCATGTAAAAACTGCTTGGTACGCTATGCTGACACTAAACTCAAAGATCTTGAGTATGATGTTGTCCCTCCCTCCCTTTCCACAAACTACTTGTGAGGTACTGCTCTGATCACCATGGGGACAAACTCTTTCATGATGCTGTTGCCATAGAGCCTATTGTGATGCTTCATCTGTGCATGCTTTTCATTTTCTCTCTTTGATATCAAACACACACACACACACACCGTGTGAAGACAAAACAGACTGAATTCCTCTGTTTGACTAAAAACTGTCTGCGAAGGAACAGCATCTCAATATTGCTGTTTTAAACATGTATTATTAGTACAATATTTATGTTTTAGCAGCAGAACAGAGACAGCTGACATGATGTTCATGGAGATGTTTGGCGTCAGAGCTGATTCTCCTGACCCTCCAGACACCAGGGGCCTTCAATCTGGCAGATCGAGTCCAGAATGAACTGGTTCGTCGGGTGTTGGCTTGCCCCCATTATGCCATGGATTACCCCCTCCTCTCCACAGTAACTGTTAAACTGTTATCCCCTCTTTTGTGGGGCTAAGCCTGACTGTGTGGTGCGTGATGGGCGGGGGGCACACTGGAACCCGCTGGCGTGGGGACTTTTCGGCCCTCCTCCACCAGGAGTGCTGACACTGACAATTTCACACACACACTCACACAAAATGCCAGCTAAGGGATTTGAGAGAGTGATAGAGGGCAAAAAGAGAGATGCACAAAAAGACAAAACACAGGGTTTGTAAAAAAAAAATTAATTCAGAGTTTATCCTTTTTTCTTTCTTTTCTTTTTTTTACTTTTATGTGCTTTGTAAATTTAACTGTAAAATATAAGTGTGTGTGAGTGTGTGGTACTTGAGTTTAGAGCAGCTGGGAGTGATGGCAGGATACAGCATGTGCCTCAGACAGGACTCTCCAGGGAGCTGCAGAGCCCCGCCCAAATACTTAAGCGTGTTTCAATCACAGTTAAGAGCTATTTCTTCACCCGTATATATTGTCTTGTGATATACTGTATATACAGTTAGTAGAGGTATGAGGTAAACAGGCATCGTGAGACTGTTTGGAAAATGTTCCTGTTTTAAAGCTTCTTTTCAGGTGTGCTGTTGTTTTATTTATTGCAATTGCACAGTGAGCAGGTATATTAAAGGACCTGTCAGCACACTGCACCTTCATTCATAATTATTTTACAAATATTAGTGTTTCATATCAGTAACTGCCACTGAATTGTGGGCAAGAGTGATATATTTAATTACACTGATCTTTTTAATTATGAAGTATAATATTTAGACTGTCAGTCAGGTTGTTTAGATCGTATGCATGTATATCTCTGGAGTCCAGAAGGTTGTAAAGATCTGAAACACAAAAATAGATCACAGCTTATTATCAGATCACCTTATGATGAGGCTGACAGCAGCAGTTCTCACTGGACAGAACTTTTGTAGATTTGTAGCCCAAAAATCAGAGATTATTCTCCAGTCTGGGGCTGCCATCTTTTTTGTAAACACCTAAATACAATAAATGCAACTGACATAAAAAACAAAAAACGGTGTACCTCAAGAGAAGGTGAGGTACACCATGGACAAGTCGCCAGTTCATCACAGGGCACACAGACAGAAAGAGCTGGGGGATTCGAACCAGAAACCTTCTTGTTGTGAGGAGACAGTCCTAACCACTGACACAATCAGTAGATCATCAAAATGGTTATTTATACCAAACATCTCAATAGTACAAGATCTGTTCCTGATAGTTTATTTGCCATGTGCAGTATGTCAATCTGTTTCTTGAAGCCAGTTCAGTCATGTTAGAGTGGGTACACCCCGGACAGTTTGCTAGTCTAGCACAGGTCTAAATGCACAATCAGACAAAATCCGGTGCTGTGGTGAAAAAAATAAGGGTTTTCCCCATAAATTTAACTAGACTAAACTCTGATACTCTACCTGTTGTGTCCTGGCTTTGTTTATTTCATGCACCGAGCTTTTTAAATCTATCTATCTATCTATCTATCTATCTATCTATCTATCTATCTATCTATCTATCTATCTATCTATCTATCTATCTATCACTCACTCACTCACTCACTCACTCACTCACTCACTCACTCACTCACTCACTCACTCACTCACACACACACACACACACACACACACACACACACACACACACACACACACACACACACACACACACACACACACACACACACACACACACACACACACACACACACACACACACACACACACACACACACACACACACACACACACACACACACACACACACACACACACACACACACCTACTAGATGTCGTTTTTATTCAACTCACAGTACATTCTACAGATGCACACGTGTTACATCACCTTAATACAACAGAGTCTTGTAATACCTCCTCTTAAAAATGAATTGGTCCTAAAAATATAAAGGAACAAATTTAAAGTCACCAAAACTGTACATTATTAAAAATTCACTTGACACCACATTTGGTTTTCATGTCTTTTTTTTTTCTTTTTTGAAAAAACGTCTGTCCCTTGACATGTAATAAGGGAACATCAAAGTTTATTTTCCTATCAACGGATTTGAGTTCAGTGTAAGAAACATGTTTAAATAAAACCCAGACTGTGGAGTCATCCTGTCGCCTTCAGAGCACACCAACCATGCCGTGCGAAATCGTACATTGGCCCTTGTACAGCACAACAAACAAACAACAAACAAAAAACAATAAAAAGGAATGTAAGACAGAAAACCAGGCGGGAATGTGCCTAGTACCTCATTATCAAAGCTCCTTTGCAATTCTAGTCTCTAAAATGGGAGGATTTGAGCTTTGCGCATAACCAGCTTTACTCGTTTTTTTCCGCCTTGTTAGACGAGCTACAGACAAATAGAAGTATTGTGAGTGTCGTTTTCAGCACGGCTCGAGTGCTCGAACACTGCTTTGAAGCTGCGAAACGCCACGTGTCTTGAGGAGAGTTCACACTATGAGAAGAAACCTTCAATGCGGTAGCATTGTTTCTGTTGTGACACAGATCAGTCGTAGTAACTAGCTGAGTTATTTACTCTTGACAGTGAAATATATACAAGTCTAAGCCCAGACTTGACCAACGCTTTGGAAAAAAAATAAAATAAAAAATTCCTCCAGTTTTTGAAACCAGTGTCTTTCACACAGCAGCAGAAGGTGGGTGTGTGTGAATTCATGTGCATGTTTGTGTGTTGGTGGAAAGTGTGTATGTGTGCGTGCAAGACTTTAAGTGGAGGTTATACAACGTCTACTCGTGACAGTCCAAGAACAGATTCCTTTTAGTTTAACTGGCCTTTTCATAAATCGTCTAGACATCTCTATAAGGTAATCTGTACACATTCACTACAAGCTATTGCTATTAAATAATCCCAGCTATTGTAATCTTTATATATATTTATATATAGAATATATAATAAAAATATATTGAGCAAAAAAATTACTTCTAGGCATAAGACCACATTACATTACGTTTCCATTGAACAGGTAAGAAATGGCCCGAGCTCTGTGAAGAGTTTTGATCCATTTTTGTCATCAAGCGGTGCTAAGCAGGTCCAAGTATGCAGCGGTTTAAGCTGCAATTGTGTGATCAGTCCCTGACCTTCAGTATGAGTCTGAGAGCCAAAACACTCAGGGCCTGAGGCTGAGTCATCACCCCACAGCAGGACTTGACCAAAAAGGCCTTGCTACGACATGGGGCGTGCGGGTGGGGGTGGGGGGTGGGGTGGATGGGGCGTGACAGGAGAACACAAACTGGAGATGAGGTGCCGAGGTGAAGATGAGGAGACACGAAAAGGAGAAAAATAAAAAAAGTGAAGAGAGACACGGTCGTCATTCTCTGTAATGGGGAATGGGGACGAGTTCAAGCCAGTTCAGCTGTGGGCCTGGAAAAGATTAGGCAGGTAGAGGAAACAATAACAGACAAATAGCCAAAATCTATACATATATACCTATACATGAGAGAATACACATAGCTGGAAAAACCTCCAGACAGTCTTAGCAGTAATGGAGGGAGTGTGACTGGGACGGTGACAGCTCGAACAGTATACAGCCCCACCATCAGGGGTAATGTAGTAGGCTCCTCATTTGTCCTTATTTGAGTAGAACTCCGCCCAGCGGCTCTCAAAGAAGCGCCTCATGGCGTGTCCGGCCATTCCCACCTCCGATGTGTCCTCATTAAACAGCTCGCAGTTGTTGAAGACAAGGTGAGCGTCCGCAGCGAACTCCTCACAGCTGCAGTACCTGAGACGAGGAAACAGAAGAGAGAAAAGACTGACTGTTAGGTAAAGTTGGAAGACGCTCAGGCGGCTTCGTTTTCAGGAGTGGATGATTGAAAATGTTGCCTCAAGTGAGGAATGTATTATTAAAAGGTGCATTAAGGTGATCAAACATGCACCATAATGTGTTCTTACCCTCCCTGTAGCAGCCTCTCTCTCATGGTGAGGAAGTCCATGGGGTTCTTGATGATGCGACGGTAGCCCGGCACCAGTCGCGGGTTGACGGGTTCAAGGAATGGCCAGGCATCGGCATGAGCCTCCATCTCCATAAGAATGATCCTGACAGGAAACAAAAGAAATAAGAAAAATCCACCGCAACATAACTGTCAAAACAAACATCTCCTCGTAGACTTTGAAATCATGTTGTGTAACGTTAATAAGGTCTTTCTGCATGCGAATAGCTCGACAGCGATGAAGGCATGACTCACTCGCAGAAGGTGAGGTCAGGCTGGTTGCGGGTTGTCATGCGACGACGTTTAGCGGCGCCTCCGTCTCCAGAGTTACGCGAAGATGAGGAGGGAGCTACGGTCTCTTTGTACCGCGTCGCCATGCCACCGCTACGCCGCGATGACGTTGTGGTTGTCGCCTCGTCTTCGGAGCTGTCGTCTTCATATCGTCTCTTTTTCACCCTGGTCCTCTTTTTGCACGCGCGCGGTGATTCACCTTCCTCCTGAGAGACAGAAGGAGTAAAGACTGAGCTGACAATAAACAAATGTAGCTTCAAGAAGTTTCTGTTTTGTTCTGTTCTGTTTTTTTTGTCATGAATCATGAACAGGATCGGTTCTGACCTCAGCAACGCAGGTAGGACAAAACCAGTCTCCCTCTGGCACCTGGGTGATTTTGGGCCTCAGGCAGTACATGTGGCAGCCGCGATCACAGCCGTCACACAGCAACAGGCAGTCGTCATTGTCGCCCTTCCTGCAAACCTGACAAGTCTAAACAAAACAAGAAATCGTTAAAATTACATCAGATTTGACTTTGTTGTGCTCCCACGAAAGCAAGTACACTTCTGATAAAGTTATTTACCACTTTAGTCACGGATCTCTCCCAAGCGATGGCCTTCTCCAGCTGAAGCAAACACAGACAGACCTGTGGAGCGCTGCGGCAGCGATCCAGAGCCTGTCGCCACGTTCGGAGTCGAGACGTGATCTCACTCTCCAGACTGGAACAGAAGAAAATAAAAGGTTAGAAAACAAAACAAAACTCATCCGTCTCTGCTCACCAAGGGAAAGCCCTTTCTCCTCACCTAAAGACATCCATGGGATGCTCTTCTCCCGGGGTCGGTGTGAGAGGAGCGAGGCGCATCACTTCGGCCGGATTCCACAGCGGCTCCTTCAGATAACGTCTCTCAATGTTACGCTCGAGGTTGGCCAACCGCAGCACGGCCAAGTCCACCGGATGTGTGGCGATACGCGGCAGGCCAGACCACTCCTTCTTAGTCCGCACGATCCAGTCATCGTGCGGGTCGACGTCGTGCTCGTAGTACTGGAGGTCATCGCGTGTGGAGTCTGGATCTGGGATTGTGTAGGGCTTAAAAAGAAAGGAGCAAGACAGGCAGAGTTTAACTATCAGCGAGGGACTGGATAGTTGTGAGAAATCAATTCATCAATTGTTTTAATTGTTACCTGAAACTCTGCCATCGGTGTGTCTGTGTTAGATTCAGCTTCATTCACTGCACCCGGAGGAAGAGCCTTGAAGAAAAAACAAAGTGTATGTTGGGAGTCTTTTAGGTCTTTGCCTAGTAAGGCAGTATTTGATCATTTGCTAGCAAGTATTTTTGAGACATTTTATATATCTATTAGTGATTTTAACTGTAAATATATGACAGTAAATAAGAGGTTTGAAATGTGAGATGACGGACTTGAACCTAAGTGGTGGTTAAGGAGTCACAACCGTTGGCCATTTGCTACTTGTTTCACTTGCGTTCAAAGTTTACTACATGCAAGTACGAATAATATCTGTACTAGCCTTAGTATAAAAACACTCATCATCTATCTTGGTATTGTAGCTTTCATCACACAAGACGAGTCCTAGCTGATGTTTGGACATAATTAATCAGATGGTGTATAATAATTTGACATAAAAAGTAGAGTTCTCACTTTGAGATGGAGGTCGGCGCCGATGACTCGCTGCTCCAGGTCCTCGACCCACTGTAGGGCACTGATGTCAGTCTCCATTGTTTTCTCCTGCACTTGCCAGGGCTGCTGTAAAGCCTCCAGTAGCACATCCTTCTCCTCTACCTTCACCTCAAACATCGGGTCTAACCGGAATCAACACAAGGACACGTTGTAAGGAGAATGCAGGGTAACAGGAGGGAGAAAAAAAAAAGGATGAAAAAGTCTAAAACAGAGGTTGGAAATCACTCACCGTCGATAGGTTTGGTGCACATCTCAGCTAAGCTCTCCATGTGTTTGGCCAAATGCTTATGCAGCACCTTCTCCCTGACACCCCTTGGGTGGAGGGCCTGTAAGGTACTATAGAGTTCCTCTGGATCCTTGATCCACCACCAGCCACGCACCATTGCTGAAGAAGACACGTATGCATTACTAACATATGACACATGAGAAAACCTTGAAATATATGTTTCCTGTACATTTTTGTACACTGAATCAGCAGTGGGAGTCTTAAATCCCAGTATCAGCTCCCAACTGCCTTACACAAACACAGATACTACTTACCCGCGGGTATGGGCTTGACCACCAGTTGTGTGAAGTACTGCTGCTCGAGCTCTTGGAACACAGAGTTGGGAGGTCGGCCTCGGCGCTTGGCTGCCGCAGCGGCTCTTGCCCCTCTGCGGGCAGGACTGCTGCCTCTGCTACCTCTCCTCCGCCTGCGACCTGGCCTGGCGGGTGTAGTCGGAGCAGGTGTGGCAGGAGGAACAGGAGCCGGAAAAAGCTGAGGTGGTGCTGGTGGGGTAGCAGGAACGGCAGCTGCAGGGGGGGTGAGGGGAGTTTCCTGTGGTGTTGCTTGGTCAGCAGGAGGCACGGCAGGCATGAGCGGGTCCGGCTGAGGAGAGTTTATTTATTAATGCAGCTGTTGTGTTATTACAGTGTATTGAAATTTATTTAGAGTTATGACTGTAGTGGCAAACCTGCATGAATGGAGCAGCCAGCGCGGGCAGAGCACTTGAGATCTGAGGAAGGAGTTTAGGGGGTGAGCTCGGAGAGGTCGGTGTCTGGTGCTCGGTCAGAGAGTTCTCGTCACATGGCTGTTTTGGGAGCAGGTTGAACCACTGCCCCTGTTTCTCTGCCATCTCCTTTACGCTCTCCTCTGGTCGATTACCCTCTGGAGCATCCCCCGCTGCTGAGCATGTGCCGTTGGTCACCGCTTCCTGAGATTGGCTGAGCCAGCTCTGGAAAGCAGCCTGTGTGAGGTCATGTGTGCCACCGTTTGGTGATCCTGGTCCGTCTTCGCCGCCGGACCTGGCGATACTTCGACGGCGGCGGCGTATCTTTGCCGTGCGGAGGTGAAGCTCCACTTCTGGTTTGATTTTTCGTGGCCTTCCACGTCCTCTTGGCCTGCTCATGAGGGATGCAGTGCCAGGGAGGGGGTCCTCTTCTGGAGATATGGTCTGGGGCTGGGTAGGGTTAGCAGAGGAAGGAGAGGATGGTAGAGTAGGAGTAGTAGGCATGGGAGTCTCCTCAACTTTCGGCTCCTTTTTGAGGAAGGTGACAGGAACCTCAGCTACAAGGACGTCTCCAGAGGCTGCGCGACAGAATTGTAAGGGAAGTTTAGACGAAGAAGGACAAACAAAGGGTTTGTAAAGTCTAAAATTTGTTCTCAAACGTACTCAACAACTCTTCTGGCCCCTCGACCAGAACTCCTCCGAGGTGAGGTAGTGCCAAGTATCTGCGTCGGTAGCGGTCCTGGCCTAATAATGTGGCCCGCATTGAATGAGTCGTCTGTAGCAGCTTTTTTCGAAAAAATGCTTGGCGCTGTTGAGATCCAAAAGCAGAGGAATGTTTAATGTCAAACAATATGAACATACAAAGCAATGTATCTGTGCGGCATCAGGGTTACCTTGGTTAGCTTATCTATCTGCCTTTCAAGCTCTGGAATGCTGGCATTGGTAGGGCTCTCATTCTGTCAGGGACAAGATCAAAATTACATGTAGGAATAGTCATCTTTCAAACACTGAAGAAACAGTGGAGCAGATACGTACGTCACTTAGTTTGGGCTCTTCTCTGCGTGCACGACGATTGCCCCTCTCCACAACCAGGCCGCTCTCCTCCATACTGAGGTTCTCTTCCTCAGCCACCCTAGCACTGCGCCTCCTCTCCTCGAAACACAGCTCTTCCTCAGAGCGTCCTGTACGACGCGCTAGTGCCGCCTTCAGCCTGCAAAGGGAGAAAACAAATCACTGTCAACATGGCTCTGTGCTTTCCTTACTTTTTGGTATTTGAAAAAAGAAAACTGTCATCTTACTTGCGCAACTTCCCCTCAATTATCCACTTATTCTTCCTGTAAGTTGTAATGTTTTCCAATGTGTTGTCGATGTCACTGAAATAAAAAATAAATACGTTAATAAAAGGTCTCAGATATTAGATAGTAACACATTTTTAGGTTAAAGTGAAATCTACTTGTGCTAACCTTGTCACAATGTTGCTGCTGTTGAGCTCTTCCACCAGGAAACCTAGAATAGCAGCCTTGGTGTCAGGCGGTAGGGTGTGAAATGATTTGGTCCTCATTGTGTTGCACACTTCTGTATCATAACCGTGAGACTCCAGGAATATACGAAGTACTTCTGAGACTGTGGAACGAGTCAGCTCCAACTCGACCAGCTTATCCCCGAGGATCTTTACTGACTGATGGTAAGATGGAGAGGAAAGTTTACATTAAAAGGTTTTTTAAAATCAGGAATCACTATAGAGAATAAAATGTAACACACACCTGATAATAGGATGGCAGGCCTGGATCATGGAGTGCAGCCTCCATCAGCTTTATCAGTAAGTCCTGAACTTCTCCTTGGCTGTCGCCAAGGCCTAAGAGGCCCTCCTGCAGGGTGCCAAGGCTGGGGATGTCCTTGGGTATATTGAGACCAATGACCTTTCCATAGCCGTGGAGGAACTCAACCACAACCAGGCAATGTGCGAACGCTGTGCCAGAAAGCACCAAACCAGGGATGCGGGACAGCTCTGGAAGGGGCTGATGGAAACAAAATTCAAACGATGATTACCCTCAAAACAATCCTTTGCAATCACATTGCTAAAAGAAACCGAGTCTCCATTACAAAACTCACTCTGTGGTCAGTGAGACACATGTCCTCTGTGGGCTTCTTCAGTTCTTCTGCGATCAGCTGCTGCCTCTTACGCTCCTCCAGACGTCGCTGGGCCTGTGCTCTCCTTTCTGCTGCCCTTTTAGCTGCCTGAGCGGCCTGAGCTGCCGCCTCTGCCTCCGCCTGGGCTTTAGCCAGAGCTTTGGCTTTACTCCGAGCCCCCAGCACCCTCTTACCCTGGGCTATCCTCTCCTCATCAGTCTGCTGTACTCGGGGAGGAGGCTCAACCTTGAGTGACCTCCTGCGGCCGGGCTTCTTGGGCTCTGCGGCAGACGATGGCTGCGTGACCTGTGGGGCTGTTGGGTCCGTCGGCTCAGCCTTCAACTCTAGGTCTTTGGCGTCTTGTTCGAGCTGAACCCACAAAGAAATACAAAAAGGTGAAGGTGAGAAAGAGGTGGTGCTGAGGAAAATGCTGATAAAACATTCTGTGTTTCATCTGTACCTTGGCCCTCTTTTTTTCTGCCTTCAACTTCTTAATCTTCGCATCCTCCCTTCTCTTTATTCTTGCCTAAATAATAAAGAGCAAAATCAGGGCAAGATGTTAAGAGTGTAACAGCTCTATGTTACAAACAGTCTGAGCTACATACCTTTCTCTTCATTTTCTTTTTGATTTTTGCAAGTTTCTCCTTTTCCTCCTCTGTGAGAGCTTCTTCAAAAGGAATACAAACAATTAGATACAGTACAAACTTTGAAGTTATGTCCTAAACACAACATCTGGTCTTAAACCGTGAACACTCATCCCTCCCTCCAGTCTACATCCACTTACCCTTGGCCTCTAGTCGCTTCAAAAGCTTGGCATCGACTTTGCTAAGGAGGTCAATCATCTTGGGTTTGGGAGGTCTCCCAGGACGGCGGGCTGGTCCTCCCTTCACGGCACGAACCCTGCGGGGTTTCTCCTTATCAGGGTTTGGAGGTCGACCTCGCCGGCCAGTGATGGCCATAATCATGGAAGGAACCTCCTCATTGGCCAAGAGGACCCACTTCATACCCTGTAACATATTGTAAAGAATGATGAGCCCTCAAAATGTCTCCCACACATTTCTGACATGCTTGTAATCCTTTGAGTTGAACTGTACAGGACTCAGAGAGATGCAGACCTCAGGACTTTCTCTTTCTTCATAAAAATCTCCGACAGGCATGCGTGGGCTGAAGCTGAAATGTTCTCTGGTAACCACGCTGTCTGTGTGTCTGTTCAAGTACTGAGCAGAGCAATTAGAGAAAGAGAATCATAATCACTGTTTTGACATCGTCATTTGATGTGTTTGTGGATTTCAATAACTTCAAACTCCTTCAGGGTTTTGTTTTCTAGCTAAGAAGACGTACCTTGATTATTTCAGGGAACTGTTTCATCCTCCTTCCACACGGAGTGTAATACCAGGTTTCGCCCTTCATGCGGTTCTCCATTTTCTTCACGCGAATCTCCCTCCTCCAGCTACAGCGGAGAGAATTCAGAGTTATGTTCATGTCATACAGCTGTTTTAAGACACAAAGTAGAGTTATTGTTACGATGCATAAAGAAGAAGAAGGAGGATGAGGAGAAGGAGGAAACATTACCCATGCTGCAGTGGGAACTGAACCTGTTCTTCAGTTGCAACCCTCCGTCTGTTGGATTCACCTGCTCAAGAAAATGCAAACTTAGCATACTGAAGCTGTGACATCATGTCTCTACAAAACGGCATGATGTGATGTGGCCCCAACCCCTCTCTGAAAACTCTTCCCCATTACCTGCAGTGGAGCTGTCGTCATCGTTATCATCAGCATCATCTGCAGTTTTTTCGGCATCTTGTTTGGGTGTTTTCACAACGTTTCCTTCCTGGTGTTGTTTCTTGACCCTTTTCACCTTCTTGGGTTTCTCGGCTGAAGTGTTGAGAGTTGAAGTGTTGGCCAGAACGGCTTCGATTGTGGCTGTGATGGGATCAACCTCTACTGTGGGTGCGCCACAAATATCTGATTTGTCCACCCTGACAGACGTCTTCCTCTTCCTGCCCTTGACTGCCTCCCCCTTATTGGCTCCTTCTTCTTCGGTCTTCATCTTCTCCGCTTTAGGGGTTCGACCCCGAGGCTTCCGTTGGGCCTCCTCCAGAGCTTAAAATAAAAAATAAAAAAACCCATAAAATATTAAAAGATTTTTTTTTTAAATAACATTTTGTTGAAATCAGAATGTTGCATACCTGGGGTTTTCGTCCATATTGCCTTTGGAGCTCGAGGTTTGCGTTGTTTCCCTGGGGTTTGCCCTCCAGCAGCTGGCACAGTCTGATCAGTTACTGGTTGGAGTGGGTGTACAGCAGGGCCCTCTGCTGGCGTACTGAAGGCGATGAAGTTCTTATCTTTTATTTTGAAACTCGGCGGAGTCATTGTCTCGTTAACAGTGGTCTTAATGCTAATGCGTCCAGCCGAGTCCGGTGTATCGAGTCCTCTGGGTCCCCACTGTGCTTCAGGGCCTGAGAAACAACAGCAGAATTCAGAAATACAGGACGACATACACGACAGAAGGACAAGTGATCTGTATTGGAAATAAATGAATTCACTACTGATAACTGCTGCTTGTCAGACCATGTGACACCAGCTTTTATGACTTTAAGACTGTACCTTGGCGGCCTGGCTGAGATGACACAAATGAGTGAGAGTTGGACACATCGCTTGAGTCGACCGAGCACTCTTCCATCTGAGAGGTGTTGTTAAGAGAAGACTCCAGAATAGATTCTCCTGTGATCTGGCAGCTCTCTTTGGTCTCCTCTGCCTGAGACATTTCCCCTTCCCTGGTGGAGTCCAATGTGTCATCTCTGGAGTCTTCCACAGAAAAGCTGCTATCTCTAGTGGTGTCAAACGCGGTAGATGTTTCCTCCTCTTCTTCTTCTTCTGCATGGGAAATGCTGTCAAACCGGGAAGTGTCCTTTCGCAGGTGAAAGCTGCTGTCAACGTGAGCGGAGTCATCTACGCATGAGCTATCACTGTCTACAAGAGAGGACTTTTCCAAGACAGAGCTGACATTGATTCTGGAGGGGGTGTCAAACGTTGAATTGCCATCAAACTGTGAATCAAAACTTTCGTCGTCAGTCAGGTGCTCTACCCTTGTGCTGTGGAGATGTGAAGACTTCCTGAGCGGAGTCTGCTCAACCATGGAGTCCTCTGCCTCTCCGCCTTCTGTCTTTTTATTCTTGGGCTTTTGATCAGGACCAGCTGTGAACTGTGAGGGTTTCCCAGGGAGATCGGAAAGAAATTTGAGTGAGCGTATTTCAGATTTATTAGTCTCAGTAGCTTCAATCTTCTCTGATGTCCTTCTCGTACCGGAATCAAGCTGAAGGATGTGTTCCTCTGGTTTTCCATTTCTTCTAGTATCCAACGCTTTCCTATCCTCGCTGTGACCGTGGTGCTCTGGCTTGGGAGACGACTGCTCTAGCACATGAGGAGTGGTGGTGTTAGCAGGAGGCTGTTCAGAGTTTGAACTTTGGACCACTCCAGAAGACGTACCCATTGAAGGAGGCACAGACACCAAGTCAGGAGGGGCGGACACGGGTGCAGTCCTGGAGGCTTGAGTGGTTTGAAGAGGTAGGGTAGACAGAGGTCGGACTGTAGGATTTTCATGAGCTGCTAAGGAGGTCGGGTTCACCCCTCCTGGTGGTAAGGATGCTGCTGAAGAAGTGGAAAGACCAGAGTCAGCAGCTGGAAGAGTGTATATCTGAGGCTGGGTTGTGGGCACTGGGTCACATGGTTTGCTGCCAACTGAAGGGGGTTTTGAAATGGACATGGGCGATGCAGATGTTGCTAAACAAGAACTGGGTGATGTTGAGGTCGAAGGTCCGGTTACTGACATTAGAGGTGGAGCTACACCAGTGAATGAGGATTTTGCACTCACTGATGGAGTGGCAGACATTAATTTTGGGGGTCTGGGCTTTTCATGCTGAGCTCCAGACATCAGTGGTGGCTTGGACCCTTGAACCAGCTGTTGAAGCGATGAGATGGGTGTAGGTGTTGAGTATGAGGATGTGGGCACAAGGGCAGGAGGGGGGCCAGTTATAGCAGGTTTCGAAGCCATCGGAAGCAACAAAGACTTGGCTTGATGAGCAGCCCCAGATGAAGGAGAGGAGACTGAAGGAGCTGTTGCAGGTGACTTTGAAGGTGATGCAGGTAGGGAACAAGAAGAGGACCCCACTGACAGATGCTTGGATCCAGCAGGAGATGTCTCTGGCCTGAGGCCTTGCATCATTAGAGGAGGTGAGGAAAGTCTGGAAGCAGCAGCTTGAGATGGAGCAGAGGACACATTGGGAGGTGTTGAGATTTGTGGCGGAGTAGAGTCTAAATTAGATGACACTATAGGGGGCCCAGGGGCAGATGTGGGAGACTCTGAGACAGCAGGAGCTGCAGAGGCCCGAGGAGGTGTTGAGGCAGAAAGCTGGGATGACACAGACTGGGGAGGTGTATTCATGGCTGAGTCTCTGACACAGGAACCCATTTCTGGACGTTGAGCTGCTGGCTGTTCAGGATGCTGACGATAATCACTCGGGGGTCCTACAGGTTTGGGTTGGTAAGTGTCACTTTTGGGGAGCCTCTGGGCTACGGGTGCCCTTTCCATGCCATTATAGCTTGTGTCTACTTCCTTGACAGCTTCTCTCGTATGCCCTGAAAGAAAAAGAGTGACAGTCAATAAAATTCTCATTTCTATGTTTAATTCAGAGAGAGATTTTTTTAAAATAATAAGATAGAAAGAAAGAAAATTATATTTTATAGACAAGGGTGCCTCAGCCATAGTCATATAGTTTTACACAGTCTTACAGTGGCACCTGCTGGTTGAATCTTGGCACTATCCAACCACTGAGACTTACCTATCACCAGACACTTGTGTCAAAGAGATAATATAATTTTCATTATCATTTAATATACAGACTATTTTCTAAATTAATTGTTTGGGCTATAAAGTGAAAAGTGGGCATCACAATTTTCCAAAGCCAAAAGTGACCAACTGAAATGTCTAGACTATCATGTATGACTCAATAAATATCATATAAACAGTAATAAAATAAATTGACTAATTCTAAACATTAGAGGAGCTCAAATTGGATACATTTAGCATTTATGCTTGAAAATTTACTAAAAATGTGATTTAATTTACTTGATTATGAAAATTGTTAGCTCAACAATGACTGTATTTCAGAAATACAAGTTTATATAGATGCTATGGGGAACCTGTAATGCCGCCAGGGCTGAGCCAAGTATGACCAAAGAGGAACAAGACCATATGACTATATGAGAATCACGTTAAAGTAGGAAACAAAGTAGAGAACAGACTCAGATTATAAGAAAATAAAACTGGAAATGCAGCAGGGCAGTCAAAGCGTAGAACTGACAAAGTCCATTAACTGTTTACTTTATTGGTCAAAAACTTCCACAAGCACATGTCTGAGTAAACTGGTCACCTTGCATGACGGTAGATAGTCCCACATTGCTAGCATGGGGGCTCCGTTCCCTGTTGTGGGCTTTGGGTGATCCACTGTCCTGCACGGCTGATGGTGACAACATTGTCGCTGAGGACATCCCCATAGGAAGAGGGCTGCCTGTGCTTCCTCTGCCCAAACTGTGGTGCTGTGGGCTGCCATGTGGAGGAGTAAAGTTCTGGGCAGCTTGGGGCATCAACTGAGCCTGGCCTTGGGCCTGAGATTGCTGCTGCTGTGGTGGTGGTGGAGCAGGCGGCTGCTGCTGCTGCTGCTGCTGCTGGGGAGATGGCAGGGATGGGTGCTGGGGTTGATGCTGGTAGTAGGGCATCCCATTAGGCATCATGCCATAATGCTGTGGTTGCTGGTGGTGATGGGCTGGGTGACGATGGGAGTGGAGGTGCTGCTGTGACGGTTGATGCGGGGGCGGTTGTATGGACTGCTGCTGGTGATGCTGTGACGGTGTAATTTCAGGATGTGCCTGACTCTGGTAGCTCCCGTACATACTGTGGGAATTATAACTTATCTGCTGAGGGCCAGGGTTACTCCTGTTCCAGTACTGACTCCCAGTAAGAGGCATGTTCGGTGGGCCTGCCACAGGGGGTTGATGGGAGCTTTCAATACCCCCATTGAGTTGGTACTGTCCATGAACCTGGAAGTGGTGCTGTGCCTGAGGCTGCCCCATCCCAGGTGTAGGCTGCTTCTGTTGCATCCCGTGCCCAGCAGAGGTGCCCATGGCTGGACCATACTGAGGGTGTCCTCCCCACAAGTAGTCGTAGCCCATGCTACCCTGGTGATGGTTGCTCATGTGTGGGTAAGGAGCTGTTGGTGGGTGGGAACCAGGCACACTGGACCCGATTACAGTAGTGACGCCATTCACATTCATTTCGCCGTTCATATCTGTCGGACACAAGAACACGAGTCAAATTAAAGAAGTGCATTTACATTTAGTCAAACAATCATTGTACTGTCTGACAAGCAATTTCCCTGAGTGTAAGGGTGGCAGAGCCAGGCGTCATTCATCAGAAGATGTGGCATATGCCTGTGTAAAAGTTTTTCAAGTAGGTGGGTGCAGAACCTGGAGACTACTTTGTAGGCAAGTAATGGCGATTTGAATTTATGCAGGCTGCTACAGGTAGCTAGTGGAGCTTGATAAGCAGCCCTTTCGAGGTGATTAAAGACCAGGCCGGCTGCTGCTGCTTTCTGGATCATTCAGAAAGTCTGTCAGGAGGGCCAATCAAGTCGTGGGATGAACGCAGCCTCTGTCAGCATGTAAAAACAGGCTGCGGGAACCGAGACGACATGTTTAGGCGAAGGTTAGTTGGTCATCGATCATGACTGCTAAGTCACTCGCTACCCCAATTAGAGGTGAGAGCTGGGGAGTCAATTTTGATCTTGATGTCATAAATAAAACAACATAAATTTTCACACTTGTATTTGTACTGTAATAAAGTGCTAAAGAATAAAAAATAAATAAATAAATAAAAAAACTCACTCTTGCCCTGCTGAGGAAAACTCATGGAGGACCCATTAGTATAAAGAGAATCCCCTGAGGAGAGTTTCAGTCCTGAGTTTGCTGAGGCGTGGGTGCCATAGTTGAAGTGATTATTTGACTCCATCTAAAAAACAAGAAACAAACAAATAAATAAATACATAAATTATGAAATCCACGCTCTTAATATTCAACATGCATCTCCAGTCAAACGTTCAGAAGTTATGCAACTGCTTAACGGGGCTAAAAAGATGCCTGCGTGCGCCACATGCATCACCACATGAATCACCAATGTATTATTTAATTCATTTATTTTCGTGCCGTCTTGAAGACGCTACGTAATAAGCCCCGTTAAAATGCCTCATCCTAAATTATTTTGGCAGCTGCACCTTTGTGACAGCACCATTTCGTCTCCAACAACAACCGTCAAAATGTCGCAGCCAGCAAACAAGCAGATGCCAGGCCTCCTTTTTTTAAGCGAGTCCGTAATGGACAATCGAGATATTACGATAGAAGCTCATCATTACCGCTGATGAGGCGGCTGCTAACATGAGCACATCCTCCCCTCACATCGGCCCGAGCAGGCATCAAACCCACACAAACAGTATCTAAGAGCCGGCGGCCTCGGCTAACTAACAATGAGGGGGAGGGGGTTAGCGTATATATTTTACAGTCACTCCCGAGGCCCGAGGAGTGTTACTACACTCACTCGCTGTAATACAAAAGTACTTCATTTCCTAATTCAACAAGGCCGTTGAAAAAGCAGGCGCCGATGCTAGCTCAGCTCGGCTCAGCCGCGTTCCCTCAAATGAACAATTCACTTTTAAAGCGCTTGCTAGTCAGCTTGTGCCAACGTTTGATACGAGTTCAACTCAACAAGAATGTGGCACATTAGCGTTAAACATAAAATAACCCCCCCCCCCCGTTCCCTTCAGCTCCAAGGTTATTTAGCTAAATCATCACAATAGAAGCGGAGCTAACGCAACGCTAGCTACGATGGCTAACTGATAGCATCCTCTAACGTTTACCCAGAGTGCGGCGCTTAAGCTGCGATGTTAGCTAATAGCCAGGTAGTAGGTACCGCAACCACGCCGGGTTTGGATCCACGGTGCCCCCCTCGCAGCGGATGAAAAATAAATAAGAGCCGGCGTGTTGATGAGAGTCGCTTGTTAACAGATGGGAGGCGTGCTCCCTCTTGTCTTTTGTTCACGGGCTAACGTTAGCTAGCCGAGATGAAGTTACATTGTTTACGCGCACAGACAATTTTTTTAGCGGAGCATCATCTTCCACACCACCACCACCATCAAAAGTTTCGCTGTTATTTAAACACTTAAAAAGCTATCCAACCTTTTTTATTCCTTGGGATTGCGAAGGCTCCGGATTGCCTCTAAAACCTTCGTTTTAAAAACGGATATGCGAGGTGAAGATGGCACGGCGGTAAATTAATAAACAAGTATTCCCATCCTAACCTTTGGGTTTTAAATTAGCAAACATGGCTGGTGTGGTCCAGTGCAGCCATGATCACAGAACAGAGCGAGCGGCAGCAGTGTGTAAACGTCCCCGACGACAAGCACACACACATCCGGTCAGAATTATTCACGAAACTTCACAACAAAATAATACAACAACAATAACAGATATTATAATAATTATATTAACTTTATATTGATTATAATAATGTATTACATTTGCTGTACTTTGCTATTACGTGTAAAAGAATGAGAAATGCACCTTGTTAATATTTATTATCAAGTCAAGTCAACTTTATTGTTAGTGCTGCTATATGTACAGGACATACAGAGTATTGAAATTTGTTTCCCTCTTATCCCGTGCAAACAGCATAAACATGACATCAAATATAAAAAGAAAGATGTTTAATTTTTTTTTAAATATATAAAAAATATATACAAGCTAAAGACATCCGTGTATGGCACAGTGTAATGTAAACAGAATTATCAGTAAATATAAGTATATGTATTGCATTATTACTAATAAATACGTAAGCAGCACACTTTATTAATATATTGTTCAGATTCATTTTTTAAATATATATATTTCTATGATTTTTTAACATATAGTATATAAAAATATATATGTGAATATATTATTATGTAAGTTAAAAATGCTATCAGTTAGCTATCTAGCTAGCGCATAGCTATACATATGTATAGCTGAGATATTAGCTATTAGCTACCCGTTATCAGCTAACATCGCAGCTTAAGTACTGTACTTTGGGTAAACGTTAAGGACGCTATCATTAATTATTATAATTCCTTCTTCATTTACAATCTTCTATAACTTTAATTACTAAACATTAACAAAATAAAGTGTTTAATACTGTTAATATAGATGTGAGGCTGTAGCTATAGTTAATGTCCGGCGGTTGGTTTGACGTTCTAAATTAACGGTGGGTCGTTGGTCACGCGTCCATAACCGTTGTTTTTAAATGTGTGAACGGGCGATATTATCGTTAAGAAAGCCGATTTTACTAAAAGCAAACAAACACACCAAACCTCGTATGAACATGTCTCATCTAGGCTTTTATTTTAACGAGCTTCAGCGTTTAAACAGGAAACTAACGCCGCACATTACAGTCACCTTGGTGACTGTAATGTGCGGCGAGGAAATGACAGCGAGGAAATCAGGCCTGAAAAAGGAAGTATGCAAATTATCTGGGCCGTTGACGCCTGGAGGTGTCCGGGTCCTAGCGCCGACCCCAGGAGTCGGAGCTACAGCACCACAACGTCATCGTACTCCAGGAGAAATACTGCATTATAAATAAGAGTACATCTATTAAATACGAACTTAACGTTTTAAAAGTACTCTTGAGTTAAGTCAACATAAAGGCGGCAGTATTGTATCTTTATAACTATTTTATTATGAATATGCTGTAACAGAAATCATAAATATACACCAATATACACCTAAACACTATATACACTATATTTGCACTAAATCAACACTGCCAAACTGGTATATATACTTTTGTATAATATTTTGTTTTTTACTATTGCTATTTTGATATTTTATTATGTATAGTTTGTTCTTTATATTTTTAAGTCTATCATCACTGTGTGAAATGCTGCTGTGCACTGTAATTTCCAAGCTTGGGATAAATAAAGTATATCTATCTATCTATCTATCTATCTATCTATCTATCTATCTATCTATCTATCTATCTATCTATCTATCTATCTATCTATCTATAGGTAGTGTGTCATAACAGCATGACTGTCTTTAAAATAGATAAAATACAGATAAATTCTAGACTATCTCTGGTTTTTAACATGCATGTCTGCCGTTTGGGCTCCCACGCATGACTAAAAAATTCACACTCCAAAATCCTTCTTTGTATCCTTACTCTGTGGGCAAAAACGTATTGCTGAAGTGGATTGACTGCAAACCTTCAACACTGGCTGGGTAGCACAAAGTTGTTTTTGAAATGGAATGAAGTGGATGGATAGATGGATGAAATATCTGACATATAGGTCTAAGTGTATGAGTCATGTATTCTATAAGATTTGGTCCCCCTTCCTGAAATATATGGTACTAAACAGGCAACCATTGTGTTCAAGGGTTTGGCAGTCATGATCTGACGCATTGTATCAATGTATCCATAACTGACTGTGGCCTACTTAGGTGTATTGAATGGGGAAAACAAGTTCTTAAAGTCACATCTGCAGCACAGGACAGTTGAAACAGCTCTGGTTCAGCTTTAACAAACAGCTGCTATATGCCTCAGCTGTTGACTAACTTGTGGCCTTGTGTAGAAATGAACTGTGGTGTCATTTCTAATTTTAAAGGGTAAAATTCTACAACTACTTTTTACAGTACGGGCATTAGTAATGTGATAATAGTTTATCTCAAAGACCATTGTGTCAGATTTAGTAGCAAAAAGCGAAAGGTCCTACAGCCATTGTTTCATTTCTCTCTGGGCTACTGTAGAAAAATGGCAGTTCAATACGGACCTTAAAATATTATATATCAAATTATTACATATTGCACCAAAATTCTGGAAGGAACTTGATAAATGTTTCTTTGAAGAACCGAACTTAAAAAAACTCAATTTTCTGTTTGGTACTTGTTTTGTTAAAAGGAGAAAAAAAGTTGAATAAAAATGTGAAAACACAAGTATGATTGCATAAACAAAGGGAGGTACATCAGTAACAAGAACCACAATTTTCCAAAAATGAGGTATACATTTTTGATATTGACATTTGGGGGTCCCACAACCTCCCTTTTGAAAAAAATGAAAACATCACAAGTCAAATATAAAAAAAAGGCTTTTAAAATGATTCTTGAACAGTTTATTAGAAAGATGTAGACAATAAAAAAAGAATTTCCACTGTAATTCAACATCATTTATCTGCCCGTACATTTTATTGACAGTGCAAATATAATTTGGTCATTACACAATGCCTATCGTTCTGTCGCTCCATCACAACGAGGGAGGATTGTTTCTAAATGAACAAGCGGAAAGAACCCGGAGAATCACAAAAAAAATAAAAAAAAAATAAAATAAAAATCACACACATAATGCTGAGGCCCAACTAAGTTTCGGGCCTAAATTACCAGCTGCAAAACATTTCACCTTTTGCATCTGCAGGCTAACACGAGTGTGCATTTTAGGTGATGGTGGTGGATATGGAGAGAAAACAATGTTAAGATACTAAATATGTGGAATTCATTCAATTACCAAAGTGGGTGATAACTGGGAGGATGCAAATACTTTCTGCAATGATTTCAGAGGAGTCCAATTTTACAAACATTAAACGAGAAGTGAAGGAAAACATGTAAGCTGGACGGTTAAGCCACAGAAACAAAGACTGGCTTCCTGGATATCTAATTCACGGCACATGGAAGGCTTTAGGGGAAACCCAATCAGTAAATGCATCTAATTCTTATGATGTACATAGCTAGTGTTTCATTAATCATGAAATAAACTACACTGGTCGACTAACTTAAAAACCACAACATTGGGAAAAGGTGGGCCTAATCGTTTTAAACCACAATTCATTTGTAAACAAATTGCAAATCTCTTAACATGTATTGCTCAGTTGAAGACAACTATACAGCTTTTTCCAACAAATAATGTGTGCTTACTTGTAATATTTAACAGTAAAACAAGATACCCAAAAGGTGCAGTACAGCAAATGGAAGTGGAGATAGCTGCTCTGTACAATACCATGCATATCAACCTTCGGTGGACTGATCGATTTGAGTGTTTGGATCTGAGGCTATGGATTTAAATATGGCTACTGACTCATATGTACAGTTGTTTGTCACTGCCTTCAATTTCAAGATATACATTTGTTAGGATTCCTCTTGCCCTCTATTCTTCCATCTTTTCAGAGTCGTACAGTCTTCTATTCCAAATCTGGCATTTCTGAAAGAAGAAAGTGGGACAGAAATAAACATTAAACCTGACATGACCACATCACAGCGTGTTATCAAAAATAGTAGCCATCGTTTACAGGTGAAATTTGGTGTTAATTAAGTAAATTAATAAATTACAATGTTCTTTTAACACATGTTTAGCTAATGTAAAAATGGCAAAGTGTCAGAGAGACGAGAATGCTGAATATCTCAAATAGAAAAAGAGAGGGTACCAGGAAAGTTACACTGAGTTTGGCTTCATAGAAGCGATGGACAAAATTAGAGCCAAATGCATCTTTTATAGTGAGAAACTGGCAAATGAAAGTTTGAAACCGTGCAAGCTGAACCAACACTAGACAACTAAACATCCCAAGACAGTGGGTAAACCCAAAGAGGTTTTCTTCAGAAAAAGGGAACTCGCAACAAACAATCCAGCTGGATGAAACTACCACTGTGGCAGAGGAGGCAATTCTCATTGTATATGTACAGTACATTGAGGAAACAAAGCTGAAACTGAAAATTCTTATGTCTGTTAATTAGGGATGTAACGATACACTCAACTCACGACTCGAGTCACGATTTTTTGTTCACGATACGATTTTTTTTAAATAAAAATGAGCTACAGACAAATTCTGACCAAATAAAATTATCTTTTTATTTGTAAGAAAAAAAATCTCTCTTTACAGAAACTCTCAAACAGTTTGTGTTCTTATAAGGGCTGCCAGCAAGCAGCTGATCTGACCATTACCTTAGAGCTTGAAGTATAAGCTAACTGAAAATAAAAACAATTAAGATGATAGCTCATTAACGCTTTAATGAGTCCACGGCCCCGGGAAACGGCGAGGTCCGGGCGCTGTAAACGCAGAGCCGGTCGTGGCGCACCGCCGCCAGCACCGGGGAGAGGTCCTATGAGGGGATCCTCCCGCACCGTGCGGCCGTCCCTGACCCGAGTTTAATCCCATGTGCAGACAGCGCGGAAGTTGCGGTGATTGGTTAAAATTGCAACACCGCCCTGAATTCACTGGGATTCACTGAAGTTGCGTTGAAGTTGCAAATCGCAACATCGTGAATTCCTGGAGAGTCTGTGTTATGGAATCATTTACCGTACAGTCAGGCCTGACGCAGATTACCACTACTGCGTGTGTGTGTGACACAGAAAGGCAGACGCGACAGTGGAAGCTGCAGCCACAACGTAACCTATTTCTAATTAAAAAAAAAAAAAAAAAAGACGAAAAAGAACATATCCTACTTCTCTCGCATTCGCCAAGAATCGCGCTTCATTTTTTCTGTCAACTGATGCGAGTCGTCACGCATTTGTACCGATTTTAATCGTGTCACGATGTATCGTTACATCCCTACTGTTAATCGCACAGGCACCACAAGAGGAGAGGATGTTTTCAGTGTAGTTGATATGTACTTTACTAAGCACAATATTCCCTGTAAGATTGTAGTTGCATGCTGCACAGATGAAGCCGCCACAATGATGAGGAAAAATAAAGGCTTCAACAGCCGTTTGAAGGAGCAGGCGCCCCACTGCTTAGTGTTTCACTGCATCATACACAGACAGGCACTGGCAGGCAAACACCTCTGTGAAGATCAGAACGTAACCATAAAGACTGTGGTAAAAAAAACAAAAAACTAAACTTTATTAAATCTCGTCTAGTGAACAAACGGATCTTTGCACAGCTGTGCGAGGATAAGGTGCATCAGACACTCCTCCTTTATATCGAGGTGCACTGGTTGTCCCGGGCCAGAGTGTTGGTGCGTTTCATGGAACTTATAAAAAAAAATAAGGGAATTCTCAACCGTTCATAACCAAAAACTATCCGACGAAATGACAGAAGACTTCATATCTGGTGGAGATATTCAGTAGGTACAACGAGGCAAACAAATGCATGATGCAGGCCGCGGATGCCAAAGTGCAAAGAGACAGTGGATGCGTTTACAATGGTAAAAATGTGTTTCCCTCAAGAAAAAGGTTAGGAATCACTGACATATGAGTCTACTACTACTACTACTTTTGACAGCAAATTGCCCCACAATTATAAATACGTTTTGATTATACATTTTATTTAAAGTTGGTAACACCTCGGTGCTGACTGCATCACAGTCGTGCCAACAATGACAGTTAAAAAAAAAAAAAACACCCTCTCGTGCAATATTGCTTGACACCTGACATCGCAACATACAAGTCATAAATGGTAGCGATCATTTACAGTTAGGGATGTAACGATACACTCAACTCACGACTCGATTCGAGTCACGATTTTTTGTTCACGATACGATTTTTTCACGATTTTTTAAAACCAAATTGAGCTACAGACAAATTCTGACCAAATAAAATTATCTTTTTATTTGTAGGAAAAAAATGTCTCTTTACAGAAACTCCTAAACTGTTTGTGTTCTTATTAGGGCTGCCAGCAAGCAGCTGATCTGACCATTACCTTTCAGCTTGAAGTATGAGCTAACTGAAAATAAAAACAATTAAGATGATAGCTCGTTAACCCTTTAATGAGAGTCCACGGCCCCGGGAAACGGCGAGGTCCGAGCGCTGTAAACGCAGAGCCGGTCGCGGCGCACCGCCGCGAAGGAAATGCTCGAGGCGGGGGCCAGCCGGCGCCGGGGAGAGGTCCCACGAGGGGATCCTCCCGCACCGTGCGGCCGTCCCTGACCCGTGCTTAGTCCCCCGTGCAGACTGCGCGGAAGTTGCGGAGAAGTTGCGGTGATTGGTAAAATTGCAACACCGCCCTGAATTCACGGGGATTCACTGAAGTTGCGTTGAAGTTGCAAATCGCAACATCGTGAATTTTCTGGAGGGTCTGTGTTATGGTATCATTTACTGTACAGTCAGGCCTGACGCCGACTACCACTACTGCGCATGTGTGTAGGGGTGTGTGTGTGTGTGTGAGACACAGAAAGGCAGACGCGGCAGTGGAAGCTGCAGCCACAACGTAACCTATTTCTAATTAAAAAAAACTTACTCTCGCATTCGCCAAGAATCGCGATTCATTTTTTCTGTGAACCGGTGCGAGTCGTCACGCATTTGTACCGATTTTAAATCGTGTCACGATGTATCGTTACATCCCTATTTACAGTTGTAGTTTGGTGTTGTTTCAAAGCTTCATAAATACTTACTCTCATCATCGCTATCTGCAGACTCATCCTAAAAAGACAAAAAGATGATTATATGACAGCAATCACTCACTACTCAATCTCTACTGACACTGATTAAGATCTGCTTCATGGGCAGTATTTATTAGTAAATATATAAACTTTATGCTTAATTTCTAAGCATAAAGTTTATATTATAAGTTAAAGAAAGAAAATGATTCTTACGTCTAGATCAGGTATGTCGTCCTCACCGCCCATGTTGTTCATCATCTGTAATATTAAACCAAAGGCGCATTATTTACCCTTCTTACATTAAAACAAAAGCAAAAATATTCCTCTTTGCTGAAGTGTATAGTTGAACTTTATACAGCAACAAACGTGTATAAAAACTAACAAAGCACCAGATTATAGATGAGTACTATATGTACCAATCTCACAGATTTATGGTACCTTTAACAGTACCAAAACAATTATTTATGGGCCCTTTTTGCCTCCATTAGATGGCGACAGTGGAAAGAAAATAAAGGGGAGACAGAGAGGTGGGGAATGACATGCAATAACGGTCACTGCCACTCATAGTCAGAGTCCCCACCCCTAAACCACTGAGGGCCCCCTTTTTCTTTAATCTGTACCTCTGTGGACATACATGGTTTTTATACCCGGTGTTTTATTTTCAAAATATAGACATATCCAGTAGTTGGGACTCTGTATCATCAGATTATATTAAATAAATTATTAAAATAACTTGATTCCCCTTTCCTGAAGAAAGTATTCTAAACTTTCCATCCAATTCTTTTAAACAAGGATTATACAGTATTCCATAAAATGGTCTTCTGCCTGCACTCTTTGAACGTTACATTGTGGCTTTGTGGCATTAAAGCAATGATTAAATTCTTCACCCACTAATCAATGCACAGCACTTACATCTGAGAATTGATCGAAGTTGCCCATCTCCTCATCTGAGTCATCCTCCCAATCTTTCCAGTTGTTGAAGTCGACACTGAGCCAACTCGGCTGTGAAAACACAACATTCACATCTCTGCATTATTTGCATTTAAAAGACATGATATTGTGCATTATGTAACAGTATCGTACTATTGACTTTTAGTATTTGAAATGTATGGTACACACTGCTCTTTAAGTTAAATGACTGTGTGTTTGTGTTTAACTGACCTTAGGCTTCTCTTTTGTTAGCCTTAGCCACGACTTCCCTGGCTGTGCTTTTCGTAAATAGCACAACACCGAGCGATCTGTACGTTTATGTTTGGATTCCTGCGACGAAATAAAAAGAAATGTGGTTGATTATAATGCAATCTAGAATACAATCTAAACTTTCCAAAACAACATTAATCAAAGCAGACGTTCAATATGACTTACATTTTCATCGATGGCTTCAAAAAGGTCTATTTCATTCTCATATTTGACATTGTCAGTTCCTCCAAGACAACTGAGAGAACAAAAGAGAGATGACACTTAATGTGAGATAGCAACTCACCAAAAACAGAGTAAGACAGTCAGAGGGGATCCAAAACTTGGTGACTTGGAAATTCGTGGTTAAATACAGCATGAAGTTTGAAACAAACGTACCTGAAACCAAACTTTGTTTTATCGAAATTGACTTTAACATCTTTGCTGTCTGCTACACAGAACTCTATAAAAACAGAGTCCCTCCTATCGTACCACTTGGCAGTTGCTGGATGCCTGTAATGAAGCATGAGTATATGAAAACATCATCACATGTATGTTACAGAAATTAACTAGTACAAACATTATAGACAAAAATTAAATGTCAGGATCTGGTTCAAAGATAAACAATTGAAATTCCTAACCGTTGCCATTTGTTGTTATAAGACTCAACAACTTGCATAAATAAATACATAATACAGGCCAGGTCGTGCTGGTGACAGGTGGACAAGTCTTCAGACACAACAGCCTGCTATCAAAAAGCCTGCTATCAAAAAGCCTAAGTATCAGGTTGCCACGCAGCATCCAGTTACATGGTGCACTCCTGTATCAAGCTTAAAAGAAAAAAAAAGAAGTGAAACATCTGTGCACATTAAAATGTGAAAAGTCAAATTAAAAAGGATGTTTTGGGGTGAGCTCAGGTTCCCATACATACTAGTTACAAATAACATTTGTCCACAGGTCAAATACCTAGTGAATCTTTAATTGATTAATTAATAATTAAGCAATTTTTGGGGGGGCTGGTAAGTGAAGAAAATCTACCATCCACTTGCATATTTTGCCAACATTTAGCAGCAGGTGGACGGTGCTAATTTTGTTTGTACAAACATGTATAATCATGCTGCTCCTTGATGAGACTAATACTCAAAGTTCACCATCAGATAATCAGTGATGTTCGATTTAATTAGTGTTTCCCGTTAGTATGTTAAGTTAAGTAAGAGTGTGTGTATATATATATATATATATATATATATACATATATACATATACACACACACGCTACAAGAGTGCTATGTTCATCTACACGTGTAGTCTGTGACACTACAGTCCTCTTGGCATTGTCCTGATGACCTCGTTGGCCAAATCCTCTTACAAATCACCGTGGATTTCTGTATGTATGTATGGGAAGCTAAGCGCTGAACACAAACCGTATCTTCAAGTTTGGCTTTGTGCTTTAACACAGGTGCCAGATTTGCCTTATAATGCTATGACTTGTGTGACTCATGCTAATCTACTGATAGCCTGCCATACAAAGTCGTTCAATGAAGAGTGGCTAGCTGAAAACGCTGACGTTAGCCCCGCTCGTTATCCATGCGGTGTGAGCCGAGCCTCAAAGCTAAAGTAGCCGTGTCTTCAGCTAACGGTAGCACACCGTGAGGTTGATTTAATGACTAAACTAAACCCCTTTTAAAACACTCTTAAAAAGGCGCCACTTTGGTAGCAAGTTCCCGTTAGCTTCCAGTTCACTCAAGGCAAGGCCAGCCTCCCGCCTTTAGGAGAAGCGTGTTGTCACACAGCTACCGTTAGTTAGCACAGGCAGGTTGTACTTAGCGCACTTCTTCTCCCTCCGCGTTAAACTCCTCTACAAACTTACATGTCTCGACGTGAAGTGAGCTTCTTCTTTTCCGCAGATTGAAACAGGTCTGGTGAAGATTATGGTAAATGCCTGCCAAAAGGGAAAAAAGAAGGAATGCTGTCTACAAAACAACCAGTGCAACCGCCTCTCTAGGTATCTCCCTCTCGTTCTCTCCTGGGGACTACACTCCGGATCTTGCGTATCCGCGGATGGAGAATGGCAGTACTGACGCAGTTGGAGCGTAGCGGCGCACTAGACGTTTCTAGAGCTTTCAGCTACAGCTGCGGGTGATGTGAAAGATAATCCGGACCACGTTTAATCTAGTTTCCACCCAGTATGATCACCTAAAAACAGCCCGTCCACGGACTAAACTATCTATTAATGAAACTAGTAGGAGTAGGTTCAGGTTGGTACTAACAGAAGAAGAAGAAAATACTAATAAGACTAGTTATTTTTTAGCCACTACACCATAATAATGAAAACAAATAATAAAAAACATTATGTGAATTTCTTTTTCTTTTGAAAATGCTTCTAATAAGTGAATGCCCATTGTGAATATCCCCCCTTAATTAATTTAAATTTAAATAATTTGAAATGATTATTTGTGTCTGCTACATTTTTATAAAAATGTTCAATAACATACTGAAAAGTGTCTTAAATTTACATTCATTCTTATTGCTCAGAGATAAGTATGTGCACTGAAAGATGCATGTTGGACCTGGACTGGTCACATTTTTAATGGACTTGTTACATCAGCAGAGAGACACGTGGATTTAATAAGAGTGCTCAGTTCCATTAAGAGTGACAGTGAACCAGTGTGCTCAGTAGCAGGACCTCCCCTGAGTGGTACGCAGCAATGATTAATACACCTGAGTTTCCTGCTATGACTTGACAAAATGGCTGCTGTGCAACCAGTCTATTTCTCTTTCTGTCTCCATGACTCATCGGTTTAAAACTACAATGCTACAATAATATATCCTGAATTAAAGTTATCTGATGGCCCTGACAGTTTGTATCCAGTTATAATCAAAGAAAGTTCATGTTTTATGGATGAATTTGGACTTGCGTATCTGTACTATCTCCAGAAAGGGCAGGTTTTACACACCCACACAGGTGTTTATAGTTATACTTCCTGATTGGCTAGTTAAATGGTGCCATGCTCACTATAACACATACCAGTAACTATTATAAAATGTAATAAACATACAAGCTGCTACACCCAAACAGCTAAAGTACACTGGAAGAGCCTAAACATGTTCAATTACTTTTAGTGTCTTTTAAAGGGCAGCTAAGTTATATTCAGCCAATTAAAGGGTTTTCTGTAGTTCTGGATGAAATTTGATCAAATCTGAGAAATGATTCAAGTCACACCACCTCAGTATTTGATCTTGTATTTTGGGATCACAAATTTTAACCTCCACAAAGGCTGAAAGGCAGGGTAGGACCTGATTAACAGATTATATCAAGTGTAGGATGTTTTTCTGCTAAATCCAAAAGTCAGGGTGTATTTTGTTAGACAATGGATAGCAACCTCACTTCACTGGATTCCATTACACTCAGCCCATTCTTTGTCTAAACATACTGTACCTTATGTAGTGTCAGCACCTTTTGTAGCCCTTGTTGTATATTGTGTTGTAATATGTGTGTGCACTTTAATGTGGTTCTCTCTGCACTCAAAACCTGTGTATATAGCTTAAGAATTCAGTGCTTGTCCCCCTGAGGTTTAACAAACATTCTGAACTCAAAATGTTTGCAACATTATTTGTTTTTAATCCCAACATTGTTTAGATCCATGTTTACGTGGTTATACGTTTCTTTCCGGGCTCTTCTGATGCACCTACAGCTTTATAGCACTTAAAGAGATTCAACAGATGACCTTTAATTATAATTTGAGGTATTTGTATTTTTAATTTGATGCTACTTCATACTTTTACTGCATTTCAGGTGGAAATATTGTACTTTAAATCCAGATTTAACATCCAAACCATTATATAATGCATGTAGTCGGGGTCCTGTTGTATTTCAGACTACTTATATCAGTTTTCAGACTGCTTATCAGTTTTAACAGATATACCCTCAAAACTTCACATGTTGGGCAACAGTAGCTCAATCTATGGCAGTGTTTCTCAAACTTTTTCAGACCAAGGACCACTTTGTCAAAAAAAAAATTTTCAGGGACCACCTGACCCCGTCTTCAGCCACCTATCCATCATTGTTTCCCATCCTCTCCGTGCCTTGTTTTAGTTAAAGTTCACAGCTTTTGCAGCTCTTTTCCTTGCTTTCTTTTCCTTACTTACTGACGTGACAGCGGAATGATTTTGTCTATAGGAGACACCGTGGTTGCTTAGGCAACAATTTGGGCACTGCTAATTCAGATTTATCGTCATATATACATTATACATATTTAAAAAAAATATGTCTGCATTTTTGTTCAGAGAACAAATTCGCTTTACACTTCAAATAATGTTAGGTAGGACTAGGGCTGATATGGCCTGTAACCAATATCTCGATATTTTTAAGCTATATCGCGATACACGATATATATTTCGATATTTTTGTTGTTGTTTTGTATTGTTTATTTCTAATAAATATTGTCATTATTTCCATGACAGCATTGTAATTGCTCAGAATCAACGTAGAACAGTAGATTTACACTTGGTGTGAGACACACCTCTTTTATAGCATTTTAACACTTGTCATATTTTTTATGAATTTTTAATACATTTCATGATGTAAATATGAGCTTTAAAGCTCAATAGCTTCCAGGTTCTGTGACCTATTGGCTCAAAATCAGTGTAGAACAGTCGAGCTACACCTGCTATACGACACACACTCTTTTTTATAGCATTTTAACACTTGTCATATTTTTTATGAATTTTTAATATATTTCATAATGTACATATGAGCATTGAAGCAGTACAGAATCATACTTGGCATATGAGACACTTTTTTAAAATCAAATTTTAACCATTCTTCATATTTTATAAATAAACGTTTAATACATTTAACACCCACGTTTTATTTTGAAAACCGAAAGTGTCCACACGCTGCAGTAAGCTAGCGCTGACTTTCCAGTTTTTTAAAAGTGTTTGCCATAAAGTCGGCAATAAGGGCGCACTTGAAAATATTGGAGCAGCTGACGTGACCACGCAAAAACGAGAGACGGCGTGACCGCAGCTGTTTTTTCTTCAGAACCAAGTCGTCCGTCTCCATCTTCAATTACCTCACCTCTTGGCTTCACCTCGCCTCACTTGATACAGAAAGTACGCATGCGCGCAGGGGATGTTTCTGGGTGGGCGGGGCAGTGTGCTGCGTGCTGTGAGCAGCAGGAGTGAGTGACAGGCGAATCCCCGGAGAATTGAATGCAGACGGCTTAAAACATTTACGTGACAAGTACTCGATGGTCGCGATATAGTCATTTCATACATCTCACGTAGAACAAGCCGCGATATATCGAGTATCCCTAGGTAGGATTCCACAAACTTGTGTGGGAAATGCGAATATTTTAAGAGATCCTCTCACGGACCACTTGAGGTCGCTCGCGGACCACTAGTGGAGTAACACTGATCTATGGTGACCTGGTGCGTTTCCTTATTGTGGGATTAATAGCAATAAATCTTCTTGTACCAAGTTCAAAGATGTTTGCATACAAATTTATCAGAACAATTAGCCAAACGTTTCCCTTTTTATGCCTCATTAATCATCAAGACCCTTTAGGATTTATCAGATGGCTTTCTTTAATATTCATCTTTACACTACAATCACTCCATCTCCAAAAACTTAATACTTTACTTCAGTGTTTCACACACAGACAATTGACAACTGCCTTCCCGCCCTAATTTCCCAATGAAGCGCAAAAACATCAAAATTTCATTTCATCAAGCCACAACTTTAATTCCATCTTGGGTATAAACTGTATAAACGAGCTTAAATCAGCAACCTTTCTTCAACCCTTCCTTTCCAGGGTCCCATTACATTGTCAACTCCTGCAAAGAGAATAAAAAAAGAAAAAAAAAAAAGAGAAAAAAAAGGTGTGTTAGCTCATGTGTGAAGATGTTTCCCCCCAGAATTTAAAGAATCTCTTCTCAGGACAGAAATGTTGGCTTCATTAAACTCAGAAGAACGAAAGTCACTGTGTTAATCATCACCGAAGAGTTCTCCGTACACATTCATCTACAGAGATCTCCAAACCATTTTACTACCACTGTAGAAATCTTACCATAATAGCATTGACAATGTCGTTGTTGTTGTTTTTCAGGGCGCGTACAGCCTTCGCCCGCGACACGTTGGCTTGTGACATGACGAGTTCGATGTCCTTGACCTCAACGCCGGTCTCGTCAACCTATGAAAAGATTTGTTATATTTCATGATAAAACAAAGCGTGCACGTCGTCGTGTCCATCTTCCCTCAACTGAAACCACATTTTACCTCTTCTTCTTCGCTCTCCTCCTGTACTGTTGGCGTCTGTGTGTTTTCCTGGATGTTTGATACAGCTTCTCCCTGTACCTTGAATTTTTCTGCGGCAGCCAGCTGGGCTTGCTGGGAGAGATCTTCAATCTAGGACACAAAGAGTAAAATGAGAAATCAATACATAACATGGCAGAAAAAACTTCAGTTCAGGACATTTTGTACCATTTTGACGACACCTATGTTTCAATTAGTGTTCTGCTGCCTTACAAGAAGACTGACCAAGACTAAACCAGATCAGACCATGCAGGAACAAAGATTAAGGTGGATTATATCATTGTTGGTTGTATACCTTGGCTTCACCAAAGACGATGTATGTGTCTGATGCGGGGCTCTTGTAGACGTCTGGTTTGGTGATGACGAACAGGATGTTCTTTGACTTCCGAATGGTGACTCTGGTGACTCCTGTCACCTGCCTGAGACCAAGCTTTGACATTGCCTGCAAAAGATACAAGTAATTTAAAAAATGTTACAAACAGTACAAACAGAGGAAACAAGTGGCAATTACATTGATGAAACACTAGCGATCCGTTACCTTTCGTGCCTTCTTTTCACTGCGGCTCTGTTTGGCTTTGCTGACAGGTTCCTCGTCTATTTCGGCAGCTGCTGCAAGCTGTAAGAGACAAATATTTAATGTCAACAAGCAAATGTAGACAGAGGAATTAAGAGTTTGGATGTGAACTGTCATTGTGTAAACACTCTTCTCAGGACAGAAAGAATGGCTTCAGTAGACTCAGAAGAACGAAAGTCACTGTGTTATTCATCACTGAAGAGTAAAGGACAAACATCTTTACAAAGTATTTTACATTAGAAGAGGATGTTGTCTTCGTCTTATCCGTTTCAGTTCACGTCGACAACACAAGGCGCAAGGCCAGACTGAACTCTCACCTGAGCTTGCTGCGTCTGTGTCTGTGCAGAGTCCTGTTCCTCCAGCTCGGGGACTGAGTCATCGCTGTCTGACTCAGTGCCGGATCCTACAAACCACCAACAGTGATTGTCACTTAATGCCAACCATTACATATTTGCACACTTGAAAGTTATTACAGAAATGTGCTGTATCAATCCTGGGGAAGGAAAATAGGTTAAAAGATTTAACAGTATGTTTGTTGTTACTTGAGATGAAATACATCCACCTGACAAATTTAAATAACCATAAACTTTGTGTTGCACAAGTGAGCTCTGTAACTTCACTACATCAAGTATGTTCAACTATACCCCGTTATCCAAAACCACACAACCATATAAAACCTGACTATTAGACAACAGTTTCAAATAACAGAAGCGTCCATGTCAACATATTTGACCAAGTACAGTTTAAAGACTGAAGCTAACATACTTCAAATCATGGCTCTAAGAGAGAACGACATGTCTAAGCGTCTGAGCAGTTCCCAGATAGCGGTGACAGTTGGAAAAACAGATGAAGACAAAAGGAGAGAAAGAAGAAAATACCCTTGTCGTTCTTGATCACAGGCTCCACCTGGGCTGGGGTTTTAGCAGGTGTGGGGGCAGGTTTGGGTGCAGAGAAGGGTTCAGAAGGAGTTGTACTGATTACCTCTACCTGAGGTTTAACAGGGGCAGGTGACGCAACTGCCTCAGCAAATGTGAGTTTACGGAGAGCTGGGGCGGGAACGGCTGGCTCAACTGGAGCAGGTTTAGAGGGAGCTGGCTCGGCTGCTGGTTTTGAAGGCTTTGCAACTTCAGAAGGTGTCGCCTTAACCTCGACTACCTTAGCTGGCTTAGCAGCCGCAGCTGCAGCGGGTTTAGCCTCCACAACTGGCTTAGCAGCCTCAGCTGCAGCGGGTTTAGCCTCCACAACTGGCTTAGCAGCCTCAGCTGGAGCGGGTTTAGCCTCCACAACTGGCTTAGCAGCCTCAGCTGGAGCGGGTTTAGCCTCCACAACTGGCTTAGCAGCCTCAGCTGGAGCGGGTTTAGCCTCCACAACTGGCTTAGCAGCCTCAGCTGGAGCGGGTTTAGCCTCCACAACTGGCTTAGCAGCCTCAGCTGGAGCGGGTTTAGCCTCCACAACTGGCTTAGCAGCCTCAGCTGGAGCGGGTTTAGCCTCCACAACTGGCTTAGCAGCCTCAGCTGGAGCGGGTTTAGCCTCCACAACTGGCTTAGCAGCCTCAGCTGGAGCGGGTTTAGCCTCCACAACTGGCTTAGCAGCCTCAGCTGGAGCGGGTTTAGCCTCCACAACTGGCTTAGCAGGAGCGGGTTTAGCCTCCACAACTGGCTTAGCAGGAGCGGGTTTAGCCTCCACAACTGGCTTAGCAGGAGCGGGTTTAGCCTCCACAACTGGCTTAGCAGGAGGGGGTTTAGCCTCCACAACTGGCTTAGCAGGAGCGGGTTTAGCCTCCACAACTGGCTTAGCAGGAGCGGGTTTAGCCTCCACAACTGGCTTAGCAGGAGCGGGTTTAGCCTCCACAACTGGCTTAGCAGGAGCGGGTTTAGCCTCCACAACTGGCTTAGCAGGAGCGGGTTTAGCCTCCACAACTGGCTTAGCAGGAGCGGGTTTAGCCTCCACAACTGGCTTAGCAGGAGCGGGTTTAGCCTCCACAACTGGCTTAGCAGGAGCGGGTTTAGCCTCCACAACTGGCTTAGCAGGAGCGGGTTTAGCCTCCACAACTGGCTTAGCAGGAGCGGGTTTAGCCTCCACAACTGGCTTAGCAGGAGCGGGTTTAGCCTCCACAACTGGCTTAGCAGGAGCGGGTTTAGCCTCCACAACTGGCTTAGCAGGAGCGGGTTTAGCCTCCACAACTGGCTTAGCAGGAGCGGGTTTAGCCTCCACAACTGGCTTAGCAGGAGCGGGTTTAGCCTCCACAACTGGCTTAGCAGGAGCGGGTTTAGCCTCCACAACTGGCTTAGCAGGAGCGGGTTTGGGCTCAGCGGCTGGTTTAACAGGCTCAACAGGAGCAGGTTTGGATGCTACTTTAACTTCTGCAGGGGCAATCGCCTCATTAGAAGATGTAGCAAGCTTTGCAGCCTCTTTCTCAACAGGAATTTGAACTGGCTTTACAGGGGGGATAAGTGGGGGGAGATCATCATCAGCAGGTACAGGAACAAGAGCAGCTTTTGGTGCCACAATCTCAACAGATTTGGGAGGGCTAGAAGCAATAGTACCTGAAAATGAAACTGGAGCTGCCACAGCAGGCTTTGAGGTAATCTTAAAAGCAGGCGGGGCTGCAACAGGCTTTGCAGGCACTGGGGCAGTGTTAGCTTCAACTACAGTTTGCTTAGGGGCTGCCTCTGCTGTTTTTTTTGCTGCTGCTGGGACCTTGCACTCTTCAGGTGCGGGAGCAGGTGCAAACACCTCCCCTTTCTGAACTTTTCCTTGTTTACCAGCCTTGACCACTTTTGGGGTGAAGCGGTTACCCTGAGCAGGAGAGCTGCTAGGTGAGGCAGCTAGGGGAGATGATGGCATGGGTGAAAGTGGGGTAGAGGAAGTAGATTTTGGCGAGGTGGGAGAAGAGGAAGAGGCAGACATAGAGGATCGTTTTCTTCTGCCAGGGACAGCCTTTGGGGCAGAGGAACCCTGTGCACCCTTGGCATCTTTGCCTTTGGACTTTGCAGGGCCAGAAGCTGCCTGGGGTTTCTGGGAGGAAGCTGGGGCAGGAGGTGTAGCTGAATGGAAAAATATTCTTTAAATTTTTTGGACGGGAAAGGGAAAAGTCTTACTCATGCGGGTTAAAATGATCACAAACCAAGACGCAATCTCCTTGCTTGGGGTTAGGAAGAGGACACACCTCTCATAACTTTCGATGCAAACCGTTACTCAAAGATGCACAGTACATACTACTTCCACTCAGAAAACGCATACTATATTTAGTCAAGATGCACTTAGGACGAAATCTTATTTTCAATATCACACTTCCACATAGCAAGGGCTAGACCTTAGTGCATAAATACACCTGTAAATGAATCACTGAGCTGATGCTTCGAGATAGAACTGGCATTTTACTGCCGGTTATAGAAAATACCATTTCAGCAAAAAATGTCAATACAAAAAAAACCCCACCCTGACGAACTTCCTGATACAGTGAAATACCACTGGGACTACGTGGCACGACCTGATCAAAAAAGGTTGGGAGAAAAAGTGTGGCGCACAGAGGAACCAACCTGACGGGTGGCGTGTGGAAAGAGGTGGGCCTTCACATTTGGAGGTCCCCTTTGATTGAATGCCCTTTGAGAGAAGTGCAACAGGTTCTTCCTTGTCAGGATTTTCATTCTGAATAGCTACAGTGATGTTCACATCTTGAGCTGCATCTAGAGAAGCTTCTACTGCAGCTTTCGGGGAATCAGCTGCCTTTGCATCTTCAGTTTTCACACTGACATCTTTGGGAGCAGATGGTTTTGGATCGTCGGGTAACTTTTCTGCCACTGCTTCAACAGAAGTAACTTTTTGGCTGGCAGATTCTTCAGCAGCTACTACTGGCTCTTTACTTTTGTCCTCTTTAGTTGGAGCTGCTTCTTCGGCTTGTGGCTCTTCTGGGGATGCAACGGAAGCCGTGGCAGAAGGCACGGACGCTCCAGGAACCGGCAAACCAGCTGGATCTCCCGCTAGGTCAGTAGTTGACTCTTGAGAGACAGGTGTTGCCACCAGCTCTTCAGTTTGCTTGGTCATTTGAGTTGCAGCTACGCCATTAGCTTGATCACCAGTAGTCTGAATACTAGTTTTTCCTGGAGAGCTTATCTCTTGAGCAGGGACTTGAGAAGTTTCTGGAGGATTCTTCAGAATGATTGCTTTGCTGTAGACTGTAGAAGCAGCCACATCAGGAGAAGCAGAAGGATTCGATACTTCTGAAGGTAATGAAGGAATGATAGCAGGAGGAAGCAAAATCACAGTGGTTGTTTGGGAAGCCATTCACTTCATGGATATACTGTGACGTGAAAAAAAAAAAGTGCTCCACACGTGAAGAAAACGAGGAGTTCGTGAAAAATTCAGTGCCGTGGAGGTGGCTCTTGGTTTGACAACGTCAAAAGAGGCCATGCACTCACAAAGGAAAAAAAAAAGTCCCAAACTCCATGCAGTGGTTAAGTGGTAAATAAGTGATCGCCTTTATTCAAAATATAAACTATAAAAACTATCTAACTCAAACACTGAGTTAATTAAACAGCACTGCATTTTTACAGCAAAAATTATTTTACGAATCGATTTTTATAAGGCATTTTATTCAAAGATGAGTCCACTGTGGTCAGCATTTATAAAGGGCACAAATGCCCCAATAATGTTGACCGAACACTTGCCTTAAGTTTTAAGTAGTGTCTGGTACTGACACAATAAAGCTGCATCAGTACCACATCGTTAAGGGAACACGTTTTGTGAAATAAAATGTCCTTGCATAAATAATGTCTAAGCCCAAAATAAGAAAACAAAACAATACTGGCCTCTGTATTCTACTGCTTGAGAAGCATTTTCACAAGCACCGTGAAGACTGTACAACTCAAACCAAATTTAAAAAGTGGTTTATTTCACTGCCAGGATAGTAATAATTATCACTTGTGTAAATACCAGCCAATAAAGGACTATATTAAACTTAAATGATGTTGTGCATTTTTTTTAATTCAACAATAATTAAGACTGTTAGATTAACAATTAGTACTCAGCTTAACCCTACAGTAACTACACCCGACTATACAATGATTTAAGCCAAACCAGTGACATCCCCTTTGGGTCCACAAACTCACCCGATTACTCTTTATCCTTGCATAAGTAATACAGAGCAGTCAAAACTCCCTTTGTCACCTAAAGTTATGGACTATGGATGGATTCATTTCATTCACTCAGTGGTACAAACACACAGTAAAGTCTGGAAAGAGTTTCAAAACTACTTCAGTATATGAATCATCCTGCTACAGTGGATGGCTCCTGCTTGACAAGCCACCCTGTTAGCAGTTTCTCATAAATAAATAAATAGATAGATAGATAGATAGATAGATAGATAGATAGATAGATAGATAGATAACACACAAGTAGCTAAGGTGAAAAAAACTGCTAAAATGGGGTTTTATCATCAGCTGTGCAAGGCTTTGAGGCAGCACAGGGTGGCTTTTTCTGGACATTGTTTGTGCACAGGGGGGAAAAACTCAACACTCATCATGCATTGTGTACTAAATCCAGTTGTCAGTGTAAGTCATCACACACCATTGTGAGTTTGTGTAAATAAAAATAAAGAGCAGGGGGTCCTGGATCTTTTTAAACCAAAGAGTATCAGCACTTCAAATCCCTTCAGAAAGCAAACTAGTGTTACAAATATCCCTCGGCACATGGCTGTGGACAGTCAGAGTAACTATCACCTGTTACGTCAACTCAGTGCCCGGCCAGCTGAATCAACATCATGAGCCAAGTTGTGTACTAGTGTCCTACTCAACATATACCTTTCTTTCTTCATTTTTAAAAGAAGTCCAGGACCCCCGTTACTACTTAATAAGCAGTAATACATGCACGTTTATGGGAAGTACAAACATATACGAACCAGTCTCCACTTGAGGCTGCTGCATCTCCTGCTCAGTGACTGGGACCGTTTCTGTGGCTTCACCAGGCATGGTTGCTGCTCAGGAAGATAAATTACAGATTACTTACCTTTACTTAACTTTAAGTGGTGTTAAACAAGTAAACCCTAATGTTAGCACGCTTTTACTCTAGACTTGTGGAGCCCATGCTTTAACTGGTGCTCTCTAGCGACGTTTAGCCGCAGTTAGCTCCGTTAGGTAGCCGGCTCTGTCACACTCAACACGGGGCAACAAGTACCAAGGCGTACCGTGACAGTTCAGCCCTGTTTGAGCTGATTAAAACAGCCATCCAGCTGTCACTGAAGTCACTGAACAGACATACACATCTGATCACTGAGCTCGCTGAGGCCCTGACAGAGTGCCTGCTGGTACTATGGTAGTCATCATGTTCCCCCATTTTGAGCAGGTAAGCCGCGGTACAACGGCAGATATCTCTGAAGCGAGACGCCAGAGCGAGGTAATAATAGCACCGGCCCGGTAGTCGAACTCTGCTTTAACACATAAAACACTCGGTGAAGACAGTGATATACGAAAAACAGCTGGATGATGTTGGATTATTGGCGGAGACACTTACCGACTCGGGACACTATATCCAAGATGGCTGTAAGAGAGAACTTCTGACCCCAGCCGCGCGGTAATATCCGGTTTACAGCGGCGGGTTCTACATCCGGGTTATTTAAAGGAACAATCTGTTTGTTTGTTTTTACGTGAAATTACAAAAAACGTCAAAATACAGCAACTACAACAAAATAAAATAAGTATTTTACTCTATCTACTCTAGATTTAGATTTAACATTTAAATGTAATATTTGGATTTAACTTTTAGATGTAACATTTAACATTTGTATTTAAATATTTAAAATATCTCTAAGTTGACAAATAATGTTGTGTTACAAAAACATCAAAATACAGCACACAATTAAACAGATTAAAATAAGTCTTTTACTCTACTCTATAGATGTAGATTTAACATTTAGATTTAACATTTAGGTGTAACATTTAACATTTGTATTTAAACATTTAAAATATCTCTAAGTTGACAAATGTTGTTGTAAATGTGCAAAAAAGTAATTCTCAAAAATTCACACCAGTTTTTAAACATTTTAAACAAGCTAAATGTGACAAAATGTTGCTGTTATTTTCAGCGTGAGCTGCTTTACAAACGGCACCCCATATTACTCAAGTATGATATTTAAATACAAGTATTTGCACTTGCATTTTTTATTTTATCCTACTTTTTACTTCTAAAAAGAAAAAAACATATGTTTTTGCAAAGTAAAGAGTACAATTTTATTTACGCTTCATTTAAATTATATTTTTCTTTCTTTTGAACCAAATACTCTCCACAAATTACTGGCCATAGGGGTGTTGATTAGCTCAGTTGATAGAGCATCCCATGTACTATGGCTTAGTCCTTTGCCGCAGTGGCCCAGGGTTCAAATCTGACCTGCGGTGCCTTTGCTGCATGTCATTCCCCATCTCTCTTCCCACATTCCTGTCACTCTTCAGCTGTCTCTGTCAAATAAAAGCTTGAAAAAGGCCAAAACCAATTATTTACTATTATTACTCCACTATACTTCTGAGGAAAATATTATAAAATGTACTCCAATACACACACTGCTTTATATTTTAAAAAAAAAGTGTATGAGTGTATGTGTGTGTGTATACTGTGTGTATATATATATATAAATAAAAAAATCCCCTATTCACCCTACGGTGGGTGGTGGTGTATCTTCTTCGAGCTTGAGGCCTCTACCAGAGGCCTGGGAGCTTGAGGTTTCTGCGCAGTATCTTAGCTGTTCCTAGGACTGCACACTTCTGGACGGAGACCTCAGGTGTTGTACCTGGAATCTGCTGTAGCCACTCCTCCAGTTTGTGGAGGTTTCCTCTTTCAGCCCTTGGTATTTCCTGATCTTCTCGTGTTCCTTCTTCCTAATATTGCTGTGACGGGGAACTGCTATCTCTATATCACCACCATATCATCTTCTTCTGTTGTTTGTCAACCACCCTGATGTCTGGCTGATTAGCCATCACCAAGTGTATTGCCATGTGAAAACAGATTTTGGTAGTGGAAGACACTGCTGAATATTGATTTACATTTTGATCACAGTGGCACCTTTAACCTTCATATCTAATGTATTGCGCTGTTAAACATTTAATGTTTAACTGTAAACCAAGAATGATAATGACGGTGATAGAAGTATTTAGCAAGTCTTATATCCATGACCTATTTCACATGTTTCCCTTTTTTGTAAGTCACTTTGGATAAAAGCATTCGCAAAAATGACTAAATGAAAATGTGACCTAGTGTCCATGACATATTTATCTGTGAAAGATGTAGGTTTTGTAAAATAACATATTTACAAACATTTATTGAGGATGTAGTATTGGTATACAGTTTCTCATGTTTACTGAGAATAAATGTCATAACTGTACAAAAAAAGACTGACGTGGAGCCCAACACACCTGATTGCTTGCTAGATAAGTTAAACAACTAAATGTACAAAAACCTCTTCTGTACTTCTCTTCTGAAGTAGTTGAAATACCAGATTCATTTTTTGTACAAACATTTATTGATATTAACTGTACAAAAACAAAAAAGTAGATAACAAACAGACAAATATAAGATTGACATTGTACCGGGAATATCTTCCAGTAAGGACATTGATTATCATCCCATAATGAGTCCTATAAGAGTATAATAAAAACAGAATTGAAGGAAATTATTAGTCATCAAAAAAATTTCAACACGAAGCCTCCAAAACGTAACAGGGAGCTATTTACGATGTCTCGTCTATATCTGATGTCTGACTGTTGATCCACTTCAAAATTCTTTCTGAAGATCTAAAAGTAAAAAAGGACAAGGACAAATCGATTACATAAAAGAAAGAAAAAAAAAATTACTAATTTCATCCGCTGAGAACAAAACGTACCACTTTTTCTGAGAAGATCTCCTTTCCACGAACGAGCCATTCCATCCAGGAACCGATCAAAGTATTTGACGTACTTTCCCAGGCTCGTTTTTTTGTAATCTGCGAAGAAGAAAAATGAGTGAGCGGGTTCTCTGATAATTCACAATAAATTAAAACTGCATTAGTTCTCAGTGGTGGTTAGGCTACTTTGTTATATAAAAATGAACCATCCTGTCCACCACTGACCGACTAGAGGCACAGAGACTGGATATTTAAGAGGACAAAAAGCTGATTGTGAAAGGGGCCAGTTATTATTTTTGTCCCTTTGTATATGTGAAATATATAATAAATTATCAAGAGAATATGTTACCTTCTACTGGCCTACTCAAAACTTTAAGACAAGAAAGGTAAAGCTTCTCTGTGTGACACAATAATCCTGAAATTTAGAGTTTCACCTCTGATCTTTGGTCGTTCTGCTCCATCTTTCTCATTCTCCTTGTCCTTGATGTCCTCTGACTTCTCATCCTCTTCGCCCGACCTGGGTCGATCCAGCTCTTCACAGATCAGACTGAGAAAATCGAAAAGGTTAAACCTCAGCTCTGATTTTATATGTGGCACCACATAAGAGCGTGAGCCTTTTAATTACCTGATCGTGGGCACAGCAAAGGGATCAAACGTATCCAGTTCTTTGATGTCCATGGGAACAGAGATGCGTCCTGAGCAGAGTTGAACAGAAAGAAGTCACATTGAGACTCAGTATTTGTGAGGCCATCTATATTAAATCTTGTTAGAACTGTGCTCACCTGTTTTGGGATGGACACTGAAGGGGCTCTTCAACAAGTGGTTCACCCCTTTACTGACATTTACATCGAGCCGTGGGTAACAATACTGCAGCATGATCTCTTTCTCAAAGTGTTGGCCCTTCTTGGCAGTGCTCTGGAGGAAGAAAGATTATGTCATTGTGCTTGTGTTTATCATAAACCGTCTCACTTAGTTTATTTATCATAATATAATGTAAGCAGAATTACAAACCTGTTTCCTAATGGCTTGGTCCTCGATCAATTTCCACCGGGTCTCTGGTTTCTTCTCATTCTTGAAGTCTTGCTGTAAATCTTTTCTTACATGTAAGCACTGAGTTAAGTCCAGGTATTTTCACAAAGGTTTCTACATGGTGAAAGAGATTACATTCACATACTTGAATCACATTTGAGACAAAGAAAAAAGGATATCTTCAGGCACAAGCGCCAGCACTTTATCTACAGATTCCTTGTGGCCGAGTATGTCCTGATCCTGTAGTGCGTACTGGGTAAAGTAGTGGTCCACCACAGTCAAAGACTCTCTATTGATTAAAAATGCGGACTCTTAGACAGCTGAAGTCACATCAGTCAAGAGGCAACAATCTCATTAACAGTCAGTGCAGTTAAAAAGACCTTTAGTAAGAAAATGATCTTAATTCTTACCTGATAAAAGGGTGAATTGGATCCGACAGCACAACTTTCTTCACCGTCTGTTCACCTCCCTGTGAAAACAGCAAATTACAAAAATAATACGAGTAATTAAACAACTGATAACTGTAATAGCTATAGCCAGTTGATAACTGAAGTATTATTCAGTTGGAGGTAGAAAGAAAGTAAAAAATATTTTGTTTAGTGCAGAGCTGCAACGGACGATTGTTCTATTATTGATTCATCTCCTATAACTGCCATAAATATTATTGTTTCATTTACAATTATATTGTTTCTACGACCTATTGTCATAAATATTTATATTGTATAAACTCCATGTTCTACAGGTATACATTTAATTCCTCCCAGAAGAAGTACAGTAGCAGCAGGAGAAGTTTTATGTGTTGTTTCAGGATCTTCTCTCATCTTTCTACTGTTACCTTCACCAAGCTGAGGTATTCTGCGACTGCAGAGCGAGCTGCTACAGAGAGCTTCCTGGCAGCTTCATCGCACACCCAGCAATGCACTCCTCTTCTGCCAGAATAAACCCACAGCAGGTGCTGGAAACCAAAGTCCTCTAGAATAACACATAAATAACACAAAAACAAAACGTGTTGTCGATGCTAATTTTGTCAACAACTGAGGTTAAAGATGAGCAGAAATACAAACAATGACAAACCTCGAAGAGCTCTGTCCAGGATGCGAATAGCAATGGTCATCAGTGTCCAGCACTTGGAGCAAATGTCTGCAGCACTGAAAAGTTTGTTATTGCAGTCATTAAGTGAATTTATAACAGTGAAACAGTGCTACAATGTCATGCTGGTGTTGTCTCTCTGCTCAATATTGGGAGAATTAGATAAAAGATAGACACTTAGATAAAGTAGGAGGGGTAAGAAAAAATGGAATTAACAGAAAGAGACAAATAATTACAAGCAGATTAAGAAGAGATCACTGCAGAGATCTCTTGCATGTCCTGCGTGTTATGTCCTTATAACACGCAGGACAAACGACACAGACAGAAGGGAAATGAACCTGCATCTACCTGCAGCAGCTCCTGACATCATCATAATCGGTCATATCGATATCAAACACCAGCTCCTTTTCCAGGGCCTGGAAGGTCCCTGACTTCACTGTGTTGTGTTGACTTGGCTGTAAAGTGACAAACAGATGAAACGTCATGTGCTCTGTCGTCCAGCAGGTTCTCGTGGATTGTAGCTGCTGTTTGCTGCGTTTTCTTCCACATTTTTTCCCTGTTAAAGGGTTTTTGTGGGCAAGTTTTTCCTCACTTGAACCGAGGGTCTAAGGACAGAGGGTGTCACTCCCTGTACAGATTGTAAAGCCCTCTGAGGCAAATGTACTTTGTGACTTTGGGCTATACAAATAAAATTTATTTGATTATGACACTGCAGTGACACAAAAACACGAGAAACATACACGAACAGTACATGCACACACAGCTTTACCCTGTGGCTATATATGGCTCCAATGTCAATCTTGTAAGGGTTCATCTTCTGCATCTCCTTCTCCAGCTCGCCCTGGGTGCTGAAGGACTGGTACCGGACGTAGATGTCATCTTTGAGTGTGAAGGAGAACTCTCGGTTCTGGAAGTAGTTCTTCTGCACTGAGGTCGTAGAAGAAAAGATATAAACATATCAACCCGCTCTTTGACTCATAACATTACTGTCTGCTGTGGCTTGGACACTCACCTCCTCCGTAATTTAGCCAGCGGTAATACTGAGCGAAGGGGAAAAGCCGCTTGTAGTACAGCGGTAATAACTCCGGGAGACAGGCCTGGTCATAGTTTGAGGCCGGCATTACCTGACGATGAAGTAACAGCTACTAAAAATGATGTTAAATTGTCACAAACACACTGGCTAGCTGACAGCTTGTTCTGTTGTATTACAGCGCGGGAAAAAGCTTCAGGAAAAAGAGAGAACCAATGACATGAGTCTGGCGTGATGACGTCACCTAAACGCGGGGCTCATGGGAAGTGTAGTTATTTAACTCTGCTGCTGTTCAATCACAGGCACCAGCTAGTGTGTGGCAGATTTAACATACAAAATACTGATTTACCGTTGAGTAAAAAAGTAAGTAAAACAGTGACTGGGAGTTAAACTCTGCTACCAACCATTGAAATAATCCAATAAATCCAACAAATTTGAATGAATAAATAGAAGATTTGGATCCAAGTAGGTGCTCTTGAGTTTCTTACCTGATAAAAGGGTGAATTAGATCTGACAGTCCAACTTTCCTCCTCCCTGTAAAACAGCAAATCACAAAAGTTAAAATTGGTTTTCTAAATACAAGTAATCAACCAACTGATAACTGTAATAGTTATAGCCAGTTGATAACTGAAGTATTATCCAGTTGGAGGTAGAAAGAAAGTCTTTAATAAGTTTTGTATTCATTGCAGAGCTGCATTGGACATTTGTTCTGTTATTAAATGATCTCCTATAACTGCCATAAATATTATTAATGTTTTATTTACAAATATATTGTTTCTATGTCTTACTTTCATGAATATTTGTATTGTATAAACTCTGTGAAGGATCTGCTTTCATGTTCAATGTTGTACAGGGATACAATTAATTTCTCCATGAACATGGACCACCCTTACCCCCCTGTAAAGAGACAATAAATGCAGTTATTATATCAAACGCTATTGTAGTTTTATTTACAAACAATATTATGTCATCCATATTAGAAAAAAGACAGTTTACGCTTATGGAAAGCAAACATATAGAAACACTGTAAAAAGTAAAATACAAATATCTTATATATAGAGACAAATAATTCACAGAATGATCATTATAATAGTAGAAATGTGTATACTAAAATACAGCTAAGGCAGTTCTTATAATATAAGCTTAATTACAATAATAAAATGCTGTGAGCAGATTGTTTGTGTTATAAAAATCTATATTTCTAACTCATAAAGACATCTAAACCTATGAATTTGGGGAAAACTTTCAGGACTTTATTAGCAACACTTCTATCTTTACTTTGTGAGTCTGTTTTTTTTTGTGTGTGTGCTCACTTTATCCTGATAAATGTGTGTTGATTTCAAAGCTTTGTTTAGACTATAAGTTCTTCCTTGCACCCTTAGAGGGCAGTACAGTTTCATGGAAATATTTGGAGTCCCAACAAAGAGCCAAATTTCAGGCAACATGACGCAATTTTCATCATCGCAGATAAATAGTACTGAAACACATATTACTTTTTCCTTCAGTCTAGAGTGAGAAAATAAAAGATAAGATAATAAAAACCTCAGCTGAGGATAGGACTCTTCCCTGGTTTTGTCTGTGTTTCTTTCTTGTTTCCATCTTCCCCTGTGTGTCACAGTGTGTATTTCTGTGGGTGTGGTCTCCCTTCTTTACCCTGACTCTACACACCTGACAATCATCAGCAATCTGCACACCTGCCTGCCATCAAGCAATCAGCCTACCTACAGGAGCTCAAGACAACCAGCCAGCGCTCAGCGGATCATCCCGCTCATGGTTTGTTTTTGGTGCTGTGTCTCCTGCTTATAACCAAGTTTATTTTGGATCAGTTTGTTTGCCTGTCATTTTTGAAAGATGTACACCTGTTTCCCTATCTCAGACGATCTACCAAACATTCACCTGGATTCTTTCCAGCTCACCTCAGCCTGCTACATCTCTCCATTCCTGCCAGTAGTCTCAATAAAAGCTCTCACCTCACCTGCCTATCTGGTGTCTGCATTTTGGGTTCAGCTCAACTAAGAAACAGGTTATGATAAAAATGTTCTGGGATGCAGAGGTCTTTCTGGGTAAACTGGTGTAATTTATCCCTTTCCTCTTCAGTCAGATACAGTTGTAGATACACGTAAAAGTACAAGGACAACCTTTGCTTTGACATTTCAAAAGGGCACTTCTATTTTCAAGACAAAAAGGTGCACATGTGATTCCCCTTTTTTGTCCTACCTACCAAAGTCTGGGTGGTTTACACACACTCTAGTGGCAACAATGATTGCTTAATGATGATGCGGCTTTACTGTAGGATTTACACCTAGGAACTAAAATTCCTGAAATCTCACTGAAATGGTACTGTTCACGCTGAAGGTTGAGAGCTGTGCAGCGACAAGAGCTCTTATCAGTTATTGTACTTTTGATATAAAATACCAGTCACTCTTTGTTCCATGGCTGTACATTAAATATGATTAGCTGTGTAATTTTATTCACTCTGTCTCTTCTCCTGACCGGTTCACTGTTATTAGAAGATTTCTCTATAATTTCGTTCCGCGTCTCAACCGTCTTCATTTCACACAAAATGAGAATTTGCAGAATAGCAATGTCAACAAATTTTGCATGCAAACCTTTTTACAATGTTGATGCCGTTGGATGTATTAAATCAAAAGCCATCCACCTAACTAGCCGCAAGCTCTTAACATACAAAAACCTCTGCTATCAATATTTGTCCACAACTTGCTAACCAAGGCCTCCATTCATATGTACTCCATTTATTTTGACAGGTAGACGCTGAGAGTGCAGACCATAGCAATTATGCCACTCTTAGCATAATACGCTGCTATATGTAAAATACCTGTGCATTAGATTAATGCTAATGAACTGTATTTCCCTTAGCGGCATCACTGTACTGTGCCTCGTTCAAGTGCAATTAATAGACGAGCATTGCCAATACATTTCCATCTCATGATTGCACTTGTGTTTATGGTAATATTCTTTAATCACACCCTAATTTACATAATGTAAAAGCTCTTAACCACATCTTGAATTATGTAAATTATATTGCCGCAAGCCGGAGGGGATGTGGTGTGTCTTTTTTTGAGGGGGTCCTTCGAAGAAATTATGTAAAATAACACCTGGGTGGCCGGCTATCTCTCACTATACTGACATTCCCACTCGTGTACCTGAAGCATATTGGCCATTTCTAAACTGTTTATACTCCCGTAGCTCAACATAAATGTAGCAGACATCACATACTATTATTATAACTTGCATAAATCTAGGTCAGATAGTTGTCAGGTGCCCATGGAGCAGCACTATAGGTCACCATGTTAGCTGTTCTGGGGATGTTATAGACCAAAGTGTGGCACCTGTCACCTTTCATCAGGAAAATATTGTTGGCACATAATAGGTCTATAGAAATCCTCTCAACCAGGCTGCAGTGATGCTGATCACATGAGTCAAAAGGCCCAAGACATAACCTTTTTAAAGTCATCCTATCCAATCTTCAGTAATGCCCACATGGTGTAAGCTTATCTTTAAAGGTCCAGTGTGTAGGATTTAGTAGCACCTAGCAGTGAAGTTGCATGTTGCAACCACATGAATACTTTCCCACGCCTTACCCTCATTTTCTAAACATATAGGAAAAACTCTGGCTGCAAAGTTAAAAAAGCAAACAGCGATATCTAGATCAGGGTTTGGTTTGTCTGTTCTGGGCTACTGTACAAAAATGGTAGACTCCGTGGAAGAGGACCCTAATGAGGAATGTTGCCTACAGGTACTCCTAAATCTTACACACTGAAAAGACTGTCTTTCTTTCTAAGAGTGAGTTCAGAAGTTTGATACCCCTTGGATTTCTGTGAATCAACTGTGGAGCTTGCACCAAAGTCAGGATGCTAAATTTAACCATAAAAACGGGAAGCAGATGAAATTGCTAAATTGCATGGCTCACTCCAAATTTTTAAAATATGTCTACCAGCAACTTTTAAACTCACTAATTAGCATGGATGTCATTTGCTTAATCTGTATATATTTACCATTAGTTTCAGCACACTAAAATTTGCTAATGAATTAGTATTAAACACAAGCTAATAAAATTTTCTTGCAGGTATAATCAACTAAAGTATTGGATAAATGAAAAAAATGGTGAAGATACTAGATGAAAAGTTAATGGATCACGAGAGTTATTACAGTTCTTCTTGAGTAGGCATGACTGTGCGTACCAACTTTTAAGAGTTAAATTTCAGATAGGAACGTGGTATCTCTTCGCTGGAGAGTCAACAGGTTAATTTCCCAAATTTGAAACTTTAAACTCAAGGTCTTTCATTTATCCTGTGTAAGTAAAGCTCATGTTTAAAGAGGTGACACTTCTTCTTGTGGCTGTGATAACAGCACAAAACAAACAAATGTGTGAGTTTCAAATAACAAATACTCTAATCTAAAAATGAAATCCGAATGGAGGCAGCAGCTTCTGTGCAACACATTTAAGACATACAGTACTGTTTTACATCTTGTTGAAAGTCACACAGTCAGACCACTTAAAAGCAAAAATGGAGCATGAGGGAGAGGAAGCATTAAGTACAAGTAGGAGATGTTATGTTGTGCTTGCGACGAAGGGGGTGGACAAAGCTCAAAGATAGAAATTGCAACGAAGCAAAACAGCGAGCGGGAAACAGTTTACCTTGTTCCTTTGTGCACCAGGCAGCAGGTTTTGCCATGAGATTTTACAGTGTTTTACTGTAATATTAACAGTCTCCAATGTAAGTTACTATATTCTATATTACTTTCCTTAAATTGCTATTTATAAGGTTTTGCCCTAATATAGCACTGTTTTACTGCTACACAATTTCATGTAATCGCTTAATGTTTTTACTGTGAAACAGTGGTATGTACATTCCTTTGGACATACCCTGGGTATCTCCCTGCAGTTCATCATCCACCATTACCAACAGGACCTCGTGTGCTGCCCTCCTCCGCCTCCTCCTCCTCCTCTCATTGGTTGGCGCGACAATATAAAGTTCCGCAGTGACTCCCTCATTGACTGCTGCTCTGCCTCACTCAGTGATCCACTGACTGACTGACTGAGAGAAAGAAGAGAAGGAAGAGGAGTAACACAGCTGGTTACCGAGAGGATTTACAACAACTTTATCTCGTATTGTTTCATTCAGCTCCATCATGAAAGAGAGGAGACTCACACAGCCGTTTGTAGCGAGGTGTAAACTAGTGCTCGTCGGGGACGTCCAATGCGGTAAAACAGCGATGTTACAAGTCTTGGCCAAGGACTGCTATCCAGAGGTATGATGAGATTTTTGGACAACGTTATAATGTCTCCAATGTACTCTATCTGCAACAAGCATTATTTAAAATACACAATTTAAATATTACCTTAAGGATTACTTTTTTAAAAATTATAGTAATGCTTAATTTAAATGTATAGTGATCCTCTCCTATTTTTTAAAACTCCCATGGTGCCACACAGCTCTTAGTATTATTGGATTGGCATGCAATACTTGTGTAGTGAAGGATCTGTGACAATAGGCTCTGTTTTCATGGGTTTGATGCAGTAATGTAAGAACATAAAGTCCTTACACATTGGGAATAATACTAGTTTAAAATCATTGATCATACTGTTGTTTCATTTGCTTTACAAATATATTATATAAATAATTGTTATATAATTATAATAATTATACTTACACCTGCTTAGTCACTTACATTGTGACTGTGTGTATTCCTATATATCTTGCTAATGTATTCATATATAAATCTAAACAGTTTTAAAAAATATATATTTTTACATGTACATTACTTTGCACTTTCCTGCATTTTGCACTTCTTTTCAGAGGCTAAACTGCATTTTGTTGTCTCAGTACTCGCACTTTGTGCAGTGAATCTAATCTAATCTAACTGTATTTGTATTATAGCAAGTTTTAAAAAACAGAGTTTGCAAAGCACTGCGACAGACAAGCACATACAGGTTACTCAGTTAAAATAGCAACAGGGAGACAAACAAAAGCAAGATAAACATTACGATGTAAGAGCACAAGGATCTAAAACATTTAGAAAAAACAATAAAATACACAAACATATATTTTTTTATAACAATACAACATCACATAAAAGCAAGTTTTAATTATATATTTAATATTTTTCTCGGTCTATCACTGGTAACTTGTAATGGACATTTGTCCTTGTAGTCTAAATGATTAATCTGGTTATAAATGACCCTTCCTTTCTAGACGTACGTCCCGACTGTATTTGAGAACTACACGGCCTGTCTGGAGCTTGAAGACCAGCGTGTTGAGCTCAGCCTTTGGGACACATCAGGTGAGGATTAAACTCACAGTTTAATAAAACTCGCTCTCTATCTTTGACTGGCTACCAATTTAAAAGTCCCCCCCTGCTTTCATAGTCAGTGTTTGTGAAATAGTTTCACTACTGTATTCATGGGCTCATCTGTGGAACTTGTTTACCCTCCCAGCACCGCAGTCAGTCTGGAGTCGAGGGGTAACAACTGTAAATGAGGCTTCACCTCATTCATTGTTTTACAAACAGTGTTGTTGCTGTTTACTCAGACGTCACTATCTGTCAATCCTGTTTTGATGCAGCTAAGCAGATTTTCACTGGTGTGAAATCTGCTGAGAGATCTTCTTTGGTGGATTGGTGGAGATAGTGAACATCAGGCCTGAGCAGTAACCCTGCCTGGATTACTCACAGAACAACCAGGGTCCAGTTTTGCATTGAAAATCACGTCATACATGCTAAAAAATATAAAAAAGACCCCACAATAAAGACAAACAGGGGCCCCAGTTTGAGAAATACAACTAAGCTATTATAAAATCCCCTTACTGGGTACTAAATACTCATCAGGGTCCTGGAACAGCACTATTTTGGACATGATGACTGCTTTTGATCTAAATTTATGTGGCATTTCAGTTTGATGTGTAAGATTTTGAAAATTAAACTGTCACCACAGTATTATTGGAGCTTTCAGCAAACTATATTATAGTTAACTGATCTAAGGCCGCAACCTACAATTGTTTTCAGTGTCGATTAATCTGCAAGGTATTTTCTTTATTCATCGCTCAATTAAATTTGTTTAAAAAAACTGATTATGATTACCCAAAGCCTAAGCTGGCCTCTTCAAATTACTTGTCCCATATCAGGAACGCAAAGAAGGCGTTTTAACATGGGGAATTATGGAGATGACTTGTTCTGCAGCCAGCCTCAAGTAGCCGTTTGAGGAACTGCAGTTTTTAGCTTCACTTCACAGCCACAGCCCATGAACAACTCAAAGATATTCAGTTTATAAAAATATAAAGAGCAAATCCTCACAATCGAAAAGGCATACCTAAGAAATTGTTGCAATTTTCACAAAAGAAATTAAAATAATAGAGATGATTGTCTGATGATTAAAATAAATAATTCAGCAGCGACTGTATGGATGAAGCAGAAATGCCAACGGTTGGTACCAGCTCCTAGGAAGTTGAGTAGTGCCAGTTGGCCTGGAGAGGGGTTGTTTCACAGGGTAGAGGGGGATGCCTCGTCCATGCAGGGGGTGGAAGTCTCTGTCGGCAATCTGTGTATGTCTATGTGTGTGTGTGTGTGTCCTGTCTTACTATGCGTGTGACTGTGCATGTGTGTGTGGTGTGGAGTCACTGTGAACAGAAGGCACAAGTGAGGGATACTGAGTGACGAGATATGCATGACCTCCCCACTGCCTTATGGTGCGTGTTGTCTAAAGAAAGGTGTTATGTAACCAAAACCAGCTCTGAACTAATGTAGGTTTATGTGTTTGTCTCCCACGGAGTAAAAAAAACTTTGGACACCCTTTCACCCTTTCCAGAGGTAACATTGCACAAGATCTATTTACATTTGCAATACACATATACAGACCACTGCTGCCACTCTTGTGTGTGTATATTTCCATTCTCCAACATTTTGGGCTGCACATTTTTTATTTCTTTCTCAAGCCTTAGATCACCCTGGATAGTTATGTGATGTGAAAGTTATTGATAGTTGCATGTTGTATGTCTGCAGATTGAAGTCAAAGATTCAGACAGACTGAGGTAATCTGAATGGGTGCCAACCGGAAGCGGCCAGGTACCGCCGCGGTCACTGTAGCAAATAGAAGCCAGTCTAGTCAATGAGAGCACTCAGGGCGCGCCTCAGAAGCGGCTCACCGCGCCACGGCGCGAGCTTTCCGCTTCATTCCTATTTTTACCGCGAGCCGCGGTGTAAATTTCAACACAGCACTGCGCACCAGACAGGAAACCTGGCCTTGAATCAACGTAATAAACTTCCACCCCCTTTCAAAATAAAACACAATACGCAGTTCATGTAGCTTTTTACAACTTCACATCAACGTTACGTCATGACCAGTGGCACCAGGCGATCAAAGATCGATCAAAGGGTCTCAACATGGACGATGAGAGACTAATTGTTGAAGTGAAACAACACACAATCATTTATGACACAACAGATGCTTTTTATAATCTCCTCCATGTTAGAGAAGCAAAGTCAGCTGTTTGTTGTTGTTGTTTTCTTTATACACTGTTTGTCGCGGGGTCTCGCTTACGTCCAGGATTCTCGCGTGATCTCGTGATCTCGCGTGAAAATGGCCGGCTTGCTCCACTGCCGTTCCGCGGCTGAAAAGCGTCCAGTGTGAGTTCACGCCGGGCAAAGGACCGCGGCACTACCGCGGCACTACCGTTCCGTTGCCGTTCCGCCTCCTGTGAGAGTCCCGTGTCAAGAGGCTGCCAAATTCATCAAGACAACATAAAGTTATTGTTAGTTAGTTCCGGTAGAAGCTTATTAGAAGTAGGGGTGGGTGATATATCTAATATACTCGATATATCGCGGCTTGTTCTACGTGAGATGTATGAAATTACTATATCGCGACCATCGAGTACTTGTCACGTAAATGTTTTAAGCCGTCTGCATTTAATTCTCTGAAGTTTCCCCTGTCACTCACTCCTGGTGCTGCTCACAGCCAGTGTTGCCAGATCAGATTGACAGTTTCCAGCCCAATCACAGCTTAGAACCCGCCCAAGCCAATAAAAACCAGCCCAAACCACGAAGTTGCCAGACACCCGTGTAAACCCGTAAAATCAAAACACAATAATTGTGTTTTGATAATAGAAAACACTCTTAAGTATCTGGAGCTTCATGCTGTATCAAATAACCACACGTAGGCTAAAAGATAGATAAATAGGTTTTTGCAAATTACAACCAACAAAAGCCCAGTAAATCAACCACAGGCTACACAAATGAACCTATCATAGTGCCAGGCCCAGATTAATTATAATGCCAGCTGTTTAGCTGCACGTTATACCTCTAAACCGCGTAGGCCTAATAAATGTCATTGTTTACATCACAAATTACCTGTATGAGGACTACATGCAAAACAATTTAAAACAAAACAAATAAATGCACATAAAGAGCACCTCTTCCTCCACCCCTCTCATTTTCTCCTCGCTGCTTTCCACACCTGTGGTGCTGAAATACGCATCTGCCGTACAGCAGCTGATTGACATTCCAAATACACAAAATGAAATGAAATAAACCATGAAAAACTAGGTTTTAAATCAACAAGCAAATGCCATAGAATAAGTGCTCTACAGTTATCAAAATCAGTCACAGTGCAAATGGTAATGTAGGGCAGCGGCCTGTTGGCGTCAGTAGAGGGCGCTAGTGTATTGTTTTGTGCCCTCAGTCGTTTGGCGAGTGTGGCTGTTTGTCCTAGGAGGGCCACCGTAGTTTGGGGGGTGTCGCGCGCACAGGCGTCATTTCGGTCAGGTGTTTGTTGCCAGCCACCGTGACTGTGAATGTGCAATAAACGACGGTGTGGTCTGGGCCGCAAATACAACAGCCGTGTCTGACTCGTCCCTCCTCTACACCCCCCAAACGCAACAAAACACAACGCAGAGCCCCTGTGTGGAGTGGCCGGGTTACAGTAACATAAAAATCATCATACCTTTACGCAGAACCAGCGTCTTTCCATTATCTTAAACATGAACTCCATAAGAAATCTTTACAGTCGCTAGATGCCAGGTCAGTACATGGATGAGTCAAACCTTGAACCTTGAGGTTTGAAAGTGGCGGACATCAATCCGTTCCTGCTCAGGCCAGAGCGCACATCCATGAGGCTGGAGAGGAGCCGTAATCCCATCCGATTTCTGGTGTCATCTTTTAATAGCATTACCTGGGAAAACGCTCTTTTGACGGGGCATTTGATATGGGCAGAGTGAGCAATCTGATGACACCCAGTGCTAAATCTTTGAAACACTGATTTCCTCCAGCATCTTGAAATGCCTCAACTTCCAGCCAAAAGGCGTCAATGGCCTGGTCACCTGAGAACCCGGCTGATGCGATGTTTCTCCACTGGCTCTCCAAAACATCCACCGAACAAGAGAAAAACTCAGCGGGCAAGTCTTTCACTCCTGGCCTGTTTACTGATGACATCACCAGCTTCGGACAAAAAAACTCCAGTTTGCGGAGCATTTCCATAGATTCAGGAAGACACATTTGATACTGCACCAGCACTTCTCTTAGAAAGTCAAAACAACGCGCAGAAATTCTGTCCTTCAGCTCCGGTGCTAAAGTGCTGACTTCCAGTTGCTGTTGGAATGAGGAGCCCAGGTCTGCATCCTGGTGTGAGAGGTAGAGGCTGGATTTACGCAGTACGCTGGGCTTCAGGACTCTCCTCGGTGTCGACATGTACAGCCTGTCAAGATCCCTAAAAACACCCAGCGTGTCTCCCGTTTCCATCTTGAAATATTTGTTTACAGTTTTTATTTCCATCAACACGGGCCGGAGGAAGTGCATGTACAGACTGTTAGATTTGTCACTGTACATGTCATTCAAAAGCCTGGCTGCATAGCAGTGTTCGGCACTTGAAACCAAGCCGGAGTGCAGCTTGAGGGCATCTTCCTGCTCTAAAATCTCTATCGATGCAGTCTGACATGACCAACCAACGGGTTGAGCTGGGGGATATGAATTTCAGAGGACAGCCGCCGTCATTGATGGTCTTGTAGACATTGTTATAGTCACTCTGGCATTTTGCTGAGTGTGCGAACCAGTTGTAGGTTTCTCATATCATATATTCCACATTGCTTGGATGAAGTTGCATTGCCTTATGAGCCACTATATCCAGTGAGTGGCAAACGCAGCGAATAAGCTGCAAACTAGGCTGCTTCTGTTTGAGCAGTGTGAAAACGGAGTGATGTTTTCCGACCATAACACTTGCACCGTCTGCAGCAATCCCCAGCATATGTTTGATGTCCAGGCCACATTCACTCAGGAAAGAAACGATCGCATCTGATATGCCTTGAGCATCAGCGCTGAGAAGATCAACAAGCCCCAGGTAAGTACTGACAAACTTGCTGTGTTTCTGTGATCGGTACTTCACACATATGCAGAGGAGTTAGTTTACTGATATATCAGTAGTTTCGTCCAGATAGAGGGAATATGGAGACTCACCAACATCTTCCTTTAACTCCTCTCTGAAGAACAGATGTGATGACAGCTGTACACTTTGTCCTGTGCATCTTGAACGCTCCCATCTCCTTTTGGAGTATATCTGACAGGTCCTGAACAGCATTGATGGACGTGTGGCAGGAAACGTAGGTTGCAATCCTAAGTTCACAACGTTTTTGGTCGTCTTTGACTGTGTCTGCTCCTCCACCAGATCCCACCACCGGTACAGCAAAAGATTTCACACTTGGTATACAGCAGGGGTTTTTTGTGGCGCCATGTTCTTTTAAATCATTAAGTTGGGCTCTTATTTCTGTGTTACAATATTTGCAACGGGCTTTAGAGTCATCTTCTGGGACAGGTGCGATCCAAGTTTTTAGGTCAGGATCGGTTTCCCATTCCTTCCTGTAGGATTTTTTATATTTTCCCCACTTCGGCATGATGCTAACGGCCACCGGTCACCTGCTTCAAATTCAGCGCCGCTACTTTGTGTGACTTTGCTGTCGGTGAACTTACGTCACGACGACCTTAAATTCAAGCTGCCACTCATTGAATACAACTTATGTTATTTATTTATTTATTTATTTATTTATTTATTTCACATTATTTAAAAAGCCGCCTAATGTGGACAAAAGCAGCCCAATTTTTGTTCACCCGCCCAATGTATTTTTTTCCCGCCTGACGTGAACAAAAGTAGCCCAATTGGGCGGAAAACCGCCCAATCTGGCAACACTGCTCACAGCACGCAGCACACTGCCCCGCCCACCCAGAAAAATCCCCTGCACGCATGCGTACTTTCTGTATCAAGTGAGGAGAGAAGTGAAGAGCGAGTTAATTGAAGATGGAGACAGACGGCTTGGTTACGAAGAAAAATAACTGCGGTCACTCCAGCCATCTCTCGTTTTCGCGTGGTCACGTCAGCTGCTCCAATATTTTCAAGTGCGCCCTAATTGCCGACTTTATGGCAAATACTTTGAGAAAACTGTGCAGGTCAGCGCTAGCTTACTGCAGCGTGTGGACACTTCCGGTTTTCAAAATAAGACGTGGGTGTTAAATGTATTAAACGTTTATTTATAAAATATGGACTGGTTCAAGACTGGTTCAAATTTGATTTAAAAAAGTATGTCTCATAAGCCAAGTATGATCCTGCACTGCTTTAAAGCTCATATTTACATATGAAATGTATTAAAAATTCCTAGAAAATATGACAAGAGTTAAAATGCTATAAAAAGAGGTGTGTCTCATACAGCAGCATGTGTAAATTTACTGTTCTACATTGATTCTGAGCAATTACAATGCTATCAAGGTAATAATGACATTATTATTTATTAGAAATAAACAATACAAAACAACAACAACAAAAATATCTCGAGATATTCGAGATATATATCTTGATCGCGATATAGCTTAAAAATATCGAGATATTGGTTACAGGCCATATCGTGCAGCCCTAATTAGAAGTATCTATTCCGGATATAATTATAGGCTCGGGAGATCTTCTGGTACGCCCCCGAGGACAGGAGTAGGAAATTAAATCTTACTGTTGCTGTGTGGGGAGCGATTAGGTGGCAGAGGGAAGACAATAGAGAGCAGACATCCTGCCAGTCTGTTTTTAGCGCAGGAACCTTCCTGAGGGTTATAACACATAGCTGTGCTGTTTATGTAAACGTTAAGGAAAATGTGCTTCCTTTACACCATAATTCACATTCTCATAACTGAGGTCTTGGATTTATGAGACAAAGGTCAGGGTAGACTGTCTGAGTGAGATGATGGATGTGATCATTTAGAGGATTGGTGGTTGAAAAGAAAAGTTACTATTACATCCATTTTTTTACCGTTTATGTGGGGTCGCGTCACGATGGAAACAGGTTTAGCAGGGTGATGTGAAGGAGCAGCATCTCTACTCCAAGCTCCCTCTGGATGTCCGAGGTCTTAACCTTATCTCTAAGGCTGAGCCCGGTCACCCGGTGGAGAAAGCACTCATTTTGGCCATGTGTATCTACACTCTCATTTTTTCGGTCACTATCCAAAGGTCATGACCATAGGTAAGGGTTGGAGCGTAAATGGAGTTGAAAGTCTAGAGCTCTGCCCTCTGGCTCAGCTCTCTCTTCCCCATAATGGTCCAACCCGCTGGTCCATCTCATGTTCCACATTCCCATCGCTTGTGAACAAGACCCCGAGATACTTGAACTCCTTTGCCTGGGACAGCAACTTTCTCCCAACCCAGGGGAAGCAAAATCATTGGTAGAGTCATAAATGTGCAGTAAAACATGCAGCCTGCAATTACAGTCAAATTTTGGGGACATATAAACAGTCGCACTTTAAATGACTACAATCTCATGGTCATTGCACTGGTTTACTTCACATTTCTGTGCAATTCTCTGTAATATTCTCAGACATCATTTGCATGTTGACCAAAAATCATGACTATTATCAACCTGTCCGGTTGAGCCACCCTGGGAGCAAGTAGGGCTTTGGTACCTTGCTCAAGGTCAAACTCAAATGTGACGCAGCTACCTGTCCATGCTCCATACTGTAGTACTGCGCCATTGAGTTTCCAAGAGAGTTAGACTTCACTTAAATATCGCTTGATATCAAAAGACTGGAAACAAAGAAATATCTGTAACAAAATCCACCTGCAGACTCCTCTAAAGCTGACTACGGTTAAAACCATTCTATTTCTTGCCTACTGAGACTCCAGGGAGTTTTTGTGTTCAGGCAAATCTAAAGATGTAGAACATTATTTAGTGTGAAACAGCAAATTTTCATTGCTAATTTTGTTGCTGTTGGACAAAACAAGGTTTCCTTGCATGTTTCACCAAATTTCATGCTTTTACTTTATGGATTGAAGTGGCCTTTTACTCAGTGTCTGTTTTTGGCGCTTTATCTGATACTGAGCATGCAAGCCAAAGAAAACCTCATAGAAAAAGTATCCAGTGATGATAAATTAGCTTTACAGGACATCTAGTAGGTTAATAAAACTTTGTTAAATAAAGTTTGCTATTGCCTAATAATGGAAAGGCGCACTACCTTTGTTAACTTTGTGAAATTGACTGTTTTGTGTTTGTACTGTGTGAAAGTGTGGAGGCCGATTGTGTTAGAACATTATAATAGTGTCAGCTGGATGCAGAACATAGAAAGAGAGTTTCTTTTTCCGCTTGCTGACTAAGGAAAAAGTTTGTTTTAGATGTTTTGAGCACGGAGCCTACATTCCAAAACTCCTAAATGTTAATAAAAGTGGATGCTTTTATCTCTCAGCTACATGAGACATTTCTAAGTGTGTGCCAAACAGCAACCTCAGTGGCTGTGAAGTGAAGCCAGATTTAGAATTTTAGAGAAATCTGTGGTCATGGGTATGACGTCCATATCTATACTGTCTATAATCCTGACTTTACTCTGTTTCTTTCTTTAGGTTCTCCATATTACGACAACGTCAGACCACTCTGCTACAGCGACTCAGATGCAGTACTCTTATGCTTCGACATCAGCCGACCAGACACAGTAGACAGTGCGCTGAAGAAGGTATGACACAGTTTTGCAACTTAATTTTACTTGATCAAGAATCTGTCTCATGTTCACTCTTCATATGTTAAATACTTGACGCCTGTTTCTACTGTCCTTGCAGTGGAAAGCAGAGATCCAGGACTTCTGTCCCAGCACACGGATCTTGTTAATAGGCTGCAAGACAGACCTGCGCACAGACGTATGCACTCGCATGGAGCTATCCAATCAGAAACAGACTCCCATCTCCCATGAGCAGGTTTGTTCCATGAATCGTTCTTCCTCTGTGTGTCTATTTAGGTTTTCGTCTAGACTGGGTACTCGTCTAGACTTGTTTTAGTCTGCTCCGGCTCACGTTTCACATATTTTTCTTTCACATCACAGGGTTCGTCCATGGCGAAGCAGGTTAGAGCGGAGGCCTACCTGGAGTGCTCGGCCTTCACATCAGAGAAGAGCATCCACAGTGTTTTCCGTACTGCGGCTCTGGCCTGCATGAACAAACTTCAGCCTGCGAATAAACCCAGTCCCATCCGCCGCCTCTCCAAGAGACTCCTACACCTTCCCAGCAAGACAGAGCTGCTCTCCTCCACCTTCAGCAAGGACAAGTCCAAGAGCTGCTCCATCATGTGAATACTGCTGAGATCATGCTGGGGGTAAAAAAAAAAAAGAAAGAAAGCAAGGACAAGCGGACTGCAGATGCTTCAGCAGGGTGTACATGGGAAAGAGAGTAAAAAGACTCTCTCTCCTTTGTAGCATCCTAACTCAAAACTCCCTGTTGACTGATCGTGTCACCAGCACACAGTACAGAGACAGTGTGAAACCACATTTCTGATCATTTAAATACATGTAAACAAAGGTGTAGACCTGTTAGACCTGTTGTGAGCTTAAATAAGGTGAGTGCCTCCTCTTTTCTACAGGGGGAAGTGGTTGTAAAACACGGCATAACCCTGATTTGAAATTCTGATAGCGCCGCCCTTTTCCCATCCATCTCTTTATCTGAATGACTCTTTAAGGTCATGAAATGTAAAATCTGACAGTGACAGGAAGTGGTATCTACAGAAAATGCGTATCGTCTGCCCCTCGAAGACGCTATCTTCCCCTCCTCCCACTGACCCCCCTTGCAGTATTTCATTTGGAAATTAAAGCTGACAGTGGAGGGGGAAAAAAAATAGGGAGGGGATTTGCGAGAGCAAGAGAGTTCACTTGCAAAAGGCAACGGAGAGGACGTACTAAGGCACATCTGAAGGAGCGCAATGTGACTCAGCACTCACATTAAACCATGAAAACCATCTACGGTGGACGTGTCGTGACAGAAAAGCCCCGGCCGTGTAAAGACTGTCTGTCATGATTTCCCTTTCATCTCCACAGCAGTCCTAATTGTTCGGTGTTATTATGATTTTAGTGATGTTACATTAATAATACATCATCTCACTGTTCCCTGCTACTTAAAGAGCTGCTTAATAGATACTGGCTTTGATACACCTTTAAAAGACAGAACAAAGATTTCTTTCTACACTCAAACTGGATGGATTTTATGTATCAAAAGCAGCTTTAGAAATCTTTTTCAATCATCCTCATCATGGATGTCTGAAATACTCCTTTTGGACTGTAAATGTGTTAACCCGGCTCTCTCGTCATCGTTTCATCAGGCTCCAGGTGCTTGGTTAAGCTGTTAACAGTTATCTACGATGCCCCTGCTGACGTTTCTAGTTGCATTAAGGTTAAATGTCCCTGAGGTGATACATGCGAAGGTTGAGTTGAATCCAAGCGGGAATCTCCATGGCTATGAATGCAGTTTGCATAAAATTGCAGTTCCTCAAACAGCCACTTAAGGCTGGCTACGGAACGAGTCAGTCTCCATTAATCCCAATGTTAAAATGTCCAGCTTCACAGCAGAAATAAACATGTTTACAGCCTCGTACAAAACAAAGTTTTGATCTCTATAGCTTATTTCCCCGTTCATAACAACTGTACTGAATCTGAATTTTTACATAACTCACATGTTATTAAGGCTTATGCATAATTAACAGCATGGCTGCTTTGACTGACAGGTAGGCTCGTCTGAGCATCCAGGCCTCAGGTCTGCCGAAAATCTACGTGTTTGCCCATGTTTAGATTAGCTCGGGAGGTGGCAGAGCCACATTTTGAGCTTCAAAACGGCTCTTCAGAAACTTGTCACACATACGCTGTCCATTCTTTAAACTGTCCATGATGTTAACAGTTATCTCTGATGCCTCTGAGGTCTTAAACGTCTCTGAGGTGATCGGCGGGAAAGTTTAGTTGAATCACACAAACAGGCTGGTCCTGTTTTTGTTTTTCCTTCCTCTTTTTATGCTTTAAAAATATTTTTTTATTTTTCAACTTCCCTTAAATAAAAAAAACAATTCCTGACATTTTCCATTTATTAAATATCTTTTTATTTTATTTTCCTGGATGTTTCTACTTTGCTTGTGGCTGTCTTTTTGTAGCTTATGTTTTCTTGTATTCGCTCAAGTCTTCTGGCATTAGCGGCTGTGGCAGCTCAGCTAATGTAGGACTTGATGAATAGTAGGTCTGCACCCTGAGAAATCCAGGGATCTTTGGATGTACGGCGCACTGGAAATTTAATACGTTGCCTAGCAACAGTGTGAGGAGGGCGGGTGGTGGTGAGAGCAGAGCGGAGGGATGTCTTTCCGAGAGGTTCACCTCATCTTTTTATTTGTAGCATTAGGCAGAATCCACTGCTAAGGTGACGGCTGGACATTTTAGGAGAGCAGCGGACTGCTCGGGATCTCTACGTTGGCCCCGCGTTGTTAACAGCCACAAGTGTGTTGTTGGAAACAGCATGCGGTCTAAAACATGTCTTTGTAGCTCTGCTTCAGTCATTTTTTTTCACGTCTGGTGCATTGTGGTATCCTAAATAAGCTCAGTTTGGTTTAAAAGTTTCTCTCTTGCTTGTTTCTGACAAACAGACTTGTTTTGTTGTACATATCCTTCGTCATGAAACTGTTTATTCGAAATCGCTGATAAGAATGTTACTGAAGCAAAACAACATGTGTGTCAAGTTTGCCCGCCACGGCTTAAATTATTGACTAAATTCTGTATTTGTTATTTGTCTACTTTGTTGAAATCTTTAAAAAAAATAAAATGTCTTAAATTAATTTACAAGTCTGTGTTTATTCTTTGTAAAGACGAATATATTGATCGCTGTTAAAGAAGAAATATTGTGGGGTGAAGTGCTTGCTCATGGTGGGAACTGTTGAATCTAGATCTATTCTATATTAAAAGTGTTATGAGAAACTTTCACACTATGGAAATATAATTAGATTGAACTATATATTACACAGAAGTGCCAAAAACCGCAGTTCCTCAAACATCCACTTGAGGCTGGCTACAGAACAAATCAATCACCATAAGCCCCCATGTTAAAATATAATAATGACTGATGATCCACGCCTCTGTCAATTTTTAGATTAGCTATAAGGCGGAAGTGGCAGGACTGAAAACAGAGCCACAGATTTGAGCTTCAAAACAGACAGCACTACACCCTACATGTCCGTTTAAGTCTGTGTTGCTTCATTCATGTCTAACAAACAGCACTTTACAGATATATCAAACCAGGGCAAAACATTATTTGGGTTATTTAATCAAATTCAAGGCTTCCCGAGAAAAATAAGAACTGATAGCTAGACAACACATTGTCGCTTTTGTCTAAAGAAAGAATGATAACATTTACTTATTTCTCAGGTCAAACACTCTTACTGATACAGATAACACACATTCTACAATATGTCCTAATGAAAGCCCAACTGATCTAACCTACAGTGCAATTACTGGACTAAAATAATATGAATTACAACAGTTTTATGTTAGTTTCAGGACATCAAACTGAACTTTTTTTGCTCAGTCCCTAAGGACAGTGTGGCCTACAATTAGACAAGGACGACAGCGACACAGTATGGTGTCAAAACAGGCCTGTGGATGTTGATACCACTGAAGCATGAACGCAGCCCTAAGGTATCAACTCTTAACACCCAACACACACATACACATGTGTGATGCCACATGCGTACATCGTGTTACATACATGATTACTTTTGTAAACTTGCCACTTTCTATTGTTTTTTTTTTTTTTAAATAGAGGATACCACGGTGTCCTACTTGAGCAGGCTTCTACCAGCTATTTAAAGTTCCGTCAAGGAGTTTGCTAGTCGTTTCTAAGGTCTGGTAGTGATTTATGAAATCATGTTGGAAATGTATCAGCTAAAGACATAAGCAGTAGTAACTTATGGGAGGTCACTACAGTATCACAAGCTTTGGAGGGCTAAATTATATTTTCTATATATCTCTATATATCTTATATATCACATAAACTTAACTGCCAATCTGTAGGCATGACTTTTCACATATATAAATTATTATTATTAGTAGTAGTTATAAGTATCAGTGGTGGAATAAATAGGGTACTTCATTGCGCACTAAGTAATATTGTACACTTCCATAAAAAGCTGATTAAATATGTTTTGTTATAAGTTAAACTATTAGGAAATAATAGAATTTTTTGAGATATATATAATAATAATTGCAGCACTATACAAAATAGCAAAAAATTAGCTCCACCTCAGTCAACTTAAAGCAATACAATGCTTCCTGATTATATAACAATAATACTAATTGTTTTAGTTTATCAACATTTTTAGTATATTTTCCTCATGATACTTAAATATTTAGCAATGTGGTATTAGTACTTTTTCAAAGTATCTGATTATTCATGTGGTTTACAGTGAGAGGATATGATTAAGCTAACATTATTTGGACATAATATTTTGTATTTCTAAATTTACTGAGTTTTTTGGTGAAATTTAGTTAAAGTCTTCCAAGTTCACCTATCTATCATTAAACAGCATTTTGTTCCAGTATCATGTTTTATATTTATATTTTGACAGTCAAATGTTAACGCCTGCTTGCAGCGTGGTGAAGAAGAAGTAGTAAAATGTTGGGATTGTAACATGCGCTATGCCAGAAAGTATATAGTGTACTACATATAGCAGTAGAAGTATCTGAATTGAACTGAGGACGCAGGATAAATCTGACTGCTACTCTGTCTCTGTATCCTGCGGAGGCCATGCTCATCAAAAAGTTTGGATGATATGGTGATTTGATTTAGTAGTTATGGGCTATTCATTTATGCAGCTACAACAGCAGGAATAAAAAAGTTATTTTTGGCAGCCAAAGAGGCAAACAGGCAAAGTTTACCCTGCTTTGTGCATGTCCTTGCCTGACTCGAGCATTTCCTTTCACTTCACTGCAGCTGCTGTTTTTGGCTTTCCTTTTTTTTCGTTATGTAACCAACCATCCTCCCTGACCTCCATTACTATTTTTGCTTTGTCTTTCACTTGACTGATACAGACTCTTATCAGGATCTTAGTGGCTACGTCCTGCTGTCACAATCTGATGACATGGCATGGATGAAGTAGGCGAATGTTTGCCATTCCTGAACTATCACACACAGGATACAGTGGTGACTCATGACCTCCTTATCCGTTACCTTTGTACAGTAGGTGACGAGGAAACTGTGAGACTCTGCATTGCCAGGCTCAGATAAATTTAATCTCTTATCTGCTCCGATATTGATTTTCTCCGGCTGGAAATGGAATAGTGGTGTGATCGTCTTTTGGATAAACAGGGCTGCCAGTCTGTCAGTCTGCTGCTCTTTCTCTCTTATCTTTTTCTACACATTCAGTCTCCCTGTCTCGCTCACATAGATACATGCATACATGCTAATAAAAAAATAGCCTACTTACATTACATGTCTCTGTAAATCAGATAAACTTCCGACAAAGGCGTATTAAACCTGTCATCCATGACAGTTTGCTCCAAGGCATGATTACACTGCATGATTGGAGCCGCTGCACCTCACTGCACCTTTTTGGATGAAGACATTTGGCTTTTTATGCTATTTGTTACTGCACATTAAGTTTAAAGGGATAGATTTTCATCATAAATGGAGAGTTAGAGGAGAAGATCTATACCATAATGTAGTTAAAGGCTCAGTCTTCTGGCTACTGTAGAACCATGATGGTTAAACGTGGTGGACTGAGGCGTGTCTGTAGATATAAAAGGTTTATTCCGAGGTGCCCATTCTTCAATGATTTTTCCACTGCAATCAGGACAATCATACACACACACCTGCTACTCACCTGTCTATGCACCTGTTTATCATAAGCTCAGACACTATTTAAACCTCCAATCTCCACACACTTGTTTTTCATTGTTTGCATGCAAGACTCAGTTGCACTCACTGTTTGGACTTCCTGTTGTCGGCTCAGCCTAACTTTGCCTGTTTTTCCAGTTTCTGTCTCTTTCTGTGTTCGTGTGGAAAAGCTTGGTACACTTTGCCTCTGTGGTCTTCTCTATCACTGATTCCTTCTTGCTTGTACCTCTTGTTTATGGTGGATATTAAAATACTTCAAGAACTGCCCCCTAATCATCTATGTGCTACATTTGGGTCCACCTCCGAGTTGTTTCAGGCAGGGGCAAAATTCCCCAAATGGCAGCGGTTGTCACACCGCGGTGAGGTCAAGCTGGGTTTTTGTTATGTCTTGTCATTTCCTGTCTTATTTTGATAGTTAACTCTCCTCTTGTTTCAGGTCATCTTGCCCTTCCCCATGTGTCACCGGTCTGATTGTTTTCCCCGCCCTGATTGTTTCCACCTGTTCCCCATTACCCTGTGTATATATTGTCTGTGTCTCCCTTTGTCCTGTGCCGAAGTGTTTCGTCTGTTTCAGCGTTCACCAAAGCCTCGTTCCTGAACCAAGTCATAGCCTTGCTTTTGAGATCTTCTTGTTTTTTCTTCGTAAGAGTGATTTTTTGTTGTAATTTTGTAGCCTTAGTATTAGCATTATAGTTCCAGAGATCTTTTGTTTCTTTCCTCGTCAGAGTGATTTTCTGTTGTATTTTCTTAGCCTAGCCCTTTTTGTTTCTGAGAGATTAGCTTAGAGTTTTTTCAGAGCGTCCTTAGTTTATGCCCCATTGTTTTCCTCGTTGAGAGTGATTTTGATTTTGTTTATTTTTTTGGTTTACCTAGTTCAGTGTTTTTCCTCTTCGGAGTGATTTTTTTGTTTCTCCTTATTCAGGCCTACTTTTATAGCCTCATTCTTTCGAGGGTTATTGAAGACCCAAATAAAAGCTTATTTCCGCCTGAACTCTGCATCTGAGTCCTCCTTCGAGTCCCGGCCTGACAGTACACTTCGGCCAGTATGGACTCAGCAGAGGCTGGCCAGTGGGCGGCTATGCTACGAGATCAGGAAGCCTGCATTGCCCGCCAGGAGGAGCTACAAACGGCGATGGCTTCACATTTCGGAGAGCTCTCGTCCCAGGTGAGAGAGCTGGTGCACCACCTACGGCAGGCCACCCAGCCACCTGCGGCACCGGAGCCTCCAGCAGCTGCAGCGACTCCATCCCTGGGCGCAGGGGTGGGAATCAAGCTGGCACCCAGCGTTTCTCTGGGGAACCAGGACAGTGCAGGGCTTTCCTCATTGACTGTTCGATCCATTTTGAGCAGCTTCCGCAGGCATTCGTCACCGACAGGTCGAAGATTGCTTTCATTATTTCCCACCTGACAGGGAGAGCCAGAGCTTGGGCCACCGCAGAGTGGGCTCGTGACTCTCCGCTCTGCTCCTCCCTCACAGACTTTAAAGCCGCCCTCATGAGGACTTTCGATCCTGTGTCCACAGACAGGGAAAAGGCCAGGGAGCTGACTGGTCTGACACAGGGCACGGACTCTGTGTGCGACTACGCCATTCGCTTTCGCACCCTGGCGACGGAGAGCGGCTGGAATGACACGGCCCTGTACGACATGTTCCTGAAGGGGCTGGCGACCCACATCCAGGGGCTGCTGCTGCCCGTGGACCTGCCTGCAGACCTGGACTCCCTTATCTCGCTGGCCCTCCGGACTGACAACCGGGATCGTGAGCTCCGACAACCGCGGCACGGCGGGTCGACATCGGAGAGGTTCCCACGCTTCTCAGCCCCGGACAGGCAGGCTGATCGTTATTCGCCGCCTGAGCACGGTCTTCCCTCATCCTCCGCCAGGGAGGAGGAGCCGATGCAGCTTGGCAGGATGAGGCTGACACCAGAGGAGCGACGACGGCGCCAGCAGGAGGGCAGCTGCTATTACTGCGGCAAACTCAACCACCTCGTCGCCGCCTGTCCGGCCAGAAGACCCCGAGCGGTGAGTCAAGCCACAGCCATTGTGACACGCAGCCTGACCCCGGTTAAGGTAACACACCATGCCACCACTATTGACATTAAGGCGCTTGTAGACTCTGGGGCCGACGAGAGCCTAATCGACAGGGGTTTGGCGGAGAAATTGGGGCTAAAGTCAGAGCCCCTGGCCAGCCCCATCAGGGCCAGGGCTCTTAATGGTAAGGATCTGTTCCTAATCACACACACCACAGAACCATTGGAACTGCAGATCCAGGAGCATAGGGAACTCCTGAACTTTTATTTAATTGAAACTGCCTCTTAGACTCTAGTCCTGGGAAATCCCTGGTTGTGTCTTCACAACCCCCACATAAACTGGAAGACAGGGGCAGTCATGGGTTGGGGGGAGGATTGTGTGAACCACTGCCAACCTGTTTCGGTCCAGGGGCTTAACATGACCTCCATTAATCATTTTTCTGTCTCACCTGCCACAGACTCTGAGAACCCCGACCTGAGATCCGTGCCTCCCTGCTACCACCACCTCAGCGAGGTTTTTAGCAAAGCCAAGGCCTTGGCACTTCCCCCACACCGGCCTTATGACTGCGCCATAGACCTTATCCCTGGCTCCCCCATTCCCAAGGGCCACTTGTATTCCATCTCTGGCCCGGAGAGGGCAGCCATGAGGGAGTACATCGAGTCATGAAGGCGGGGCTTATCCGTCCTTCCTCATCAGCAGCAGGGGCCGGTTTTTCTTTGTGGAGAAAAAGGACGGATCTCTTAGGCCCTGCATTGATTACAGCCCCCTGAACGCCATCACCATAAAGAATCGTTACCCCCTGCCACTCATGACCTCCGTTTTTGACCAACTCCAACAAGCGAAGGTATTTACCAAGTTAGATTTACGCAACGCTTATCATTTAATCAGGATCAGGGAAGATGATGAATGGAAAACTGGGTTTAACACTCCTAGTGGCCATTATGAATATCGGGTCATGCCTTTTGGTCTTACCAATGCCCCCGCGGTCTTCCAGGCCATGATCAATGATGTTCTCCGGGACTTTTTAGACCGGTTTGTATACGTTTACCTTGACGACATACTCATCTACTCTCCCGACCAAGAGACCCATTGTAACCATGTGACCCAGGTTCTCCAACGATTGTTGGATAACAAGCTCTATGTGAAGGCAGAAAAGAGCGAGTTTCATGCCGACACCATCTCCTTCCTGGGCTTCATCGTAGCCCCTGGAAGGGTGCAGATGGATCCGGCTAAAGTGAGCGCTGTGGCCGAATGGCCCACACCCGATAGCCGCAGAAGTTCCTCGGTTTTGCTAACTTTTATAGGCGGTTTATCAGAAACTTCAGCGCAACAGCAGCCCCGCTCCATGCACTGACCTCTACGAAGGAGCGCTTCCGCTAGTCCCCGGAGGCAGAGGCTGCCTTTCATCACCTCAAGACCCGCTTCACCACGGCTCCCATCCTCACGATGCCTGATCCCCAGCGGCAGTTTGTGGTTGAGGTGGACGCCTCCAACGAGGGGATCGGAGCGGTCCTCTCCCAGCGGTCCGAACGAGACGGGAAGATGCATCCCTGCGCCTTGTCACGCCGCTTGTCCCGGGCGGAGCGACACTATGACGTCGGCAACCGGGAGCTGTTGCCGGTCAAGCTGGCCTTGGAGGAGTGGAGACACTGGCTCGAGGGGGCGGAACACCCGTTCATCGTCTGGACCGACCACAAGAACCAGCCACGGGTTTCCTAGGGACATCGTTTCCGACCGGGGGCCCCAGTTCATATCATGCTTCTGGAGGGAGTTTTGTCGCCTCATCGGAGCCACGGTCAGCCTCACGTCGGGCTATCACCCGGAGGCCAACGGCCAGACCGAGCGCCTCAACCAGCAGCTAGAGACCGGCCTCCGATGTCTGGTCTCCCTGAACCCCTCGACGTGGAGCAAGCACCTGGTCTGGGTGGAATACGCTCACAACTCCCTGCCTACCTGAAGTGTTTCGTCTGTTTCAGCGTTCACCAAAGCCTCGTTCCTGAACCAAGTCATAGCCTTGCTTTTGAGATCTTGTTTTTTCCTCGTCAGAGTGATTTTCTGTTGTATTTTCTTAGCCTAGCCCTTTTTGTTTCTGAGAGATTAGCTTAGAGTTTTTTCAGAGCGTCCTTAGTTTATGCCCCATTGTTTTCCTCGTTGAGAGTGATTTTGATTTTGTTTATTTTTTTGGTTTACCTAGTTCAGTGTTTTTCCTCTTCGGAGTGATTTTTTTGTTTCTCCTTATTCAGGCCTACTTTTATAGCCTCATTCTTTCGAGGGTTATTGAAGACCCAAATAAAAGCTTATTTCCGCCTGAACTCTGCATCTGAGTCCTCCTTCGAGTCCCGGCCTGACAGCGTGACGTCACAGAGACTATGTCTTCTTTATACAGTCTATGGATAGCTATGAAGCCTCAGCCAGCAGCCGGTTAGTTTAGTATAAATACTAAAAACAGAGGAAAGCAGCATGTAAAATCAACAAGTGTGGCTTTACAGTAAATTATTTGTCTGAATGGAGGTTGCTTGCTTCGTTTCCAGGGATGACGAATGTTTATTTTGCTTTAATCTTTTATTAATTTATGTTAGAAAATTATGTCATTGTTTTTATATAAGGTGCAATTTTTCTTTTTGCTTAAATAAGAAAATAAAAACAGAAACGATCGGCTGCTCTACTAATTTATTGACAAATTCCCTTCCTGTTCATTGGGACAAAAAAAAAAGATTTGTCCAAGCTTGAAAATAGATTTTTCCAACCCAACAATGACACATGTATAGCACTGACATATTTGATGCAAACTAATGAACAGGTCAGCAGTCAGTGAGCTGTACAGTCTAGACATTTGTCCCTTCCTCCCTGGATGGATAGGTGCCTGCAGCAAAGACGGTGAGGCTGTATCAGGATCTGGAGGGAGGATGATTTAGGAAAGACTGCCGCCATCTGAAACCCTCTTGGGGAGTTAGAGAAAATGGTTGCAGGCAGCGTGGCTCATTACCACATAAGCACATCATCTATCAGACATGGCAGCGCAGAAACACATAAAAAAACACACACACATGATGCAGCCACACACACACACATTCACACAATCAACCTATCAGACCTCTCCAGCACAGGAGCTGCAGAGAAGGAAACAAAAGGGGGGCTGATGAGAAGATGGGGGGGTTTGCAAAGCTATGCTGCCTGGTTACTGATGAGCTATCTGCAGACTGACATATAGGTTACATTCCCACACACACACACACACACACACACACACACACACACACACACACACACACACACACACACATATCCACTATAACAGCGAGCTTTGTCACAGCTGCTCTGAGAGTGCCATAACTCTTGTCTCTGGATGGAAAATGGGGTTGTATGTCAAAGGCTCAGCTGGCTGTACAGTGACATTCTCCAGTGTCCCAAAAGGGCATCCGCCTCCCTGTGGTTCACTCTGATGTCCTCCATGTTTTTGATTTTGTATATGTTATTCACCTATTTTATGTACTCGAGTACTTTAAAGCAATTTACTTTACACTTTCGGGAATGTATTGGCCATTTTGCAGAGAGTCAGACCAGAAGATGGACACCATTTTCATGTTGGCACAGTTAATATAGCCCACTGACTGTGTATAAAATATGGATGTCGTATACCTGACATCACCCACAGGTTTCTGTAGCAATCTGCAAAGATGTGGATCATTGGTGGACCTGAACCGGCTGAATGACGCCTGGTTGCTCCAAAAAGCCACCTGTAAAAGCACCTACCTGTCAGTAAAAGCGGCCACGCTGTTACTTATGCATTAAGTAAGGGTTAATATAATTTTAGCAGGTGGGTTATATAAAAATTCACCCTCAGTACAGTTGTCATGAACAGGGAAATTATCTATAGAGTCCAAAACTCTTTTTTGTACCAGGCTGTAAACATGTTTATTTCTGCTGTGAAGTTGGACATTTGAACATGGGGACTAATGGAGACTCATTCTGTAGCCAGGCTCAAGTGGACGTTTGAGGAACTGCAGTTTCTGGCACTTGTGCATTGGCGTCACTTCACAGTCACAGATGCAACTTATCACTTATGCAAAATGTTACAGTTGCTTCTAGTGAGTTATACGTTAGTCATTAGTCTGCAAGTTAGATAAATATGGAAATACACTTATTGATACTCTGTCATCATTCTGACATGCTACTGGCTTATTTTTGGTATTTTCCAGTGACAAGACGCAGGAAGATGAGGAGAGACATGATATCATATGAGACAGGGCTAATTAGTTAAAGAGTCTTTCAGCCCAGAAGAGCATTACGATGAGTGAACAGGTGTTTTTAAGGTGCTTGAGGAAAACATGTTATAAAAGATGAGGAAAATGTCATAAAGGGGGAGAAATAACATCTCTTGTTTGAGGTAATGATTCTTCAGGTCAGGGAGCTGACCTGCTTTCAACTAGTGTTGCGTAATGATGACGATTAGCTAATTCTGATCACTAACAGCTGACTATTGATAACGGCTTTATGCATGCAAGCAAAGAGATCAGTATTATCAGACTGACAGATCGTGTTGTTTAAGGGCACAAAAAGCATTGATTTAAAGATATAACATGGAAATGAATGCGCCAGTCGAATATTAACTACAGGTTTTGAATCCCTAGAAACACAGTTCTGCTGGGGTCGTGATTGGATGCCACAGATGTGTTTAACTGTTATCCAGATGTACACATCTCCAACACATCACCAACTCCTAACTAACTCATATCCCAAGCACCTCATGTGCCCCAGTCGTGGCTCCCTTCCCCCAGTATTCCCCGATGCCAGCCATGGGTTGTCTAATTAAAGCGCCAGAAGAGCGCTGACTCTTGACATGCCCTCAGGGTGTGCCAAACAGGGCACAAGGGTATTAAAAGGGGAGGGGTGGATCTGGTGGAGGTGAAATAGTGTGAGTAAATGAGAGTTTCTGGGGGTTTCTGGGGGGGGGTACAAGGGGTCTTATCATTCCAGCAGACCTGAGCTCAAGCACCCGGGTATGTGTGCGTAAACCTGGCTCACCTCGACGCACTTGGGAACGAGAAAATATGCAGAGCAGAAGAGATAAACTGCTTAGTATACACAGCGCACGCTGGCACACATTCATACACTAATTCACATGTACATCATCATGCATGGTTAGCTGCAAATACAGTACTTGCAGACACACATATGCACAGAAAATGGGACTGCAGTGACAGATAACACACACACACGAGACAAAGGAAAAAAGAATTACAACAGTAATAAAGAGATTTCATTTGACATTATGCAAATGTTAATACAGCTTAAAATGGTTAATATTAATGTGATGTTGGTCCCCAGGGTTTAGGGCTATAGAAAGGCTGTGGTGTTCACTGTCTAGTGATGTCTGTGTGCCTCATTGAGTCGCCCAAAGCACAAAGATGTACACAGGGCTGAGAGCTGCCCTGCTCCCTGTATAGGTCACATCAGACCAGCTTTGGACTGAACAATCAGACAGAGAGGGATGGATTGACAAAAAAAAAAAACTTCACTTCAATAAATCTAGTACAATCAGTCAAATTCAGCAATTCAGGTTTTTGTTATTTTTGTGCCGGTTCTGGCTGCTGTAGTCTGTTTTTTGTGTGTGTGTGCATGGCTGAGCAGTTTAGACAGAGAAATGAGAATATATGATGACAGCTTGTATTTGAAAAGCTGGTTAGCTGGGTCTGGGAACAGGATACACTCAGTTGCCAGCCAGCTCTGCTTTCGAAGTATAGGGTTAGGGTAATACTGCAAATGCATCTTCCCAGGATGAATAGCTTTATTTTATAACTTCCTAAACATAAAAAGTTTTTTGAAAAAAAAGTTTACACGTGTCTGTAACAGCACCTCCCTGGACGGGCTAAGTAACGATAATATTCCACACAGTGCATTGTTTCACTGAGGTACATGACAGACAGACAGAGAAACAGAGAGACGGAGACAGACAAATAGAGAGTCCCACGAGTGGGCATGGCTTCAGCACATTCAGTGGACACACCCCCACATTCCTGGAGCTGAGAGTTAATTTTTACCTGATTTTGACACCTAATTTCATGGACTTGTTTTTGATCTTTTTAATTTTTAATCATTCATCTTTGGCCAGGTGGTTATTAACACTTCCTTTCTTGGTCTTAACATAATGCTAAATATAACAGTTCTTGAGACAAAGGGACACACATTCCCCCCAGGGAAATGGAGAAACACAAAGCATATTTTGACATGATACGCAGCAGGAAAGCACAGGTGTAATTAACAGCATTAATCATTGCTGCATGAGAGCAATCCTGAAACAGATTCCCTCCGTTATGGACATAATAGCTCTTTGCACATTAGTAGTGAGTGTATGAGACAGAGTGAATTCATAATTCATTTAATGTGAAGCTTTCATCCTCAGACTCTTATTCAAACTTATTCATAATTTAATAAAAGCTAATCGAGGAAAACAAATAAAGGCTAACGATTACAAAGCGCAATTTAAAATATAAATCTGACTGTCTAACCAGTCTATTGTTATCTTCGCCTTGTGTCTTTCCTCTTTGTGTGTTTGTGTTTTTTACACCATCAACTTTGATCTGTTCCCGCTGAAACTGTTTCACCTTTAAGAAGGGCTCTATAAATCTCTCTTGATCTCCCCGTGGATGAAAAGGCAGGTCTAGAATATGAATCAAGCCAAGCTGGATTGTAGTCAAGTATAGCAGCGTCTAAAATGTCTTTTATCTGTCTGCAGGAGCATGTACACACACACACACACACACACACACACACACACACACACCAGAGGATAGTTTAAATTACAGGGAAAAAAAACATAAGTCTGGTCTCTGCACTAACGGCCCTGCAGAGAAAGGTGTTTTTATGTCAACAAACCACAGACATGTTTCATCATGGCTGTGGTCAGTAGGCTGATAGGTAGGTGTGGCTCCTGCTGTAGATCTTTTTAAGGGCGTGTTTCACAATTTTGATTGTTTTAAAGTTTCTTTCTTTATGTAAAGAATCCAGAAAACTGTTATTAATTATTCTTATTGTTGTTGTAGACAGACACAACCTCAAAAACAAGCCATTCATTTTAGTAAAAACAACTGGAGTACAGAAGACCTAAGGGGTCATAGATTTACACATATTTTATTACCTCTACCTACCTACCTTTTCTCGTGATAAAAGACATAATTAATACGCAACCTTGAGAAAACAAAAAAATAGTCTAGCATATTGAATCATTGCAGAAAACACGATTCAGTGTAGCAATGTCAGAGGAGCACGAGTATATCGATCACCATGTCACATCCATCAGTCAGCATCAGGTCAGCGTGACATGATGTCACATGATGGAAATCTCAGGCCTTAATCACATTTGATTCTTTATCTTGAGATCTGAAATTAATTATGTTGTCATCTCAAGAAAACAAGTTTTGATAACTTGAGATCTAAAAAAATAAATCCTGTTATCTCAGGGTGACATAAATTATCATTATTGACATAATAACATAACAGAATAATAATTGACTTGTTATAAAACATATGAATGTATGACCACTAAGGGCTTCTGTACTGGAAGAAGGAAAGTGTGAATTTTAAACTTCCAGAGCTTGTCTAATGAATATTTAATACAGATGCTTGTTATTTTAGGATGTAAGATTTAGTGGCGTTTAGCAGGGTGTAGTTGTAGATTGCCTTACCATCCACTTCCTTGTGTGAAGGAGAAATCTTTGGAAAACACATAGAGTACATTTATTTAGTTGGCCCCCCAAGAGGCTGGAAACCAATAATTTGGATGTGAACCATGTGTACATTTCATGTACAAATCACTTTATAGTAAATAAACATGTGTGATGCATGTAAAACTGAGTGAATATCTACTTCTTCTTAAGTCTGACACACTCGACCATTAAATTATGATCAAAAAGTTACAAAACAAACATTCTAAAGCCTGAAAAACATTACTCCATACATTTAAAACAGCCATTTATTAAAATACACAGAATAAACTTGTTTTTTAGTGTGAATTTAGTTTAATTTTAAACATATAGATCTGGGGTCTGTTTCACAAAGCAGGTTCAACAAACTCTGAGTCAAATCCTGAACTCTGAGTTGATCTACTCTGAGATAGGAAACTCTGAGTTTTCGGTTTCACAACAGCTGATTTGAGTTAGTTTAATCAACTCAGAGTAGTTTAACCTGGAGTTAAACATGAGCTTCACAGACATATAAAGCCAGCATCAATGGAGCCCAGATTCGATGATTGAACATGGAAACTGACAGAAAGAGGGCAGCATTTTTCACCCCAATAGAATTGGAAATATTAATGACTGCATATGGAGAATATGAGCATGTCTTTAGAAAGAAGTACAACACTGCAGCGGCTGCTAAAGAGAGGGAAAGGGCATGGGAGAGCATTGCTGCTCGGGTCAATGCGTAAGTTTAAATGTAATACTGTATTTTGCAATCACAATAACTATTGAAGGGCAAATTGCATGAATGGAGCCTATTAATTTATTTCATGTAGGTGCAATCCGGCGGGGGAGAAGTGCACTTGGCAGCAACTTAAGATGAAATATAAAAACATTGTTCAAACAGGTCAGACATCTGCATGACTTGACTCTGAACTTCTTTGATTCCTTCCATAATGCTCTTTTAACACTCAAAAATGTCTTCTTTATATTGTATTAAACAATGAAGCCTAATAAACTAACCCAGATTTTTATTCAGCCAACAGAAAGAGGGCAGATGCCCGAAAAACAGGTGGTGGCCCAGCAGCCCCACCTCTAACGGAAGGCCTATTGAGGTAGAGTCTTTATGTTACCAAGATTTCTCTTCCCATTGACACTTCTGACCACTGTGGTGGAGTAGAGAGTGACACTGAAGTATTAACACATTCTCATCCTTTGCTCAGAGTGTGGCTGGGCAGCAACAGGAGACTCCCCTGACCTCAACTGCAGAGATTGACACAGTGAGACAGCTGTTCATGAAACTCCAGAGATTTATTGTGTGGAATTTATGTGCAACAGGTTAATTTTATGTCCTCTTTATGTATTCCCAGTTACCAGTAAAAGAAATTTATAAAATTCTCCTCCTGAAAAAAATCCAGAAGACCGATAAAGAAATGCTTGAGCACTTGAGTAAGGCAACTGTATGCAGGGCCATCAGAAGAGTCTGCCTCGCCCTGAAAAGACTTTTACATATATTTGTTGTCTTCCCTGGACACAAACCTGTCAGGGCCATTAAGGAAGAGTTCCACAGGATCGCAGGTGAAGGATGTAGAGATCTGTTAAATTCCTTTAATATCAGGCTGTATTATGACATTGTGCTGCCACCTCAGACTTGAATTAGTAATTTTTATTATTTTTATTTGTTTTAGGATTTCCCAATGTGATTGGCTGCATAGATGGTACGCACATTCCCATCACGGCTCCCTCACATAATTAGGCTGATTATGTGAATAGGAAGTCCATTCACAGCATTAATGTGCAGGTACATGTAGACTAAGAAGTTTCACTGTGTTAAGCACTTCCTCATAATTTAACTAATATCTGTCATTCTCTGCACTGTCAAGATCATATGTGGTGCTGCACACATAATCTCCAATGTCGAGGCCAAGTGGCCTGGGTCTGTTGATGACTCAAGGATATACCGCGAGTCAAACTTGAGTGCCAGGCTGCAGCATGGTGAGAAACCTGAAGATTTGCAGTAAAATTCTCTTGTCTCCCCCCTTTACAACACCCCATGCATCCTCTCTACATTACAGGAGAGTTTGACGGCCTTCTGCTGGGTGACAGGGGTTACCCCTGCCAACCAAGGCTGCTGACCCCTTACCCGGACCCTGAGCCAGGCCCCCAACAAAACTTCAACCGTGCTCACAGCAGGACGAGAGCCCGGGTGGAGATGACCATAGGCCTGCTGAAAGCCCATTTCCAGTGCCTACGTCACCTCAGGGTGACCTCTGAGAGGGCCTGCGATATTATTGTGGGATGTGTTGTTCTTCAAAATATCGCCACTATTAGAGGAGAGCAACACCCCGCCCTTTAAAGCACCACCACAAATAAAAACATGAGGCACATTTCAGTTGGTCTTCTTTATTTCCTACAGATACAAAAACTAGTTAAGTTAATGTTCCAATAGTTAACATTGACATAATTGACATGTGACCATGCACCCACCTTTAATTTATGTTCCAGTATTTGGATTTCCAAATCTGCTTTTTTAATCTGGCAGGCGAAGTATAGCATTTCTTTATCGGTCTTCTGGATTTTTTTCAGAAGGAGAATTTTATAAATTTCTTTTACTGGTAACTGGGAATACATAAAGAGGACATAAAATTAACCTGTTGCACATAAATTCCACACAATAAATCTCTGGAGTTTCATGAACAGCTGTCTCACTGTGTCAATCTCTGCAGTTGAGGTCAGGGGAGTCTCCTGTTGCTGCCCAGCCACACTCTGAGCAAAGGATGAGAATGTGTTAATACTTCAGTGTCACTCTCTACTCCACCACAGTGGTCAGAAGTGTCAATGGGAAGAGAAATCTTGGTAACATAAAGACTCTACCTCAATAGGCCTTCCGTTTGAGGTGGGGCTGCTGGGCCACCACCTGTTTTTCGGGCATCTGCCCTCTTTCTGTTGGCTGAATAAAAATCTGGGTTAGTTTATTAGGCTTCATTGTTTAATACAATATAAAGAAGACATTTTTGAGTGTTAAAAGAGCATTATGGAAGGAATCAAAGAAGTTCAGAGTCAAGTCATGCAGATGCCTGACCTGTTTGAACAATGCTTTTATATTTCATCTTAAGTTGCTGCCAAGTGCGCTTCTCCCCCGCCGGATTGCACCTACATGAAATAAATTAATAGGCTCCATTCATGCAATTTGCCCTTCAATAGTTATTGTGATTGCAAAATACAGTATTACATTTAAACTTACGCATTGACCCGAGCAGCAATGCTCTCCCATGCCCTCTCCCTCTCTTTAGCAGCCGCTGCAGTGTTGCACTTCTTTCTAAAGACATGCTCATATTCTCCATATGCAGTCATTAATATTTCCAATTCTATTGGGGTGAAAAATGCTGCCCTCTTTCTGTCAGTTTCCATGTTCAATCATCAAATCTGGGCTCCATTGATGCTGGCTTTATATGTCTGTGGAGCTCATGTTTAACTCCAGGTTAAACTACTCTGAGTTGATTAAACTAACTCAAATCAGCTGTTGTGAAACCGAAAACTCAGAGTTTCCTATCTCAGAGTAGATCAACTCAGAGTTCAGGATTTGACTCAGAGTTTGTTGAACCTGCTTTGTGAAACAGACCCCTGGTCCCAACCAGGTTAGATTCACGGAGTCTGTTACTATGGCAACTGAGCTTGAGGTTAAGTTACCTCACTTTGTGAAACAGGTTAGAGTTAACCCTCTCTCTCGGGTTTGACTGACCCTCCTTTGTGAAACGGAAAACTCTGAGTTTCCGTGATTCCAGGGTTAACAGACTCTGAGTTTTCAATAAACCTGCTTTGTGAAACGGACCCCTGGTATCTCTGCTGTCTCGTGCTAAACTGTAACACGGTTGCCACCTTGTGCCTAAAAAATGGTACACAGCCAGTCGGACTCACTTTTTGTTCAGGCACTTTAGGTGTTCCCAAACCGTTAGAGGTCCTCGAGAACGTACATCCACATTGCTGTGAAAATGTAGTCTTAACATCGCTGTCTCCACTCTGTGTGGCGCGCCCAGTACTACAACTCCCACAAACCCTTGCTGGCTGTAAACTCGTGTCTTGGTAATATGGCGTCTTCTTGAACCGTAGATGAATCGCAGGGATTGTTGTTGACAAGTGAATTAAGGTGAGTTTACGTGTTAAAAACACAATAAATACACATTCTGCTGCTGCGTTTGATAAAGTGCAGGCAGCAGACTTACACCAGGTGTTTGTGTGACATGTTTGGGTACTTTGTTGAAGATAATTAGCTTTTTTTGTTAAGTTGGTGGCTAACAGAGCTAGCTTGTTCATACAGTGCATTACTTTATCCTGCAGCGGCTCGGTGAGTTTATTTATCTATATTCACTTTTATTAACGTCTCCGGTGATAATTTAAATGACCGTTAAACCTACACGAGCCTGGAACGTTGACCGTCACAAAAGCCGTTGACGTACGTTAAGTGCGCGTTACCTTCAGGTTCGAAATCAAAGTGGAAAAACCGAGAAGTATATAAGAAAAGAGCTGTTTTTTAACAAAAGTATGAGATCATGAAGACATTCAATATATTAATCAGTGTTAGTTATTAACCTGTTAAAAGGGTTTTTGTGGGCAAGTTTTTCCTCACTGGAACCGAGGGTCTAAGGACAGAGGGTGTCACTGCCTGTACAGATTGTAAAGCCCTCAGAGGCAAATGTACCTTGTGACTTTGGGCTATACAAATAAAATTGATTTGATTTGAATATAAATGATGGACTACAACAATAAAGTACTTGTAATTTCACTAACCAGGCTAACAAACTACCCTGAAACATTATGCAAGGCCTGAGTTGTGTTCAGTGTCTCATCTGTAAAATGAGATTTACATTATGAGGGAAAACAGAAAATTAACCACTAAATTAACTTTAGGCTGTTTAAAGTATACTGAAAATAACGCCTTAAACTTAATAATAATAATAATAATAATAATAATATAGCAACTTTCACGCAAACCTGCGCCCCAAAGTGCTTCACAATGAGAAAATAAATAAATAAAAAGAGCGAAATGGACAGAAATGAATCCATCCATAAAATTTAACCATACAATTTTTTTAAAGTAGTATAAGTAAGTATAAACAGAATTATCAGTATAAATAAAAATATAGCAAAATGTAGTATGCAGTATAGACAGAATTTACAGTTTAAACAGTGAGGTCTATCAAAAATTAAATATGTATATAGAATAAAGAGTAGGAACATAAAGAAGCATCAGAGAGGATGATCAAGGCTTAAAAGCTCAGTAGTTAATGACAAGGCATCTTAAATAAAAGATCCACAGGCAGACTGATCCAGAGACGGCAACCGAAGTGTGTTTTTGTTGGTTCAACTAAGAGTCCACCTGCAGAGGATCTAAAGGGACCTGCTACAGATGAAAGTTAGATTGGTGTCAGACTATTCAGTGTTTTAAAAACTAATAAAGAGAATCTTAAGATTAATTCTAAAACTAAATGTCAATCAATGCAGTGCTCCCTGTCTGTTATTTTTCAGTACTCAGGCTGCTGCGCTCTGATCAAAAACATACTACAGTAAATGTCAAATAACGCATCACTCACACATGCTGCCTGTGTTTGCAGATGGCAGCTGACCCCACAGACAAGAAGGATGCTGAATCCTCAGGGACCAAAGGCCGCGAGAGGAAACGTAGCCGGTCACGAGAGCCGGATCGCAAACCCTCACCTTCACGCAAACCCTCACCTTCACGCAAACCCTCACCTTCACGCAAACGCCATCGTTCCCGTGAACGAAATCGCTCTAAGTCTCCAGAAAGGTAACTAAAATACGAGGGGTGTAAATCTTTTAGATTGTTAGAATATTTATACGCTTTCACACATAAATAGGACTTGCCCTAATTATGTATCTGATTTTATATTTTAATGACAGAGACCGACGCATGAAAGACAAGGACAGAGACAAGGAACGTGACAGAGACAAGGACAAAGAGAGGAGCCGCAAAGACAGAGATGGCCATCGACGTGATAAAGATCGCAGCAAGAGGTCCAGGTATGTGCATGCAGATGTACACAGGTAACATGTAAATGCTGAACGCTTCCTTTAGGCAAAACAAAAGACAATTTTTTAAATATACATAATTTATTTTACAACTTTTAAGTTGTGATGTTTGTGACTCTCAAACAACTATTTAATCATTCACATTTATGTTGTCTTCACATCAAATCAACGTTGTTGTAGTTTATAACTTGTTAACAACATCCAAGTTATCCAATTTAATCCAGCAGCTGTGGATCTGGAGGTAGAGTGGGTCATTCGAATTTGAATCCCGGCTCCTCCAGTCTGCATGTTGAACTGTCCTTAAGCAATATCGAAGATCAAAGAGACTTACTGCGCATGTGTCGGCGTTTTCCGTGTTTTGACAGGCGCTCTACCCCGGCTCTGACTTTCATTCAGTTTTAAACGTTGTATTGTTTGTTTCTGAACGACTATTATTTGTATTTGAACGACAAACAAACCATGCCAGCTACACCCTGTGAGGACGAGGTACTGCTGATGAAAACAAACAAAAAAATTGCTGACCTTAAGGATGACATCTGACGGCTCTCCGATGAACTGGAAAAAAAGGACTCACTACTTTTCAGTTTCATGGACGTGGCTCTCCAGCAGTCCAAAAAGTTGGCCTCGCTCAGCACAACCCTCCATGACACAGTTGCGTGGGATCCCGCCACCTGTCCACGGCCCTCCTCCTGCTCGACACCTAACCATCAGTCGTCCTGGGCCGAGGTGGTTGCCCGAAATCGCAAGAGGGACTCGAATGAGGCCGTCTCTCCCCCTTGCCTGAGCCTCTCCAACCGCTACGCGGCCCTCTCCAATGACACTCCGGCACATCCACCTGATTCCCCCGCTGGTGCCGCTGCTCCATCTCCTTCAGATCTTGACCCGCAATCAGCGCCAGCAGACACAACAACTTTCCCTCCACTGGTGGCTGGCAGTGCCTGGATGGCTGGCTACTCCACCACAAGGCCAAATGGATTGCCCTCAACCCGGTCTTCGACCTCCTCTTCCCGACGCAGGATCCTGAGGGAGGCTGTGCTCTGACGCTCAGGTGGTCTACGCCGCCCTGTGCCGGAGGGGAGTCCTTTAACCGGGTCTGATGCTGCTCCCTCGCCACGGCGCTTGCCTGCCCGGACGCAGAGTGTCGGGAATCCTCCGCCTTCATCCCCTCTTCTCTCCAACCACACTGATAGTAGGTGACTCCATAATTAAAGACACCCGCTTCTTCAATGCAGCCACTCACTGCTTCCCCGGGGCCACAGTCCCGGTTATCCTGGATAAGCTCCCCGGTCTGCTGTACTCACTCCTATCTTCAATAAACCGGGTGTTAGTTCATGTGGGCTCTAATGACACAGCCTGTCAGCAATCTGAGCTGACGAAAAAGGATTTCAATGTCCTTTTCAGCCGCTTGATCAACCCCCAGGCCCCATCTGTCACTACCACCATCACCGGTTTTCTTCCCCATACAGACCATCGTCTCCCATCGCAGTCACACCGCAGGAGGCTCACCCCACAAGGGCGCTCCCTATCATGACGGAGCAAACTTTTCAAATCTCCGTCCTGTGCCAGCTGCTGCCCAGAAAATAATAGTCTCCTCTCCAGAAAAATTTGCCCTAATACACAGCGCGGTTTCAACTGCCATTGTCAACTGTGACTTGTTCAGAAACTCATTTGGAGCGTCCCGTGAAACAACGCCAAAGACTTTAAAACTTCTTTTTATAATATCCTTACCAGTATGTTGAAACAATGTAAACAAAACAAAGAGATTATTCTCATGGGTGATTTTAATCTAAACTGGGAAGACAGAGGGAAAAGGAATAAACTGAAAACTATAACAGATAAATATAACCTCCAGCAACTGGTTAAATGGCCAACAAGGATAACAAAAACCTCAAGCTCAATGTTGGATCTTCTCCAACAAACCAGAGAGAATAACAAAAAGTTACAATCTCCTTACTGGACTGTCTGATCACAATTTAACTTTAGTAGCAAGAAATTAACTAAAAATAGATTTAAGAACATGAAAGTGAGATAAACGGTCTGGACTGGGAGGATGTTTTGTCCACAGAGGACTTGGATCATGGCTGCGACTTACTTTCAGCCAAACTGAAAACTGTTAGAGAGAAGTTTACTGTGCAGTCCAAAAGAAAACGGAGGAAGAGAGTAACCCTGCCCTGGTTTAGTGACGCCTTGTAGCAATTGATAAAACAAAGAGATTTAGCCTTTAAAAAAGCCATTAAATCTAAGAGAGATACAGATATTTTACTTTACAAAGGTTTGAGGAATAAACCACTTTATTCATTATTTATGAAATAAAAGTCCCGTTTTTATATTTAAGTACTAAATGAAGCTAAAGGAAATAGTAAAGAAATTTGGAAAAATATCAATAGCCTGATAGGGCAAGAAAGACGTCACGCAGAAGACATACACTTAAAATCTCAGGGCAAGTTAATCAATGATAATGGTTCCATTGCAAGCATCTTTAACTCATTTTTAATTGAGTCTGTCTATGAGTTAGGCAATCTTTTTAAGAAAGATGACATTACGCCTCTAGTTAGCCCACGTACTGAAAATGACACAGGCTTCAGTTTGAACATCACTGATGAAGCACAAACTAAAAAGATTTTTGGTTCTTTAAAAATTTATAAAAGTAAAGACGCTTTTCAGATAGACAGTATGCTCATAAAGAAACGTCTGAACACTCTAACACTCCCAGTCACACACTTAATTAACCAAAGCTGTTTTTCTGATAACTGGAAGCATGCCGTTATCACACCCATTTTCAAGTTTGGAGATCCTCATGAACCAAATAACTATAGGCCAATAAGTATATTACCAGTAACTTCAAAGGTTGCAGAGAAGGTAGTTTTACAGCACCTGAATACCTGCAACCCTGGTCTAAACAATATGCAATTTAGTTTCAGAAAGAACTACTCTACTGAAACAGCTGTTTTACACTTTACTGAAAAAATCAGATAGGGTACAATGTGTCAGAGTCAAAGATGCATACTCAAATTATGTTAAAAACACAATGGGCGTGCCTCAAGGATCTGTGTTGGGTCCTCTTCTTTTTAGTTTATACATCAATGACCTGCCACAACAATGTAATGGAGTTGATGTACAATTTTATGCAGATGATACTGTCCTGTACGTCCATGGTAAAAATGCTCCGATAGCAGCAGAGAAATTAATAAATGCTTTGCAAGGTGTGGCTCAATGGCTTGAACAGTCCTGTCTTACTCTAAACATCAGTAAGACAAAGGGCATGTTCTTTTGTAAAACTAAGAAGCAGGCTCCAACTGCAAGCATTAAAATTAGACATGAATCCATTGATATAGTTACTGAATTAAAATATCTTGGTGTTACACTGGATTCTAACCTCAACTTCAAAAAGCACATTAAAAAAATGACGATGTAGCCAAAACATTAATGCATGGTCTCATTTTCTCACATATTTCATGCTGCATCACCTGTTGGGGGCAGGCCAATGAATCTACCATTAGACCTCTAAAATCACTATATAAATAAGCTATAAAAATTCTTGATGATAAACCACTTCATTACCACCACTGTAATATTCTAGAAAAACACCATTTATTAAGCTTTGAAAACTTTAGAGAGTTTCCAAGCTTGTCTTGTGTACAGGATTTTACATGGTCTGGCCCCAGCATGTCTTTTGGAGTTTGTATGTCATCGTCCTGCTAGTTCCATTCGATCCTCAAGAATAGCATCTGTTTACGACTGTAGAATACCTCCTTACGGCACAACTTTTGCCCAAAAGTTGTGCTTCTTTTTCTTTTAAGGCCGCAACACAGTGGAATGCACTACCAGTTCATTTAAAAAGCTGTCTCTCCATCAGGAGCTTTAAGTCACAACTGAAATGTTCACTAAAAAACAGTCAAAACTGTAACCACTGATTTATGGTGCTGACAGAATGTTTTTTTGTTGTGTGTGTTTGTGTGTGTCATGAGTGACTTGTCTATTGTATTTATGTATATGTTCATATGTTTTGATGTTTTATGTCCTGCCAGGGACTGCAAATGTAAATTAGCCTGAGGCTAACTCTGGTACAATGCATGAAATGGCAACATTTATGTTTTAATTGTACATGGTCCCTAATAAACGTAAAGAAAGAAAAGAATATACTGAATCTCAAATTGCTCCCGATGCTGTGCCATCCCAAAATTATGTAGTGTAAAAGTAGTCGGAAAACTAGAAAGGTGTAACATACAGACCATTTACCGTTTACCATGATGCGGAAGTCCCTGAATACCAAACACACACCTCGAGTTAGCCAAAGTTTGTTTCAAAGTTATTAAAGTCAAACTTAATGCACGTTTGTTACAAGTGTTACATTGTCAATGCACAGTAATTTTCACCCTCACACAAACACGGGAATCCTTTCACTCTATTCTCTGTTCTCTATCTAATCTCATTAACGCTACATTACTTTACTAAATTGCAACAAGACCAACTGTCAGCAGTAAATGTTTGAAAGCATCTTGAGACAAAAAACAAATTTAGAATTTTAATATTTTTACAACAAAAAGTAAATATAATAAATCTTTTCCACAGTTTCGTCTTTTGATGCAACACTTTCCTATTTTGCTGCTATGCTCTTTTTGAACAACAGCAAATGTTACTGAATTTGTTTTTTTGGAATAATAGACACACATCATGTCATGCATTCATTTATTTAGTGTGTTTTCAAACTGTTTAAATTTAATCTGTCTCTTTCCTTTATAGAAGTCTCTCACCCAAGTCGAAGGACAGCAAATTAAAGAGAGAGAAGGATATAAAAGCAGAAGAGGAGGAAGACAAGAAGAAAGAGAAGGTAAGAGTCCGGTTTGGCTGCTTCTTTTACAGCGTTCGTTCTCAGGTTGTTCTTTCTGGTGTTTGACCTGTGCTGCTTCTGTTCAGGTCCAACCTTTGTCTTTGGAAGAGCTTCTTGCCAAGAAGAAAGCAGAAGAGGAAGCAGAGGCGAAGGTGAGAACTTTCCTGAGATTCACGTTTTCTTTCCCCGTTTGAACTAAAGATTATTCTATCCTCACTTCTTTTCTTATTTCGTCGTTTTCAGCCAAAGTTCCTCTCCAAGGAGGAGCGAGAGGCCGAGGCTCTGAAGCGGAGGGAGCAGCAGACGGAGGAAAGGAGGAGGCTGTTAGAAGATGAGAGGAAGAAGAGGAGGATGTTCCAGGACATGGGGAGGAAAATGATGGGTGTGTTTATCTGCTTCTGGTTTGTTTGGTTTGAAACGATATCTGTTTATAGATGTGTGTCATCCTAACTGGGCGTGTTTGTGTTACAGAGGATCCTCAGGAACGAGAGAGACGAGAGCGAAGAGAGAGGATGGAGCGAGAGAACAACGGGAATGAAGATGATGATGGACGACAAAAGCTCAGAGAGGAAAAAGATAAAAGCAAAGAACTCCACGCCATCAAGGTTAGTCTCAGGAGCTTGTTTGCGTTATTAAGATCACTCCATAGATTTCTAACTCACCTTGCTAAACCACAAAACACTTAACAAGGATATTTCTCGTACACTAGATCACACTCACCAGGTACCAAATATCAAGTTAGCATTGTGGCCTCATGACAAAACTGTAATGAGATTTTACATAATGGACATCTGAGAATGACAAAAATCTTGGTGAAGCTCTATATATATATATATATCTTAAAACATGATGAAACCATGGTTTAAAGAACAACATTTACATATCTGGTCTTTACAGGAGCGTTACCTGGGTGGGCTGAAGAAACGCCGGAGAACTCGTCACCTGAATGACAGGAAGTTTGTGTTTGAGTGGGACGCTTCTGAGGACACTTCAGTCGACTACAACCCAATGTGAGTCGACACGAAGACATTTTATCACACGAACATGTTTATCAAATCGAATGATGCCTTTTACACAGTATGATGTTTCCAATCTGTATCGCAGCTACAAAGAAAAGCATCAGGTGCAGCTGTATGGACGAGGCTTCATCGCCGGCATCGACTTGAAGCAGCAGAAAAGAGAGCAGTCGCGTTTCTATGGTGACCTGATGGAGAAGAGGCGAACACTGGAAGAGAAGGAGCAGGAAGAGTGAGTAAAACAAAGAAATGGTTAGCTCTGTTTGTGCCAAATTCAACAAATAAAGCTGACTGGAAGGTAGAAAACCAACAACTTACTAACAGTTACCTGACCTCTCTAATTATTCTCCTCTCAGGACAAGACTAAAGAAGATGCGTAAGAAGGAAGCCAAGCAGCGCTGGGACGACCGACACTGGTCTCAGAAGAAGCTGGATGAGATGACGGACAGAGACTGGCGTATCTTCAGAGAAGACTACAGCATCACCACCAAGGGAGGAAAGATCCCGAACCCCATCAGGAACTGGAAGGAGTATTCACTGCCCGCACACATCCTAGAGGTCATCGACAAATGTGGCTACAAGGTCAGCTCACTGGCTCTTCACATGCACGTTAATACTTCCTCGCTTTCTTCAGTAGATTTGATCACTAATAATCACTTTTATTCCCTGCAATCCAGGATCCGACACCTATTCAGAGGCAGGCCATTCCTATTGGTCTACAGAACCGTGACATCATTGGTGTGGCTGAGACAGGTAGCGGTAAAACGGCTGCTTTCCTGATTCCACTGCTGGTCTGGATTACCACCCTGCCAAAGATCGACAGGTAACACAGCTCAAATGATCTCAAAGTACCGTAACCGTTAATAAACCCCTACACAGATTATTCAATTCCTCTGCTCTGTGATTGGCTGTCTGTGCAGGATCGAAGACTCAGATCAGGGTCCTTACGCTGTGATCTTGGCTCCAACTCGTGAGTTGGCGCAGCAGATTGAAGAGGAGACCATAAAGTTTGGTAAACCGCTCGGCATCCGCACGGTGGCTGTGATCGGAGGAATCTCCAGAGAGGACCAGGGCTTCCGCCTCCGGATGGGCTGCGAGGTGAAACATTCAGCGCTTACACTTCAAACAGAAATAATCTATCCAAGTGTCTAAACTTTGTATCCGGTGTCATTATCCAGATACAGATCACATAATAGTAGTTTTTTGAAGGGTTAAATTGGTTGGTAAAAGCACATTCAGTTTACCAAACCTTGTTTTAATGCAGCGTCTCTTGCTGTACGTTCAAACGCAAATACACGCTCACGTTCACCAGCTGTGTGTTTTCCTCTCTAACAGATTGTGATCGCTACCCCCGGTCGTCTGATCGACGTCCTGGAGAACCGTTACCTGGTCTTGGGCCGCTGCACCTACGTGGTCCTCGACGAGGCCGATCGTATGATTGACATGGGCTTCGAGCCCGACGTCCAGAAAATTCTGGAGTACATCCCAGTGACCAACCAGAAACCAGACACAGAGGAGGCGGAGGACCCAGAGAAGATGATGATGAACTTTGAATCTGGAAAACATAAATACAGACAAGTATGTTTATCTGACAAATAGGGATGTAACGATACACTCAACTCACGACTCGATTCGAGTCACGATTTTTTTTTCACGATACGATTTTTTCACGATTTTTTTAAAATCAAAATGAGCTACAGACAAATTCTGACAAAATAAAATTATCTTTTTATTTGTAGGAAAAAAAATCTCTCTTTACAGAAACTCTCAAACTGTTTATGTTCTTATTAGGGCTGCCAGCAAGCAGCTGATCTGACCATTACCTTTCAGCTTGAAGTATGAGCTAACTGAAAATAAAAACAATTAAGATGATAGCTCATTAACCCTTTAATGAGAGTCCACGGCCCTGGGAAACGGCGAGGTCCGGGCGCTGTAATCGCAGAGCCGGTCGCGGCGCACCGCCTCGGAGGAAATGCGCCCGGCGGGGGCCAGCCAGCGCCGGGGAGAGGTCCCACGAGGGGATCCTCCCGCACCGTACGGCCGTCCCTGACCCGTGCTTAGTCCCCCGTGCAGACTGCGCGGAAGTTGCGGAGAAGTTGCGGTGATTGGTTAAAATTGCAACACCGCCCTGAATTCACGGGGATTCACTGAAGTTGCGTTGAAGTTGCAAATCGCAACATCATGAATTCCTGGAGGGTCTGTGTTATGGTATCATTTACTGTACAGTCAGGCCTGACGCCGACTACCACTACTGCGCATGTGTGTAGGGGTGTGTGTGTGTGTGTGTGTGAGACACAGAAAGGCAGACGCGGCAGTGGAAGCTGCAGCCACAACGTGACCTATTTCTAATAAAAAAAACTTACTCTCGCATTCGCCAAGAATCGCGATTCATTTTTTCTGTGAACCGGTGCGAGTCGTCACGCATTTGTACCGATTTTAATCGTGTCACGATGTATCGTTACATCCCTACTGACAAACGTTTCAGAAAGAATGCTGGCCTGTGTTTGGTGCTCTGTGTTTATTTGTTTGTTTTGCATCTTTTCAGACTGTCATGTTCACAGCTACGATGCCTCCAGCTGTGGAGCGACTGGCCAGGAGCTACCTGAGACGCCCGGCTGTGGTGTACATTGGCTCTGCCGGCAAACCTCACGAGAGAGTCGAACAGAAGGTCTTGCTCATGTCCGAGGGAGAGAAGAGGTAAGCAAACACAAAACTGTTAACATCAAACATCCTGGTTGTGACAGTCAAAGTGTCAGACTAAGCCAGGGGTTTTTTTTCACTTTGTGTGCTGCAGGAAGAAGCTGCTTGAAGTGTTGTCGCATGGCTTCGAGCCTCCCATCATCATCTTTGTCAACCAGAAGAAGGGTTGTGACGTGCTGGCCAAGTCCCTAGAGAAGATGGGGGTAAGACACTGTAGACTAGACCAATAAGATAGATGATGATCCCACACTGGGGAAATTCACTTGTTAGACAAGGTGGATAAGAAATTGGTCTTTACTCGCCTGTCCGCTCTCACAAGGCGAAGGCCCTACACCTGGTGCTTAAATCCAGCTGTACCACCCCTTTGACATGGATCAGGCCTTTCCACAAGAGAAAACAAGAGAGCTGTGACTTTTTTTTGAATGGGTCACCCGATGTAACATGAAGTAGTCCAAACAGAAAAAAGGCAAATCACTAATCTCCATAGAGAGCTACTGTAATTGGCTGTTGCCACACATCGCCATAGCAACATTCACTGTCATTGCATGTAATAGCATTCCCTCAAAGCATTGTTGTGTCTCAATAAAGCCTCTAGTCTTGTTTTAATGTGGTAAAGTTTGATTAAAAATAGAAATAAATCCTCTCCTAAGCACATCCTTTTTAAATACTGTGAATATGTAAACAAACTGTAACCTCAGTCGTTTCCTCTCCACAGTACAATGCTTGCACACTGCACGGTGGCAAAGGTCAGGAACAGAGAGAGTTTGCGCTTTCCAACCTCAAAGCAGGAGCCAAAGATATTCTGGTGGCCACAGACGTTGCTGGTCGAGGTATCGATATCCAGGACGTCTCCATGGTCCTTAACTATGACATGGCGAAGAACATTGAAGGTAAGAAACCTCCAACTGTCTGCAGTGTTTTTTTTAATTCATAAATATATGATGGTGTTTACTGAGACATTCTGATAACCGCTCGTCCTCTCCCCGCAGACTACATCCATCGTATCGGTCGTACGGGTCGTGCCGGTAAGAGCGGTGTGGCCATGACGTTCCTCACTAAGGAGGACTCTGCGGTGTTCTACGACCTGAAGCAGGCCATCCTTGAGAGCCCGGTGTCCACCTGCCCTCCAGAGCTGGCCAACCACCCGGACGCTCAGCACAAACCTGGAACCATCCTGACCAAGAAGAGACGCGAGGAGACCATCTTTGCCTAATCCCCCCCCCCCCCCCGATACAAATCGTACTATATTCACTGAACACTTTTACCATGTTTCACTTCACATGATGAACATTTCTCTGTCTGGCCTCCAGGTGATTTACACCCTTTTATTTAATCTGTTGGCAGAAAAGAACCCGTTAATATCCAGTTTACTTTTGGGATTGTACGGCTCAGTTCAAAGACATGTAAATGTGAACTTGTGTAAATGTGGTAGATGTTTGCTTTGCTTCTATAAATGCAGGACCCCGATGATGTTAATTGATCTGCGCTGTAAAAACGTGACTCTTCAGTTATCAAATGTGATAAATACCAGCCAGGAGGTGTAGATGAGTAATAAGACCTGTGTTGTGCTTTTTTTTTTTTTTTTTTTTTTTTTTTAAATCAATTGAGTGCCAGAAGTGTTGAGTTTGTCTGCTTTAGATTCATCCTGTCTAAATTCATTGTTTTAAATATAAACATTTGTATGAAGCAAATTTGAGTAACGTCTGGGTCATAACCGTCTAAATAATGTGTGTGAGGTGTGACGTGGCTGCAGAATAAAGGACACAAGGTTCAAATAAAAAAATTCTTCATTGGAAAGTTGGTCAAATAGTTGATTTCATCATCAGTTGATCAGATGATACCTGATACTCGATTACTGAGTCAACAGGTGATCGTAGATAATAGCTGTCAGAAATACTAACCCCAAAAAACAAATATAAATAAATTATGTAGTAATAAAGCAATAAAAATAGCTATGTAGTTATTAACTCAAAGAAACCATTTGAGTTACCTGTCAACAGACCATGTAACATCCTTTTTGTGAAACGTCTTCCTCTATGTCAGGGTCACGCTGGGGTTGGAGCCTATCCCAGCTGACTTAGGGCAAGAGGCAGTGTACACCTTGGACAAGTCACCAGTTTATCATAGAGCACACAGAGACAAACAACCATTTACACTTACACTCACGGTCAATTTAGAGTTACCAATTAACCTGTTAAGTGCATGTGTTTGGACTGTAGGAGGAAGCCGGAGAACCCGCTGAGAACCCATGCAGACACGGGGAAAACATGCAAACTCTACACAGAAAGGCTCCAGCTGAGGTTCAAACCAGGACAGGCGTCAGTGCTAACCACTGCACCAACGACCCCTAAAAGAGAATATTTATCAAATTTAAGACATTTCATTTAAAACCACAAATAGTGGAGAAACTAGAGAAGTCAGAGAATCACCAAGTAACTTTGATTTAAAGTCTGTGTAAAGTCAGAATAAATGTGTTCTGAGTTTGTCAGACCAAAGAAGAAAGTGTTATCAAGCTCCCAGTCAAATGTGTATAATTAAAGACATTGACGAGTTCATGAAATTAGGTGTCAAAAATGAGCACTACTTAGTACTCTCAGCTCCAGGACGGTGGGGGACGTGGGGATGAGCTGAGGCCAGCAATTTTGAAGCGGCTGAAACGTGTCAGATGAGTTCAGAAAATGACATGACTAATTTTGAAACACTCTGAACGGGATGAATTCATCTCTATATCTCTGCTCAGGATGGCCTCAGCGTGTCATGAAGCCAGCCCCCCCACCCCTGTCCACCTCCCCTAACTTAATGAGTGGTATCGAAAATTCGCAAGGTTTTTTTCTTTTTCGGGCGCCCCCCACAAAGAATGCGCCCTGGCCGGCCGCCCACATTGCCCATAGCTAAGACCGGCCCTGCATCAAGCCACCCTTTAAGGGCTGCCCACAAAATCCTGGACCGAAAAACATTTCAGTAGTATATCATTCAAAAAAACAGAATTGAAATAAATTGTCTTTATACAGACTTTAACCTCTGGGAACTATGAATCAAAAGTACAAAAATTCAAGTTTACAGTCGTGTATTACAGTGAAACACAAAAAAGGACTCAAACAATGAAAAGTACATAAAATGTCATGTTTATTTGTTTTAAGTCATTTTTTTTTTACTTAGCATTGTAAATCTATTTTTCAAATAGAAAGCATTCTATACAGCATCAGGCAGGAAATGTCTCACTTTTTACACATTTGCTGTCTCTTTTTGATAAATAGAGGGAAGAGGCGTGTTTGGATCACGCTAGCACGCTGTGGTAGTCTGGTGGATACACGGTTATATTTAGTGCAGTTATTGCATTACAAAGCAACCATCCCAAAAAAAGTAGTGCAATTTTTTTTGTTTGTTTGTTTGTTTGTTTTCTACTCACACAAAAAAGAGGAAGTCCAGATGGTCTAAGGCGTTTTTTAAAGTTTTTCAATGTTAGGCTTAGTATTGCATACAGAATAAAGACAGAGGAAACTAAATTATAACCCTTTGTAAAAATTGTGCTTCATAAATTGAAAAACCTCAACTGCTTATCAGTTGCTAAAATTGGTCCGCTTTGAAAAACATACTCTGCCAAAATATAATGAAAATAGCTAATTCGTGAGCTAAGACATGCAGGGCTTTTTTTTTTTTTTTAATAATTCACTCATTCCTTTTTCCTCATATATTAACAAAATAAAAATAAAAATCGTCTGCCTTATCTGGGGGAACAATTTTTTTTAAAGGTGAGTGACATTTTGAAAATGTGCGTCAACCAATAAAATGTCCCCAATATTTAAAGTTTATAGATTAACAAAATGATTTTTTTTTTCGTGTTGTTAGTGGTGTGAGGAGTGAGTAGCCCCAAAGACAAGACTATCACTACAAGACAACGAGTCGATGCAATACTTAACTGTAAAAAGAAACAACCAGATTTTCATGCAACACTTGCATAGATTTTTTTTCGTCTTTTTTTTCAAATCATGCAGATTTTTAAATTATTTTTTTTCAATATCTCTTCAAAATATACAGAACACTAGATAGAGAGAGAGAGAGATACCTGTGAGACATGGAAGCAGTAATGAAACCTTAAAGCCGGCTGTTAACGGTTAATCGACACTGTGTGTGTGAACAGAAGCAGGTCGCTGCTCGTCTCAGTGCCACGTCCCAAAAACTCTTCACCATCGGCTCATGGACTAAAAATGGTGCAGTGGTGAGTATGGAAGGCCGAGCTGGGTCAAATATACATGACTTTAAACCACTGACAGTATAAAGAATGGACGGCGTCTTGTATGACGTCACCCACAGGTTTCTGAAGAGCTGTCTGCTTTGAGGAACTTCTGCATTGGTTTCACATCAACCCAAATATTTAATTTTAGCACCAGCACAACAAAAAGGAAGAAAGGGACAAAGAAATAACATGATCATTAGCATGTAAAATATCAGGCAACCCCAAGTTTACAGATGTGTGTGTGTGACACTCTCCTGTTTGAACTGGACAAGTGGCTCAGTGTAAAACTGAAACCCCACCGTTACAACATTGTTTGGGTCTGTTCTCCACACAACTTTAAACCCCACCAAGAGTGTTTTAGACTTGCTCAGATCTGGTCATTCTTTCTGGTTTATGTGCTTCTAAATATGTAAATATGTAAATATGCTAAGCAGTTAAATTGTGTCCCTTTTGGCTGTTTTTACGACCAGAACTTTGCACAGGTTGTTTTTATTATTTTATTTATTCTCTGCTAGAACAGCTGTGGAATTTTGGCCTTTAAAGTCTGAAATCACACGTTAACGTGTCAATAAAACTTTAACAATGCTTTATCAGTATGTTAACGCATTATTGTTAGATGTCATGTGAACTTGTGTAAATGTGTTAGAAGTCATGTATGTTTGAACTAGCTGGCTTTCCATAGAATGACATCGTGTCACAGGGTGCTACGAGTCCTTTCAGGAGCACGACACATTCGTTGGAGTTGGAGTTGAGCGCGATGAGTGTGTAGGACTTTTTTTTTTTCTACTTTACACCTGAGGATCTGCCTTGGTAAAAACCTAATCATCTGTAAAACTGCAGTACAGACAAACAAATGTTTGTCAAAGAAGACGTACAAGGGAGGGGGAGGGGAGGTGAGAGAAGTGTAGAAACTGTGGATGCTACAATCAATAACGTGCTACAATCGAATTACAGGGTGATCGGTTGGGGGTCAGAGACACCGAGGCGGTGCTTTGGAGGTGCAAAAAAGGCATGCAAGCTTACATTCTCTGAAGCCTGGACTTGAAGAGGAAGCTGCAGCGGCTGTGCAGCGTGTGCTTGATATATGTGAATGACTCGATGTAAACAAGCGGTTTGGCAAATAATTCACTCTTTTTTTAAAAGACGACATATCTTTTTTTCTTAGTTGTGTTTACATTCTCTGTGCCCATTTTTAAACGATTTTTTAGAGGTGTTCAAGAAAGTGATTGTGCAACAGCAAAGACAAGCGATGCCAAGAAACGTACTGTACTGTGCTGTGGGCTGACGCTGCGCTGCAAGCTTCACACTGCTTTACTTACGTCGGAGACTCTAACTGTAACACGTGTCTCCCGCCTGCCGTTCACCGTCTTCAGAGTACAAAACTGACTGAACGCATGGATGACGACATTTCTCTGTAACAACAAGTCCATATCAACAAAATCAAAGAGAGTGGCAATGAAACAAAACGAGGTGCCCATTCAGTATATACATTGTAATCAAATGCATTTACCCATAAATGGATTCAACGGTAGACATTCCTACATTAGTTTTATCCGTAAAGATCATTCACTTCCTGTTCTGACGTTAATGTGCAAATAGTCTTAAAATAATTATACTCGTACATGCAATAATAAAGATAAGTTTAAAAGTCTTAAGAATTTTAAGGCCAGTATATGAGACATCCTACAATAGAGAAACCTTAGGCAAAGCAGCTAAAGTTTGAGTTTGCGTACAGCTGGTAGCCTGAAACCTTTCCATTGCAGTGGTGGAGTAGCCCTGTAGACTTTTATCTGAATGTGGAGAAGTTGTGACATCCCCTCGGTTTAGATAAACTGGGAAGAGTGCGACTGGAAAATACTTTAAAAATAGACCTACAGCAGTTGTCTGCTTTAAAACTAGGCGTCTGATTTTTGGGGACAACTTTTTTTTCCATCTCTAAATGTTTGTCTGGGAACGTACGACGGTTGGAGGGCTCGGGGTGATCTCTGTGCTGATCTGCAGGCCAGGTGGAGGGGAGGGGAAGGGGGCCCTTGTTCCTCAGTAGGTGTCTCGGGGCCACGGGCGGCTGCGCTGGCGGTTGTTCCTCTGGTTGTGACCTTGCTGAGCTTCGCGTTGGAGCAGCCTGTCTTGTGACTCGTGCCCATTGGCACTGTGGGCACTGCCTGTGTGCCCACGGTGAGGGGGGTACATGTCCCTGTATGTGCGAGCATGGCAGGGGGAGGCATACTCATCCTCCTCCTCTTCCTCCTCATCTTCTTCTTCCTCCTCCTCCTCTTCATCCTCCTCGCCCCCCCTGTGGCACGGGCTCCCCCTCTGGCCGCGAGACAGGGAGTCGCTGGCCTCGTCAGACGGCATAAGACTGTCCTGCTCCAAGGGGGAGTGGGCCTCCTCGCCTGCCTCCTCCTCCTCGTCACCCTCCAAGCCCACCGCCTCATGAGGCTGCGGCTGGTTCTTGTTCTGGTTCTGAAGGAGTCGAGTAGTCATGGAGGAAAGAAACAAAAGAAGGCAGGACATTGTCTCAAAGCAGCTCCACACCTTCAGTGTCTCATAGACAGCAAACACACAGAGACTGGACAAAATAATGCAAACACTACATCAAGGACTTTGAAGGAAAGGTTCAGATCTACATGCCGGTATGTGCAGTCATGTTACTGGTTGATGCGACTGTTCCTCTAGAAAGATATCCCAGCCTAAAGAGTTTGCGATGTAAGAGATAGAAGAATAAATCCACAGTCCTCAATTTAGCTGAAGCTGACAGGAGGCTTAAGCAGTTAATTATTATCGATCTCTTACGTTGGACTTGCTTCAGAAGGACGATCACAGCGACCAGTAACTTCTTCAACCTCGATATCAGAATGTCAGTACTGGAAAAAGATGTAAGTAAACCCTTCAAAAAGGACCAGTGTTTAAGATTTATTGGCATCTAGTGGAGCTGTTGCAACACCCTAGTCTCACCCTTCCCTTCATAGCACGAAGGAGAAATTACAGTGGACGTGAAATGTGAAAAAATGTCAGATATCAAAAACATAATGACACTTATTTCAGGTGATTTTACACTAATAAACATTATATTCAATTTCTGCCATCCTAAATATTACACAGTAATGTGTACTGGACTTTTAACTCTTAAATAGTGATAGTGATAATTACAAACACTGCAACAAAACGAATCACAATGTTGTTTATTTATTAGCAACGTTTTGAATTAGCTCTGGGTCCAGAGTGTGAGGACTCCTTATATATTTTATTTATTCATTATAGGTTACAGCATCGGTCCCACTGAGGTTTTGTGGATGCGCACGGCTACTCGTACTCTTACTCTAAACTTTTAGTGTAAGAATGAAAAACACGACAAAAAAACTGATTAGACACATATATTCTACTTAATGCTGTCATGTTGTTTGTTTTTTATATGCTGATTTAAATAAGCTTTGTTTCTAACAAAAAACCTAAAACTAAATAAATACTGAAGTACATTTGGTTCATAGCTGCAGAGGTCGTTAATATTAAATATGAGTGCTGCCTCAGTTTCTACTGTTCAAAACCACAAGAGTAGATAAACAGAGCAACAAAGAGGTCAAATCATCTGAGACCAGACTGCAGCTGCTCTGCTCAGAAGTGTTCTTTCAGAGTCACAGGAGTTTATTCAAAACACAGAATAAGGGTCAGCGGCCAAAACCTGCAAGTAAGCGACAGAAATAAGACAGAAGTCTACGATATGTGCACAACAGGCGATATATGAAGGAAATTAGTGTGCGCTCACCCCCTGCATGACACTGTGGGGGCTTTAAACAGCTCCTTTAGCAACAGACTACAGCTCCTTCATTCCAACAGCTGTCAGACTCTTCAACAGCAGCATGACTTCATGACTTTCTTCTAGATATTTCTTATTTATGAGGACTCAGCCTTGTGTATGCGAGCTGCTGTGACGATGTGCGGGGTCATCACAGTAGGAAGATGTTGAGGATGTTAGTAACTAGCATGCAGCAGTGTCGTCTCTTCAAAGTCCTTCTGTAAGTGCTTGCAGTGTTTTGTCTGTGTGCGTGTGTGTGTGTGTGTACAGATTAATACTACAGACACCGAACAAAAGAAATGCCAGTGAAACAGTTGATGGATGGTCAGGAGGTTATTCATGGACATAAAATATCATTGTACTTTATTTGCAAGGAAATTTCTTTTGGATCAGGTAAATACATTAATTAAGCACCGATCATTCAGTATAGCAGTGTGTGCCGCTGTGAGTGGGGCCACCATTCACAAAGCATGCTTAAAATAGTAAACAATAGTCAAGATTTTTGACATTTCTTGCAAACATTTTATGATCTTTTGGACAGTTTTGGTTTCAAAACAAAGCCGCTTTGTGAATTTTATTTTCCCAGAAAGCTTGTGGAGCCGTGATTCACCTGAGACCATCAACTAAAGGAAAGGAGGAAGGATGCAAGGAAAAAAAAAACACGTCATCTTTTCTGTGGTGAGATCTGAATGAATAAAATGCTGTTCATTCACTGTCTCAGCCGCTGTGTCGTGTTCATATGTCGGAAAAGTGTGTAAGAGGGGATTGTTGGGGTTGAGAGTGCAAATATATAAAGTGGATATATAAATATATACATATATAAACCCTACTACTCACCCCATTTTGTAAGCGATCATTCAATTAATTCCTGTGTTTCAGAAAAGTGCAAAAATGTTAAGCATGGATGAGTGAGAGGACAGACAAAGACAACTGAAGACAATCAAAACAAAGGAGTGAGAATCTGAGATGAAGAGCTGGTAAAGACAGCGACAACACACAACGTGTTCAAAACAGGATTCCTACTTAAGAGTTTTAACAGCATTAAAACAGTATTTTCATGCTCTTCAAACACGTGAAGACAAAGTCACCTGTAGGCTAGAGATGGCAGAGGGCGGGGTCATAAGACTCTGCTCCAATAAGGGGTTAAGAGGGGTGTTGCCCGGCAGGTGAGTGGCGCGCCAGTAGACCTCCAGGTATTCAGCCAAATGCTCGCATGCATCTTCGAGCTGGTTCTCATCCAAAATGACATCAAACATATCCTGCGAGAGAACAAACAGAAATTAAACATCAAGGCTCTCGTGGATTTACATAATTTTACCTGCAGCCGCTGACAGAATCAGTTTGTGGTTAATATATCTACAAAAGTTATTTTATTTTTTTTCATAATGTGTGTTAAAGGATCATCTTACAGCAGGGATACTGAAAAATGACAGGATCCGAGGCTCCAGTTAATAAACAAACATTAATAGTATACTTTACCTAAAGTGAATAAATACAAACATTAGGATCATTGATGTGCGCTGCTTACACTTTACTAAAGTTAGCATGTTTCGACCACTGAAAGTATTAAAAATGGATGGCGGCTATAGATGTATAGGTTTGCGTGGACGCACTGCCCCGCATCACTACACGCCACTGTCCTATTTCCAGCGTTGTTAAAAAACAAACGATGGCTCTCAGGTTTGGTTCTTCAGGTGAGTTTAAATTCTGGTATCCACACATTATTATAAGCTAACATCTGTGGTAGACATTTTATTATTATAGTAGTAATATATTAGTTTAAGTTTGAAAAAAGTAACGAGTTGGCCTTCACAGTTGAAAAGCTTCAGGTTACATCTTGCTAAATTGTTCATTTTAATTGTTGTAATCAACCAACTATCAGTCAGAAAAAATGTAATGGCACTGGTCCGTGTTCCTGAGCCTCGAGCGGACATATATGTACATATATAATGTATACATAGTATATAATGAGGACTGCTCAAAGGCAAACACCTGTCTACAGCCACCTGAGCAGATCTACGAGGCTGTACTAAAACACAGAGATGCTTTGAGGTAAGCAAACATCACAATCACTACCTTACTTTACTGTAGCATTTGCTAATTAGCCTTAAACACCAAGTACAGCTGAGGCAGACAGGAGTGTCATTAGTTTTGCAGATATTTGGTCATAAACTGAAGAACTGAACAAATTTAAAGTTATAATTCATCCTGAAGGGACGATGAATGCCTGCAGCAAAGTTCGTGGCAATCCATCCAATAGTTTATTATAATAGTCATTTCCAAAAATGTCAACCTCATGGTGACACGAGAGGAAAAGTCAACAACATCATCCTCTGGTCACCATGAACGGCTGTATTGTTCATATTGTGCAATTAGAAACTAGACACTAGAAAGAAATCAACCCGCTTTCTCCACTCACAGGGGGGCACTGAGAGAGTTTGTCCGCAGCCATCATCTGCACATTCAGGTGCTTGCTCTGAGACTTCCCCCTGGATTTGACCAGCCTCTGGAGCACCTGACAAAGACAGACAAAGATAAAGGTCAAAGAAGATGAAGACACTGGAATCCAACATTCCTTAGTAGAGTAACCTACAGTACCTTTGGTGAGGAAACTTTTACATAGACGATGATGGGTGCGAGGGAGGTTTTGGCTAGCTGTGCAGGATGGTTGATGGTGTCCGCGTCCAGAATCACCAGCTGCAGGGTTTTGGCAAGCTCGAATATCCTCTCAATCTCACTCTGAACCTCCGCTGCACAGACAAGGCGCATTAGATCTCAGTAAGTTTAAACTTATTGCTTCTTTGTACTAAAAGGTTGTTTTCACGTGCGGTCACCTAGGCTGGAGCGAGTGTTGGATCTCTCCATTATCGGTCTTTTGTTGAGGACAGATCTCTTGGCTAAGGACAGGTCGGCAGTTACACGGGTGATTGAGATTCTACAGAGGGAAAAATATGAGGTGAAACCTTTTTCGATCAGATTCAACGACTTGTTCTCTAATCTCTCCATTTTACCAACCTTCCCTCAAATCTGTGTTTCAGGAAGTCAAAAAGAGCTTTCTGCATCATATCCGTCACCTGGGTGGGAGGACGAGATAAAAGAAACAGATTTCTTCAAAACAGACACGAAGAGACTGAAACAACCTTACAGAAGAACAGCTTCACTCATGAACATCGAAATGTGCAGAATAACCATTAATGTCAAAGGTCAATCTAAGCAGGCTGTATATACATGGCTGTACATATACATGCATACAGACGTGGATCGAGTGGTCAAAAAGTGTTTTTTAAAGGTTACCTACTTAGATGAAAAACTCAGCAGTTATGAAAAGAATTACTTGAGCATGAGTACTAAAGTAGCTTCTAAAAAAACAACATGAGTAACAGTAAGTAAATTCATGAGTGAGTGACCATACACCTATATTTATTAATCAATATGTGAGTCCACATGTGATAATCTTGATAGTTAGAGAATTAGTTGCATATAATCCAGGACAACATTTCTAGTCTTAATCTTTGTGATCATAACATTTCTTAGAAATGTAATTTTAGTAGTGGACGTACTAACCCCCCCCCCCCCACCCCCCCCCCCCCCCCCCCACCCCAAAAAAAAAAAAAAAAATGTACCTGACTAATGATTAAATTTATGTAATTTTTCTTATCTGGAGATTAGATACTTAATTATATAGCAAATGATTGACAAGATGATAAAGACATTCACAGACAGTTCCATAAGCTGTGAGCACAAGATAATATGCTTGCACATAAGTTTGGCATGTGTTCGTAAAAATAGCAGGCTCTCTGTTTCACAAAACTGAATTATTGTGGCGTTTTCATCCAGATTGTGGAGCCACTGCCGTTCGTGTTTCTGAAAAAAATTGTGTGCACAACAACTAGAACTTGGAGTAAACTTCCTTACACACACTTATAGAGCTGAGTCAGATTCAAACAAACAAAATCAGCAGTGTAGGAAGAGTTTTAGCAAAGAACAGAGCGCAGTGTAAGGCAGTCACAGTCTCTGTCGGCTGGAGGTGAAATAGGGGGAGAGTCTGACCTCATAGCCCTTCAGCGATGGTCCCACGAGGACCACCGGCCTCATAGAGGGCACCACGTCGTAGGGAGGGACGTGTTCCTGCCAGAAATAGGGGACGACGAGGGGAGAGGGATGAAGAATGGAGAGAGAGCGCTTGTAAGAAATTATGGGGGCTGGGTTTGCTATGAACAGCTAATACATAAACATAACAAGGGTTTTTGTAGAGTAATTGGCACATATAATTACTATTTTATACAGTGACAACAGTCAAAGAATGATTGTATTAAATCTTTCTCAGTAATTTCAGCTTTTCTTGATAATATAATTAATTAATAAACCCATACACCTATATAAGTGGAAAAAAACTAATGAGTGGACTAACCAATTAGAAAACAGTTTAATAATTTAATTTAATGTAAGTTTTGGGTTTTGACAATGAGTTTCCTAGCTACAGTGGCAAGCAGTAATAATAATAAGAGTAAACAATATTAATAAATAAGCCTCCTACATGCATAATTCACTGTTGCACTTGTAATTTATAGATAAAGTAATACAGGTAGAACGTCTCTCTATGACAGGCAAAATAATATTTAAGACCTTTGTTTTTTATCATCCCTTAAAGTTAAAAGTCCTAAACTATACATTATGAGCACTTGCTGGTGCCAACCTACCTGTTTTTGCTTCTGTTTGGCTTGTGAAAACAAGAAAATAACAATCAATGAAAGAAATAAAAAAGACAGAAGACAGCAGAGGGAAAAGGTTTTTTTTCCAAGCATAAATAAGAGAAAGATTTGCAGTACTTACATTCACCTGCAGATGGCGGCGTGGTCCTCCAACTCCCAGTCACCATGTCACCTAAACTAGAGGAGTTACCCCCTGTTTTCCTGCAACAACAACAACAACAACAACACTAAATGATCAAACTAATATTGTGTTAACAACTCCTCAGAGAGGTTTGATACTGTTAACTGACCTTTGTTTCTGCTCCTGTTTGAGTCTCATTGCCTCCAGTCGTAGAGGGCTGGGGATGAAGGTGATGTCTGCTCCTTCTTTTACTAGCCGGCCGATCCACCAGTCATTATTATACTTCTGTTGAGGTTAGTACAGAACCGTGTCACGTATATCTGTCTTGATTTAATGTCACGGACAAGTTTGTCGTGAGAAAAAACAGGTAATTACTCACTTCTTTGATGTGCAGGAAGTCTTTGGCATCGAAATTGACTGCAGCTCCTTGGACGGGACAGTCCTCATCCAGAGCTCCACAGTAACTCACATTCGTCTTTACTGCAAACGCTACAGCTTTGGACTGTTGCAGCAATAAATAAGAATTAGAAAAAACATTTGTCAGTGATGGAAAGACTGTGTGCACAGGAGGTTTAGATTTGAGGCAAGAGTCTGTTAACTTTGGACTCCTGACTTTGAATGACTTGATATCCTTCAACCAGCTTTGTGTGACATTTGACAGAAAGATGGTTAAGTAGAGGTTAGTGTTAAAGTTCTTTGACCAGCAATGGCTTCAGTAACCATTAGCTAAGACTCAACTTTCGACACAGCTGGCGCATAACGAATCCAACATTTGGTCACCTAAATATCTGTCTGTCCTCAACAGCTGGTTGAACAGTTCAGATTAACCTGCTGTTGCTTCATTCATGATGACGTGTTCAGGACCCCCAAGTTCAAAGTTTAGGACTCGGACTCGACTTGGAACCTGTTGGTTTACAGTGAACTTGGACTCTTGACTTTATAGCCGAGACTTAAGATTTACTTTAAACTTTCAAAAGAATTTGTTGGACCTCAGGTTTGTACTAAAACAGCAGTGTGGGTGTAGATTTAACTCTTTTTTTTTTTACAGATAGTTGCATTAGAGAAGGCTGACTAAGAGGAACTCATGATCTGATGACTTATACATATTTTAACTGTACGTAGTAGTCTAAGTCCCTGCATGACGTACCTTAGCTCTGTCGAGCTGCAGTTGTGCCTGGCGCTCGGCTTCACGCCGATACGCCTCGCGGTCCTCCTCTGCTGACAGGTCTGAATCCGACGGTCTACTGGTGTACGAATCAGCCGACCCCTGTCAGGAGAGAGTCAGAGGTTGATATAGAATTGATATTATTGGTGGATTATTATTGGAATGATCAGATCATCTAGTCATACTGAGGAATAGTACTCGGAGGTTAGATAGGTAGATCTGCTGTGTTTATACTTGCCTTCATGTGTTATTCCACAGTCTTTGTACAGGTGTGCATGCAAATATGTGTATTCATGAACACATTCATGTGTGAGCCTGTGTGTATCTACAATACAGTGCTTTGCTCTCCCACACTAGCCATCTTCTGGTAAACCAAATATAGCACAAAGGAGGCAACTGCTTCCTCTTCTCTCCTGCTTGGCCCCAGTCCATTCCATCATCCCCCACAGTGCAGCACATATACATCCTTTATTCCCCTGTTTATTCTCCAAGGACATCTCATTAGCAAAGTATATGCTGGCTATCATTTTTCATTGTAAGCGGTTTAAGGACATATCCCAGGGATGGCTAGCACATTATGCCGAAAGCAACAGATAAAGCTCACAAAGAGATGTTTTATACAAAGTGAAATGGTGAAAAATCCCTTGATAGATGCTGCTGGCTTTTATTCAAAACCTGTAAGGTGGAACATGTGATTATTTTGCCCAGTACTGTAGAGCTGATACGATTGGTTGTTTAATTGATCAGTAGAAAATCAACTATTTGGATCTTTTAAATCTTTTCTGAAGACAAAATGGTAAAAACTGGTTCCATCATCTCAAATCAAAGTTTTTCTGCTCATCTTATATAATGTTAACATCTTTAGGTTTCTTACCAAAAATGTCACAATTCCTTACTATGTTCTGTTATGTGATTTCATAGCCAAAAAGGACCATAAGTCAATCAAGAAAACAATCGTCAGGTTAATCGCTAATAAAAAGTATAGATAACTGAAGCCAAAAAAACTGATTTCTAAAAAAGAAAAAGCGTAAAAAAGAGAATATGATGCGCTGCTCTAGATTCAGTTTCGGTACCCTGTGTGTGTCAATGCGTGTCTGAGCTCTCCTATATTTGGTATGTATTTGGCTTCTCTGAAGGAACTCAGTCCTGAAGCTGTCAGTAAAGAACGCTACAGCAAAAAAAAAAAAGAAAGAAAGAAAGAGAGGTAAGACAGATGGAGACAAACATTAAAGAAATGAAAAGATTTTTTTTTAAAGTGAAAAATGATACAGATAAAACCTCTCACAGGTAACTTCGGTGTTCATAATCACATTCATATATACTGAGATCGAGGATGTTCTTGCAAATAAAGCAAGATGTAAAGAAACTAAAAAAAAAAACAGCACACGATACAGTTTTCACTTTGGTTTTCCTCTCCTCCAGAGTGCACTGACTTGGTCCTGGTCATCCATCTTGCCAACATATACAAACGAATCCTCTGGAGGACCAATTAGCAACAACACAACACAAGGAAATTCTGGCTCAAAATATGAAAAAAAAAAAAAAGTGTCCAGACATGAAAAATAACCACCACCTTTACTTTCTCTGCACAGAATGCATACATATAATCCAAAATAAATTTGAATCTACAGTACCACTTCAAGTCCCAGAGAAATGCAGAGCGAACACCTCTCCTCATTTATTTGTGTGTGTGTTCGCGTGTGTGTGTGTGTGTGTGTGTGTGTGTGTATGTGTTAGATAACTAGATCTGATTTCTAGCAGTCACAAGCTCTGCAAGGCAACACTGCACCAGCAACAGAGCAGCACCGAGATAGAGAAGAGGGTGAGGAAGAATGGGATAGATCGAAAGAGACAGAGAAAGGAGGAGGAGGAGGGGGAGGAGGGGGGGTGAATATCCTCGACAAGATATACTGAAAAGAGAAGGATGTTTACGAGGACGGAGAGTGACTGAAGGCTGGTTGAAGAAACGAGTGAGGTATAAACGATTTATACTACAAGATAAAGCAAGGCTATCTCAAGGGGAAGGTGAGATTAGAACATAATGAAATGCCATGAAGAGGGGGGGGGGGTGCACGAGAGAGACAGAGACACACAGATAGCGACGGTCAGAGAGGGGTTGCATACCTGGCTGATTAGGAGGACGGCGCTAGAGCCTGATAAAGACATGAATCTGATTTTTTTTCTCACTGTAACGGCGTCCCCCGTCTTCACTCAAACACACACGGACATAAAAGTGGAATAAATACGGTGGTGGTGGGTGCTGGGGAAAGGTGTTATGTCAGAGAAGCTGTTTAATGATGTAAGAACATACAGAGCTGCCTGGATTGTGACTGCTATTTAATATTAATGTTTGGACATGATGCTGTGGACCTTTGCTACACACACGCTGTCCTGGCTACCTCCTCTAAAAAACCCCAACACATCACCAATGTAACTGAACAGAAATCAATGTATTTTGCAGGTGAAGATAAGCTGCAATGCAGAGTTTAACAATGTGAGCACATCTTTATTGTCTGGTCTGAGGATGTCTTGTTTTTTTGTTTTTTTTTGTTTAGTTTTTTTACTGCTAATGTCCCCGTCTGGGGGCTATATTTAACTCTGTTCCTTCCTATTCTGCTTCTGTGATTATTCTTCACACACTGCAACACTGATGGCCTCAACTCCACAGGGAGGGGCCAACTAGGAAGTGTGTCATCCAGCTAGTCGAGTCCTCAAGAGGGCCAAGACAGCCCACAGTCTAGGGACAGAACAGTGGGGAATTTCTGCATTAATTTGATGGCGATTTTACATTCACATGTGCTCTGGTCTTCTTTTGGCACGACGTGCAGCTATTATAGGGTAGCTGCGGTGGAGTATGTAAAAGAGCAACTTTAAAGCCACAATCATTGATCAAAATACCCAACAACAATACAACACATCACTAATACATATCTATGTGCAGCATTGCACATAGGTCTGTTTTTTACACATCCAGCAGACGTGGAGCGTTCATTTGGAGTCATGTTTGTGTCTAAGTCCAATATTTACTCTCCTTTTAGCTCTGTTTTGGGTCTCCACCATCTGCAGAGAAAATGATCTGGCTCTTTAGTTGATAAATGCCCCACTATGTTCTCTAGCTAGTTGCTAACTTTGTTCGCCTGCTGTTTAGCGCTGAGTATGTCATGTGCGGTGAGTTTATCAGAGCTGTCTGTTGTGGCAGAATAACAGTAACGTTAGGGGGATGGAAACAGGCCTAAAAAGGCATTATCCAGCTGAATGCAGGATTTGGGTTGAAATGTTGTCATTGACCTAAATTTGATCTCACTGTGAAACCTCAGATGGTTGTGCAGCATTACTTGGAGATTAATGTTTTTAAATCCTGTACTTTGTGGTGCCAGCAGCACATCTTTCTAGGCAACTTCTAGATCATTCAAATAAAGGAAAATGGAGTGGATCTTTGCTTTATGAACAAAAACATATAAGTGTGCTTTTAAGAAATCAAAATCAGTGAACAACGGCGCTCGTTGGAGCTCAGCGCCTTGACAATGTATGGATGATCCCAGACTTCATGCCATTTATATGTAATTAACCAGCCTAAAATGCCGCAAATATTAGTGAACCAGTAACCAGTCTACACTCTCTAGAGTACAGACACTACATAAGCACACACATGCACACACACTAAGTGACAACCTCCATGGCTGTGAAGTGAAACTAAACCAGAAGTGTCAAAAACTGCAGTTCATTGAACGACCACTTGAGGCTGGATACAGAACAAATCAATCACCATAAGCCCCACATGTTAAAATGGCCAGCTTCACAGCAGAAATGTTTACAGCCTGGTACAAAACTGAACTGAGTCTGAATTTCTATTTAAATTTAAGTTCAAATTATATTAAGGCTTAAAATCGCCTCAGGTCCTCAGATGATTAGTCAAGAAGCGGAAGAACAACTCTTTAGAAAGCCGTGGGTGACGTCAGGCAAACGCCGTCTGTTTGTTATGTCAATGTTACACACTAACAGGTATCAACATGGAAGTCGTCTCAGAAGGATTTTCACTGCATAGTTTAAGAGAAATTTTAACACTTTAAGAATCATCGGCGTGTACACAGCAATGACCAAAAAGCCCAGTGAGTGGTGCATTTGTTCAGACAGGTGTAGCAATGGTTCATGTTGATGTTTGAATAAGGGAGAGCTCAATGACATATTTATCTTTGGACATAGCACACCATAATGACCAGTGTGATAAAGCCAAACATTTGCTTACAGCACAATATCATGCTGATGTTTAGCGTGTTTATCATCTTACGTAGTTCAGTGTGTCAGCGTGCTAACATTTACTTATTAGCACAAAGTACATTTGAGAATGAAGGGAATGTCATTGTTTTTTGCAGATATTTGGTCATAAAAGTTGAAAAGTTTGACCTAATGATGCCCACCAAAGTTATTATAATTCATATGTTCAATCTGGGCCAACCGTCTGACATCCTAGAGCCACAGCACCAAAATGATGTACTTGGATTAGGGATGCACAATATTATGTTAGTTGATTGACCTTATCGGTCAATTAACGGTTAACTGATAGGCAGCTTTTTTCCTAAAAACATCCATTTCTCACTGTGTCTTTTAACATAATTCAGTATGTAAGCAAAATATTGCTTATATACTGAAAAAAATGCATGTTATATTCCTCAACTAATGTTTTATTGTACCAGTGGGGATATAGTACAGATATGGCATTTAATCCAAATAAATTCTGCACAGAAAATTGAAATACATTAAAAGAATATTGTGCACTGGCTCACCTGTTGCATGTGAAACATTAAGTAACATAGAATATTTTTTAAAGCTATACACTATGGGCTTAGCCTACACAATATTAAGCCTACATATAATTATCTGGTAAAGTACTTTGATGAAAAACTTGAAACATTAGCAGCACCATTTATAATCTCCCTTGTTCTGAGAAAGGTAACAGTAAGATTACTAGCCCTGGGAATGTACAGTAACATGTAGTACTGAACACAGCTTAAATCATCCCTGAGGAAGGTGACAGTAAAATTAGAGGAAGAAATGTTGAGAGTGACGAGTGGGCTGAGCATGTTTATTTAGACACAGGGGCAGATAGCGATGACGCACTAGCAATTAGCATTAGCATGTTAGCAATCAGCATGTTTTTAATTCTTAGTGACTAATGCTAATTGCTAGCGTGTCAACAGGGCTGCATGCAGGGTTTGAAGGTATCTTAGCGAACTTGTAGAGCTGCTGAACCTAAACGTAGCACCGCAGAGTTTACACTGAGCGTGTTCGTCATCATTACTTAGTTTGAAATGCTCCCATACTCCACTCCGGGTCTGTCGCCACGTTACGTTCAGGTACGTTTACACTGAACGACCTAGATTAAGCAATGGCACCCTCAACTGGCGACACCATGACATTTCACTGGAAAAAAACTTCTGTGGAAAATGGCCCTAGATTCCGTTAACCCGATCAATGTAATCGATTAAATTCTTTTCGACAATTAACCGATAGCAAAAAAAAACAAAAAAACAACAAAAAAAAAAACCCTCCAACACCTACTGCACTCATTAAGATTTTAGAGTAATTTCGAATGCAAAACACACTTAGCTCTTTTGAAATAACTAAAATGCAAAGAGTGCATGCTTAAGCTAAAATCAAATTTCTCTGGCTTTACTTGCAAGAAAGAGATTTTGCACAACAGCAGAATATATTATTCAGGATGAAGCTGAAACCCCTTTCTCTCGGAGCAAAAGAAGAAAAAAATAGAAAGAAAAACTGCAAGCTCAAGCGATTTGGAAATCCAGTAGCCAAATATCCAATTTCAAAAAGTGTTCGATTAACTGTGCGGTCGTAATTCAATGTCAGTGTTACACATGCACAGAGCTCTCACGAAGCAATAAATCACTCTGTGGTTACATCAATATCAAAGTCCAGATCAGGCATACTGTATGTTAAATTGATCAATCACAAGACTCGGCGAGGATCTGTGAAGAGCGCACGCCATGGGATGACGGTAATCAAAAAGTAAAGCAAGTGGGGGAATGAGGTGAGGTGAAGGAGGTGAAGGAGGAAGACAAAGGAAAACACAGAGAGAGAGAGAGGAGTGGCGACAATACGATGAAAAAACGCTACAAAGAGATGTGGGGGGGAGACGGGAGGAGTTTAAGACGGGGGGTAGAAGAAGAAGCTGACTGTGTCTGAAGTCGTTTGTACTTACTCAGTTAATGTGGTGATGCTGCTGCCGCCGGTCCCTCCCTCTCTATACACTACATGCTGTAAAATGCAGACAGACTGTACTGTGTCCCATCCCTTAACCGGGGACGACCTGCACTGGAGCAGACACCGACAACACCTTCTTTTCTATTCTTACCCCACCTCATCCTGTCCCAACACACACACACACACACACACACACACACACACACACACACACACACACACACACACACACACACACACACACACACACACACACACATCCACAGCAGCCAACGCAGCTTTTGCGTCACTTGATCAAACCACCTCTCCAAATTTACATCACATTTCTTAGTTAATTTAATTCAACACACACAGGTAGAAAGGAAACAGAGGAGAAACTGCTGTTGTAACACAACTCATAGCTCAACATCTCTCCTCCTGTTTCATGTCCTACATATAACACATATATCCACACTTATGGCAGCATACTGCTTATTGTATCCTGCTGCAGAAATGAGTCATACTCCACTGCTCCTCCATAGACACCCCACCCCTATCACAGACAAGAAACTATCTGCTCTGTTTGTGAAATGTACTCCTTCTGCATTAAACACTTTGTCAAATCACCTATGAGGGGGCGGGGAGGGTTGCCTATTGTGCGTGTAGAAAGAAGGTGATGATTGAAAAGAAGCTAAAAAGGTGCTCGCATGAACAATGAACCCACACATCACATCGCCTGAGGCCTTCAAAATGAGCGTCATGAATATTTTAAAGCCGTGCAATATTCTCTGGGAATCTGGAGATTGTCATTAAGCCACCCCGATCAGAATAACTAATGTCCCCCTCATGAAGAAGATGTCTGCTCAGCCCTTTCTTACTAACGTCTCTCAGTTACACTGCTCGATGTTTGCCTCACGCTGGTGGTGCTTTGCATGAAACAGAGGTGAAACATGTTTCCAGGTGGCCAAAAAAGGACTCATTCCGGGAATAAAAGAACATCATGCCTCTGACCTGAAAAGATTATGAGTGGATTTTATTGTTTTAAGTGTTCCAGCTACGTTCTGATCAGAGCTACAATGATCAGTCCATTAAAAGAAAATTAACTGGCTTCTGAGTAATTTTTTGGGCAGGATGGAGCTCGTCAAACATGACATTTGCTGCTTGTTTGTATCACATATGATGTATTTTCTAGTTTTTGACTGCTGGTCGACCCGAAAAGCAATTCAAGATTGTTACTTTGGCCTTTGGGAAGTGTTGATTGTTGATTTAATTGAGAATGTAAAGAAAGTAATCAGCATCAATAAAAATGATGATGAATTAGTTGCAATGGACAAAAGATGTTTAAATGTTATATCACTAAGACTTTAAAATGTATACACGTCATCTAATCTGCATTAGTTTTCAATGTTTAATACAACAGGTTTTCGTAATTGTTTTTCTTTGATTTACTTTTTTATTATTTTAAATATAAATTGAATAAAATATTGATAATATCAGTAACGTGTCTGTGAAGTGCAGCTAATGCAAAAATTGCAGTTCCTCTAATGTCTACTTGAGGCTGGCTACAGTACGAGTCAGTCTCCATAAGTCCCCATGTTCAAATGTCCAGCTTCACAGCAAAAAGAAACATGTTTACACACTGGTACAAAAAAAACTGTTTTGGTCTCTATAGATAATTTCCCTGTTCATGACAACTGTACTGAATCTGATTTGTTATATCACTCACCTGTTCAAATTATATTAAAGCTTAAAGTTTTGCTTTATTAACACTGTGGCTGCTTTGACTGACAGGTAGGTGCAGTTACAGATGGCTTGTTTGAGCAACGATTCAGCCCGCCTCAGCTCCACAATGATCTGCATCTTTGCCTATATATATGTATATATGTAAGCAATCAATTAGTTGATTTAATGAAAATTAATCTAAAAAATTAAAACTATTTTGGGAACTTGTGAGACTTATTCCATTCCATTATTTTCTGATGTTAACAGACAATTTATGGACAGTGAGGCTGTGACATAGTTAAAAATAATTCTGTATATTATATTATATTATATTATATTATATTATATTATATTATATTATATTATATTATATTATATTATATTATATTTCTCCCATATTCTGTAACTGGAGCCACCTAAATCTTACACACTGGACCTTTAAATGTTAAATCAATTATCCAAACAAATATATAATTTTTTATCATTATCGTTACATTCAATTGAAAAGGAATTTAAACTTCTTTCCCATCAACTCTTTTTTTGTTTTTGATTTTCAGTTTCAGGATTTAGGTTTGGTTTAAACTACATTACATTACATTACATTGCATTTAGCAGACGCTTTTATCCAAAGCGACTTACAGAGGAGGACATAAGCTGACAAAGGTGAAAAGGAGCACAGAGTAGTTGTTAGTTTTGTTAGGCAGAGAAGCAGTCTCGAAAGAGAAAGGTTTTTACAAGTTTTTTAAAGGTAGAAAGGGATGTTGCATCATCTATTAATCTGATTACATTCTCGATTACTTGAGTAATTATCGTGGGCAGAATTCATAAAACAGAGAAAAGTATCAATCGCATTTTTCCTTAAGTTTAACTTGATCCTATTAAATTGCTTGTTTTGTACAACAAACAGTCCAAAACTCAAAGACTGATCAGCTAATTACAAATTTGGCAAAATATGACAAAAAGAACAAGTTAAAATTATCATTCATCAAACTAGCTGCAGATGAATGCCTGTGCTACTTTTAATGAACTGTCTAATTGTGTAATTAATCAGATACATGGATATTTGAGACATATTCTGCATGAATACAGAAAGTCTTTCTATCAATAGTACATGAAGCCCCTTTTGAGAAGAAATATCTGAATCCTTTCCAACTACTAGCTTTCACTCTTTGATGTATTGAGGCTCATGAACCTTTGGGATGTAGTGGTTTGGGATGAGCTCTGCATGCACAGTCCATCTGTAGCCTGGTAAAACCTCTTGACTCCTCACAACCTGAATGTACAGGGATCAAGTTCTCACCCCTCTGTTGGACACTCTGTGAAACTACAGCCAGCTCTGCTTTACACCCAAATCGAATCAAACCCATCTTCAGAAACAGCACACAGAAGTAGATTAAAACCCTTTCGGATTATTAGAACAGCCAATCTAGATGAGACGGTATGATTCACAGCAGGCACGCAGTAGCAACATAAGGAGAATCTGAAGCTCAGACATCTCAGTTAGAGATCGTCTTAAATAACACCAAATCCCCATCCGAGTCTTGTGCATGTGCTTGACCTAAAAACATTAATTAAAAAAACTGGGCTGTGTTGGGATTTTAATAGAACACACTGCCTCTCTCAAGCATTTTGCTGCTCTCTACTGGACAAAACAATAACTGAAAGTGAGGAGAGTGCTCTGTGGGTGAAGATGCAGAGCAGAAACACTCATATTTTAAAGGATAAAGGCATAATAAATACACAACTGCACACCTTTTTCTAACTACTGGGAGTCCAAAAGAGAACCCAACCATGAGCTTATACATTACAACTGCTGCAAAAAAGCCAGCAAAACAATGCAGAGACACCTGTTCAGCTGAAAAACTTCAAACCTTTATAGCTTTATTCAGATTTAAGAGCACAACTTTCCTTGCCTCCCTACAGTTGTTCCTAATCATGGTGCAACTGTGATGTAGCAGGGTAAGGATGTAGCTTACAGGCAGGCATAAATGAGGAAAGCCAACAGCCAACAAATGGCTCCATGGGTTTTTTTACCTGCCGTTTGATGAAGCTGGATGTTGTGTCAGAAGACGTGCTGCCATCTGAGCGTTTGAAGCGGCTCTTGCGTTTAGGCAACTTCCTGGGCAGCTGTGATGAAAGAGATGCGCACATAAAAAGATGAGATTAAAAAGCATGAAACCTCTGAAAATAACAGCAACATTTTGTCACATTTAGCTAAAAACGATGTTTAAAAAACTGGTTTGAATTTTTGAGAGTCACTTTTTTGCACATTTAGAACAATATTTGTGAACTTAGAGATATTTTAAATATTTAAATCCAAATGTTAAATGTAAGATCTAAATGCTAAATATAAATATAAATGTTAAATATAAACCTAAATGTTAAATATAAATGTAAATGTTAAATATATACCTAAATATAAATGTTGAAGCTAAATGTTAAATATATATCTAAATGTTAAATATAAATATAAATGCTAAAGCTAAATGTTAAATATATATCTAAATGTTAAATATAAATCTAAATCTAAATGTTCAAGCTAAATGTTAAATATATATCTAAATGTTAAATATAAATCTAAATCTAAATGTTGAAGCTAAATGTTTCGGGTGAAACTAAATATTTAGCTAAAATGCAAATTCCAATGACGTAACCGGAAGTGCCAAAATAAAAGCTCGAGAAGGTCAGAGCGTCTTTATAGTGGCACATAACGAATAAAACCCATCTTATCCGGGGAAATGGACTCTTGGACATGGATTATCGTGATAATAACTAACTAACACTTTGACTGATCTGTCATTTTCGCGGTGTAGGATCGTCTACACCCGCCCGCGTTCACCCCTGTTACGTCCCCAGTTGGGCCAGGGGATGAGGGAGTAACATAGAATTAAATAACCGGGAGTCCTGACAGAAAACGATAAACAAGGTCACCAGCAAAATAGGTTTATTTGTAAAATAAAGAAGAGAACGAGATAACTCAGGACCAACCCCACCCGGTCTCTGCCACACAGACCGACCGCAGGATGAGAGAGAGAGGGGGCTCCACCTTCTGCCTATATATGCCCCACCCGCTTAAGTGGCCACAGGTAACCCAGATCAGTCATCAGTGCGCAAAGGAAAAGGGGCAGAACCTAGAGGGGAGGAGGAGAGGAGAAAAAGAAGGCGAACACAAACAATAACACAGGCCAGCGGTCGTAACAACCCCGGTAAACTGTACTGTCGGACATACCTCTGCAAACATGTAAATAAATGAGTCAAGTCACAGTGAGCCCCCTTGTGGCTGGCCATAGTGGCTACAGGTTATAAGTCCCGCACCCTTCATAATAGTGACACTAAAAACTCAAAGTACTCTTCAAATAAAGTTTCTCCAAACGTGTTTGTTCATCTTGGTAGTTATTATCACGATAATCCAAGTCCAAGAGTCCATTTCCCCGGATAAGATCGGTTTTATTCATTATTTGCCACTATAAAGACGCTCTGACCTTCTCGAGCTTTTATTTTGGCACTTCCGGTTACGTCATTGGAATTTGCATTTTAGCTAAATATTTAGTTTCACCCGAAACATTTAGCTTCAACATTTAGATTTAGATTTATATTTAACATTTAGATATATATTTAACATTTAGCTTTAACATTTATATTTATATTTAACATTTAGATATATATTTAACATTTAGCTTTAACATTTATATTTATATTTATATTTAACATTTAGATATATATTTAACATTTAGCTTCAACATTTATATTTAGGTATATATTTAACATTTACATTTATATTTAACATTTAGGTTTATATTTAACATTTATATTTATATTTAGCATTTAGATCTTACATTTAACATTTGGATTTAAATATTTAAAATATCTCTAAGTTCACAAATATTGTTCTAAATGTGCAAAAAAGTGACTCTCAAAAATTCAAACCAGTTTTTTAAACATCGTTTTTAGCTAAATGTGACAAAATGTTGCTGTTATTTTCAGAGCGAGACGCTTTACAAACGGCACCCCATAGAAACCAGCTTTTTCTTTGGAGCATATAAAAGAGCCTAAAAGAGCTGCTTGTGCAGCAGACCGGTGACTACAACCAGCTGTAGCTTTGCCAATATCACCTAATATTTCAGAACTGGCTCTGCACATGCTGTGTAATGCAGAAGACAGATTTCCTCAGGCCTCTTGTAACACAGTCCATTAATAAGAAAGCAGGGGATGTGTTGCAGTGTGTGTGTGTGTGTGTGTGTGTGCTGACAGGCCCTGTAGATTCAGGCTACAGGTGAGTCAGAGCTATAGTCTGTAGCTTTTCACCAAATACAGGTCCAACATAAACATAATAATGAATTCATAAAAACATCTTAAGGACAAAACATCCTTGTTTGTGTGTATGCATGAGAGGAGTAATGAGCATATGTAAGCCCACTTTATAATCTCACCCACAAGCGATCAAGCATCAATCTGCAGTTTTAGTGAAGGCGGAGGTGAAAAAAAAAGTATCTCGCTTACCAAAAAACGCGACGCCTCAATATTTAAACAACAAGTAGCAACACATTACGCTAACCGTTTGTCCTCCATTGCACTTTTACTCGGTGGTTATGCTAATAGCTGAGATGTGTGTGTGAAAGTGTGGTGTGGATTTACCTGAAAATAGTGCGATTGAGAGCCTGTTTCCACAGCAGACAGTGGGTCTACGGGCGATTTGGACATTTTGACTTGCACCATCTATTGAGAGCGCAGGGAGGCGGGATGCACACAGACATGGGTTACTGGAGGAAACAAGGGACACCAAATCACCAAATACATCTATATGCAGTAAAGAGCAGCGGGGAGAAGACATGCAGGGAGCGGAGAGGAGGGGGAAAAAACGATTAATTGGATATTAAACGTTTTTTTCCCCCTCCTTTAGCTTAGTTTATACTGCGAAAAACAAAGAGTATATATATATATATATATATATATATATATATATATATATATATATATATATATATATATCTCAGAGGATGAGGGGGGAATGTAGCTAAAAAGGCGAGCAGGAAAAATACCGGAGCTAAAATAAACCGTTAGGACTGTGAAGCGTCATCGCTCCTCGAGCAAACCGTTGAGGTCCGTACTAAGTGAGCGTCTCTGCCGGGGGTGTCAAGGTTGTTTTAACTGGGACAAAAATCAATTCATGTTGGGATACAGACACACAATTTAAATCACCGATTTTTTCACACGTGTGCCGCTTCATTTAAACGCCGTAATATTGGTTCGTTAAACGGAGGATGTAAAGAGTCAAAAACACGGTCACAATATATATGTGGAATCTTCAAAGAAGTGGATCTCTGAATTCATATTTACAGGGGGTGAAACATGAATCCAAATTATTCAGGAGAACGCACACACAGATATATACAAAAAACATTCAATTATCACCGATATAAACGACATTTGATAAATGATTGTAAACAGATTGTAAACAGATTTAAGTGTTCAGTGGTAAGTGGTACTTGTACTCAATAGTGGATTAAAGTCCTAATACTGTGAAAATACTACTACCTTACTTAGGTAAAAACAGCAAAATGTACTTAAAGTACTCATTATGCTAGAAAATGTTAATTAACATCATTAACATCATACGATAATATGATAATATAATATGATAATAAATTATTTGTAACAATAACGTAGGTGTGGGGAGATCTAAGTTTTCAGTAGTAGGATGATACTAATTTTGAGGTACTTGTACTCATTAGTGGATGTACAATAAAAACAAGTACAATAAGTATAATAAAGATGAATCACATTTATGTTCAGTATGGCAGATATTTTCCCAAATTAAATGCACAGTATGTCATCAAAACATAAAAAATGTCTACCTTTATGATGTAGGATGGGATCATGGGAGTTGTCTGTATGATTAAACCACCACTATTGCTGAAAAAGCAAATCTATCTGATGTGACTCAGGCAAGTTCACAGACGAGTTTTAGTTTTAGTTCCTCATTTTCTAATGTATCCTTTCTTTTTCAGAAGTGATAGCCTCTAGAGGAAAGTAGGAAATGTACCATTACCTTTAACAGAATTATGGATTTCTCTTTTTAACATTGTTAGATAACGTAACATAACATAACATAACATAACATAAGCCTAATGTTTACTATGGAAATATTACATTCTTTAAAAGAGAAAATGGTAAATATTCTATTCGGACCATTGGAAAATTTTTTACTGTAGCATTTTGTCATTTCAATATACTGATGTTATACTGATGAACACGGTCACTCGTTAAACCGAAACACCTGTCCACCACAAACTGCAGATAGAAAGTTAGCAACTTGGAGAAACAGTTGAAGAAAATAAATAATATAGTTACTTAAAGATATTTTCTTTAGGATAATGGACTAAACAACTAAAAGGTAATGGCCTTACATTTATCAAGTAAACAGACGTCTTTACGCCTAAACAAAGTTCTTTAAGTTAATGTCTCTTATACACCCATTCACACACACACACTAATATATCTGGGAAACAACCAGTAACTTGTGTGATGATTATAAATGTTTACTCCTTATATAAGCACCAAACCAACGTATGTATTTTTCTAATGCTGAGTGTTTACAGCTACTAATGTGTGTAACACTGTTACTGTGATGATAAATATTGAAATATTTATATTTATCATTTAATCAGTGTCTATAATAACCAGATCCTGAAATGTAGATTTGACATGAGGGTTTCCTGAATAAAGAGCACTAACGTTTACATTACCAGTGAACATATATACATACATATAGTACACACACACACACACACACACACACACACACACACACATATTGTAGCTCTCTTCACAACAGGACAGACACAGGTTGTTCTTTGAAACAGGTGTTTATTGCTGCAGACATAGCTTGCTTCTCATCCCTGCACATCTTTACGCCGGCACGCTTTTACGCTGGCATGCTTTTACGCCGGCGCGCCTTTACGCCAGGGGAACAAACATATTGCAAACACACGTAGAAGCTACGTTAGCATGTAAAATGAAATACAAATGAGGTGCGTATAAAACAAAGAAATACAAACTTCAACAAATACCTTGTTGGCCGCTTGTCGTGAAAAGAGGTTAAAGTATTTTTAAAGTCCCTTTAGAGTCACTTCTTCTCTTCTTTTAACTTCTACTTTAACATAACGAATGAATGTGTCGCATACAAATCGTACAAATAGTCTCCACAAATCTCACTGTAGTGATAACACACCTGGAAAACATTAGTTCCGATTACAATTATTAATGATTAACATTTTTATCTGTCCCATGACATTTTTAACACCTCAATTTTACATTTGCATCCGATTATTTATTTATTTAACTTAAAATTATTGTTTAACTTATGAATTATTTATGCATAACGAACTTAAATTTACTACATCACCACCAAAATCACTCATTAAACCTTAAATGTGGGATTTTCTCTCTAAACAACACTGAGAATCAACAAAATGTTTCAGGTTTGAATGTATGTGACCTTATGTGTGCTACTTAACCAGCTTCAAGTAAGGTGACAACCTTGTGAATAGGCCTTTCGACATGAACTAGTCTGGTATTTATTTTTTCTTTGTCAAGTGTTTTTTCAGTGATGAGAAGCTTCAACTTTCGTACCATGCCATCTGCACTGGGGTGAGCTTCCATGACTCTGGCAAGTCTCTTAAATTCTCTGACAAATCTTTTAAGTCTGGCCACAGCTTTCACGACCCTGGACCAGTCCGAAAATTTGGTAAAACGATGTGCCATCGGATTTACTTCCTTTGTCTTGATCACATGAGAATAGGCTTTGCAAAGCTCAGGGTCGGTTGCCTCAACTTCTCCCACCATTTCCTCTTCACATGGAAGATTTTGCTGCCAAAGGAAGCTGGGTCCTTTCAACCAGCTAGACCAGGGGTCGGCAACCCAAAATGTTGAAAGAGCCATATTGGACCAAAAAAACAAAAAACAAATATGTGTGGAGCCACAAAAAATTAAACGCCTTATATAAGCCTTATAATGAAGGCAACACATGCTGTATGTATCTATATTAGCCTACTATCAAAATTACTAAGTTGGCTACAAATACATAATAAGCATTCATGATTAAATGTTTATTTTCCCTGTAGTGTATTCTGTAGAGAACGACGCACCACGTGACTGCTCTGTTGTACGATGCCGCCTCAAGTTTAACTTCATTACAATATTAATGAATTATGTTTCATTGATTCGATGAAATTAAAGAAATGCAATAAAAAAATCTGATTTTTGATGTCATTTTTATTTTAAGGATTCAAAAAAATAACAACAAAACGGAACGTGCCACTTATCTGGGCACTAAACAGAGTGGAATAAAACGCAGCCTGCGTTTTTAAAAATAAAACAGCAGCCTTATGAAAAGGTAAAGTATATAAAATCAAATTAATACAGTTCAAGTTTGATTTCTGTGCAAATGCCAAGCAAGTCAGTGCAAGGGTAAAACGCAGCAGCATCCTCTTCTCTTTTGACACGCAACCAACGCAGCTATCCTCAGACCCGAGCAACAAAACACAATAATATCCCTAAGTGTCATTCCAAATATATACTGACAAAAATCAGAAATCACTTTATAAAAACAGCTACTTTGTTACTGAATATATGCCTATGTCAGGATTGTGTTCTTACCCGTTTAATGTGACTTCTGTTTTCGGACATCACTGGTCAGCTTCTCAACATCGGGCATGTAAGATGTAACTTTAATCTTGACGCAGGACTGCAAGCTCTCATCTGTGAGGCGGGTGCGATATTTTGATTTGATGTAGTTCATGTTTGAAACTATCTGTTCGCACAGGTATGTTGATCCAAAGATGGATAATACACCAAATACATGTGTCTTCATATTTCTATAACTGTCAGGAAGAGCATTCTATGTGTCATAGACAAGTTTCTCGGGTGTTGGGAGGCTTTCAATTTCGCTCCATTTGTGGCTTTGGCCAAGCTGGGCTTTCTGGCGAGTGACGTCTTCAAGCTCGGCTGTCAGACGCTTGATTTCGGACACCCATAAATCTTTGTCGGCTATATCAGCAATTTCCATTTCAAGGTCAGCTTGATTTACTCCTGGAAATGTGCTCAACAAAGACGGGTCAATCTTCAGGGGTGTGACAGGAAAAGAGAGTGTAATTTTTTCCTTTCGGAACTCGCAAAATCTGCTCCCAAATGCAGTTTGCATATCAACAATCGCACCTTGTAAATAATCACCGTTGAGTGTGTGATCGTGATGGGCTCCTTTGAATTCTCTCAGGGAGGGGAAGTGGGAGAGCGTGCCTCGCTGTACATCTCTGGCAAAGGCAGTCAACTTGCGCTCGAATGACAAAACCACTTCAAGCATTTGCAGTGCAGTGTTTCCCCGCCCCTGGAGACTTTCATTCAGCTTGTTTAGGTGGCTTGTCATATCCACCAAAAAGTGCAGTTTTTCGAGCCACTCGGTATCTTCCAGTCGCCGGTAGTTCAGGTCATTGCTTTTAGGGAATGTTTTCACGTGTTCTAAACAGGCAAAACTTCACCCCTGGACAGCCATCAGACTTTGTTGTGTAGCAGGAGATCAAAATATTCGCTTTCAACTTCATAAAGCAATGCACGGAACTTAGGGTGGTTCAATGCTTTTGCAATTATCTTGTTTTTGGCCTTTCAGTGGTAATAATTGGATCATTTCTTCTTGCGGCCCGTTGGAGTTCACATACCTGCATAAAAAGCGCAGTCTGTTCAATATCGACCACATCACATGACACATCATAGGCAATTGAGTATGCTGGCGCTGAATTAATGTCCTTGATTTGCTGATCGGTGATGTTGCCTGCCATTTTAATGGCCCTTTCCTTCACTGTTTTAGCGGAGAGAGGCATGTCTTTAATTTTCTGTATTATCTCGGTTTTGTTTTTGAAGTCTGCAAATAGGTGTTCTGATATGTTGATGAATGGCTCCTTCATGTAGTCACCATCTGTGAACGGTTTTCCAAGCTTTATTATTTCCCGGGTTGCAACAAAACTTGCAGCAGTAGTGAAGTTTGGAGATGCAATCCTCCTCTTCTAAAATCTATTTTTGCGCTCCTCCAATTTCTCCAGAAGTAATGCAATTGCACTTTTTCTCTCTTTCCCAACTGGGTACTCAGCTGCAAATGTAGCATGCCTTCCCTGGAAATGTCTTTCCAGATTACTCTTTTTGTTATTTGACAACTTCTGCCACAAAGCAAACATTCAGACAATCCTTCTGCATTGGCAATGAATGCAAATGATTCAGTCCAAGAAACGTTGAATCCTCTGTTCTCCTCAGCTATTTTTCTCTTTTTCCCCTTGGGATCTATGGCCCATCACACAGACGCCGGTTTGTTTACAACAGCCACATGCCTAGCATCTCGCCCTGCTGATCAAAGGCTATGACGCAAATCTTCGTTGACAGAAATGTTGAAATTTAATATTTATTCTACACATTCTTACAGCATTGGAAAACGTTAAGAATGTTTGTGTCATGATTGTCCTCCTACAGAAATATATTAAAACAAAAAATATATTTCTCTCCCCCATCTTTTTCCATTTTCAAACATTTTTTAAAAAGGTCCAGGGAGCCGCTAGGGCAGCGCTAAAGAGCCGCATGCGGCTCTGGACCCCCGAGCTAGACCTTTCCATCTTGTGGAAATTTTCTCTTCTGCTGCTGGTGAAGAATGAAATAGAGACTTCTGCCGGCCGACAAGGTTTTATTTTCTTTGCAAAGAAAAGGTCGATCAACACGCGAGCGGTCAAAGTGAAGAAGGACCCCGAGAATGGGGAGACCTGAACATTTATACCCTCCAGAACCATGTGAATGCCCTCCAGAAACATGTGTTTGATGTTTTACAGTCCTTTGTCTCCTGTGGGTGTTGGCGCCCGTCGTCTGGCCATATGCTTTTCACCTGAGGTGTCCTGCAGGATCTTGCATTGATGTGTAGATCTGAGTCTGGGCAACGCAATTTACACAAGACAAAAGGCTTGATACCTCATGTTTAAGGAGGGTGGGGTTTGCATCTGTAGTGGTTGAAACAAAGGCTTAAATTTACATCGGTAGTGGTTGAAGCAAAGATTTAAATTTACAAAGGCTTAAATTTACTATTACAATTCCCCCTTTTGATTATTGATTAATCATTCACAACTTAATTATCCGACGCATTAATTCACATGGATTTTAAAATGCATCATCATGGCAGTTGTTCAGGAGAGGAGGGAATAAATCAAAGAGGAAAATGAAAATAATGATAATGGAAAAGTAAACAAATAAGTAGAAAGAAAAATAATAATAATAATAAATCAAAGAGGAAAATAAAAATAATGATAATAGAAACAAAACAAGAATGTTATTTAGACAGTGTCATTATCAGAGTCATATTCTGAGCTGGGATAGTAATGGGTATCAGAGATGTGAAATGAAACTGGATTTTGATTGTCATTGTTAACATTTACATGAGCGTATGTGGAGGCTTGAATTATCCTTTTGGTGAGCACATTAGATAGACATCTTAACATACACGGAATCAGGACACTGAGAAGGAAGAAAATGACTATGACTGGGATAATTATTGTTAAAACCCATGATGACCATTCTTGGCCCCAAGACTTGAGCCAAGAGAACCATGAGTCATCTGTTATTGGTGGGGGTCGAATGGCATCTTGCATGTGTTCTATGATATTGGTGATGTTTTCATATTCGTCAGGAACATAGAAACAACAAGATACATTCAGCATTTTGCAAATGCCCCCCTTTTCAGCCAAAATGATATCGAGAGCAAGCCTGTGTTGGATAACTGCTGTTCTAATTGCAGACATTTCAGTATTCATTAAGGTGAGAGCCATTTCAGTTTGGTTGGCAAGTGAAAGAACAGACCAGGCTAATCCATTAATTTTGTTCAGGGCGGCGGCTGTTCCACCTCCTAGGAATAGGGACCAGCCAATGTTGGCGTTAGGAGAGGTCCAGGGGTCAGCTAGCACATAACCATCATATTTGGAGGGAACACCAGTAATATCTCTGTGAACTCGAAGATGTGTGGTAGATTGAATATTGGTGGAAGGAGCCTTCTTATGGAAGACTTTCGTATCAGTTGCAACAATTGATGGATTGCAACAACCGGACCACTGAAATTGAGGTGGCAAATTATGATAGGCTTTTCTGCCACAAGACCACATGATTCCTGGCTGGGATGAAAGCTGTTCAAATGGACAGACAAATCTTGTCACAGTGTTATTAGGCCATCTGTGAGAACAATTTGTTGTTGTTGTTGTTGTATCCACAAATATTCTAGTTTGGCAACTTGACTGGCCTAGGTAAGGACCTGATGATGATGTTGAACAAACACAAGTCTCTGCATGTTGTAGAGGAACTTCAAATGCCATGTTACTTAAGGTTGAATGGGAATCAATACAGGAAATATTGGAATGTGGGACAACTGGGACATGATTTCTGATTTGTTCGCCGATAATTAACAACATCATCATTCCCAAAGGGACAGTGCACTTTCTCTGATCCTTTCTGCCCCAAGATTCTTTCATGTGGCCCTGTAACACAATATTTGCCGTTAGGGGTTTTGCTTGCCATTTAGCTGCTAAGGCATGACAAACCCAGCAGTCACCAGGAATCTTCAACTCTTTTTTGTGTAAAAGAGCTAGGGCACATGCACTGTTGTCGTTGCATTGTCTGAGCGCTCGTTGCACTGTGTTATCTTTGTGATCAGCGATGTTCAAGTCGTCATGGTGATGGTCTATCTCAGGGGTTGGTGAGGTAGTTTTAGCATCCGACTGCATATTTCGTGGAGTGTCATATGGGTCTTGTGGTTCACTGACTATGATTCTCAGTTGTCTGTACATATCAGTGTTTGGATATTCAATTCCACACCAATATGTGCCTGCATCTGTGGGTTTGACATCAGAGATGGTGATCCTTGCTCCATTGGATTTTGGAATTTTTGTTATTGTGAAGCGGGGATCTCTGTCTGGAGCAAGGGTTTTATCAGTAGCGGCCACGATCAAATGCCAGTCGTGTGGGCCGCAGGGATCTTTGCATAGGTACTTGTTGTATTTGGCATAGTATGACTGAATTTGACCTGATCGCCAAATTTCGGGGTAAACAGTACAGGTGAAGGTTGCATTTTGTCCTTTTGTCAGCGTGATGGTTTTGGCAGGTTTGTATGTGTAGGACTCTGTCAGCATTGTCCAGCATGATGAGATCAGAATCAGGTGATGCATGATGTGGTTCATCAGAGAAAAAAAAAGAGGAAAAAAAAAAAAGGCTTGTGTGGTTAATTCTGACGTCTAGTTGGTTGTTGAAATCCTTGTGTCGTCCTCTCCCTGCGCTTGTTCGTCTCCGCGTTGTCCGTCTCCGCGTCGTCCGTCCTCACGCCGTTCAGGCTGACAGCTGGATTCTTTTGATGGTTCAGGGACCTTCCTGCAGTGGCTGGCGTGAACCCACGTTGCTCTTTCAGCGACCTTCACAGCAGTATGTGTTGTCAGGAGCACCTGGAATGGACCCCGCCAACGTTTGGAGTGCCAGTGCTTCCTTCTGAAGTCCTTTATGACCACCCAGTCGCCAGGCTGGAATTCATGCAGCAATGTGGAAGCTGGTAGTGGAAGGGCTGATTTCACCTGCTGAGATATCTGAGAGAGGGTGGAAGATAGATTTTTGCAATATTGTAACATGTCATCATCACATAGACCGGTGGAGGGGAGTGCTCATGTTCATGTTCACTCTGGACCTTTTTCTCATTCTTATGTGCATTAGAACAATGGGCAGAGCCTTTGTCCATGGCAGTCCCGTTTCCTCACAGCATTTTGCTAATTTTGATTTCAACGTGCCATTTTCTCATTCAACCGCACCTGCACTGGCAGGGTGGTATGCACAATGTTGTCTGAGGTCAGTGCCAAGAAATTCACTGATTTGGGTTATTGCAGTATTGACAAAATGTGTGCCATTATCGCTGCTCAGTCTGGTTGGTATTCCCCATCTGGGAATAATTTCTGTTAACAGAGCCTTTGCTACCACCTGGCTGCTTTGGTGCCTCGCTGGGAATGCTTCAACCCATTTTGACCACATGTCAACTATCACCAAGCAGTATTTCTTTCCTTCTGCTGGCGAAAGTTCTATAAAATCCATCATCAAATGTTCAAATGGTCTATCTGGTGGTGGATGTGCAGCATGTGTGATTGTTTTGGTTTTTCCTGCGTTATGTGTTGTGCAAACCATACATGATTGACAAAACTTTTGTGCATGGACTGAAAAACCTTTGGTGAACCAGTGTTGGGTTATGGCATCTAACATTCCCCCTTTTGACACATGGTCCAACCCATGTGTCAATTTTGCAAAGTGAGGAAAGAAATGTTTGGGCAGGCAAGGTTTATCATTGGGTCCCCACCACACTGATTCTTTTTGTGTGGCACCGCAACGTCTCCACAATGTCCTTTCTTGTGGTGTGGCAAAGGACTGCATTGCTGTAAGAGAGCTTGGAATTGAGACAGGAGTTGAAACGAACAAAGGGTTGAGGGTGGTGGGTTGGAGTGCAGCCCTTTTTGCAGCAGTATCAGCTCTTGCATTCCCTAGAGAGACAGAGTCTAAGTTGTTAGTATGGGCAAGGCATTTACAAACAGCAATTGAGGTTGGGAGCAAAATAGCATCTAGAAGAGCAACAACCTTGTCATGATGAAGAATGGGTTTTCCGTCAGATTTTAAAAATTGTCTGTGTTTCCACAGAGTGCCAAAATCATGTACAACACCAAATGCATATCTGGAGTCGGTGTAGATAGTTACAGTCTTGTTGTGTGCCAGTTTGCATGCCTCTGTCAATGCTGTAAGTTCTGCTGCTTGTGCAGAATAGTGAGGAGGGAGTGAGCCTGAGACAAGAGTTTCATGATTAGTGACAACAGCAAATCCAACTCTGTTGCGACCTGTTTGGGGGTCGCGGGAAGCAGAGCCATCTACAAAAACAACCAAATCAGGGTTAGTTAGTGGGGTTTCTTGCAGATCTGGTCTTGGCGAGCAGACCTGTTGGAGGACAGCAACACAGTTATGTTCTTGTCCATCATCTGGTGTGGGAAAAAGAGTGGCAGGGTTTAGGACATTACATCTTTTTACAGTGATGTTAGGCATTTCTAGAAGCACAGTGTTGTATCTTAGCCACCTTGCAGTAGAGAGATGAGAAGTTTTTTGCTCAAGTAGAATCATAGACACAGCATGTGGAACCAGGAGAGTTACATCAGAGTAGCTCACAATGTCTCTGGAGGCCATGATTGCTTTTTCAGCAGCGGCCACAGCCCTGAGACATCTTGGTAGGCCTGCAGCCACAGGATCTAGTTTTGAAGAAAAGTAAGCTACAGGCCGCAGTTTTTTTCTGTGATCTTGCAACAACACAGAAGTCATGTATCCATCTTTCTCATCAACTGTTTGAGTGAAAGGCTTGGTAGGATCAGGTAGACCCAAAGTTGGAGTGGTCTGTAAGGCAAGCTTTAGTTCAGTGAAAGACTGTTCTGCTTCAGAAGTCCATGTGATCTTATCTTGTGATTGTAGACCTTTGCCATGAATGAGAGAAGAGAGTGGGGCTTCAAGAATGGCATAGTTTAAAATGAATTGTCTACAATAAGAACACATGCCAAGAAATGACATCATTTGTTTTTTTGTGATGGGTTTCGGAAGGTTCTGGATTGCATCCACTCTTTTTGGTGAAAGAGTCTTTCCTTCAGAAGTAATGACATGTCCTAAGAAGGTGACTTTTTCCAGGACGAACTGAAGTTTGGACAAGCTGGCTTTGTGACCAGTATTAGCCAGATGTTTCAAGAGTTTTACTGTATCAGCTTCGCATTGCTCTTTGGTTGGACTGCAGATCATAAGGTCATCAACATATTGTAACAAAGCAGAGCCCGGGGTGAGAACAAGGGATTCAAGACTTTGTCTGAGAGCTTCATTGTAGATAGTGGGGCTTTCACAGTAGCCTTGGCATAGACGAGTGAATGTGTAGCCTCTGCCATTGAAATTGAAAGCAAACCAGAACTGACTTTTTGGGTGAACTGGAACACTGAAGAAAGCATTAGAAAGATCCACTACTGAAAAGAATTTTGCATTAGATGGAACCTGAGACAAGATGGTGTAAGGATTTGGAGCATTTGGTGCTCTGGGTTGGACGGCAGCATTTACTGCTTGCAGATCCTGAACAAAACGCCATTCTGTAGGTTGCTCCTTATCTCTGATTTTCTTGACAGGAAACAATGGTGTGCGCACTGGAGAGTCATCACAAGGAATAATTACTCCTGCTGCTTTAAGAGACTCGAAAACTGGTGTTATGCCTTCGATGGCTTCTTGTTTGAGTGGATATTGGGTCTTGCAAGGCCTAAAGTCTGATTTTGGAGTTATGACAACAGGTTCACAATCTTTGATGAGGCCAACATCATACTTACTGACAGCCCACAGTGTCTTAGGGACCTCCTGTAAGGCTGTAATTGTGGAAGCTTGTTCTTCAGACAAAAATGAAAAAGATTTAGAAGCGCTTTTAGGTACCAGCTGGACTGTTCTTTGAGTGTGCACACTAGATGGTACATTCTTAGAGTAACACTGCAGTGTAGGTGAAAAAAAAATAGATCGATCAGATGTTTCTTGCCAATCGGCTGCGCGCTGACATGATTTTATGAAAGGGCCCAAATCTTCCCAGTTATCTGGTGTGTGTTTTGTAAGTGTGATGTGTGGGGCCGAATGATCTATGGTGTACACATTACATTGAGCTGGTGTGAGAGAGACTGATACAGCACATTTATGTTGTGTCCAATAAATGTGTGTCAGTGTGAGTTTATCAAATCTTTCTCGCAACCAACTTTCCTCATATGGCTCATCAGGTCCGGGTGACACATGAGAGGTACAATGTAGACCCTCTGGTGTCATGAAATCTACTGTAGCTGTTGAAACTGTGTTTCTGGCTACAGTGAGAAGCTCAGATGCAGTTGATGGCTGCAATTTCCATTGATATGCATATTGTAGGTCTGGGGTGTGGTAAACAAAAGAGTGTGAAAAATTTGGTTCCAGATCAGATAGCCTGTGGACTTTGACACCTTCTGGGGTTGAGATCAGACAAAGCCCTAATTTACACATCAAGTCCCTGCCCATCAGGTTAATGGGGCAGACTTTTGAGAGCAAGAATGCATGTTTGAAGCTTTTATTTGGTTCATCCACACATTTGAGTGGGACAGTAATGTTTTCTTTAATTGTTTGACCTGATGAACCAACAGAGTACACATAATCTCCACTCATTTTTGGTTTTCTAGTGAACTCTAACGCTTTTATCACAGAGTTCGTGGCTCCTGAGTCAACTAAAAATGTAACATTTTGTTCTGCAATGGTTAATGTATGTTGCGGACACTTCTTGAAGTTATCGGATGTGTAATGTACATATGTTAAAGCTACAGCACAACTATTGTCTGAATTTTTAATAGTTTGTGCATTGGTATGCTCAGTATGTGTGTGTGAGTGTGGTGCAGTACCTTCTTCTGATTTCACAAGTTGGTTTGGCTTGCCAGCAGGAGTCCATCCCTCTCCGACAGCCCTGAACCATCTTCAGTCCGATTTGTCCACCAGGGTTGATGAGGTATTTTGGGGACACTCGCGTCTCCAATGTCCATATTGACCACAGAGGAAACAGGGTTTTCTTTCGTGCTTGTTTCGGTTATGTCCTGTTCTTCTCTGTTCACGATTTGGTTGTCTTTGTCCTTGGACTGTGTTATACATGGTCACTGCTGCCATGTGAAGCTCTTTCTGTGTTGTCTCTTCTTTTTTCTTTTTCTTTGAGAGCAATTGTACATGTGCATGTATGGCATGTTTGCGGAGTTCGGGCAGGCGTGCATCATCCCAGCCAATACAGGAACTTTTAACAGCTGAGGCAATGTCTGGTTTTAGTCCGTTTAAGAAACAGTTACAGAGGTGAATCTCCCACACATCTGGAGCATTGTTTAATCCATCAGGCAGTTGAAGGCCACTGTGGGCGTTGAATACATCTGTTAGTCGAGTGAGATATTCATCCGGATTTTCATCATCCTTTTGTTTGCAGGCAGTGATCTTCTCCATGTTTATTTTTACAGGGAAAACTTGAATGAATGCATCACAGAGAAGACGGACAACATCTCTATAATAGGCATTAGACTCATGTTCCCAGATGATGTGCTTACAACGGATGTCAGCATGTGGGAATTTTTCAGCTATTTTTGCCAATCTGTAGGTTTCATCTTGGCAATCAGTAGTCTTTTTAGTTCATTTATGGTAGGTTTGAATTCTTGGCAAAATGTGGAGAATTCCTCAACAAACGCTTTACCTGATGTTGCTGGGTTTGGCAGATGTTGTGAGGCTGCTGTGATGTCAGCAGAAGTCCACGGGCGGAAAACCAACGTTGCACCCTCTGATCCAGATACTTCAACCATGGGCATGATGAAGGCTGCCTCTTGATTTGGACGGCGCAGTCTATGTGCAATTGGAGAAAGGGGTTCGGTTGTAGGATCCTGTGATGGAACTGGCACATCAGGGGCACAATGAGTTGTTCCTGAGCTTGTTTTTTGTTGTGGCAGGGTGGAATCTGTTTCTCCCTTTGTGCTGAGTGGTGTGATGTTGTATGGTGGAGGAGCTGAAGGATTGGTGGGTGGGCTGCCGTCAAGGTCCGGATCCAGCTTCAAAGCCGCCAACTGTGGAAATAGAGAAGAAATCTGCGAGTCTTGTGTTCTTTGTGTGTGTGAAGCTTGCATTTCATTTGTTGCAAGTTTTTCGCATGGAAAAGGGAGTTGTTTCTGCAGTATTTTCCTATTCCGTGTTTCTGCTTCCCCTTTCCACATTTGAAGACATTCTTTCTGACCTTCTATGTTTTCTAATTTTCGTACAGAAACCTTATTTTTCCTTCTCATTTCTTGTTCTTTTCCTTTCAGTTTTCCTTCTAATACGAGTAGGTTTTTTAAACTGAGGGATCCCCCTATTGGGAATCCAAACTCAGTAGTCCAGACATTTAAATATTTCAAACTTTTATCCCCGTATTTCCTTCTCATAATATCCACAATCGGTCCCTCCGGAGGCCCAACCTCGACAGAGCTTTTACTCCCCATTCCAAATGGAGGTTGTGCACAACAAATACGATACAGACGTCTCTGTAAAGACCACTTCGTAACACAAGTGATGAAAGAAATTTAAGAGGACTTTAACCTCAAGGGACTCAAACCCAAACAGATTTTTACAGAATTCACGGAGTTCGTATATTCTTTAAAAACCAGTCGCTTCGTTCAGGCTACAAGCGAAAAAAGCGAATCGATTGTGGATATGTGAGAAACAGAAATGTTATGCCAAATCTAAAAAAAAAGAAGTTTAAATGTCAATATTTCAATGCTCACCAGATGAATTTCGCTGAATTCTGTTCGTGGAGATCCCAGCGGCGACGATCCGGGGCGTTTGTGGTCAGTCCTCCCTTCTCAGAAAAAGATTTGAGGTTGGAGGCTAGAAAGTTTTTCTTCCAGGATGGCCTGTCACTGTCCGCGTCCCGTCCCAGACGATCGCTCGAGGGATCCCACCTCTGACACCAAATTGTTGTGGAAATTTTCTCTTCTGCTGCTGGTGAAGAATGAAATAGAGACTTCTGCCGGCTGACAAGGTTTTATTTTCTTTGCAAAGAAAAGGTCGATCAACACGCGAGCGGTCAAAGTGAAGAAGGACCCCGAGAATGGGGAGACCTGAACATTTATACCCTCCAGAACCATGTGAATGCCCTCCAGAAACATGTGTTAGATGTTTTACAGTCCTTTGTCTCCTGTGGGTGTTGGCGCCCGTCGTCTGGCCATATGCTTTTCACCTGAGGTGTCCTGCAGGATCTTGCATTGATGTGTAGATCTGAGTCTGGGCAACGCAATTTACACAAGACAAAAGGCTTGATACCTCATGTTTAAGGAGGGTGGGGTTTGCATCTGTAGTGGTTGAAACAAAGGCCTAAATTTACATCGGTAGTGGTTGAAGCAAAGATTTAAATTTACAAAGGCTTAAATTTACTATTACAATCTGTATTGCAGTCATACCCCTTGAGGTGCAGTCAGCAGATGCCGGCACAGCAGGTGTCACTTCTCGTACTAGTATTCTGTGACTGATTCCTCTTGCATCCCCATAATTGCTTACCGGATTTGAGCAGCCGATAATGCTCCAGCCAAGATCGGTCCGCTGTGTGTATGACTGATTCTCTTCTCCAGAAAGAATCTCTTTTGGGAGAAGGGCTTGTTGGCAATCATAGCCGATCAGAGGTAAAGGGATCTTGTCTGCCAGTTGTACCAGATGAGGCCATTTCAGAGCAGTTTTGGAAGTTGGAATGTGGGACCTGTCTGCTGGAATGAACTCACATGTGAACAGTGGTGGCAATGGAATTCTTTTCCCCAGGTTGTTTCCTCTCACTTGTAGATTTGTTAGTTTTTGGCAGGGTATTATTGTTGACCTTGCAGACATTGTAGATAACTGCAGGCTGGTCTTCTCTTTTTTTGGTCTTGAGCCACTTGGTCCAGAATGAAAGTTGTGTCACTCTGCGTGTCTAGGAGTGCATAAACAAGGACTTCCTGATCTGGCCGTTCAATGGGTGAGATTAAAAACTGGTACAATTGAGGAGGTGTGTGCCTGGGCCCCTTTGCATGACTCTGATGGTGGATGCTATTGCGGCTATTTCTTTGGTTTCCACTTTGTCCTTTGAGTTATAGTCTCTTCTAGGGAGTGCTGACCTTTGAAGTTCTTTGAAATTGTCGTCATGTAGACATGTCGGATGTCTCTTTTGACAATGTTCACATGTGCTTCTATTGTCACATCTTCTTGAGTGGTGATCAGGTTTTAGACATCCGAAGCAAAGCTTCTCTACTTGCGCAAACTTAACACGCTCTGGAACTGTCTTTTCGCCAAACTTTCGACACTTGGCAAGAGTGTGTCCTGTCCTTTCGCAGAATGTGCAAGATGGAATGCTACTCTGTGTTGTGTTTGTGAGCAGCGTCTTTGCTTGAATGGTTTGACTTCGTGGCTGCCTTGGCTTCTCACTTTCAACAATCTTGAGCGCTTGTATTGAGGATATAGGATCACAAGCTAAATCTGCTTCCTTTGATAGAAAGTCAACAAGTACCTTGAATGGTGGGTACCCCATGTCAGTTTGTCTGGCTTCTATTGCTTTGCGGTTCCATCTGGATACCAACCAATCCGGCAATTTCAGCAGAATCTTCTGACTCTCGCTACAGTCATTGAAAACTTCCAATGTCTTAATATGGGGCATTGCAGCCTCACAGACCTTGAGGAAGTCTGCAAATTCTCTTAGCTCGCAACCATCTTTAGAGCCTATCCTTGGCCATCCATGCAGCTTGTCTCTGAAGGACTTCCCAATTATGAATGGGTCTCCAAAGCGTTTCTCCAACACCTGCCAAGCTGAGTCATATGCTCCTTCGGTGCCTAGTAGGAAAAATCCCTCAACAGCTTTCTTTGCAGCACCTCCTGTATTTTCTAAGGTAATACAGTTTTTCATTATTTGGAATGTTTTTCCTGTCTATTAATGTGTCGAAAGATAGCCGCCAGTCTTTGAATTTTAAAGGATCTCCAGTGAATAATGCAGGCTCAGGTTCACGATTAGCGCTTATGGCTTCTTCTAGCACGTTAACCAAATCAGAGCTGTTCTGTACTTGAGGCATGGGTACTGGCTGCCGTTGTTGGAGAATAGGAGCTTGGCTTGTAACTGGCAGGGGTTGAGAAATGAATGGAGAACTTGAAACACTGAGGACTTGTGTTGTGACTGGCAGAGACTGTGGAACGAGTGGAGGGCTTGGACAATAGAGGACTTGGGTTGCGACTGGTAATGTCTGTGGAATGAAATGTGGGCTTGAGGGGTTAAGAACTTGGAGGTCTCCTGGTGATTCAGCGTCAGGAAAGAAATCAATCGCTACAGAGTTTTCTTCAGCTTGGTCATAGACCTTTACTTGAGCTCGTGCAGCATTCAACTTCTTAATTTCTTCCAGACGGTTGAGCTTTCTACGTTTGTCTTGTATTGCTTGTTGTCTAGCTAGGTTCTCAGACTCAAGCCTTTGAAGTTCTATTTCTTATCTTTCTTGTTCATCCAACACTGCCAGAACTTTTTGAGATGCAGCAACTTCAGCCGCAGCCTCACTTCTTTTGACTGAGTGGATGCTAGAGCGGGTAGAACCACATTTTGATGGCTGAAGCACAAGTGGCCTTGATAACGAAACCTGTTGAGTCTAGGATCGATCCAACATCAGGCCAAGATGCCTCTTCTTTACCTGTTGTATGCTCCTTAAGTTGCCTTTCTGCCTTTTGAATTATGAAATCTGTAAATGATATGCATCTATCAACCTTGTGCCTCAGTTCTGTTTCAGGAGTTTTCAATCAACGCAACTCTTGTAGATGACCTTTACATCAGAATAGGTGCCTTTCATGTTCTCCATCAGCTCATTCAGTTCCTCTTTGGAAGCCTCATCATTCAATATTTTTCTCCCTATTTTTGCATGATACCTGCAGATTCAGTGTCTGTAGCTTCAGGTTGAGTATTGTCACGGCAGGTCTCCGCACTTGTGTTAGACATCTTAAAATAGCTTGAATGGCTATGAAAGCATATAGCTATTGAGACTTGAGTAGGCTGTCTGTAAATGTGAGCTACTTAGGCCTAAATGTGAATAGCCATGAAGGTCGTTACTACCTTAATCCACTCAATATTACATGAAGATAACTGTTGGCATTCAAACCAATGTAGACTTCAGGTTCACTTCAATTTCAAAACAAAGATGATCAAATCAAGAATTGAGAACTTGGCACAAATGCAAACAAACCTCTGTTGCAGGTTAGGTATGCTTAGAAATGCATAAATCACTTATACTTTGCACATGAAATATTTTGAACCAAAAGATTGACCCTTTAAATTGGTCTAAATGGCCCTTCAACTTGGTTACCTTTGATAAATGCAGATTTACAAACTTAATTTCAATTCAAATAACGTTATTTTCTGTAGTTACTACTGAAAATTGTTTACTTGCTTATTAATTAAATCAGCTTATGATAGTGTATTTACCCTTTAAACCTTGTAGCGTAGCACATTAGATTACCCCTTAGACATGTAGGCTATAACACAGTATGCAAGGTTAGTAGAGCTGAGTTCTTGTTTACAATTTCCAAGCGAATCCACTTCTCACACCGCTTTAACTTTAAGGATATGGTAGAGCACTTTCTGGCGTTGGCTTGAAACTTGCGTCTTGAATACAGTCTAATCGCCGTTGCTTGCTGTTGACAGTTCGTGGTGGGCTTTGCTTATCCGATGCCGGTTCCTCGTCGCGTCGTTACGCAGCTGTGGTCTCATCGTCTCTCCTACCTGTGTTGAGCAGTCGAGTTCTCACTGTAGCTATCTTCACAACAGGACAGACACAGGTCGGGCGTTTATTGCTGCGGACATAATTTGCTTCTCATCCCTGCACGTCTTTACGCCGGCACGCTTTTACGCTGGCATGCTTTCACGCCGGCGCGCCTTTACGCCTTTACGCCTAGGGAACAAACATATTGCAAACACACGTAGAAGCTACGTTAGCATGTAAAATGAAATACAAATGAGGTGCGTATAAAACAAAGAAATACAAACTTCAACAAATACCTTGTTGGCCGCTTGTGGTGAAAAGAGGTTAAAGTATTTTTAAAGTCCCTTTAGAGTCACTTCTTCTCTTCTTTTAACTTCTACTTTAACATAACGAATGAATGTGTCGCATACAGGCTCCACAAATCTCACCGTAGTGATAACACACCTGAAAAAAACATTAGTTCCGATTACAATGATTAATGATTAACATTTTTATCTGTCCCATGACATTTTTAACACCTCAATTTTACATTTGCATCCGATTATTTATTTATTTAACTTAAAATTATTGTTTAACTTATGAATTATTTATGCATAACGAACTTAAATTTTCGACGTCACTTACACACACACACACACACATATATATACATATATATATATATACATATATACATATATATACACACACACACACACACACACACACATACATACATACATACATACATACATACATATGTATATATATATATAGATATGTGTGTGTGTGTGTGTGTGTGTGTGTGTGTGTGTGTACACGTTAGTGCTCTTTATTCAGAAAACCCTCATGTCACATCTACATTTCAGGATCTGGTTATTATGGACACAGATTAAATGTTAAATATAAATATTTCATATTCATATATTCAATATTTATCATCACAGTAACAGTGTTACACACATTAGTAGCTGTAAACACTCAGCATTAGAAAAATACATACATTGGTTTGGTGCTTACATAAGGAGTAAACATTTATAATCATCACTTTAAAAGTTACATACGTTGTTTTTGGTGCCTGTTTGTTTCCCAGATATATTAGTGTGTGTGTGTGAATGGGTGTATAAGACACATTAACTTAAAGAACTTTGTAGAAAGGCGCTTTATGAAGTTCAGTCCATTTCCTTGTATTAGTGACGTCGACGTACGATTCAGCGCTCAATGCGGCGTCTGTGTATATATGTCTATGGTTAGGACTCTATAATGAGAATTGCACATGCGCAGTACCGATTAGACAGTGACCGTTTATTTTGGGTTCTGCTGCCTCTGGCGGACAAAAATGTATTAATTCGGCTTTTTTTTTAAGCCTATTTAGCATAAAATAAATTAGATAAAACTTCCACCACATTAAAAATGGTCATTTATTGGTTTACTAGCCAGGAAACACGACCTCAACTGAAGTGCTACTGGAGGGAATGCAGCCGTAGTTGGACAGGAGCTTCACAGGGGTAAGCTAAATAACTGCTTTAGTACCATAGCTTTGATTATGCTTGCTGCTTCTTTAGTTAAACTGATAAAAACACGGCCTGCTGTATCCAATTCAGAACTTGACTGCCAGACTTCACGTCACATTTGTCATTCTACTTCCCTTTTCTTAATACCTGTTGCTAATGTTTGTATACCAGCAGGTGTCTGGGGTTGTTTGCTCATCTACCTGTAGCTGTGTGAACTGTGTAAATTGGGTAAGAAAAGCCCAGACTATAGGTGTAGTCTGTGCCCAAGCTAAGCCATTGTTGCTACGCTTGTTTAACTCTATTCATTCAACCCCACATCAGGTTCGTGTTAGCTGATTTTCTGTATTTTTTCAGAGATGTGGGTGGTGATTCAGAGGTTACATTTGTGCCTCCCTTCTGAATGTACCCCACCTGTTGCTTCAGCATCTGTGCAGACCTCAAACAGCTTTCCTGAGCAGTCCAGCCTGTTTCGCCAGCCACTCTACCAAGCTGCTTGTTTCCCCATTGACCTGCCTCACAGATTGACACCCCAGTTTGTGATATTCCTCACTTATAATACTGACAACCCTGCTACTGTAACCTTTACACTGACTAAGTCAAGTCTGTCTCGATCTTGTCATGTCTTCTGGTCCCACCATCATCGCAGCTTATTGGTGACCTTCCAGATGATGTAACCAGTGTTTCCAGTGAGTTGGTCACACGTAAATATACTACATATAAAATAAACACAAGTGAGCCCCACACATGCTTGCCTACATGCAAACCAGCGCCTGCCTGTTCGCTAGATGTCCTCAGCAATATAGTGGGCAGGTTTCCAAATCCATTTACTAAATTGGCAATTTCGCCAATTTAGTTGTGTATTCCTACAACAGGGCAGTAGCAGGGCTGCATTTTAAGGTCAGCTTCTTATGCCAGTTCATACGTGAATAATAATAATAATTCATATTATATAAATAATATTATGCAGTTTCAAAAACAGTAGTCCTATTTTATTCCTCTGGCAGCTTGACAAACCTTTCTTTCTTAAACATTTATGTACGGTACATGCTTAGAAGTCAAATTAAACGATTAACAGGCCACTTCATGCTAAGAAAAACAAAAAGCAGCAACCCATCTTAGACTGGAACAATACCTTTGTGCCAATTTGTGCTAATATGATTTTAAACAACTTCATTTCGTAATGTGTACCATGTAAGGGCAGATTAAACTGAAATACTAAAGGAATTAAAACATGATTTGTACACAGGCCCTTCTACAGGACAGAGTCACAGTTTAGGTAATAATACAAAACCTGCTTTTGTTTATTTTGTGCAGAAATGTGGAATTACAGTTAATTAAATTACCAAAACCCAAGTGATATTCAGAAACTTGTAGCTTACACTATAGAAACTATTTTCTATTTTTAAAAGTTGCACTCGTTCACCGTAACCTATTTATTTCTGCTTGTATAACATGTACAGTTTGGACAGGGCCTTTATCACCTGTCTCCTTTTGTAAACATCATGTTTGATTTAGTTTAGAGACACTGACTATAAAGCAGAAGATTTTTCTTAGAAACCAGACCCTGCAATGAGCCTCGGTCAGTTCCAGGAATTCTTTGTGTTTGCATGGTTTGTCAGTAGAAATGGATTTGTTATGACTGTATTTAAGAATTATATAATTTTGAGTTTTAAAAGGACAAAACTCGGCCAACGTGATTGATATTACCAAAATACTGCTTGACAAGTAAGTATTAGAATATGATACGTGTATGCAGCATTTTATTGTTGCAGCTGGTCCAGTTGGAGCTAGATTGAACTATTTGATATGTTAGGTAGTTTAGTCCAGTGGCTCATTAATAGTATAAAGAATGGACAGTGTATGCGTGACGTCACCTGTAGGATTCTGAAGAGATCATCGGTGGACCCGAGGTGGACCAAATGACACCTGGGTGCTCAAACAAGCCACCTGTAATGGCACCTACCTGTCAGTCGAAGCATCCACACTGTTAATCTAACTTTTTTAACTTACTCATAATTTGAACAGGTGAGTTGTATACACATTCATCCTCGTCACCCTCAGTAACAAGGAAATTAGCTATAGAGACCAAAACTGTTTTTTGTACCAGGCTGTAAACATGTTTATTTCTGCTGTGAAGTTGGACATTTGATCATAGGGGCTTATGGAGAGTGACTCACTTCTGGAGCCTCCGTAGCGAGGTCATGTCGCTATGCTCTGTACAATATTAGAAAAATCAGACCGTACCTGACCCAATATGCCGCTCAGCTCCTGATTCAGACTACAGTCATCTCCCGCCTTGATTACTGCAACTCGCTCTTGGCTGGCCTACCTGCTTGCGCGATCAAACCTTTGCAAATGGTCCAGAATGCCGCAGCGCGACTGGTTTTCAATCAACCTAAAAAGTCACATGTCACCCCACTCTTCAGCGACCTGCACTGGCTGCCTGTAGCTGCCAGAGTTAAACACAAAGCTCTGACGCTAGCCTACAAAACCACCTCAGGATCTGCCCCTGCCTATCTCAGCGTCTTAATCAAGGCTCACGTCCCGACCAGGGCGTTACGCTCAGCTCATACAAACCGTCTAGTTGTACCCTCGCCTCTCACAAAGCGAGGTCACTCTAAACTCTTCTCTGTGGTCGTCCCCAAATGGTGGAATGACCTACCAACGGCTACAAGAACTGCAACATCCCTTTCTACCTTCAAAAAACTTCTAAAAACCTTTCTGTTTCGAGAATGCTTCCCTGCCTAACAAAACTAACAAAACTAACAAACTACTCTGTGCTCCTTTACACCTTTTCAGCTTATGTCCTCCTCTGTAAGTCGCTTTGGATAAAAGCGTCTGCTAAATGCAATGTAATGCAATGTAATGGAGCCAGCCTCAAGTGGACGTTTAGGGAACTGCAGTACACAGCCATGAAGGGGTCACAAGATAAATATGAGGGGTCATAAGATGATTTATGAGAGAGGAAAGGAGAAAAAACAAAGTTCTGCTACAGACATTTACTTAAGTACAACAAATTGCACTTGAGTAAATGTACTGAGTAGTGTACGTAGTTACTTTCCCCAACTGCAGAGGAGTTTCTAGCTGATCACTTCACCTTTAGTCAGTCTTACAAGGTTTAAAAACTATTCAGTCAATAGAAATCAAAGTGTATGCTGACACTCCTGTGTGTTTTTTTTCCATGTGGGACGCGTGCTGGAGCTCACAGCTGCTGGTGTTTGACCGGCCGAGCTCGCCGCAGACACGGCTTCACCTCTAGAGGGAGTGCCGAGTTACTAAAAGTGGGAATGGGAGAGTGGTGTGAGCAACGGCGCGCCTGGGCTGAGGGGAGCTGCGTCAAATCACCTAAAGTTAGACAGGACTACACCGGAATTGTGCGGAATACGATTTCAAAACAAAGCCGCTGTAACACAGAAATGAAAGATTTCAGTTGATATGTCTGTGGAGAGTAAATGGTGGCATTTAGTTTATCCTTATTAACTCTGTGTGGTAAAGATATTTTATTATGTACACAAGAGTCTTGCAAGTAATTAAGTACATAACTTGATATTCTGCAAACAATTGTTAAGCAACCTTTGGCATCAAAATATTTATTTCCATATACATTTGAATACATGTTTTCAGTTTTTGTGCTAAGCTAAGCTAATCATATTCTGGATGTAAACAGATTTAATGGATAGACATGAAAGTATTAAACTAGACTAACTCATACCCCCCCCCCCCCCCCCCCCCCCCCCCCCCCGAGTGTAATTTTTACACTTTGTTTATTTGGCTGGCTGTTTCCCTGTTTCCAGTCTTTGTGCTAAGCTTGCATAAACGTATTAAGCTTTAATTTAACTATTTCTTTAAGTGTCAGTTTCAGTACAGGACTTTTCAATGAGAATTTTCATATTGCAGTACCACTAGTTTTTCCATCGCAGCTAGTTGCAAGGATTTTATTTTTTAAATCCAGAACCGGAAGCTTGGTGTTTGTATCCCCCCTCGGTCTTGACAGTGGTGCTTGGAGCCGAGAGGGTCAGGGGGAGGAGAGGAAGGGAGTGGAGCGAGAGAAGACAACAGGAGGAGATCCACCACAGGGTGACCAATTTAACCTGACTATCCTTGGACAAGCTAAGCTACAAATGATCTTCCACCCCTGGCCGCTCCGACCGACAACCACACGGAATCGGATTGTGTGCTGCTGCTGCTGCTGCTGCTGCGGTCCTGTCGGGGGAACAGAAACAGAAGATGATCACGGTGAGTCCGTCTTTCTGACTGTAACTGCAGGCCGACATATATTATGTATGTCCTCCTGTCACACAAACCTCTCAAACGCTGTTGCATTGAACCGTGGACGCCTCTGCCACCACTCTGTCAGTACACCATTTCAGCCCGGAGTGAATGACATAGCTGGCGACAGTTGCTGTAAGGCCTCCGCTTCAAACTGCTGCTGCTGCTGCTGCTGCTGGTGATAAAGGATACACGGTCAGTACATGTTTTCCACTGGCGGCCAATAACAACAGAAAAAAAGAGGATGAGCTGCATCACAGTGTTTCTTATTACAGCTGACAGCCATTCCAGCTACATTCAGAGGCTGCATCTGATGCTTATAATGCCTCACACCAGCCACAGATCATTTATAATAACTTTAAACTCATATACTGATCACTTATACGCACACATGGAGGTTGTAGATGGTTGTTTTTTTTCAGAGTATTACCCACTGCTAGTGCTCTGTCCATCTACTGACTGATGCTGAGGAATATGCAGCAGCAATAACATGTTTATATCTGTTTATTTACCCAAGACCCAACACATGTTTGTCAATACACTAATCCTTATGAATGATTGCTTTACTGTAGGCTGCATGTGCATCCATATAAATCGCTCACAAGAAGGCGTGTTTGTGTTTTTAACTTTGGACTATCGGACGAATGGTTTTATGGTCCCCGCTATGGTTGTCACATAGGCCATGGTGTTATATAACAAGAAGCCTACGCTGTTTGAATGCGGGCCCTCACACACGGCCTGCCTTGCCTTGCCTGCCCGTGCATGGCATTTATACACAACATTACCAGGAGCAGCAGAAAATGCAAAATAAGTCTCAATTGGACGCGTTGCATACTTTTTTATTTCACCCTAAATGCTTGATCTGTTTTCCCATCTGTATCATCTGGATGACAACTGAACCAGACGATGGAGAGAGGGAGGGAGATGCATGCACAGCATCGGACTTTAACTGGAACAAGCCCGACACAATGCATGACATTTATGTTTGTGGCTGTGTCGCCAATGAAGCAGCGAGCGGCTGTCCGGTTGAAAATGTCCCCTAGGAATAGTCAGTCACTCCCGCCTTCCCTTCTCCGCTTCCCCGCGTCTCCTCCCCTCTCCTAACGCACGCGCGCGCGCACACGCGCACACACCAAGCGGCTAGCAATACCGCGACGTTTTGCAAATGGGTACAACAAGCTGGTCGACCTTGTGCAGGGGAGTGAGGGACGCAGTCGGGGAGGTGGAGGGGAGGAGAGTGTGAGGGAGGGGAGGGGGGGTTCTCTTTGAATCTTGTCGATCCGCTTGCCAGGGGAGGAGGTGGTGGTGGTGGAGGAGGAGGGATACGGCTCGGACGGATACGTGCCAGAGAAAGCGCATGCAGGCAAGATATAGCGAGGAAATGCTATTTTTACTTCAACAACACAGCGTGCCTCTCCGGTGAAAATGCCGGGCGAGGAGGCGGCACCGGTATCCGAAGCGGCTGCAGCGGCGGCGGCTGCGTTGGGTTTGCACCGCTCTCTGCACAGGGCGTCTGGAGGCCTGGTAAGATCAGCTGGTAGGAGGCATATGGACGTCTTATAATTCAATCATCGTCTATTATTATTATATTACTGTTATACTAGCGCTGTAGGGTTTTTATAGTAACATTGGAGGTATAAATACTATAAAATGTGACCGGGTCAGCATGAAGCTACAATTGAATATCAAAGAAATGCGCACTTTAAGTCCCTGGAGACCATTAGGGGGATATTATAGATGTTTTCTGTCAGGAATGTAGCTTCATACAGTAAATGGTATGCATCAGTCTGATTTATTTGCTGCTGATACCTCAAGTTAGGTTATCTGCCGATACCGAGTCCCAATCCACTACCAACGCTCCCAAAATTAAAATCTTGTAAGATGGCATGAAGGCAGACATTGCTGTGTCAGAATAAAAGTGACTGACAACACAAACATGAGTCAGTGTCATACATCTGAAGTTGCACAGATCACACTGGCTTACTAGACTTATGTTACACATATAGCAAGACATAAGTGATATCCACATGTTTTAAAACATACTAGACAGTTGCTGGGGCCAGACTGCGAGACTTTGAGCAAGAGGCGGGGTACATCCTGGACAAGTCAGCAGCTCAAAGCGCACATAGAGGCCTACAGGCAATTTAGAGTCACAAATGAACCTGTTAAGTGCATGTCTTTGGGCTGTGGGAGTCCCCAGACACAGGGAGAACATGCAACTTCACACAGAAAGGCCCCAGCTTGAACAAGGAACCTTTCATGGTGTGAGGCCACAGTGCTAAGCACAGCACGACCATGCTGCCCTAGATCAGATATAATGTAAACAAATTAAACATACAACATACTTTCATTCATTAAATCATCTGTTAAACCTTGAGCTGTCATGTCAAACAAACAGGAATGTTAAAAATAAAATGGACAGTAAAGACAGTAAACTTGACACGAGTGACATGAGTTTTGTCGTTCTCTGGTGCTCACAGGGCGTCTTTACGTATAAATGTGATCCAGCAACAGCAGACTGAAATTACATGTATGTTTGTGATATATAATGCTAAAAAGATGTATGAGTCACTTAGTTTTCTAGTAATTTCTAAACAGAGTTTGTTTTTAGTGCTGCAGGGCCCTGAGGTCTGTTTGAGGTCTGCACAGATCCTGTCATGCTGTGTCTCCCGTTACAGTCCAGATATTTGTCTTGTCAGTGTCCTGTAGTCCGGTGGCATTTATCTGTATTTATTACCTGTCGTTTATCATCCATTGTGATAATAAACAGAGCTCAAAAGGAGTCATTCTTTATCTTCAGTCCAGCTCCACGATGTGTGTGTGTATTTATACCAGACGGTGTGTGTTTTTGCATGGGGGGTCAAACTGAGCAAGTTCTTGTTCACCTTATAAAACCGAGCCATCGAGCTATTTTGGGTTCTATCCTCCCCCTCTTCTCTTTTCTCCTCTCCTCTCTCTCTCTCCCCCATCACCACCCTCCTCATCTCCCATAGTTTTGGGAGTAGCTTGTTCTTCTGCTATGAATCTGTCTCAGTTTTAAGACAAGCAACAAAATCTCAAGTGTGTCTGGTTATCCAGGAAATGAGATTCATGTGCGTTTAGCAGAAAATTATGCTCTGTATTTCCTGTCAGATTTGGGGGATGGAGGAGATCTTTGCTAACAAGGTATTAAAAGAGCCACTAATATGAGCACAAACATCATCACTATCATGATCTGATGTGTCTCATCTGATCCACTCGCTGCTTAAATTTCAGCCATGACACCATTACCGATTTATTTGTGCACTGGCTTTTCCTGATTGTTGATCTACGATCTGTATGTGTTTGATTTTTTTTCCTGTAGACCCAGCAGAAGCTGTGGAGATAGGCCTGGCAGCAGGGACTGGTCTTCTCATTAACCTTGGTCTCTGATCACTGGCTCTGACATCTGGAGCTTTGCGAAGCAACTGGAGCACGTTTTGACCCCGTCCAGTCCCGCGGCCCTGCAGTGCGGCCTCTACAAACCCCTCGTCGCTTCTTCAAAATTTTGTCCACGAGGATAAATGAGTGAACCGGCTGCAAGGGAAAGGGCTGGGACATGTACCAGAACCCCAACAGGTAAATGAGAAACTCCTACAGGTGGATAGAGGAGGAAATAATCCTCCATCAGTGCTGTAGCTGTTATCTGTGTTTCACCTGTGACTGTACTCTTTCTGCTCACACAGAATGTCCTGGTTCAGTGGTTTCCTAGTCGCCAGAGTGGACGACCGCAAGACTGCGTGGGGGGAGCGCAATGGCAAGAAGTCCAAACGGAAGGGAGGCTCATCTCTCTGCAACCCACGTTACATGAGCTGTCTGCGGGACCCAGATGCTATGGAGCCCCAATCTGGAGCCCCCCTTCACCAGCACCACCGCGGAGGCGTGGCAGGGGCCGTGGGAGGCGGGGGCAACTTCGGCGTCCGCTGCGGATGGCAGGAGGACCACTATGGCAAAAGGGGAGGGGCTCCTGGGGAAGGGGTTGGGCTGAAATCCGTCGATTTGGGCTTTGAGGATGGAGAGTTGAAAGGCAGGAAAGGGGGATGTAACGGAGGAAGCGGGGACATGGGTGATGACGGTCCCAATGGCACAGCAGGGGTGGTGACGGCTGCAGACTGCTGGCTCAGGGTGGTGAGGGTGTTCCAGTCGAAAAAATTCCAGTCACGCAAACTGGAGCGCCTATACCAGCGTTACTTCTTTAGGCTGAACCAGAGCTCCTTGACCATGCTTATGGGGGTACTTGTAATCGTGTGCGGCATCATGCTGACCTTCCACTGTGTCCACGGCGCCCCTCACGTGGCCTATTCGTCAGCCCTGTCCGTGGCGATGGCGCTCTTCATGGCTCTTATGGTAGTTTGCAACCGCAACGGCTTCCACCAGGACTACATGTGGATGGTCAGTTACCTAGTGATCGGAGTCCTGCTGTCAGTACAGGTGTTCGGAGTGCTCATGGTGGCACCCAGGAGTGCTTCAGAGGGCATCTGGTGGTCCGTGTTCTTCATCTACATCATCTACACTCTACTGCCAGTGAGGATGAGAGCGGCGGTGCTGAGTGGAGCAGTGCTGTCCATCATACATGTGGTCACTACCTGGCAAATTAACCAGGAAGACAAGTTCCTCTGGAAACAGGTAAGAGAGGCTTTGACGTGTGACTGTTTTATTCTTCGCTTTATGGTTGACCTGAAACTGACACCAACGGTGAACTGGGCAGTAAAATAATACAAGACATTTGTTAATTTGTCACTATTTCCTGACACTCTCTAGACCAAATGATTAATCACAAAATATAATTGGACAGATGAAAATTAAATATAATCAAAGATAATTGTGAGTTGCAGGCCTAAAAAATATCACATCATCACATCACATCACAATTTGAAGCGACATTAACACAGAAGTGACTAAAAGTTGTGATATATATGTTGATGCGTTTTCGCTGTAATTTGACTGAACTTGGCACACTGTTACATTGCTGCATGTTTGTGAGCCTTTAAAATGTCTCCTCTGTCGTGATGTTCGTGACGAGCTGGTGTTGTACCATACAAACTGGCAACAAAGCAGCGTACATTTCTCGACTGTGTCGTATCTGCGTCTCCACATGTACTTTGGGGGTCTTGCTGTACAGTGTGTTGTTTGTGCATCATGCCAAGGACCAATGGGGGCTCGCTGAAGGTCAGTGGGCTGAATGAACCACCCGGGCTGCACGGCTGTCTCTGTGAGTGTGCGTGTGTGCTGTTGTGTGACAATGGGAGAATACCATGATATAAAGCAGTATCACTCAGGTCTCTGTGCTCTCACACAAGGGACGCTTTGTACTTTCTCCAAGGGTGGGGTGACGGAGATGAGGCCAAGGGGTGGTGAACAGTATGGTGGCTGCTTGATTTCTGTACTGCCATCGCTGTTTTACAACTGTGTCCTTGGGGAAAAGTTATGTAAAACATAATGGAAACACCATTGCGTGGAGACAATAGGGGGATATAGGACTTTAATTATAAATCACTGATTGTTTGTGCAATGTCTCTACCATTAGTACAAGGAATTCAGTAACATATCCTCTCACATGTTGGCTGGTTTTAGCAAAATCTTTTGTCCGAAAACAACCAAAATAAGTCACTTAAACGCAGATCGCTCTGTCATAATATTGTGTTTACTTCTTATGAATTAATTACTAAAGTGCAGGACTCAGTTCAGGATTCGTGGGAACTCAGTAAGTGCTGCCTGCAGTGTAGCATCATGCATGATATACCATAGTGCAATCCATCACGGGTGCCAACATTGTTTGCCATCATTAAGTGAATGAATGTCATGAGATAGCCGCAGCCCTGCAATGCTGTTTATTCCTAAGGTCGTCTGCGTACTATGTGACACGGTAAAACAGTGTCATCAATCACCGCTTTACGCTTGTGTGCAAGTGTTTCCTCTTTCTTCAGTAACTCATTAACCTCTCCTGGTTTCTGCTGGTGTTGATGGGCACAGATAATGATAAAGTTATGTGCGAGGAATGTTGTGAGCGCAGATCCTATTATCATCACCGTCAAAACTGTGAATTAAGAAGAAATCTGTGTTAAGTTGAGTCAAGATGGTTACTGTTGACCAAGACAGGAACTAGATTTTGGATGGGACTTTTTTTTGTCATGTCAGGATGCAGTGATGAACTTCACTATTAAAACATGATGGTGTTGTTGTCGTGGAGGCTCAGCTCATAGTGTTTGTGTCACTTACAATGAAGTGAAGGGGTTGAGCGTCTTTCAGCGTAAATAATCAGGAAAAGAAGCATTGTACCAATTATAAATGGTGTATGTAATCAATTCAATCAATCAAACAAACAAACAAAAAATGCTCATGTAGTATTGTAAAATAAATACATAATTATGAAAAAAATGAAACTGGGATTTTCCCTTAGAAGTTCATTAATCTCTATCCTTGTAGTATGAGATGTTTGTGTTATTTGTACACTGTAGAATCTGTAGTGGGTTACTTATGGGTTATTTTTAAATTCCTATTCCCAGAAAACTTGATTTATTTTTAAACTTCATAGTTTATATACAGTGAGAGTGTACACCGACCGGCCACTTCAACAATCCAATGTGATCCAATACAACAACTCCATAAATCTGCCATGAATTTCACTTTTACGAAGCTTTTATAACATTTCAGTTTTTGTTGAGACTGTCAGAGGTTTCAGTGTTGAGGTTGAAGTTTGCATTATTATCTCTCTATATATAGAGAGATGTTTCTAATATTTTGGCCAACCCTTTTACAATTATGAGAGGGCTAAAATATTAGAAACACCTTTGAATATAATGCACTCCTGACAGGGTCAACAAAAACTGAAACAGCATAAGCTTCATAAAGGTAGAATTTATGCTCGAGCTGTTGTGTTGGGTTAAATTGGATTGTACGAGTGTACTAATGAAGTGGCTGGTCAGTGTACATGGCTGGGCTATGATGAGAGTCACACACACACACACACACACACACACACACACACACAAATTTAAATTTGTCGACAGCTTGTTCAGATATCACAGGCAGCGTCTCCAGCTGCTAAACCTCTTCACCTGATTTAAACAGCTTGCAAAGGGTCAGAGGTCAACATCAGTGCTCCTCATGATGAGCCCCACATCTGGGTCATCAGCTGTGTGAAAATCTCCAAACCTGCAAGAGCTGCATGAGGGATCTGTTACAGCTATGTCCTAAATTAACATATTTACATCACAGTTACAACTATTTTGGGTGATTTTTTTTTTGCAGGTTTTTTTCTGAGCTCTTCTCACTGGCAAACAGTTCAGTTTGTCAGCATTTGTGATGACAGTTATGTGGTGGTTTGCTTACACTGGCTTTCAGTCAAATCTGATCAAACTACAGTCACGCAGTCCCGGTGAAGCAGATTAACTCCTTTTGACTGTTGAAACTTTTTATTCTTAATTTAAAAACATCAATTTTGATCCTCACATTATCTAATGTTTATGCTCTTTGTGCAACATGCAGCAGCATTCAGTTTATACAGTGTGTAGTTAATTCCTAGTAAAATGTATTCAAAGAAGAATGAAGCCTAAAGCATAAATAATCCAGTTGATTTTTAAAATAAAACACCCCATGCAAACTTAACGTAAAAACAGCTAAAAGGGACAAACTGTATCATATTTGCACATATAGAAACACTCAATTTAACAAAGTCTGGTGGGTAAAGCGCTCTGCGTCTAAAACGCTCCGTGGAGAAGTTGCGTTCAGAAAACAGTTTAACCATTATCCATGTACATGAACTGTCATTTTAATAGACAAGCTGTCCTGTTGAAGGGGAAATATTAAATTAACATTGTCAGGGACTTCCAGTATTTAGTCAAAAACACAAGACAAGTGTTTCAAAGCATGAAAGTCAAACAAATGTCGACAGAATGAATTGAAAGCACAATTCTTATTTTAGCATGATTTAAAACATATATGAAAATAGAACAGTAAAAATAGGTTGTTTAATTCAGCCAAAGTATGCCACAATATAATCACAATCTTGAATGCGATTTCAACATGTTTGTACATAAATATTAGTTATTTTATCCTCTTTTTGTTCTCTGTTAACAAAACATTTAAGAGCAGAGGAGACTGAGGCAGACATCTTGATGGTGTCTGTCTGTTATATGAGAAGTATTTCATGATCGTCTCTTGAAATTTATGGCCCTTAATCCCTTCAAACCTTTCAAAACACATGCAGTCCATCTGTTTTGCTTCCTGAGCTGTATTACTCTTGGCGTTGGTTGGCATGTGTGTTTTTACAGCTGCGCACAGTGGAAATTGACTGTCTGTTCTTAGTTACTTTAAGTGTCTCATCGTACACACTGGCTTCTATAAACTGCAGAGCATCAAAAACAAACGCAGATCTATGAAAGCTTTAACGCGTGGTTTGTGATGGAGACGTCCTGTTACGTGTGAGCTCACGTTTTTGTGTGCCGCTGTGTTTCTGACCCTCAGACTCCTCAGCTGAAATCAGTTAGTCAGTTTCTCCTTGTCAAGCTACCGCTAAGTGTTTTTTTTTATTCAGTTGATAAGATAAGAGAATATAGTTTAAATAAAAATGTTCTGCTCATGTAGCAATGTGCTTAGTTTATACGCAAGTCCACGTCAAACTTTCCAAACGGCTGTTTACTCAGTTTTTTTGAAAATTTTCCATGATGTTAGACAGAGAATAAATGCATCTTAATCAGAGCAAATCTCACGCCGTATCAGCTGTTCACAGTTTCACAGCAGGCTCCCAGTGCTGGAATAACCTTGTGTGTGTGCGTCGTGCATCAAGATGGGAGACTTGGACTCCCGGTGGAGGAAGTGTCAGCCTTTGATGATCACCTGTGCAAAGCTGCAGCTATAGAATTAGACACCCTGTATACGGGAAGAAGGAGGTGGGAGAGGAGGAGGAGGAGGGTAGCGAAGTGAAGCGAGGTGGTGTGATCGTTGTAGGAGAATCCGATATTCTCTCAGTCCTTCCACAGCCTCCTTGATAAATAATTTGTGTGTTTAACACGGCATCAGCATTTTAACGAGGATACCTGTCACATGTACACTTTGCTCACGATCGGGATGGGTGCTTACTGATGGCATTTCTCACACACACACGCACACGCACGCACATACACACACAGACACACACACACGCACACACACAGAAAACACACTTCACTGCACGAGTGTATCAGAATTTAAGCATCGATACACCTGAATGTGATCCCTCGTTGCATATTTGTTTCACTTGCATGAGGATTACACACACACACACACACACACACACACACACACACACACACACACACCACCACCACTGCCAATCAGCCGATCTTTGGACCAATAAGAGTGCTGGAAATCAGTTTAGCATCACTTCTGAGAATGATGGAGGGGAAGGGAGGGGGAGGTGGAGGAGAGGAGGGAAGGGAGAAATAAACAGCATTGCTAAGTGTCTCCCTTAGTGCTTGTGTTCAGTCAGTCCAGCGGTTGCCATGGAAACAACTATGACTCAAGCTGCCGAGACCCAGTTCAGCCTCTTGTTTGGTAATGGTTTCGTCTTCGAGTAAAGAAGAAAAAGAAATCAGGTCAAAATTGATTTCTGCCGTTCACTTCTGAGAATATGAAAGAAGAGAGAGGCCCGGGTGTTGTTGTTGTTGGAAATGGGGGTGGGTACTTTAATAGTCACACTCTCTCCGCGGTATTCACGCCCACCTTGGTTGCCAGCAGAAATGTGTGGTGTGTAGTTTTGTCAGTGTTAGGACCCGCAGCATGTCTCTGTCCATGTTTACTGAAACGTGAGGAAACAGGAGTTTGAACATGGAATCAAGCTTTACATTACAAGTAATTGTTCACGACCCGACTGTTCATTATTGATGCCGTGTGTAGTCTTGTGTTTCAGCCTCTAAAACACTCAAAACAGCTCAAGGAAGTGCAGAAAAGTCGACAAATTGAAGTATTAATAGAAATCTGTCAGATTTTCATGTTGATAGATACAAAAAAACAAATACCGGCACAGTGGTGAAAGAGGAAAAGAGTTTTCCAACTTAAAAAAAAACCTGTTTATTGTCATAAAATATATTACACTTTGGGGAGCAGAAACAATTGCCACATATTTGCACCGTTTCCTGTTTTAAAAGTTAACCACCTAACCGACTTTCTGATCTTTTTGTGATTTATATTAAGCATCCCATATTTGTTTAGACTATATTTTTTACTTAAATACACAGAAAAATACAGATTACAGCTGCTAATGCAGTCAACAGTAAAGTAAGTACTAAGTAAGTAGTAAGTAAGTAAGTATAACACAATCAGATCCGAGTGTTATGAAAAGTTTCCATGTTAACCTTCAGCACAATGTGTCTTTTTTTGTTTGTAAGTATAAATAGATAGAAGATGAGGGTGTGTGGTGTCTGTATCCGTGATATTTACGCACGTTTATTTCTTCCCATGTTATATGTGCTTGTAAAGATCTACGATGGGAACCCAGAGACTGTCTGCATTCATATTTTCAGAGTAAATACAGTATAAATCAAAAGAAGGAATAATATGTTCGAGCTCCTCACATCACAACGGTGCAGCTTTGTTTAAATGACACTGCTTCACGTCACCCACGATGAAGACAGATTTTAGAGACGAAGAATATCTTTAAATAGTTTGATTGATGTTGTCCTGGAAATGTCATGGAAAATGATTTCCTGAGAAAGGACAAAAGTCTCTGCCCTGCTATTTCTCACAAATTACAGAAATGACAAGACTGGACAGGTGATTGTGCTCTAAAGTATCTTTTTCTTATGAAGTCTTTCCACAAATGTCTGATTGTAGTTAGACACTCACCTCCAGACGGTGCGCAGACCACCGAAAAGGGAGCAGAGCGAGCAGGCGGGGTTTGACTCTTTATCTGTCGATGTGGTTCTGGTCATTTCAGATAAGGGCAGTGCGAGCTGTGTGTAGACATGAGGCTCAGGCTGAGTACACAAACCGAGCAGCTGCCTGGCACCACACACACAGACTCTTTCACAAAGGCTCAAAGTGACAGCAAACGCGAGTCGGGAGTGGGAGGAGGAAGGGAAAAAAAATGAAATGAAAGAATATGGAAATAAATAACTGACACTCTCAAGGAAAGATAAGGGGCAACCTACGGGGGAGACAGCTCTCATGGTTTGTCACTAGTAAAGCACTGTCATTGTGTTTGGGGTCTGAGAGTGTGTTTTACAGAGCCTGATCTAACACAGATACTCTAGGTATATCTAAGGAGTTGCAGATGCTCCTCAAAGGCAGATGAGCTCTGACTTGCACTCTCACTGGCCCTGGTTCAACAACAATATCCCATCCGTCACTGCTCCCCTCTGGGGAAAGGTCTTAAAATCTGCGTCTTGTTCTCCACACAGCTTTCTGGACAGTATTGTCCACTTTAATGTTTTTTCCATGTCAGCATGAAATATGGTTCTCAGTGTATTTAAGTGACCTCACAGAGACAGCTTCGAACCATTTGAAGTTGAACAGTGATGAAAGGATTAGACGATTAATTGACAGCTTGCATAACCCCTCCATGAAACAGCGAATGTCCAATAACACCTTAGTAACCGTACCCAGTAGAGGTATTGAAATTTCAGACCTGGAAGATTCTGCATTATGCACAAATTATAGCCGGCTAATACTTTTTTCCGGCCTAGCTTGGAAAAGTTTTTTCCAGCAAACTGTTCCACCATAATGAATGAAGCTCTGATACACAAACTTGATATGTATGTAATGTATGTAATTCCTCTATGGCTGTGAAATGAAGCCAAAAACTGCAGTTCCTCAAATGTCCACTGGCTGAGGCTGAGGCTGGCTACAGATCAAGTCATCTCCATGAAATCCTGTATTAAAATGTCCAACTTCACAGCAGAAATAAACATATACTTGTACATGTTGCTTCAGAGCGACTCTTCAGGAAACTAGAAGCAAACGATGTCCATTATTTATATTGTCAGTGGTCCCCAAAGGCTTTTAGAGACACGCAGCTTCAGGTTCAGTCTTGTAGCACCATCATTCATGTAGCCATTCCGTGTATATGTATCTTTTCCAGGGTCACTTTTTTTTTTAAATGAGTGTGCTGTAAAAATTAAAAGATCAACTGGAGATGGTGTTTTCAACGAGCCACAGCTCAAATCTGCTGGTGACATTTCAGTTAACAACTAGAAATGAGAAGCATGCTTTTGCCAAAATCTATAGTTTCAAAATACTTAAAAGACCTTTAATAGTAAATACGCCTCCGTTATCACTAGCACTGTTATCACTTATGTGCAAGAGCAACAAGATTGTAACTAATGTGTGTTGATTTTCTCGTGTGCCTTTTTATAGATCAAATATTTAATTTATTAAATAGAAAAATAGATTTATTGATGGTGAAAACAATTTGTTGGCGTGTCATGACATGTAGAGAATACTGTATGTTCTTACAGCTGTATGTCAGTGTAATCAGCCTGTACGACAAATTCATCCACCCACCCAACACCCTGCCGGTCCCCCACGCTGCACCTTCTCTGAACCTGGGTGGGGGTCTTTGGAGGGAGGGTGTGGAATGTGGGTGATAGTTGCGAAGTGAACGCCGCAATGCCATCTCTGATAATTCAGTCTTTGTGGGCGTGAGTCTCGGGCCAACACTAACCAGAACCTTTCACAAGACTGAGTAAGAAGCACACGCAAGGAGTGAGGGAGAAAGAGACAGACAGACTCTCCAACAATATTTGAGTTATATATAAAATCAACACCATCGTCACATCTCCATCTTCCACACTTAAGAAGTGTAATAATGACAGCCGGCTTTGAATGAGCTCTCTATAAACATTATATCGCATACACTTTATGATAAAGCTTGTTTTTGTATACAGTCGTCCCTCGCTATATACTTTTCGCGGACTCGATGTTTCGCTGATTTTTTTCAGTGTGATTTTGCATGCTTTTTTTTTTACAGCGTACTGTACAGTATGAACGCGCATCGTACTAAATTGGCTAAGGGAGAACCGCACATGTGTTCTGCGTCCTGTTTAAGGGAGTACTGTACAAAATGCGTGTAAAAAGCTGTATAAAAGTGTGTGGTTAGGGGTTTTACGGCCTTAAAACATGTATAATAATTGTAAAACTTACTTTGCGGATTGTGTTTATTGCGGGTTACTTTTAGAATGTATCCCCCGCGATAAACGAGGGACCACTGTATCACTGATGATTGGCCTATAAGAGACAAAGCATATGTCTGAATAAAAATGAATTTAAAGTGTAAATTTCACATCCCAAACAAGCATTCATAAGTCTCTGAACCTTTAATTCTGTCATCTTGTGACATTTAGGTGTAAATGTGTTACAGTAGTTATGTCAGGTGTCGGGGGAAAATGTTAAGATCTTTCCCGACCTGTTAATTTTGTACATTTGTATATATACACACAGATATAGACACCTTCAGTGTCTAGTGTGATCAGTGTTGGTTGGTGGCTGAGTATTGTTAAGGAGGATTGAGGGGATTAAAGGAGAGGGCATGTCACCTACTGTGCTGTGCCGTGTGAACATGCATACTAAAGCAGTAAAGTTATGGGGCAAACAACCAAAACAATGAGCTCAAACATGCTATAAAGCCACTGACACTATAAAGAATAGACGTTGTATGCAAAGCGGGTTCATTGCGTCCTCCTCTGGTCCCTTTCACATACAAATATCCATGTCATCCATTAGTATAAAAATTGTGATCACAGCTGCTTTAAATATTACTTTCGTCGCTGTCTTGTAAGATGAATATGGACAAATGTGGCATTTGTCCATATTCTCCCACATCGCTCTCTCTTCCACTACACTCTTTTTTTCCTAGTCTGAAACGGGCCCCCATGGCCTTAAAAGTCAATGTTTATAGACTCACTGTCAGGACCACAGACTTCCTGCTTAAGTAAATGGCTGCTGTGCTAAATCCATCATAAAGGAGGAGAAAAATTATAAATAAAGTTTCTGAATGTTCCATTAGCGCCTCCGCTCGTCCTCGTCCAGCTCGTCCAGCCTCGAGACGATAGCTTCAAATGGGTTTCAGAGGACATGCAGGGAAAGTGTGGTGTTTCTGATGAGGCTTCCCCCTTTGACGAACAGGTGGATGTCATTGTTTCTTTGTTACAGACACTATGTTAGCACTGCTAACAGGGGCAGTCCGTCCACCACCTCGGTATAGACGGAAATATCTCAACTATTGAGTGGATTGCCATGAAATGCCATCATACTTTTAGTTAGTAGTTTATAGTTTATGACAAAATACCAGCAAAACTATAGTGACATCCCCAACAACCTCAGCTGTACTGTGTGTTTTGTTAACATACTTACAAACTAAACTAAGATAAACGTCATACCTGCTAAATATGAATGTAATCTTGTCTTTGGAAGCACGCCTCACAGAGCTGCTAGCCTGGCTGTAGACTCTTGGCCTCGTTTCAGCATTAATACCAACAATAAAGAGAAAAGTTTGTCATAGTTATAATGTCAATACTATAAATGAAGTATCTCATGATTATGAGGAAGTAAAACTTAGATAACAGGTTTGATTTGTTTTTTTTACTTCCATCATATTTCAGTTAAACCGCAGCCACATTAAAGCCACGCAATATAAACCCACAGTAATTCACAGAGTGAGAGACACAGACACAGTTCACACCTTAAAAAGAGAGATCATGTTTCCTGATTATGGGAAACTTGTTCGCAGATATTAACTTCATTAACAAAGACCAACATGGATTTAAATTTAGAGAGGTTTATTGTATGTTCTGGTAAAGGTGAACCAGTGATGTCTTCAAGGAGGGATGAAGGGATAAATGTATGAGGGTTGAAGGGATATGGGTAGAGGAGTGAGGGATGAGGGGTCGAGGGTAGAAGGATAAAGAGGTTCAAGGGTAGAGCGATGAAGGATTAAAGCATGAGAGTAGAGGAATGAAGTGATGAGGGTCAAGTATAGAGGGATGGATGAAGGGATGCAGGTAGACGGATGAAGGGATGAGACCAGTGTTGGCGAGCAAAGAGGGAGCTGAGACTCTGAGTCAAAGAGGGAGTGAACCGATGAGGTGTGCTTAAGTACATGAGATGCCGAAATGAGTGGATGAGGTTCAAGCTGTGCTCCTTGTTCCTGAATCTCGTTATAAAACTTTGTTGACGTACTTAAAGTAGCTTTAGGGTTGTTAAAATCATCTTATTTTACACTGCATGACACTATTTCTGCATCAGCATGTCCCAGTGCCTCACTGAAGCTTATATGATGATGATGATGTTTAAACCCAAGACTTCATCGTATTTAAGACTGTACAGTTCCATCAAATGGTAACATTATGGAGAATGATGGAAGAACGCAGTCAAATATGCATTGTTACCGAGATTTTAATGCATTTCAGGTATGTAACAGATTCAGAGAAACACACCCATGTTGATAATTTATTAATTGAAGCCTGTATATCCTCTCTAAGCCCTTTGGGAGCTTTTTGTAACAAAATACATTTGAATCTATGTTGCGCTAAATATCCAGTATTAGTGCCGTTTTGCCTGTCCTGTCCTGTCTAGATCAGAGCAGATCTTACATAATGCCATTTTGATATCCAAGGATTAGTCTGAGTTCCTCTTTTACAGACTGGCTGGCTGCTTCCATCATGTCATCCTCGGTAGGAGGGGGGGCGGAGGGTGACGACTGCTTTTACGGCAAGAAAATAAAAAAACAATAACATGATTTTACAATGACGTGATATTCGATTCCTGGTTTATTTTAGTCTTCACTAACCGGACGTAACCCTGTTAGTCAGCCCTAATCACATTGGTAACTCAGTCATGAACACTACCTGAGCGATGAAGATTATAATTCGTAGTGGTGCGATTATAATGGACCAAACCAGCTAATGAGTGAAGAGTTTAGATAAATTTCCGTGTTGTTGAGCCAAGGACGTGAGCAGGTGCTCTGGGAGTGTGTGTGCAGGTAGTAGCAGGTAAACCGAGCCGAGCAGAGCTCCTAAAGAGGTGGAGTGCTGCTGCGTAAACACAGGACCTTACTGTGTACTCTGTAAACCCACTAGCCCTTGCCCTCTTGAGAAAAGCAAGCAATTAGTTTGAGGCCGTGAGCTCGGACACATTGGAGTATGATCGGCCCGTCGAGCGAATCTCATCAGATAAATACTTACAGTAGCCGAAGCTCGTTGTATGTAGAGGAGGGGGACAACACATGCAGACTTTGACGCCTGAAAGTCGCGCTGCAGGTTTCACTTTAGGCTCATGGCTGTTTTTGCTTGATCAGTGAGAGTAATGTAAACAGAGCCGAGCGCTCTGAGCCATCTGCCTAATGTCACTGTAGCCCATATCTGTCCTGCTCACTCGCTCTCTCTCTTCCTCACTCACTTCTTACTCTTCTCATCCTTACATTGTCTTCGTCCTCGCTTCCTCACCACTCATTTCCTTCCTACCCTTCAACATCTGTCAGTCTTTCTACTTTATCTGCGCTGTCCACTAAACCTCTGGTCTATTTTTTACTCCGCCTCTTGTTTGCTTTCTTTTTAAACTTGACTGTCCATTACCCATCTGTTTCTATTCTCATGTCTGCCATGTACTGTTAACTATGTCACCTTGGTGTACATTCGCCCTCCATTGCTACGACCGGCCAACTTGTGCAATCCAATGTGATCCAATACTTTCCAAACCTTTTAGGATTATAATGTTTCATGTTGAGAGGCTTTAATTTAACTATTTTGTTTAATATTGAGGCTGTAATTTACATTATATTGAGAGGTATTCACTGTACATGAATGTGGTGTTCAAAATAACATAATAAAAACCTCTCTGACTGTGTCAACAAAAACGGAAACAATATAAACTTCATAAAAATAGAATTTAGTTGTTGTATTGGATCACAGTGTACCTAATTATATGTGTATATTTCTTCTGTTTACCTCCTTAAATATGTTTCTTTGGATTAATATTAAGACAGTAGAAAAGATTTCTAAATTTATCATCTTTGTTCTACAGTGGACACAGTCAGTGCTGAGATAGATATTGGCCAGATATGACGTGCTTTGCGGTAACGTATTGTGTCACTTCCGGTATCGGTGTTGTTGCCACGGTGCTCTCGGCTTTGCTCATCTGAACAGATTTCCGTATATTTCTCACATCAGCGACTATCTACTTATCTCTGCACTATCCTTTGACTTGTTCTGTCTGTGCACAAACACGTCTCTTAACTCTAGTAACCACAAACTTTAGCCACACTAACTAGCCTAACCATAGCAATGGCGTCACCCTGCTCTCCTCCTCTCTCCTCTCCTGCTCTCTCCTGTCCCGTGTGCCACATGTTCAGTTACTCCTCGTCACCGCTGGCTGTCGAGGTGGTGTCCAGAAAACGATGTGGGCTTCATAGACAATTGGACACCTTTCTGGGGAAAACCTGGTCTGATTAGGAGACGGCATCCATCCCACTTTGGATGGAGCAGCTCTCATATCTAGAAATATGGCCAAGTTTATTAGCTGACCAAAACCATGTCGACAACACAGAGTTAAGACCAGGAAGCAGAGGTGCAGTCTTACACACTTCTCTGCGCCTCCATTAGAGCAGCTGCCCACCCAGTCCTTTAGTATAGAGACCGTGTCTGTCCCTCTTCCACCTACATTATTTAAAGATAAAACAAACAGAGGAGGAGTTCATCATAAAAACTTAATAACAATTAAATCAACATCTCCAACAGTCCAAAATAAGAGAATTAAATGTGGACTCTTGAATATCAGGTCTTTGTCATCTAAGCTGTCTTAGTCAATGAATTAATATCTGATTATGATATTGACTTGTTCTGTCTCACTGAAACCTGGCTGCAGGAGGATGAATATGTTAGCTTAAATCAATCCACTCCTCCGAGTCATTGTAATACTCATGTTCCTCGAAGTACTGGTCGAGGTGGTGGAGTTGGAGCCATATTTGACTCAAGTCTATTAATAAATCCTAAACCTAAACAAAATTATAATTCATTTAAAAGTCTTGTTCTTAGCCTCACTCACCCAACCTGGAAAACTTCGCAGCCAATTTTATTTGTTACAGTATATCGAGCTCCAGGTCCTTATTCCGAATTTTTATCTGAATTTGCAGCATTTGCATCAGGCTTGATCCTTAAAACAGATAAAGTAATTATTGTAGGTGATTTTAACATTCATGTGGACAACCACAATGATAGTCTTAGTACTGCGTTTATCTCTCTATTAAACTCAATTGGCTTCTGTCAAAGTGTAAATAAACCGACTCATTGTCTGAACCACACTCTTAATCTTGTTCTTTCATATGGCATTGAAATTGATAATCTAATTGTCTTTCCACAGAATCCTCTTCTGACCATTTTTTAATAACCTTTGAGTTCATACTACCAGACTATAAGCCTTTGTGTAGAAACTTCTACAGCAGATGTCTATCTGATAGTGCTGTAGCCAAATTGAAGGAAATGATTCCTTCAGTAGTGAATTCAATGCCATGTCTAACTGTAACAGAGGACTTGTCTACCTCCTCTAGCCCCTCACAAATAGACCATCTTGTTGATAGTACTACAGGCTCATTACGGACAACTCTAGACTCTATTGCACCTCTAAAAAAGAAGACAATTAAACAAAGAAGGCTAGCACCATGGTATAGCCAGCAGACTCGTAAATTAAAGCAAGAGGCACGTAAATCTGAACGCAAATGGCGTGCCACTAAACTGGAAGAATCTCATCTAGTCTGGCAAGATAATCTTAGAACATACAGGAAGGCTCTCCGTAATGCCAGAGATGCCTACTACTCTTCTTTAATTGAGGAGAATAAGAACAACCCCAGGTTTCTCTTCAGCACTGTAGCCAGGCTAACAGAGAATCACAGCTCTACTGAACCATCTATCTAGATCGATCTCAGTTTGTTCACGTCAATGATGAATCCTCCATGCATACCAAAGTTTGTCATGGAGTCCCACAAGGTTCTGTACTAGGACCACTTTTATTTAGTTTATATATGCTTCCTTTACGGAACATTATTAGGAATCACTCGACCATTTTTCATTGTTATGCTGACGACACCCAATTATATGTATCGATCAGGCCTGATGCAACCAATCAGTCAACTAAACTCCAAGCATGCCTAAAGAATATAAAAAATTGGATGACCTATAATTTTCTGATGTTAAATTCAGACAAAACTGAAGTTCTTGTAATTGGACCCAAACACCTCAGAAACTCTCTTTCCAGAGACTTGGTTACCTTAGATGGGATCACCCTGGCCTCCAGCTCCACTGTAAAGAATCTTGGAGTTGCTTTTGATCAGGATTTGTCCTTTAATGTTCATATAAAACAAATTTCGAGGACTGCATTCTTCCACTTACGTAACATCGCTAAAATCAGACGCGTTGTCTCTCAAGCGGATGCAGAAAAACTAGTCCACACATTTGTTACTTCAAGGCTGGACTATTGTAACTCTTTGTTATCAGGCTGCTCTAATAAGTCTCTTAGGACTTTGCAGTTAATTCAGAATGCTGCTGCACGCGTCCTGACAGGAACCAAGATCAGAGATCACATCTCTCCCATTTTGGCTTCCTTGCATTGGCTACCTATTAAATCTAGAATAGAATTTAAAATTCTCCTCCTTACTTACAAAGCTCTTCATGGTCAGGCACCATCATATCTAAAAGAGCTCATAATACCTTATTACCCCTCTAGAACACTGCGCTCTCAGGACGCTGGGTTCCTTGTGGTTCCTATAGTCTCCAAAAGTAGATTGGGAGCCAGAGCTTTCAGCTATCAGGCTCCTCTTCTGTGGAACAAACTACCAATCTGGGTTCGGGAGGCAGACACGGTCAACACTTTTAAGAGTAGACTTAAGACTTTCCTTTTTGATAAAGCGTATAGTTAGGGCTGGCTCAGGTCATCCCTTAGTTATGCTGCCATAGGATTACTGCCGGGGGACTCGTTACTAATCAAACTTCCCCGGAGTTTCTTTGCTCTGTCGTCCAGCAGGTTCTCGTGGATCGTGGCTGCTGATGTGATCCTGCACGACATCCACTACATATATTATTACTGTCATTATCACATTATCATCATTACTACCATATCTGTAATAATTTTTGTCATTCATTGTGATTCATTGTCATTTTGTCAGTCATTGTAATTGTACAATATGTTTGTGTTAATGTGTTCTGTACACGTGACATCCATTGCACGTCTGTCCGTCCTGGGAGAGGGATCCCTCCTCTGTGGCTCTTCCTGAGGGTTCTTCCACATTTTTTCCCTGTTAAAGGTTTTTTGTGGGCAAGTTTTTCCTCACTGGAACCGAGGGTCTAAGGACAGAGCGTGTCACTCCCTGTACAGATTGTAAAGCCCTCTGAGGCAAATGTACTTTGTGACTTTGGGCTATACAAATAAAATTGATTTGATTTGATTTGATATTTTAAAATATAATATTTATCCTTTTGCTGACCTTTCCAGTGAAATTTCAGTAAAATATATATATATTTATATATATGAGTGGTGATCAAAACACTTCAGGATCAAAAGCGAAGCGACTTGGATCATGGATCAAAAAAGAAAAGTTTGTTTTTGTTAGACATTAGACACAGATTACATATTTTTTTTCTCCAGATTAAGCCTTTAAGATGAAAAATAAACATTTTTCCCTCCGACCTTAAAATTTCTTTTAAAAATACAATTAATATTTCCATACAACAATATTTCCATATTTTCTTCATTAGTTGGTTTTGTAATAAAATGCACCAGCGCTTCTCTCCAGTGTTTAAACTTTGTGATTCAAAGATGAAAATGAAAATAGAGACAGTATTATCATAACCTCTAATTGTTTTTTTGTCAGAACCTTTTGGCTTTTGTGTGTATTTCCCTTTTTACCCAGGAAATGTCAGTATGTCAGAGTTTCTGTCTATATACTGTTCAAGTATTGATCAGAAATACTTGAGAAATAAAAGGAAGTAGGAAGATTCCAATGCCTTCACATTAGATCTGAAACTCTCCTGTTGGTGCACACGGAGTGTTGTGAGTCTGAATATGAATTAGAAACAAGCAGACATTCATTCATCTATCATTTCCTTTAACTTATCCGGGGTAAGGTCGTGGTGACGTCCCTCTCCCCAGTAACACATTCAACACATACACTCTGGGGGGGATCCTGAGACGTTCCCAGGTTAGATGGGCTATGTAGTCCTTCCAGTGTGTTCTGGTTTTGCCCCAGGGTCTCCTCCCTGTTGGACGCGCACAAACACCTTCAAAGGAAGACGCTCAGGGAGGGCATCCTAATCACCTAAGCCTGCTTCTTTCGACGCAAAGGAGCAACAGCTCTACTCTGAGCTCCCTCCGGATGTCTGACCTCCTCACCTATCACCATCTCTAGTCAAGGCTGAGTCCGTGAAGGGAGCTCATTTTGGCTGCTCGTAGCTGCGATTTTATTCTTTCGGTCACTACCCAAATCTCATGACCTGGGTGAGGGTTTGAAAATAAATTGATAGTTTTGCCTTCCACCTCAACTCATTCTTTACCATAATGGTTTGGTACCAGCCATGAGCTTCTTTTCTTAGGACAGCAACTCGCTCTCAACCTGGAGGTTAAATAACATTTTCATATTTCTAGAAAGCTTTGACACAAACATTTGGATAAACATGTCTTTGTTTCATTAACTGACCTGAACACATTGTCCCCTTATCTCGTTGACGTGGTTTAAAGCCCTTTATCTTTATAATCTTGGTAACAATCTGTGTCAGACTGTACAATATCAATGACTGTGTGGCGTATCAAAGCATTTATATATAAAAAAGTACACGAGAGCACAGGCACATCATCAGCTCACGTTATCCATCTGCGCTGCAGCAAAGAGATAAACAGTGTTCAGCCAGAGCTTCACAAATGATTGTTCCTTTTGCCTCCATCATTTGTTTTGTGTGTGGGAGTGTGTGTCCTAAATTTCAAATCAGACCAGACTTGGGTTGACCAAACATTTTTCTCAAGGTTGTCATCACGAGTGTTATATTTTAACCCTTACAAAGAGGGCTATAAAAGCCTGCCAAGAGTTACTGTTTGTTTATATGTCTCTTTATGTTTGTTTATGTCTGTTTATGTGAGGGTTTTCCGGTAAAGTCAAGCACTTAAGCTCTCTGTAGCCTAGACAGTTTTTAAATATATAATTTCCGGTTAAACCACCAAAAAAAGTGAAATTATTTATTTAAACGTGTCTTCTCTGATTTGTGAAACCATTTAGTCCCGGATGCAATAACGACAACATTGGTACATTTAAAATGAATAATCTTTGTCTCGCTTGATGAGAAAGCTCTATCTGTGCTTAAATCATTCAGCTTTATTCCTCTGTTATCTTGTATCTTAAGCCTGACGACCTCTCTCTTCCTCCCTCCCTTCTTTTCTCTCCAGGTGAGTGCTAACGTCCTGATCTTCCTGTGCACTAACATCATTGGAATATGTACACACTACCCCGCTGAGGTTTCCCAGAGACAAGCCTTCCAGGAGACCAGAGGATATATCCAAGCCAGGCTACATCTGCAGAGGGAGAATCAACAACAGGTAAATCTGCACAGATGGATGTATTGGCCAGAATATTACACTTTCTGTTATAAAAAATGAACATGAAATACTTCAATTAAAGCACAATGTAATTTTCTGTAGCCTGTCCAAATGCAACTGATTCTTGATATTTTCATACTTTGTTCCTTCTGAAGGTGTAAAATCATTGAAATTGGGTCATGAATACATAGTTTCTTTTTTTATTTAAAGGCTCAGTAATTTTCTCAAACAGCTGCAGCTTTTTTTTTCGCAGTTTAAAAACATACAAACATTAGGAACATGGAACATGAGGTCAGGACTGGACACAAACAAAAAACAAAACGAAAAACTGTCTGCACATAGCTGTTTGTTCATATGCGTATACATACAATTAAATCCTGCATGCGGTACAATTGCTTAAGTGGAATATTTTCACTGTCTGTCAACGGGCCAAAAAGGAGGTCCACTTCTCCCAGTACCTTTCACCCACTGTCTTTTGTATCCTCAGGTTATAGGTAGTCTGTTCCATATGGTGTAACTGATTAACAATGTTTATAAAAGTGTCTAATGATGGCCGCTCCTTCTGAAGCCAGCATTTTGTGATGGCTTTCTTGCTGGCTGCCATGAGGATCCTCAGGATGTACGAGTCACTTTTATTCAAGTCCTTTGGGAGGAGTCCGAGATATAGAACAGAGAAGGACATACTAATAGGGAAGCCCAGCACCTTTAAGATAATGCTGGACACCTCCTCCCAGAATGGCTTAACGTGAGGGCAGGTCCAGAAAATGTGTGCGTGGTCTGCCATTGCCCTGTCACATCTCCAGCATGATAGTGAGCCTCCCATTTGCTTAGATTTTTGTTTCAGTGTTATGAAAAAGCGAATAACGTTTTTCCAGCAAAAGTCCCTCCAGGTTAAAGAGTTCGTAGATGAAAGTGGTGTCTTCCATACCTCGTTCCACATTTCTTCAGTTATACTTATTTGCATTTCCTTCTCCCATTTTTGCTTTATGTACAGTGTTGAGTGTTTGTGAAGAGATGAAATACCGGAGTATAACTTGCTTACAATGCCCTTGTTACTGCCTGAATCATAAGCATTAAGAAATACTCTTATAAGTGCCGGTGGTTCGTTCGGATTAGTTCCCCTGATCTCCTTTAAGAAGTAACTGCGAATTTGAAGGTATCTATAGAAATCTACTCTATCTAACTCATACTTCTGGCACAGATCTTGAAAACTGACCATCTCCCACTTATCAACAATTCTACACAAAGCTGTGATTCCACGTTGAGACCATTGCTTGTATTTAAAATCATAGGTTGCTGGAGCGAAGTTTGGGTCATATGCTGGCCAGCTGAGCAACCTAATCTCCCTCTGAATATGAAATCTTTTAACCACCTCCCTCCACATTGCAAGTGAGAAATTGATCCATGGATTTGAGTTCAGTACCAGCTCATCCTCCCTTCTGGGGCAGCCAAGAAGAGACTGTATTGGTATATCAGTATGAGACATCTCAATAATTTTCCACTTAGCCCAGTAGGTGGGGTTACACCAGTTTACCAATGGTCTCAACTGGGCAGACAGGTAATAGTCCTTTAGACATGGAAGAGCGAAACCTCCTTTCTCTCTGTCTAAATGAAGTGTTGAAAATCTAACCCTAGGTTTTTTTGTTGCACCAGATAAAGCGTGATATATGTCTATTCCACTCTCTGAATTGTTTAAATGGGACCTCCACTGGAAGGGATAAAAACAAGTAAAGCACTCTTGGCAAAATGTTCATCTTAACTGCTCTAATTCTACTACCGAAGTTGAGTGGTAGCAAACTCCATCTATTTATATCATCATACATTTTTTTGTTGATATAGTTGTAATTGATGTCGTAAAGTAATGGTATGTCTTTTGGGATGAATATGCCTAAGTACTTGATATGTGGGGAAAACCAATTGAAATTATATTTACCAATCATATCTTGTGTGGGGTTATAATTAAATAATAGAGCCTGTGTTTTATGTGTATTACGACATAACCCGAATGTTTTTAGAGTGTCCATCAATATCGGGACACTAGACCCAGGATCCCTCATTGAGATCAATACGTCGTCCGCATACAGCGAGATCTTATATTCACTCTCTCCTATAGAGATGCCCACTAAAGCTTCATTTTGCCTGATAGCTTGAGCCAACGGTTCAATAAAAAGATTGAATAAAAGAGGACTGGCGGGGCACCCCTGTCTACAGCCACGTTGGATGGCTATTGAGTTGGAAAGACTGCCATTTATTTTTATTCTTGCTGTTGGGTATGTAGAGTGCTTGTATAGACCGTATGAAATCCTTACTAAATCCGAATCTGGACATAACTGAAAACAAAAAATCCCATCCGACCGAATCAAAAGCCTTTTCGGCATCCAAACTAAGTACAATTGAACTAATTTCTTCTTTTTGAATTTGATGAATAGTGTGGAGGGCTCTCCTAATGTTATCTTGAGTCTGCCTGTCTTTTAAAAAACCTGTCTGGTCCTCATCTATTAATTGGGGCATCACATCTTCCAACCTTTTAGACAAAATAGAGGCATAGAGTTTACAGTCTGTGTTCAGTACACTAATAGGCCTATATCCCGAACAGTCTGTCTTATCTTTACCCTCTTTTGGGATAACTGAAATAAATGCTTCCCTCCAGGAGGGGGGTGAGACACCCTCTTTCAGGACATAGTTAAAGCAGGTATTGAGCAGGGGAAGTACGCTTTTTCTCATAGCCTTGTACCATTCAGGCGGAAAACCGTCTGTACCAGGTTATTATTATTAAGATTTGAGATTGCTTTATCAATTTCTGTCACTGTGATTTTGGAGGTGAGTACTTGGTTTTGTTCCGTACCTAATGAGGGGAGATCTAATGAGTTTAAGAAGTTCTCAAATGTATGTTTATCTGTTTTATCTACTCGTGAATATAGAGATTCATAATATTTTTCAAAGGCTCTCTGAATCCTCTCGGGAGTGTTAGTTATCTTGCTGGTGTCGGGGTCCTTAATTTTATAAATGGATCTTTCGGCCTGTTGTTTCTTAAGTCTCCAGGATAGTAATTTTGTAGCTTTCGGTCCTGATTCGTAATACCTCTGTTTCATATATCTTATGTTCCTTTCTACCTCTTCACTAAGTATTTTATCAATGTCCTGTCTGATTGGTTTCATTTTCTGTAAAGTCTCAGGATCCTTCCTAATACTGTGTCTCTGTTCCAATTTTCGAAGCTGTTCCTGTAAATCAAATAGCTTCTTATTCTTAAGTTTCTTTAGGAGAGATGTTTTTGCAATAATTGACCCTCTAAGGACTGCCTTGGCTGCGTCCCAGAGTATAGCTGGGTTTACCTCATCTGTATCATTCTCCTGTATATATAAATCTAATTCTGAGGTTATGCCAGCTATGAATTCTTGGTTATTTAGCATTCCGGTATTTAACCTCCATAGTGTATTTTTCCGTTTATTTTGTAATTGTATTTTCAGGTACACTCCCGAGTGGTCTGAGACGTCCCGCTGCCCTATCCTACAACATTTGACTTTGTGGATATCTCTATTATACATAAAGAAATAGTCAATCCTGGAGTGGACACAGTGTCTGTTTGAATAAAAAGTGTACTCCGATTCATATCTATTCATATCCCGCCAAACGTCTATTAGTCCAAGGTCTTGAATTATTTTTGAGACTTTTTTCTCTGTAGGGTTTTTTTTCCTGTTCATATTGGTTGTGTCCAGTCCAGGGTTAAGGATCATATTGAAGTAACCCGCACAGATAAGTGTACCATAAGTTTCTGTTGCTATCAATTCAAATATCTTCTTCATAAAAGTTATGTTGTTTTCGTGAGGGGGGGCATATACATTAAACAAGGTTACTTCCTTGTGTTCAATTCTACCTTTGACAAGAATATATCGGCCTTCTTTGTCTTTAATTTCTGAGATCAGCTCAAAATTAAGTGAGTTTGCTATTACTATGGCGACACCCCTCTTCTTACCTCTCGTATAAGAGGAGAAAAAAATGTTTTTAGAGCCCTTTTTTTTAGTTTTTCATGCTCTGTTATTGGCAGGTGCGTTTCTTGCCAAAAGGCGATATCTACCTTTTCCCTTTTCATTTTTGCTATTATTTTGCTCCTCTTAATAGGATTGTTTAGTCCATTAACATTCAGCGAACATATATTATAATGTAAGCTATGCATCTGTTCCGCGCAAAGTACCAAGACAGTATATGTAACATCCAAATCCTGACCTGCCTAACAACATAGAAAACATAACCAGGGGGCTGCGGAAAGAACAGACAGCCTTGAACAAGACTTCCAACGAGAAAGATGACATTTCACCTTTGAAAAGGGGGGTAAATGCCACTACTAGGTGGGGCCCCACTGTTGGGGGGGATAAAAAGAAGGGGGAAATGGGGTAGACTGTGGCTCACGTCTGTGTGCATTGGCCGTATTGCGGCTCTAAAAAAGAGTCTGAAGGGTGTATATCAGACCTTATAACGTTTCAACACAGAACAAGAGGAGTATGCATAAAACTTACGCCATCTCAAGTCTGAGTCACTTATCCTTTACCGTGTTGGTCGGGTGGTCTCTGCAAAAAGCACTAAGTTTCTCCCGGATTTGGTCCTGGCGGTCTTTTTTGGCGTCCCGTCTGTTGGGGCCCGCCGCGCGCCACGGCATGAGGCTGTGCAGAGTATCCTCCGTTATGCCCGCTGTCTCATTCCGAGGGGAGCGCTTATCGAAGATGAAGCCCCGCGTAGATAGATCCTCTGCCGCTTCGGCAGCGCTGTGGTACGTGACGGTGCCGGAGCTAAAGTGGACTCGCAGTCTGGTCAGTGGAGTTTGGAAGCGGATATTTTTTTCTTTCAGCTTTCTTTTGATCGGGATGTATTCTTTTCTTTTCCTCAGCACCTCTTCTGCATAGTCGTGGTCAAAATACACGTGGTTGTTTTAAATGTGGAGGCGGCGTTCAGGACTTTTTCTTTCACTGTGTATTGAAGGAAGCGCACCACAACACTGCGCGGTGGTCTCCCCGCCGCTGGTTGTTGAGCAAGTGATCTATGCGCCCGCTCAATACCCAAGTTGTCACCTTGTTTCAAACCGAGTTTCTCTCCTAGTTCAGTCTTTATCAGATCTTCAACCATCTTAGCCACGGACGGGCCCTCGGTATTTTCCGGCACACCGTAAATTCGGATATTATTACGCCTGGAGCGCCCCTCCAGATCGGTAATCTTATTTTGCAGCACCTGGTAGCTTTTCAGTAACTGAGTGAGAGCATCCTTAACTCCCACGTCAAACCGTTCAATGTCCGTCACTCTGTCCTCCACCTCGCTCAGGCGTTGAACCGCTCCTTGTATCTCTCCGGAGACCTCTTGCAGTTTCTGGTTGATTTCTGACGCTAGCTCGCCCATTTGCTGCTTCATATCAGTGCGTACATTGGAGCGGAGACCAACGAGCTCCTCCTTTACCTCTGCCTTTAGTGCGGACATCCCGGTGCACATTATTGTCCGTATGGAGCCGAGTGTTAAGCTAGCGGGGTCTGCCTCCGCTCCGCGGGCGCCATTTTGGGTGCCGTCGTCGCCCGTGTCGGGTTCTTTCTCCGTGTCTTGCTCTGCGTTTTTATTCATTCTTGTTGACATACCCTTTCTAGATTTATCCCCAGACATTTTGTATTGGTATCTGTCCAGTTCAAGTTCAATTTCCTCGAATTAGGGGGAGTTTTGCCGGGCCAATGCAGGAGCTCGCAAACTATGCTGCCATACTTCGTCTCGAGCCACCGGAAGTCAGCCCATTTCATTTCTGTCCGATGAAAACAACGTCAGGAGGACCTCATAGTTTCTTAGAAACTAGCTCACAGAATAAACAAATAAAACTGTAACGAGTCTCGTTTAGCAGCAAAAATGAAATTCCATGTTTACATGGATTCACATGGATATTTAGTTATCTTTATATATAAATGGTTCTGACGACATGTGAGTGTTGACTCTCCTGTTTATGTCCACCTCAGTAGGTTGTCCTACATGTTTCCATACAGCACATTGGCCCCATCGAAGCTATTTTACTATTTTAGATTGAAATCAGCATTATCCAGGTTATTGGTCGTCTGACACTGACGTGTGTGCATTTATCTAAGAGATCACAGAGACTGTGCTTGAATCACTTAACACTTCAAAATAAACTCATGTTCATGATGCAACAATATGGCTTGTTATAAAAATTAGGATTATACTAGGGTGCAGATGTTTTAACTCCTATAGATGTTGTGTGTGTATCCTGTCTTTTGCATGTCATGTGCACTTCCCTTAGTTGGCCTCTGATTTACTGAGGCTGGCAGGGAGAGATAATTATAAATCAGTAGTACAAGGACAGGAGAGACAGGCTAGGGGAGTACCGTTTGGACATAATGCTCATTACTGAGAAAACCAAAAAGGAATAAATTATATTATCTGTATCAGGTGGGAGGTTTTTAAAAAAAATATAAGAACCAACTCTTAGAGCCCTTTTCTCTGTAACATATAACAGTAGTATGTAACAGTACATATATTTCCGAGACGTGTGATGGACACTACATGCTGTGATCAAAAGACATTTACACGTTGTTTGTACCAAAAGTTTAGATATTCTGCACCCTCAGACTATTTTACAAAACGAAAGTTATCATCACATGTTTAAAATAACAAGAACACAAAACACACTCGACACTCCACACACACAGTAACATTGTGAATAACACAATCTGCATTTTGTTTCTCCTTTTGTGTGTTGTTTTTTTTCCAGGAGCGTCTGTTGCTTTCAGTGTTGCCAAGGCACGTTGCCATGGAGATGAAGGCTGACATCAATGCCAAGAAGGAAGACATGATGTTCCATAAGATCTATATCCAGAAACATGACAATGTCAGGTCAGTCGGGACTCTTGGCCCTCGCTGCTTTAATTTGTGTTTTATGGGTGAATTTAGATTTCACTTGCCTGCACTTGGTCTACCATGATGCATTGTGGTCATGCTATCCTCAAAACTATAAAAATACGTGCTAAAACGTGTCGCTTAATCTATAAAATTACACACAAAACCCACCATTATTCTTCCTGTAAGTGATTCAAACTCACACACACACACAAGCGTGTTCACAGAGTCAGAAGAGGGTAGAGTGGTTTGGCAGAGTGGAGGCTGTCAGGCCTGGACTCTAATGAGGACTCAGATGCAGAGATATTCACCAATAGGATGGGACTTTATTTTAGTAATATTCCACAATAAGCGACACAAAGGACTATGAAAATTACTCTAAATAAACTATTCTAGAATAAACTCTACAAAAACCAAATACCACTCCGAAGAGGGAAAACGTAAAAGAGGGAAAAGGTAACAAAAAATCACTCCACAGGGGAGGACAAAAAGCTCACCGCTATCTAACTGAACTAAAATCAATCACCTAATTCTATGACATTTACAACAAAAAGTCACTCATGTGGAGGCAAAACATCAACACAAGTTACATGGCAAGGGAAGGAGGATCAAAGTCTGTGGAAATGACGGGCTGGGGTGATCGAAAGAACGAAACACTCTGGCACAAGACAAAGGGAGACACAGACAAGATATACACAGGGTAATGGGGAACAGGAGGAAGGGCAAGTGACCTGAAACAAGAGGAGAGTTATCTTTCAAAATAAAACAGGAAATGACAAGACCCAAAAAAAAAACCCAACTTGACCTCACCGCGTGACAGAAGCTAATTAACACTAGTGAGGGAATACTTAATCACCAGCAGCCAAGATAAGATAATCCCCAAAGATGGAGAGCTTCAGCACACATTCAATTACAGCACTGAGCAAACACACTGCACACAGTCGCTCTTTCCCACCTCTCACACAGACACACACACACAGATATAACACTTACACGGCACAGCTCTCCTTCAGACTTTAAGGTCAAACTTCCTGCGTCTTTCAAGGTTAGCTGCCCTGATAGTAACACACAGTGCTCACTGATGCTAAAACTTCAACATTAACTAAAGATGCCTGATCATAGTTGACGTTTCTTGTTCCTCTCACGCTGTCTTTCTGCCTCTCGTCCTCAGTATTCTCTTTGCAGACATCGAGGGTTTCACCAGCCTGGCGTCTCAGTGCACAGCTCAGGAGCTGGTCATGACACTCAATGAACTCTTTGCCCGTTTCGACAAGCTGGCATCAGTAAGTGTCCTTTCTTCTTTAAATCTGGCCGGTTGGTTAATAACAGTTTATTATTTGATCTGACAAACTCAGAACACGTATTTATTCTTACTTTACATGGACTATATGTTTATAAATAGTATTTATAAACATGTCTATGTCTCTGTCAATTTTCTTTATAACATGGTCATTGATCCTTGAATCCAAATTAGGCCAAAGGGGCCTCACATAAGTGACCCAGTCTTTCCATTGTGAGGCAAATTGTTCCATCTTATGATGGACAAATACTGTTATTTTGTCCATTTTGTGATTGTGCATTGTGATTTCCATCCATGCATTCAGTGTAATAGTAATATTAGTAAGTAATAGTCTTTTAACCAGCCACCAGTGATATATTCATTAAATATTTCTCCCTTGTCAGACATTTGAAAATGTCTCGTAGGGCATTATATATCCCTTTCCAGTAGTCTTTGATAACCGGGCAATCCCACAAAACATGGTAATGGATTGACTGGAGCGTTTCACCCTAAGTCATGCGAAAAGTCAGGAAATGGAAATCCTGTTTTTTTTCAAAAAATGTCCAACTACTCATTCATTTTTCTCTCTTAAGATACATTTTGGACACTTGGCAGCGTCACTCTCTCTTGTTCTGCCTCTCCCTTTCACAGGAGAACCACTGTCTACGTATTAAAATTTTGGGTGATTGTTATTACTGTGTGTCCGGGCTGCCTGAACCACGGGCCGACCATGCCCACTGCTGTGTTGAGATGGGCGTCGACATGATCGAAGCTATCTCGTGAGTAGAAATAGAATTTGCGTTTGTGTGTGATGTTTGTTTTGAAAGTTTGTTTACTTTGCCGCTGATCTCCTGGGTTGTGTGTGTCCCTGCAGGCTGGTGCGGGAAGTGACCGGGGTCAACGTTAACATGCGCGTCGGCATTCACAGCGGGCGTGTGCACTGTGGCGTGTTAGGACTTAGGAAGTGGCAGTTTGACGTGTGGTCAAATGATGTCACACTGGCCAATCACATGGAGGCGGGAGGCAAAGCAGGGTGAGGGAAATAAGCATAGGTTCACACAACAGTTTGCATATCAGAAAAAAACATCAGCATAGAGCCATTTACTGGTGGTCAACAGAATTTGCATGTTTACAAAGACCTTTATGATATAATGCAGCAGGAGAAGCAGCCTGATCAGAGTTTGAAACACCCGCACCTGGTGATTTCCACTAGTTTAGTTTATTTAGTTTTATTTATTTTGCACAGTTAAAATACATAGAAATGACAAAGATAACAAATAATGTAAACTGCAGGTAGAGGAAAGAGAAAACAAAATTAAGGTGTTTTCACCTAATCAGGCTGTTTTTCGGGTACTTGCTGCACTAAAAAAACAAAAAGTAAACAAACCAGGTGAACTACGTGAATTAATTCATCAGTAAATATAAAGAAAATACTTTGAAAAGCACAAAAACATTTACTGTTTTGTTAGTTTTATTGCCTTATTATGTGTTTTTTCACAGGTGTGTGTCCAGCATTCCTAAGTTCTGAATCTGAATCTGATTGGTATTATATAAATCTCGTGTTTTTGTCTCTTTGTAGGCGGATCCACATCACTAAGGCCACCTTGCAGTATCTTAATGGCGACTATGAGGTGGAACCAGGTTTTGGAGGAGAGAGGAACGCGTATCTGAAGGAGAACAGCATCGAGACCTTCCTGGTCCTTGGCTGCAGCCAGAAACGGGTCAGTGCATAAAAACACACACACACAGCTTAATGAGGACATAAAACAGGTTTATTGCTAAGTAGGTTTTCATGTAGAAGGAATTTGTCTTGGTGTTTTGATGCAAAAACAACCATGGAGAAAAAAATGTAAGGAAGATAAATGATTACGTTACCATCTTTTCCACCACCCCTGCTTAGATCCAGCACTGCATCCACGTCTCCTATTGTCTGAGAAATTGTCTCCAAAAATATTGATATTAATATCATAAAGTTTCATGTTTTCCTTCAATTGTTCCTGAACAGCATGCAATAGTTTACAAATGTGAAACATTGATTAAAGTTTTTCAATCAGGGCTAAAAGAACCTCATAACAGACTGATACAGAACATGAGTAACTAAGTGTGATCCAGATGCTTCAAGCTGGTGGTAGTGAGGTACAGGTCAATAACTATAACTGTGAAAGAAGCAGAACAGGAGAGGAGGACAAGAGTGGACATTATTTGTGAATGAACAAATCTTCTAGCCCCTGAACTGACTGCGCGATTCCCTCGTGGGGTATTCAACCTCTTCCAGTGTATTTTGTTATTTATATTGTCGTCCACTGTGTTGTGTTTCATGAGTCACACTTTGTCAAGCTTTCATGATCTTTCCTCTGAGCAGAAGGAGGAGAAGGCGATGATGGCTAAGATGCAGCGGACGAGAGCCAACTCTAACGAGGGACTGATGCCACGCTGGGTCCCCGACAGAACCTTCTCCAGGACAAAAGACTCCAAAGTCTTCAGACAAATGGTGAGATTTAACATCGACACACTGAATGTTGACAGAGGCAGACTGCAGCTTCTCTGTGAGTCATATTTTATGTCTTTGTTCTTCAGGGGATCGATGAAACCTCCAGTAAAGACAAGTGAGTACTAACTGTTGATGCTCACACACTGAACACTGCTGCGTTACTTTGCTGGATTTTATTCATTCCTTTATCTTTTGTTTGCAGCCGTGGCGTTCAGGAAGCCATGAACCCGGAGGACGAGGTGGATGAATTTCTGGGTCGCGCCATTGACGCTCGCAGCATCGACCAGCTGAGAAAAGACCACGTTAAGAAGTTCCTGCTCACCTTCCAGACGTCTAGTCTGGAGAAAAAGGTATCTGGGCTTCTTCAACGTAAATATAATTCACATGTACAGACGAGGGAACAGCTCATATCTGACTCTCTTCTTCTTCTGTTTCCTGCTGCAGTATTCCAAGAAGGTGGACGATCGTTTTGGAGGCTACGTCGCCTGTACTCTACTAGTATTCTGCTTCATATCATTCATACAGATTGTTGTCTTTCCACAGTGAGTATTTAACACAAATCCTCCAACATGTATTTATCTGTAGTTTGGTTCATTTGGTCTTTGTTTACAGCCTGATACAAAAATCTGTTTTGATTTCTATAGCTTTCCCCGTTCGTGACAACTGTACTGAGTCTAAATGTTGAAACTAAGTTATGAATAATTGACAGTATGGCCGCTTTATTGACAGGTAGGTGCCGTTACAAGTGGCTTGTTTGAGCAACCGCTTTACAACGACAAATCTGCAGAAACTTGTAGGTCACGTCACTGATACAACGTCCATACAACGTCGGTAACAGTTATTGCCATTTCGCATTTTGTACAAGCTACAACACATCTGTTTGCACTCCCTTTCATTTTATGGTGAATTAATGGGAGTTTTAAACCTTTTCTTCGTTTCACAAAAGAGAGTTTAACTGATCGCCATCACAACAGCCCAAATGAACCAAACCAAGCAGGTTAGTAGTTAAAGCACCACCCTCTAAATGTCTAATCTGTACTCTTTCTTTACAGCACCCCGGTCATGCTGGGAATCTACATCAGTATCTTCATCATCCTCGCCAACATCCTTTTCATCTGTGCCATATATTCATGCATCAAGGTAGCACACAAACAGATATATTGCTAATGTGTGTGTGTTTACTGTGTGTTTAATGTGTAATTAATATATTCTTCCTTTTGTAGCTCTTTCCAGCTGCAATGCAGACTGTTTCAAAGAAGATTGTCCAGTCTCGCACCAACAGCACCTTGGTTGGAGTATTTACCATTATCCTCGTCTTCATCTCTGCCTTTGTTAATATGGTAAGTGTTTGCTAACCAAATAGGCAGTATATCCACACAGTATGCAAACCGTAGATGTTGATCATGTGTGTGTATGTTTGTCTTCGCTGCAGTTTGCCTGTGACACCAAGAGCTTGGCGCAATGCGTTGCAGAGAAGCTGAACACCTCTGCAGCCATGGTGACGCCCTGTTTGATCCGCAGCTTGAATGTGTCTGTTGAAGGAGGTCTAGAGATTTGTCCTAGCGAAGGCCCCTCCTGCCCCTTTCCTGAGGTAAGGTCATCACTTCACCGTTCACTGTGCGTTCCCTACGCAAGTGGTCCGAGCCATTTCAAAAACGAAAATGTCACATTTGCATTTGTGTTTTCTCTGAGATCCATTGTTGATAATACCTCTTTGTGATGCCACTCTCTTGTTTTGTGCCAGTATTTCAGCTACAGTGTGCTGCTGACGCTGCTGGCCTGCTCAGTGTTCCTGCAGATCAGCAGCATAGGGAAGCTGGCCCTCATGCTGCTCATCCAGCTCACCTTCCTGCTGCTGGTGGAGTGGCCACAAGTAGCACTGTTCGACAACGCAGACCTCTTTGTCACCTCTAATGCCATGTGAGTGCCACAGTCTGGATGTTAATGCAGAGGGGGGGGGGGGGACTTAACCAAGCAAAATATTCCTGCAGCAAGGAATCTGTGGAGTTTAAGGTGGCAGTTAATCAGTTTAAGAGTGCAATACCACTGTCATAAATACTGGCAGTTGTACATGTGTACATGTTGTGATTATATTACCTAGAAACTAGTGAGCTTGCTAACAACCAAACATCAAGCAAGGGCAGCAACACAAGACAGCCAGTTAATATTACTTACTAGTCCAACAGCAAGAAGTCCAGCTCAGCGTCTCTCTTTCAGCCTTTAATTTCATGAAGCTCTCGCCAACGACTCAGTCAGTCGCACATTTTCTCTTGTCTGGTGGCTTCTTGCTCACTCACTCTTTTCTTTCCTCTCCTTAGCTTCCTCTGTCAATGTTCTCTCAGTCTCTACATCCAAAAGAAGTACCAGATTTAACACTAACACTACCCCGGTGCTCTGAGCTCACAGTCCGAGCAGCTTGGCTAACAGCAGCTATAGTTCACAGCCGGGTTGCCTCACTGTCCATCAGGAAACTCTGTAAATCACAGAAAGTTGAGGCGGAGCAGCCGGAGTTCATCAGAGGAAAAACCAAAAAAACATTTTCTCCATAAAATATGATCCAGTTTCACCAAAATCAGTGAAATAGTTGGCGTTGTGTGACTTGAAGTGTTACGTACTTCTTGCGGGTTTTTGTACCTGGAGCACAAAGTTTAAAATCTACAAACACAATCTATAAACATGATTTAAAATCTGTTTATGGTCGAAAAGTTTTTCTTTAAATCAAAGCGATTATATTAGCCTGGATGCACCAAGCAGTTCGCAAAATGTTACAGTCCTCAAACTGAAAAGATATTAAAAAAATATTGTTTTGGTATCAGAATTGAATCTGAGGTATCACATTGGCACCAATATTGATCATTTTGAAACAATACTCACCCCTACTATGTCGTTGTCGCTATTTGTGCCAAGAATTAAAGAATATATGGCTTTAAATGAACATTATTTTAGTTATTTGTTATAATTGTTCTATTTTTTTTTCTTTTTAGTGATTTAAATGAAACTAGTGCTCAATGGTAAGAACTTATTTTAATACCCTCTTATTATAATGATTATTTGCTGTCTTGTGTTGACCCTAATGATGTTTTTATGTTTGTACTTTTAGGTCCAGTTTCAATGAAACTACAAACCAGTGGTAAGATTACATTCAGTGTTACTTTTGGTTGTTTTCTGAGTTCATCTGTCTTTAATCTAACCATGTCACTCTGCAGCCCATTTGTTGTGACCAAAGTGTCTCTGAGGGTCATGACTCCAGTGATCCTCACGGTCTTTGTCCTGGCACTGTACCTGCACGCCCAGCAGGTTGAATCTACTGCACGCCTCGACTTCCTGTGGAAATTACAGGTATGTACCATTAGAGGGCACCATCCAATTATGTTGACTACAAACAGACTCTGTTTCCAATCAATAAACAACATGATAGTCTGCAGTCTACACCATGCACTATAGAAGCTGAATATATCTAATAAAGAGGTTTGCTTTCAGGCCACAGAGGAGAAGGAGGAGATGGAGGAACTGCAAGCCTACAATCGTCGCCTCCTCCATAATATTCTGCCTAAAGATGTAGCCGCTCACTTCTTGGCACGTGAGCGGCGTAACGATGAGTTGTACTACCAGTCCTGCGAGTGTGTGGCCGTCATGTTTGCCTCCATCAGCAACTTCTCTGAGTTCTACGTTGAGCTGGAGGCCAACAACGAGGGAGTGGAGTGTCTCCGGCTGCTCAACGAGATCATTGCTGACTTTGATGAGGTAAAATTTGCTGAGGTGTGTTTGCACATTTGATCTTCTCTCGAAGCTGAATATTAAAAATAAAATTGCTGTCTGTTCTCAGATCATCAGTGAAGAGAAGTACAGGCAGCTAGAGAAGATCAAGACCATCGGCTCCACCTACATGGCGGCCTCCGGTCTTAATGACTCCACCTACGACAAGGAGGGTCGTTCCCACATCACCGCACTGGCCGACTACGCCATGAGACTGAGGGAGCAGATGAAATACATCAACGAGCATTCCTTCAACAACTTCCAGATGAAGATAGGTAAAAAGCGCAAGACTCAAATGTTTGTAAATACTGCTGGTGGAGTGGCCACAAGTAGCACTGTTCGACAACGCAGACCTCTTTGGGGGGGGGGGGGGGGGGGGGGGGGGGCCCTATGTCTTAAATGTAAGACAGAGGTTTGGACTTAACCAATATTCCTGCAGCAAGGAATGTGTGGAGTTTAAGGTGGCAGTTAATCAGTTTAAGAGTGCAATACTATCAGCTATCAGGCTCCTCTTCTGTGGAACAAACTACCAATCTGGGTTCGGGAGGCAGACACGGTCAACACTTTTAAGAGTAGACTCAAAACCTTCCTTTTTGATAAAGCGTATAGTTAGGGCTGGCTCAGGCCATCCCTTAGTTATGCTGCTATAGGATTAGACTGCCGGGGGACTCCCCAGGGTTATGCCTAGCCAGGCACGGTATTGGTTAAAGATGTAGTCACATCTCCCTTACCGAAAACCCTCCCTCCTACTCTGCCTATCTCTGTCTGTCTTTCTCTGTCTGTCTTTCTCTGTCTGTCTTTCTCTGTCTGTCTTTCTCTGTCTGTCTGTCTGTCTGTCTGTCTGTCTCTCTCTCTCTTTCTCTGTCTGTCTGTCTGTCTGTCTGTCTGTCTGTCTGTCTGTCTGTCTGTCTGTCTGTCTGTCTGTCTGTCTGTCTCTGGACATGTCTCATCAATGCATGCTGCTGACCAAACTTCCCCGGAGTTTCTGTGCTCTGTCGTCCAGCAGGTTTTTCGTGGATCGTGGCTGCTGCTGTGATCCTGGACGGCGCCCACTACACATATTACTACTGTCATTAATACTACTATATCTACTACTGTGGTCACTTTATCATTCATTGTCATTCTGTAAGTCATTGTAACTGTACAAAATGTTTATGTTGATTGTCCTGTACACGTGACATCCATTGCACGTCTGTCCGTCCTGGGAGAGGGATCCCTCCTCTGTGGCTCTTCCTGAGGTTTCTTCCACATTTTTCCCTGTTAAAAGGTTTTTTGTGGGCAAGTTTTTCCTCACTCGAACCGAGGGTCTAAGGACAGAGGGTGTCATTCTCTGTACAGATTGTAAAGCCCTCCGAGGCAAATGTACTTTGTGACTTTGGGCTATACAAATAAAATTGAATTGAATTGAATTGAATACCACTGTCATAAATACTGGCAGTTGTACATGTGTACATGTTGTGATTATATTACCTATGATCAGAAACTAGTGAGCTTCCTAACAACCAAACATCAAGCAAGGTCAGCAACACAAGACAGCCAGTTAATATTACTTACGAGTCCAACAACAAAAAGTCCAGCTCAGCGTCTCTCTTTCAGCCTTTAATTTCATGAAGCTCTCGCCAACGACTCAGTCAGTCGCACGTCAGTGGCTTCTTGCTCACTCACTCTTTTCTTTTCTCTCCTTAGCTTCCTCTGTCAATGTTCTCTCAGTCTCTACATCCAAAAGAAGTACCAGATTTAACACTAACACTACCCCGGTGCTCTGAGCTCACAGTCCGAGCAGCTTGGCTAACAGCAGCTATAGTTCACAGCCGGGTTGCCTCACTGTCCATCAGGAAACTCTGTAAATCACAGAAAGTTGAGGCGGAGCAGCCGGAGTTCATCAGAGGGAAAACCAGAAAACACTTTCTCCATAAAATATGATCCAGTTTCACCAAAATCAGTGAAATAGTTGGCGTTGTGTGACTTGAAGTGTTACGTACTTCTTGCGGGTTTTTGTACCTGGAGCACAAAGTTTAAAATCTACAAACACAATCTATAAACATGATTTAAAATCTGTTTATGGTCGAAAAGTTATATATTATAAAGATTATATTAGCCTGGATGCATCAAGCAGTTTGCAAAATGTTACAGTCCTCAAACTAAGATATTAAAAAACAACAGAATAAAGTTTTTTAGCAGCAGCTTTGTTGATGTATTTGTGTTTAATTCTCAGGTCTGAACATTGGACCAGTGGTAGCTGGGGTCATTGGTGCACGGAAGCCTCAATATGATATTTGGGGAAACACAGTCAATGTGGCCAGTCGTATGGACAGCACAGGTGTACCTGACCGCATACAGGTAAGTTTCTTTTTGTTTCTTTTCAGGTCTTATTAGATTTTTGACAGGTAACCGCACATCAAACATTGTTGCCGTGCAGCATTAGAACAACCATTCAGGATTACGGTTAGAGGGGTTTATACCAGTGTACACTAGTACTCGGTCTTGGTCTTGAGACCAGGCTCAACTCAACCTTCTAAAGGCCGCTGTCTCGTCTTGGTCTCAGTCATAAAGCATTTTAGTTGAAGACTGGTCAAGAGAAGTATGTTACTTAATTGCCTGTGCATTGTCTCATTGTCTGGGAGGAGACATCAGAGTTTTTCTGAGAGCATCCGAAAGAACACAGTGGTTTGTAAATACTTCAAGGCAACACTTAATGAGGCGACTCAATGTAGCTACCAATAAGATTTCGTGAATATTATCAAGACTCCTTAAAACCTTGGTCTGGTCTCTGTCTTGATACTCTCTGATCTTGGTCATGACTTGGTCTCAGTTTAGTTGGTTTTGACTAAGGGTCGACCGATATATCGGCTGGCCGATATATCGGGCCGATATTAGCGTTGTTTAGGTGTATCGGCCGATACACATGGCCGATACGGCCGATACGCATCCAGCGTCATTTACAGACAGGCGTTCAAGGGCAGCTCTGTGAAGACCCGCTATGCACGCTGCTGCAGCCCCCGCAGCATAGTATGCACATGGCATTGCACTGCATACAGTAGCATGCGTGTGCCTGAAAGTCATTAAGTGAGTCGAAAAAAACGGGAATGCTGTTTAAGTGCGTCGCATTTAAACTGCAAACCTAAACTAGGGAGCTGTAACACTAAGAGTAGGCTATGATGCAATCACCCGCAGTTTAAAGTTCAAATGAAGTCGGTGTTGTTATCAGTCACTGTCAATTCGGCGTTTGCAGGAGTTAAACCGGCGAACACCGGTGAAGCAGCCCAGTGTGTGTGTGTGTGTGTGTGAGTGAGTGTGCACGCACGTGAGGGAGAGACAGATGGAGCGAGAAAAAGAGATCAGCACGGAGCGGAACAGTTGCTGTAATCAGATAACTGCACAACGAACCCAACAGTCCAGGACCTAATGAAACGTTTTGGGGTTTCGCTTGCTAAGCCATAGACTACTTTAGCTTACGTACGGGAATATTTTTGAACACATGGGGTAGCGCCGTGTCAGTGCATGTCGACACCGCGGGAGCAATAATGGCATGCGAGTGATTATCACTGAATAAACTTCTAAATCCCTCCTAAACGTAACTCGCCACGCATATTGTGTGCAATATAAGGGTACACTTCGTTAGAGTTAGAGGTGGCGTGGGATTTGATATTAACTAAGACAATGTCGAAATGGATAAAGTTTGATGCGTCAAACCTAAAGGGAGATTGTTGTGATTTGTCCCGCCCCTCTCCCCTCTTCCTGAAACAAAGCAGGGGGCAAGCAGCGAGGTTTTGTTTCTCCACAACTAAAACAAATTATGGTGTGCCCATTTTTTATTTTTTTTAAAAGTGACAAATCTACAATTCATTCACTCACTTTGCAATGCGGATGATGATCAAGTCAGGCTATTTACTGTCACTGCCTGCTTCAAAGGCAATGGTATATCAAGTACAATATAGGCCTACAGTTGTAAAATAGGCCTAAACATTTACTCTAAATAATCTTTGTGTCATCCCCAACATTTCTCAAATGTGCAGTCAAGCTCTGTTGCCACTGTCAAGCCACAGTCCTTTGAATGTGTCAAGCCAAACTAATATATATTTTTTAAATAAATAAAAATGAATAAAAGCACCGAAGTATGTGGGCTATTCCTTTTTAAGTGGATATAATACTGTATAAGCATTAAGCAGACACTTAAAAAAAAAAAATGCTCAATGGGCTTCAGACATGATTGTCATTTTCCTGTTATTCATGTTATTATAAATAAATGGCTATTTATTTTTAACTTGAGACCTGGAATATTTGTCATTTTTTAAACTTTTTTTAACCCATATCGGTATCGGAAATCGGGTATCGGAAATCGGGTATCGGCCATGGGCCATGGGGAAAAAATCGGTATCGCATCGGCCATCAAAAAACCCGTATCGGTCGATCCCTAGTTTTGACTATAACACTGGTTTATATAGCATTATATATTTAGAATTAAACAGTGTATACAGTGTACAGTGGGACAAAGACCGTCAGTTCACTGTTTAAAAACAGCATTAACATTTTTTGGCTGCTTAAGGGCAGCGTAAAAAGCTGTGACCACTTCTTTGACATATTATTACCTTTTAAGGCTGATATGATTAATGTGTTAGCCAACAGATGAATATATACACAGCCTGTAGGTATGAAGTCAGATTGGCATTCACTTAGAGTTGTGTCTGTGGCCAATATGAACATATTTTAACCATTTATCCAATACCTTTAGCTAATATTTGTATATTTAGTAATATTTACATCCCTAGCTGTGTTTTTGTCTTTACAAACTCCTCCTTAGCTGCTATGTTCAGTTAATCGCTATCGCTTGTTTTTGTTTTTGTTTCTCTTATGTTCTACCTAAGTACTTGTTTTGCACATTCCACTTTAGTACTTTTTATAAATATGTACACTTGTGTTTTTCCCTCCTTGGTTTCTATTTTTTGCTGCTGTTAACAAGTGAATTTCCCTGTTGTGGGATCAATAGAATATTATCTTATCTTATCTCTGCTATCTCAGCTGTTCGGTACTGTGTACGAAGAGTTTATCACAGGTCTTTAGTTTAAAACAGCTGCCTGCAGTGGTGAGAGGGTGTGACAGTGAATCAAAACAGAAAAGTTGAGGGCCTGAAAACTAAAACAATGAGCTGAAAAATGTTTAGAAACTGCAGACCTTTAGTGTTATGATACAGCTTCATCTGAACCTTCCCTTCTCCGCCCTGCTCACAGGTGACTACAGACCTCCACCAGGTGCTTGCAAGCAAAGGGTACGTGCTGGAGTGTCGTGGGGTGGTTAAGGTCAAAGGTAAAGGGGAAATGACGACCTACTTCCTTAACGATGGACCACCCAACAGTTAGCAGCCATGACAGCAGCAGCACCAGATGCTGGGATTGATCTCTTCACCCCGACTGCAAGAACACAGCACCACTGAGCAAGGACTCACAGTGCGAGCGAATGGCTAAAAAAACTAGACGCCATCACTTAAATCCCAGAGCAAAGAGGAAAAAAAATAAACTTTTGAGACTTCAAAAAGGAAAAGTGTTCTTGATGAGAGGAAAATGTTTGACAGCCATTTTGGCCCCACGTACATGTTGAAGGACAAGTGTTTTTCTCATGTCTAGCCTCTCTCTCGGGCTTCTTGAAAGATGCAAAGTCTGTTAATTTAAAACAACGCCTTTAAGCCTGTGTCAAAAGAATATTAACGCTGTACATAAGGCTACTTTTTATTTTTTTCTTTGTGTTTTGTTTCAGTTTTTTCTGGTAATTTTTTATTTCACATGAATTCCGAACAGGTACTCATATTTTTTGTTTTCTCTGGATTTAATTATTTATTTTGATCTCAATGTTTTTGTGCAAAAGGTCCTTTATGAAAAAGTGTGAATACATACGTGCACAAATATCCAGTTTATTACACGTTCATAAGTGTGTATGTACATGCATATTTGTGTGTGTATAAATATATGTATAAACTAAGGAGGAATATATTGACCAAAGACTAAAGTATTTACTAAAAGCAAGGCAAGACATGTTTGATATGTTCTCGCTAAAGTCAGCAATGATCACCACCTCTTGTTTTTGTTAGGCAGGAGACCTTGAACCCTTTTTTTGTCCTTTTTTTGCCCAATTGCTGGCAACAAAGCCCGCTTAGTTGTTTTCATAAAATATGTAAAATTTATTTATTTTGTCTGTCATCCGGGCTAAATTATAATGTCACCCTCAAACCTCTAAACTAAAAATGATACAAGACGACTTAAGGATGTTATAAGATCTTTAAAATCTATATTTTTTATCTCCCCACCCTCTGACTGGAATCATCCTCGTGTCACGTCAGACCCCCCCCTTTCAGAGATTTATTTTACTTTTCGGTGCAAACTACAGTGGAAATGACGGAACTCCGATCAGATCAGCTAGTTGTCCCAGAGCCATCAAGAAAGAAAGAAAAAAAGAATGAAAGAAAGGGGGGGTGTAAAATAAAATAAAAAAAAAAAACAACCTCAGATTTCAACGCAGTGGTACCACAGCTTGATTCTTCTATAAAGAAGAAATAGATGAAGGAAACAGAAATATATATTGATTTTGACTGAATACTGTGCTTTGTAATCCTGAAGGGGCATAACTATTTTCACTGTGAGGTTTTTATGATACAACAAAACTGCTTTCTTGCCAAACATAACCGCTTTGAAGCATGTCTGATTGTGGTTTTAATTTTTTTTGTTTTGTTTTGTTTTGTTTTAACTGTAGGGTATTTTGTATCACTTCTGTATCCATCATTTGTATATTCTTAATGTTATTATTATTATTATTATGATTCTAATTAATTATTATTATGCTTATTATGATGATTTCATTCCAATGAAAAGGATCAAAGACCAGCACGCTTTTCTTGTAAAAAACAAAACAAAAAAACAAAAACATGCCAGTTGTTAAAGCTCAAGCTCACTGGTACCAACTGATCAACTGCAGCCAATGAATCCTACATGTAACAATAACAGTATTTCAACTTGGCGATAGGTGTGATCATGTATAGTAAGTAATAACCATTAGCTGCCTTCGCAGCAGAACCCATAAAGTGGTGTATGCTCACATAAGCAGTAAAAACACACACACACACACACACACACACACACACACACGTGTGTGTTCTATATATAAAGATGATTCGTTGTGCTTTTATTTTTTGTTTGTATTTATGCCACTACTGCAGTATTGTAAATCAGTCAGGCTTTAAGATGACCTCTCCCTTCCACTAATAAATCACATCCCCCAAACCCCCCACCACCACACACACACACACACACACACACCACTCAGCCTTTTAGCAAACAGTGGAGGTACTAATAGCTGAGTTTGATTGCCTTAAGTTAAAATCATAAAAAAATAACACTGAATAGGAACTGTGCCTGCTTGCCCTGTCTGGACTGCTGATGTTTGGAAGGAGGAAAAGGGGGTAGATGGATAAGGGCTCGTCGAGAATAATTTCCAGTCAACGTTCTCATCGTCACTGCAATTTTCCCACTTCTGTGTTTTTTGTTGTTGTTGTTTGTTTTGGGAGAATCAACCCTGATTTAAGCTCTTCCGCTAACACTCAACAATGGCAACCAACAGTTGATCATGTTTGTACCAAAGCCAGCTCAACGCAGCCGTGTGCTATTGGTCCCTCCTGTACACTGATAAATTTGGGCCTCACACGTGGTGGTGGTGGGAGCACCAGAGGACAGTAATGTAATGGAGATCACCAACTATCAAGCGAACTGTGACCAATGAAGAGTGATTCATATAAGCAAAGAGTTTATAGGATGACATGAGTTTATAAAAATGTGCATTGTATGTGTTCTATTTCTATTGGCTGTTCATAGACTTGTGTTGATTGTTAACTCTTGGGATGTTTTTTGGTGGGGGAACAAGAGAGGGGAGGAAAGTTGTCCCCATAACTACTGAAACAGTGTTTTTTTTGCTCAGGCCTGATGAATCCTTCCGTATTTGTTTTTGTTTTGTTTGTATTTTTACCTGTTGGACGAGTAGGAGTTGAAAAGGGGAGTGTGTTTTTTTTTTTTTTTTGCGAAAGTTGAAGGACAAGAAGAGTTGAGGACTATGACAAAGAGAAAAATAACATTTCCCCTTGAAGAAAAAAATAAATAAATAAATCAATGGCTGTTTGCGTGTTCATGTATTTGTTGTTAAATGTACTGCAGATTTGTATTACCTGTGGTTTATAGCTTCATATTCAATATACACATACTTAAAGGTCCAGTCTGTCAAATTTAGTGGAATTACAGTATAATCACCTGAAAATAAGAGTGTATGGTATTGTTACCATAGAAGGAGCACCATGTTTCTTCCAGTGTAGTAGTACTCAGGATTGGTCTTGGTCTCGAGCCCACTTTTTAAAGGTCTTGTCTTGACTCAGTCTTGGACGGAAAGTGTGGTCAAGACCACATCTGCAGATACATCATCAGCGTTTCCCATTAATTGCCTAGTAATGTCTAGTTTGTTCTGCTGCAGCTTCATAACAAACCATTATCAATAATATTATGCAGTTGTAGAGCTGTAGGACCAGCAATCTTAGTCCAGCCTATAACGCTGATTTTCAACTTTGCACCATCTACCGACAGTCTTTGTGACAGGGATTTTGACACAGTTGATTCTTGTAGGTGATTACTGTGCCTTTGGATTCGAATTGGGTTTGATGCTTGGACCTGCCTGCATTTCTCTTCAACTGTTTGAACCAGAAAGGCTTTCAGGATCTATCAGTTGCCTCTATTGAAGCTTTTGTATGTCCAGAGGATCATAAACGTTTTACTTGAGTGTGCTTCACATACATTAATCTGACACTTAGTGTGGTACTGAGGTTCATGAAGTCATTTTGGGACTCTTCATGGCTTAATGTCTTTATCTAATTTGACCTTTTATGTCTCAACCCTCAGTGTTTCTTGACTTTTTGCAAACACTGTCATTTTTCTTTATTTTAGATGCTTGGGGCATCTGCTGTGCATCAGATAAGGAACTTCACATGGTTCAGTTACTAAACTTTCTAAAAAAAACTCTCAACTCAAGTCTACTTGAGACACCCGATGGATTTAGATCCTCAGTTGACTCATACTGAAACTTTGTATACTAATCGCTGTATTCAGGTTGGGTTTTTTCAGCCTGAGCCGGAGTTTGCTCATGAGACTAAGGTGATGGTTTTTTTAGGGGGGGGAATAATAACACCTGACTTTGTTCAAAGATCTCCGGTTGGATGTGGATTGGCCATCCACTGATGACTTGTTGATGACCTTTGACCCCTTCCCAGTGAATGCAGAGCTGTTTTGATCTGGTGTACACAGACAGCTAATATCATTCTTCTCCTGTAGAGGGCAGTACAATCTCACTATCTCCATGCACCACTCCAGTAATGCTTTTGAACCTGCAGGTCTGACGATGACACCTTACTTCATGCTGTGTCAGGTTTTTAAAGTTTATAATCACTTTCTTTTCCTGGGGTTTAATGCTGTACACTAATATTTGTGCTAGAGGTTTTACTGTCTATAATTCTATAACAACCTAATTTCCAACCCTGACTAAGGCAATCAGGTTGAATCTGTCTGCTTTAAAACACTGTAAAATTGTCATATATATATATATATATATATATATATATATATATATATATACAGACACCTCTAGACTTTTTTTTAAAAAAGGTTGTGGGCTAAAAAGGCTGAGAGGTTTGGTTCTTTACAGTTTAAATAAGCTTTTGAAAGAAGGAATAAAATAAGGCATAAACGTTTTCAAGTGTGTCTGTTATCAGTTTAATGTCAAAAAATCCACATCAGAAACAATGCTGTTTTGTGTGTGATGGTGTGTAATAACTGAAGAAGAAGAAGAAATCTGGTTGTCAAAACAGGCTGAACTCCTGGTCAGTCATTGACATTTCATTAACAAACCTGTGAAAGTGACATATGGATTACACTCACAGAGATCTAGATTATATGTTTAAAATAAATCCAGTGTTACGTTTGAAAATGTTACCTACTTTGTCATCTCACTGTTCTTCCGTGGAAACCGTTTGACTTTGGTCCACAGTTCAGGTCTCTGGGACGTCATCCATCCATACTGCTGGCTGTCCGTTAGAGGCATTTTGTACAGTTGGTGTGGCGCTGGAGAAGATACAGAGATGTTCATTACCTTTTACAGCTCCTCAGTGTAAATGCACTTTATTTATGATTTATTACCAGGATCTAATTTCATATCTAGTTTTTTACTCACATCTTGGTGTTTGAACCCGTTCGACCATCTCTCTGTATCGCTCATGGCTCCCGTGGTGTATGTCTGTGCTGTTGGGAAGAGGCCGGTGGGAAACGTTGCATGTGTCCGTACATCTGAGGGATCCCTCTTGTTGTTGATAAGACGAAGGCAGCTCTGCTCTAGTGTTAATCCCACTACCTGTAAAGAGATATGTTAAAATACAATAATAAATCTGTATTTTTAACGGAAGACGCATGTTAAACATGTATTTTACTAAGGGTGTACTGCTTAAGATTTCATAAAAATGCCAAAATATAACATAATGCATGTTTTAGGGCCTTACATTTGAACATAAAGCCTTTGTACTTGATGGATTATTGTAAAAATGAAGATGTGCGAGAACATAAAAGTTATATGGCTTCAGTTAAATTCTACATCCCCCCTTTGAGAGTTTAAAGCTTTGCTGTCTGACGTCTTTTATGACTCTTGTAATTGACTGGTAGCACAGCAGATATTTGACACAGATGGATGGCTCAGGTCCATAAAACATGCCAGGATCAGTGAAAGAAAACAAGCAGCACAACAGCCAGAGCTCCCTTAAATGGAATGCATTAATACAAGCTGTCCATTGTTTAATTGAATAGGTTTGTCACTGGATTGTTGGTTGTCTGGTTTTGCTGAATGTTTCTATGTTTATCTCAGGTCTCTCTTGAAAAGAAGATAATCACCATTAGAATTTTTAATGCAACTTTATACTTCATTACATCTCAGAGGCAAATATTGTACTTTTTTACTCCACTACAACACAAAACGTACATTTTTTTATACCATTTCTATCCAATTGACAGGTTGAGAGTGAGAGTAACTAAGTACATTTAGTCAAAGACTGTACTTTAGTATACTAAACTTTATTGGAGTATTTTAATTTTCTGCTATCTTATATTATAGTACTATATAGGCTATATAAATATCATACTTTAGACACTCAACATAATCAAGAAAATTAATAAACTACCCAGCAGATAAAGCTCCATGGTTAAAAACATTAACATCCACTACATTTCAGAGGCAAATATTGTACTTTTTACACCACTACAACACACTATATAACATTGTTTTCTACCATTTCTATCCAGTGAAAAGCATATTTCTTCATATTTTGTGTTTTTGAATTTGATTTTTTCTGATAGAGCATTAGTAGTGTAGTATTTCTTCTATATAAACTATTTAAACCCCCCTTGAATTAGCTGGAAAATGCATTGTCAGGGCTGTTTTTCTGAGCTCATAAGGATATCATATGATACAATATAATACATTTCTGTAGAACAAACCACCCAACAGCATACAAAGTACATCAGTAAAATACCACATACACATCACAGCAGTACTGTAGTAATAATTTCAAAACATAAATATTTTAATGAGTATCAGTACTTTTGATACTTTTAGTACATTTTGCAGTACGTTTACTTAATAAAGCTTTGGATGCATGACTTGTACTTATAGTGGAGTATGGTATTAGTACTTTACCGATCTGAATACTTACTTATGTTACAGTTACATTAACTTTTTTATCTCTTATGGCCTGCAGACACTTGAAGAGTTAATTTTAGTAGCTTCTTGTCAGCGTGCATGCAGGATCAGCTTTCTCTGTGGCTGTAGATCAAGATCAAGGAGCGATCGGATCTAAAAACCTAAAAAGTCCAGCTCATCTTACCCTCAGGAGGATGAGACGCTCCTCTGGGATTCACTATCATTTTGTCTCCTATTGGGTTTTGATAACCCATGTTTGTTAAACCGAAGAATGCCATAGTGAGACAAAAAAGACACCCGATAAACTCGCTTCAGAGGCCGGACACAGAAATAAGGACAACCCGTTAATATATCACTACTACAGGTTTAGACGTAACCATGGCAACAAGTCCCGCCTAGCCGAGATGTCTGACACGAGGGAGGCGTTGAAGCTCGATTTAACTGTAAACAAATACACAAATATGCAAATAAACCGTGTATGAATACGCACATTTAATAATACATTTATCATTTTTTTTACATTCTTTTATTAAAAATATTAAAAATATGCATATAAAAACAACACAAAACAATAGTCTAAAAACAAAATAAAACACAACAACAACCAAGGAACAATTAGTGTTTCAGCAAACATACAAACCCAAATCAAGATATATTACACAAATGTACACCCCACCAACCTAATACTAAAATCAAATCAAAATCAAATCAATTTTATTTGTATAGCCCAAAGTCACAAAGTACATTTGCCTCAGAGGGCTTTACAATCTGTACAGAGAGTGACACCCTCTGTCCTTAGACCCTCGGTTCGAGTGAGGAAAAACTTGCCCACAAAAAACCTTTAACAGGGAAAAAATGTGGAAGAAACCTCAGGAAGAGCCACAGAGGAGGGATCCCTCTCCCAGGACGGACAGACGTGCAATGGATGTCACGTGTACAGGACAATCAACATAAACATTTAGTACATTTACAATGACTGACAGAATTACAATGACAATCAGACGGAGACAGAAAGAGAGCGTGATCAACGGTTAATTTAAAGTCTAACGTGGAAGTCTAATGTGGATTTAAAACCGGCCGAACTCAAGCCTGGATTCACATGAACGCATTGTTTATTGATTCGGGTTCTGCTGTTGGACGTTTGAAGGTGAATCGCGGAGAAAAAGTCCAGCTGATGGATTTTCGGACGCGGTTTCCTGTCGCTTCCTTCTGGCTCACGCTGCTAGCTCCGGACAAGCTTGGCCAAGCCTTGTTTTGGACCGACGGAGCGTTTGCGAGCCGAGCTGCTGCCGGTGCTGTGTGTGTGAGTAAGAGCTGGTGTTCACGGTGTGTGTGCAAAAGCCCCCCCCTCGCCAGGAAGCAAACTTCAAGTCTTTCACTCAGATTGTGTTAGACTCTGTCAACAGTCGTATTGATGGGCTTGTTAGAGAGGTTCAAGATCTGAAAACAAGCCTGCAATACTCCCAAAGGGAAATTGATGACCTGAAAGATATGGAGAGAAAGCTTCAATCCATTGAGTTTGATCTCAAAAATCTTCCTTCAGTTTCCCAGCAAGACACTGCACACTGTGACTGTATAGCCAAAATGGATTACTTGGATAATCAAAGTCGCAGAAACAATATAATTATAGAGGGGCTAGGCCCAGACAAAGAATCTGAAACATGGGCTGAAACTGAAAACAAAGTTCGTGAGATGTTTACAAAAAATCTTAAGCTGGATCCTAAAGTTATTGAAATTGAGCGGGGCCATCGAAATGGAAAATTTAAACAAAATGGAGACAAACCAAGACCTGTGGTAGTAAAACTACTGAAATTTAAAGATAGAGAACTCATCCTTTCTAAGGCCAAAGCTGAACTCAAGAAAACCTCTATCTACATCAATGAGGATTTCTCTGACCTTCTCCGCAAAAAAAGAGCTAATCTCATCCCTGCTATGAAGGAGGCCAGAGAGAAAGGGAAATATGCCATCATCAGCTATGACCGCCTGATTATTAAACCGAAGAGGGTCAATAATCAAAGTCTGAATCAAGTGGATCCGGGAATTTAAAATTCCTGGATCCTCACTTAGGCTCTCAGTTAGTAGTCACATGATGGCCCCATTCAAAAAAGGATCAGCTTATTTATTCTAAACTTCCATGGACTTATTTCCTTTTAGTCGTATTGATAATGCTGAACTTCACAACTTGTCTGAGCAACAATTTAAGGAGAAGCCAAAGGTTAAACAAAATTGTGCAGTCATGCTTGATCCTGCTGTAGGTATTGTTAGAGGTGATTCACTCTCAAATGATATATTATGTAACAATGATCCTGATATGAATTGCCTAATGGACATGAAACAAGCCCTCCTGTCTAATTGCAGTTATCTGTTGGAAGAGGAATTTAATTCTAACTATATTAATGATCAATTTAAAAAGGAACATAACCTCTCCCGTGTTGGTGGTTGGATGCTTGGCGTGATCTGCATTTTGCACCAGAGCCACTTTAGTAAATGCGCCTGTGTTTTAACCAGGGCCTGGCCCCTGTATATGGTTGAATGGTGTTTAGTTAATTTTGTATTCTAATTATTTTTCTTGGTTGTTTTGATTTGATTAGTGTATAGATTCTGTTGTGGATTATGTTTTCTTTTTCTTGATTGTAATTTTGCCCACTAATTAGTTTCTTTCTTTTTAGTTGCTGGAGACTGGTGGTGGTGCTGGTGACTGGGTGGTGGTACCCCCCTTTGCCTGCTGTGTCCTGGGAAGCGGGTTCCTTATTTCACTGAGTGTGTGGGTCACGTATGTCAGGTGGTGTGAATTTGTTTTTCACCTAGCCTTGTCCATCCACACAGCTCCAGCCCTTCAAGCGACTTTCTTTATTTTGATGGGTGTTTTGGATGAATGTGATCATTTTAAAGTATTTAAAATAATAAATTGTATATTTTCTGAAACCCTTGGCCGTCAAGAGTATACTTGTGTGCCTTTGTGCTTTCCCAAATTATTTCCCGGGGTGAAACTCCCCGGGTGGCGTTGTCGGTTTCTCTTAATTCGGTTTAAATTCCCTTCTGCACTTTATCCTTGCCACATAAGGAAAGGCATGATATTGAACAGGGTTTTAAGTCTTTTGGTGAGAGTGTATTTATTGAAACTTACAATCATTGGATGTATCTATAAACCACCAAGTCAGAGCATAAATGACTTTAACTCTCATCTGGCAGATGTGCTAGACACTATATCTAAAGAGAGAAAAGATTGTTATATAATGGGAGATTTTAATATTATAATAGATTATGTGAAAAAACCCCAGATTAATTCATTTATGGATATAATGTTTTCACATTGTTTTTACCCTGTGATTTCCAGGCCAACCAGAGTAACTGACACCTCAGCCACATTGATAATATTTTTACTAATATGCTTGATTAAAAACACAAGTTCAGGAATCCTTTGTATGGATATATCAGATCACCTCCCAATTTTTCTTTTAACTTCCACAAATTTATCGACGAAGGACAATGACTTTAACCCACCTACCTATAGACTAATCAATCCATCTACCGTTAACACTTTCAAAGAGTTGATGGAGCATTTGCCATGGGATCCTGTTCTGGGCACAGATGATCCACAGAAGGCTTATACTATATTCATAAATGAAGTAGTTAAATCTTATAATATTGCTTTTCCTGAGAAGAGAAGAAAAACGTTAAAAACGCATTATAAACCAAAAAAAACATGGATTACCTCAGGAATTCTTAAGTCCCTCAAAAACAAGCACAAATTGTACAAAAAATATCTCTCGAATCCGAATCCATTTCACCATCAACAATTTGTAAGATATAGAAACAAACTTAACAACATTATCAGAGGGGCAAAGAAATACTATTTTATTACCAAACTCACCAAATGCAAAAATAATATGAGAGCCCTCTGGAGTGTCATCAATACAATTCTTAATAAAAAAAATAAAACAAATCTCTCCCCAATGAATTTAAAGTCGATGGCTCACTCATAAAGGATCCTGCAACTATAGCTTACCATTTTAATCAGTTTTTTACAGAAATAGGACCTGAACTAGCATCAGAAATCCCTACGGTCATTGAAAGCCCCCTCCAATTCATGACAGCACCTCCTACTGGTGGACTTCATTTAATTCCTCTAACCTGCAGTGAAGTTTGTGAGTTGCTAAGCTCCTTGAAGAATTCTGCTCCAGGTCATGATAAGGTCAGTGCAGAATTACATTACTTAAAGTAGTTTCTGATGCAATTGTCAAACCACTGACACATATATTTAATTTGTCTTTCACTAAAGGAATAGTGCCACAAGAACTGAAAATGGCCAAAATTATTCCTTTACACAAAAGTGAAGACCCTACAATATTCACCAATTATAGACCTATTTCCATTTTACCCACCATTTCAAAGATCCTGGAAAAACTAGTTTACAATAGATTGTTTAGTTTTCTTGACAAAAATAAAATATACAATCACCAATATGGTTTCAGGAAATCACATTCTACCTACATGGCAATTACCCATCTCATTAATGAACTACACAGAGCTAATGACAATAAAGAATATACTATAGGAATTTTTTTAGATTTGTCAAAGGCCTTTGATACTGTAGATCACAATATTTTGTTACAAAAGTTGAAATATCTGGGACTGGATGAACAGGCTTTGCTATGGTTTTCTAGTTATTTAGACAATAGAAAAGAGTTTGTTGTTTTTAAAGGAGTGAATTCCCCTTCTTTTAACATAAAGTGTGGTGTCCCCCAGGGATCTGTACTCGGGCCCTTGTTATTTCTTTTATATATTAATGATTTGCCAAATGTATCAGATCAGCTTTCTAAGATTTTATTTGCTGATGATACTAGTTTGTTTTTTTCTCATAAAGATCCCAATGTAATTGTAAAAGTGGTCAATGAGGAACTGAAAAGAATTTCCAACTGGTTTAAAATCAATAAACTGTCACTAAACATTAAGAAAATTTCATTCTGTTTAGACACAACATAAAAAACACATACTAAGAACATAAGAGTTTTGATTGATAATGTTTTAATTTCTAATGTTAAATCAACTCGTTTTCTTGGGGTGTTGATTGATGAAAACCTATCTTGGAAACCTCATATCTCTCTAATTACATCTAAAATCGCAAAAAATATTGGAATTATTGGGAAAATTCGGCATCTTCTAAATACAAAAGTTTCCCTGAATCTATATTATTCTATGATTTATCCTTTTTTAAGTTACTGCAACATTGCTTGGGCTAGTACCCATCAAACTAAACTGCAGCCCATTTTTAGGTTGCAAAAACGTGCAGTGAGAATCATGGCTCTTTCTCCTCCAAGAACCCATACTTTACCTTTGTTTCATAAATTTGGTATTCTTAATATTTATCAGCTTAATTACTTCCAGATTGCTCAGTTTGTATATTGTTCTTTAAACAAAACATTTTCCTCCTCATTTAACAATTTATTTTCTGCAAACAATCAATTTCATAATTTCTCAACTCGTAAAGCCTATCAGCTTCGGCCCCCACAATCGAGAACTGTTTCATCACAATTTAAGATTTCCTACAGAGGTTCCAAGATATGGAATTAACTTCCTCCTCATTTTCTCATTATTACACCTTGATGTGTGTATATCCTGGCTCTATGTGTTCAGCTGTGTGTTTTTTTTTTTAAGCTTAGTTGCCTTAGTTGTGTATGCCCTGTATAATACAGTAGCTTGCATTCTTATTCATACCCTGTAATTGTTTCAGGAGGTTCTCTCAGCCCCGGTTCTAGGCAGGCAGATATGAGGGGTACAGACCATACTCCAGCACTTTTGTGCTTATAGTAATGGCGTTTTCTTCATTGAATCTCTCCAAACGGAACATGCCTAGGCCAGTCAATTCAAACACTTTGCTAATTATGCAATTAATTATGAAATTTCAGGTTGCTATCACAGATTTTCCTAAGGGGCCTATTCTCCCATCTGCGCGCAATTCTTTTTACGCACAATTACGCGCTTTTACGCGTATTCTGCACTGTGGTCTTCCAACACGCCCCAACGCTTAACTTCAGAATTAAGGCGGACTCTCAAAAGAGGTGCCATTTATTCAAAACACAGGGAAATTTTGATCACAGTGATGGACAGTGATGTCTGTGCTTGTAACGGTTGCATCAGCCGGACGGCCGGGGGTGTGTTCTATGAAGAACAGTCGATGCTTTTAGTCACAGAAAGCGCAAAAACAGGGAGGGCACAGAAGAGGCAAGGCGAAAAAAACACTCTCGAGAAACAAAGGAAACTTTTACAAAGAGTGCAGAAGAATCCAACACCTATCTCCCTGTGCACTAGCCTTCCCCGGTGCCATAGAAATGTCCTCTAACCTTTTTGACGAGTGCTGCTCATTATAGCTGTCATTCTGCACGGTAGACTAAAGCAAAAGCCACCATTAACCCCAACTGCGTTTTAGAACCTATTACACAGTGCAACGAAAACCACTTGAACAACGTTCTAATTTAATTAAAACTAATTATAAGTAATTGGATTAGAGTGTTGTTCAAGTGCTGCTTTTTAAACCATTTTATTATCGTTAAAAATTAGTGGCCGGCAAATATATATTTTGGTCTGTAGGTATTCACACCTTTACTGTCAATGGCACTAGCGGTGACTTGAAGATGAACAATATGAACATACGTGATGGTGAACTACACATGAAGAGTTTAGATGCAAAACCACCTCACCACTTTACTTGTAAAAGGCCATTTTAGGAGTGGCGTTTCATGGATTTTGCCTGCAAATCGATATTTTATTTCATCTCATTTTTGACAGAGGTGGTTTTATCAGGTCTTGCAACTGAACTCTTCACATACAGTAGCCTACTGAATGTTTCCAGTTAGCAACATCATAGCACAACCCATGCACAAGCCTTGAAACAACCAGTGTGCTGCTTCAACCATGAATCTGTATGAATGATGCGTCCGTGTTGCTTTTCCAGAAGACGTGTTTGCACGCCTGCACACTGAAACCTGAACTCTGTGTGACCACAGTAAAATGCGACCCATCAGAAATACACTGTTACCTTTCAGCTATACACATGACCAATAACAAAGTAAATTCAAGCACACCTACAGAATTAAGTTGTAAATTAAGACCAATCAAGACTACAACCCCTTTTCCATATTCTAGATAGCTAAATGGGTTTGCGTGCGCGGTCAAAAGTGCGCCTGGTGCTAGCTGTCAGACAGTGAGCCCATGATGCTACGAATTTGATGCTAGTAGAAGTCACAATAACTAGACTGTACTCCTATGTGAAATGAGTTCAGATTCGATCTAAATAATATTTATTGATACTGTCGTGTTAACTAGTGCCACGGCGGGCATATATTAAAGAAAACCCGCTGTCCTACCTTAAGTTGGTGCAGCTTTGATGCATTTGTGTTCCTGCTAGTCCATACTGACGTGACGTCTTATTATTTCACGATTGCAATTGCACTTTAATTGCTTTAACCTTTTTCTTTTCTTTTCTGCCATCAGGAAGGGCAAGCATGTTGGTATATACTGGATGTGAGCAGTCCTCGCTATTTGAGTAACCTGGCCTCGGGACTTATCCAGTCCTGCATTTTTACTAATTGCCTGCCATGAAATTCTTGACTGATGTATCATTTTTTTCGTGAGAGTGGGGGAGGGGTAGCCACCGAAAGCATACTGTCTAAGTGTTTGTAAAAACTCTGTGCTTTTACAAGTCAATTGTGATTGGCCGGACCATTGGTGTCAACAACACAGAACACAGTCTTAGCAGTTAAGTGAAAGACTTGATGCTGCTTACTCCAGTTCCCTCTGAAGAACTGACAGTCTGTACTGCCCACGTCTGCCCAGCTATTTCTTTGACCATAACATTCGTCGTTACCTCTTCTTATGGGCTGTGCATAGAATGGCACAAATAGTCAAGACAGCGTGTCTTTCGTCAGCTCTGTCAATACTCATGCTGAAACCTGACACACACCAGTACACAGTCAGGCTACGTCTTGCCTCATTTGCATACTGCAACAGTGATTGGGTGTTTACTGGGCGCTGAGAGGAGGGGTGTGTGTGCTGTGCAGCCTGTGAATATCACGTACAGTGGAGTGATAGAGAAAAGCTAATACTGTACCGTGTGTCTCATTTTCGGCGTTTTTTCCGCTTCTACAAATAATTTTGTCAACTCGTAGCAGCCAGCGTATAATTTATGTGAGCATATGAAAATTTGCTTTCTTAACTTCTAAATTTTGATTTGAGGGGGCAAGACATTTATTTAAGTGGGCACTGCCCCCTCTTGCCCCTGCCTAGAACCGGCCCCGGGTTCTCTTGACAAGCCCCTTAAGGGTTTTTTCGGACCTCCTTGCATGTCCGCTGTGCATATCATTTTGCTGTTCGTTTGTTTTTGAGTTGTTTTTTTTCTTTTCTTTTCTTGTTTGTTTTATCTTTTATGAATAATGTAATTAATTATCTGCTAAATAAATCAAATCAAATCAAATCAATGAATCACAATGAATGATGAAGTGACCACAGTAGCAGATATAGTAGTAATAATGACAGTAGTAATATGTGTAGTGGGCGTCGTGCAGGATCACAGCAGCAGCCACGATTCACAAGAACCTGCTGGACAACAGAGCACAGAAACTCCGGGGAAGTTTGGTTAGTAACAGAGAGAGACAGAGAGAGAGAGAGAGAGAGAGAGACAGAGAGAGACAGAGAGAGTAGGAGGGAGGGTTTTCGGTAAGGGAGATGTGACTACATCTTTAACCAATACCGTGCCTGGCTAGGCATAACCCTGGGGAGTCCCCCGGCAGTCTAATCCTATGGCAGCATAACTAAGGGATGACCTGAGCCAGCCCTAACTATAAGCTTTATCAAAAAGGAAAGTCTTAAGTCTACTCTTAAAAGTGTTGACCGTGTCTGCCTCCCGAACCCAGATTGGTAGTTTGTTACACAGAAGAAAAGCCTGATAGCTGAAAGCTCTGGCTCCCAATCTACTTTTGGATACTATAGGAACCACAAGAGAGCGCAGTGTTCTAGAGGGGTAGTAAGGTACTATGAGCTCTTTTAGATATGATGGTGCCTGACCATGAAGAGCTTTGTAAGTAAGGAGAAGAATTTTAAATTCTATTCTAGATTTAATAGGTAGCCAATGCAAGGAAGCCAAAATTGGAGAGATGTGATCTCTGATCTTGGTTCCTGTCAGAACACGTGCAGCAGCATTCTGAATTAACTGTAAAGTCCTAAGAGACTTATTAGAGCAGCCTGATAACAAAGAGTTACAATAGTCCAGCCTTGAAGTAACAAATGCGTGGACTAGTTTTTCTGCATCCGCTTGAGAGACAATGCATCTGTTTTTAGCGATGTTACGTAAGTGGAAGAATGCAGTCCTCGAAATTTGTTTTATATGAACATTAAAGGACAAATCCTGATCAAAAACAACTCCAAGATTCTTTACAGTGGAGCTGGAGGCCAGGGTGATCCCGTCTAAAGTAACTAAGTCTTTAGAAAGAGAGTTTCTGAGGTGTTTGGGTACAATTACAAGAACTTTAGTTTTGTCTGAATTTAACATCAGAAAATTATAGGTCATCCAATTTTTTATATCCTTAAGGCATGCTTGGAGTTTAGTTAACTGATTGGTTGCATCAGGCTTGATCGATAAATATAATTGGGTGTCGTCAGCATAACAATGAAAATTGATAGAGTGATTCCTAATAATGTTCCCTAAAGGAAGCATATATAAACTAAATAGAAGTGGTCCTAGTACAGAACCTTGTGGGACTCCATGACAAACTTTGGTATGCATGGAGGATTCATCATTGAATGTGTATAAATTAAGATCGATCTAAGAAATACGATTTAAACCAGATTAGGGCGGTTCCTTTGATGCCAGTTTGATCTTCCAGTCTCTGTAAAAGAATTTGATGGTCAATGGTGTCAAATGCGGCACTAAGATCTAACAGGACAAGTACAGAGATGAGTCCTTTGTCTGATGCCATTAGGAGGTCATTTGTAACCTTGACTAATGCGGTCTCTGTGCTATGATGCATTCTAAATCCTGACTGAAATTCCTCAAATAGACTATTGTTATGGAGAAAGTCACACAGTTGATTAGCTACAGCTTTCTCAAGTATCTTAGACACAAAGGGAAGGTTTGATATCGGTCTGTAGTTGGCTAAAACCTCTGGGTCTAGAGTGGGCTTTTTAAGAAGAGGTTTAATTACAGCTACCTTAAAGGACTGTGGTACATGTCCTGATAATAAAGACAGATTAATCGTATCCAATAACGAATGACTAACTAGAGGTAAAACATCATTGAGCAGCCTGGTTGGGATGGGGTCTGAGAGACAGGTTGAAGGCTTATCTGCAGAAATGATTAAAGTTATTTGATGAAGGTCGATGAAAGAAAAACAGTCTAAATACATATCAGGTTTTACAGCTGTTTTCAAACTTGCTGTATCAGAATGCAGATCAATGCCTGTTGAGGGCAGGAGGTGATGGATTTTGTCCCTAATAGTCTAATAATCTTATCATTAAAGAAGCTCATGAAGTCATTGCTACTTAGACCTAAAGGAATAGATGGTTCAGTAGAGCTGTGATTCTCTGTTAGCCTGGCTACAGTGCTGAAGAGAAACCTGGGGTTGTTCTTATTCTCCTCAATTAAAGAAGAGTAGTAGGCTGGCATTACGGAGAGCCTTCCTGTATGTTCTGAGATTATCTTGCCAGACTAGATGAGATTCTTCCAGTTTAGCGAAGAATCTCATCTAGAAAAATAGGGGGAAGAAAGTACCTTCCACAGGAGACCTCCACAAAACAACAAAAAACACAACACAGACAAAGCTTCTTATGACCAGCTGTTACCAATTTATCTGTCTGTCCATCCAAAGTGGGAAATGACAGGGGCCATTTTTTTGAGCCAACACAGGGTTACATTTATCATTTTTATAAAGAATGGGTACATTTGTCTTCTATTTAAAAGTGTTATTTATGTCTGCTGTTACTACAAAGAAACCAACAGTCCAAACAACCTTAGTATGGATGGATTATGTGGCTCACTGGCTCTGAAAAGAACCTTACTGATGGAGATGATGTTGATGGTATTGGTGGTGGCGGTACTGATTTTTTCATGGTCCTGACAGTGGTGGATGGATATGTGGCTCCTAAAATATGTGTACTGAATGAGATGATGTTAATGGCACTAAAGGTGGTGGTTTTGACTGTGGTGATACTAATTTTGATAGTTGATGGAGGTCCTGATGTTAATGGTCCTGATGGTGGAGGTCCTGATGTTGATGGTCCTGATGGTGGAGGTCCTGATGGCGTTGATGGTGGCGGATGGATATGTGACTCTTAAAACACCCTTACTGATTGAGATGATGTTGATGGTACTGATTGAAGTGTTTTGTTGATGGTCTTGATGGTGGTGGTCCTGATGTTGACAGCCCTGATGGTTATCCTGATGTTGATGGTACTAATGTTGGTGGTGGTCCTGATGTTGATAGTCTTGAAGTTGATGGTCCTGATGGTGTTGGTCCTGATATTGATGGTACTGATGTAGATGGTCCTGATCTGTCTTGTTGCTCAGCAAAGCACATGCACACCTGGATGATGAGATGTCACGTCCCACACATCTTTCACTGGTCTTGTCACTGTACAGAGTTTTACTAAGTACATTTCCTCAAGTACTTAAGTACAGTTCTGAGGTTCTTTGAGTATTTTCATTTTCTACTACCTTATGTTCTTCTTCATAATATTCACTCGGTGTCTCGCTATGGGATGCAGCCTCCTGCAGCCCTGATAGAAGCATTTATCTCAATCCGCCAATCCTGATTGGCCGGTGAATGTGTTCATCCGCGCCGCACCCAGTAGTCCCATCTACTATATATAGTGTGCGCGGATAACATTCCCCTAATTCAAAACCTCTTCTCACCTGAGAACTTATCTCACGTCAGAGCTTTTCGCTAGCTTAACTGTCCACCAGACGGATCTTGCTAGCTTCCGTCACCGGACGCTAGTGTTGTGCTCTGGCTTCTGCCTTGTCCGTTCATACCAGACAGCGCGTCTCAGTCAAGGCCACAGGCAGGGTGATGGCGACCCTCGTCATTCAGGAGCGAGCGAGATGGCTCAGCCTCGCTAACTTGACTGACAGGGAGCGGGATGACATACTAGATATGCCAATTGTCCCGGAGGGTGTCTTCGGCTCTGCATTGGCCACGATGCAGCAGCGATGTGAGGCAAAGAAGAAGGACAACGAAGCCCTGAAACTTTGTCTCCCTCGTAAAGCACCCACACCATCACCTCCAGTGCAGCGCAAATCGTTTGCTCAAGCTGCCTCTCAGCCGCCGCATTTCAAGATGCCGAAGCGGCCGCAGCAGCTCGGCCCGCCCCTCCCTCCGAGGAGAGAGCCCGGAGCCGGCTGGCACAGAAAATTTCCTGCCTCGACCGCAGTCCCGCCGCCGCCACCGGCCGCCGCGGCCTCGGTCCCCCAGGCGAGGAAGAAGAAGAGAGCGGCCTGACAGCCTTCCTCTCTTCGGGTGGAGCGTCCTGCTGTTCCCCGTTATGCAGACCCACCGTTCTGGCTTTTTTGTGTGCGTCCCACGCCGCCGCTGCCCACCCCAGAGCCGGTACACGGGAGGAGAGACATCGCCTCGGAGGCTGCTGCGCCCCGAGCAAAATGTCCGCAAGCACACACATACACACATGTACGGAGCCCCTAAAGGGACATGGTGAAAGAAAAAAAATTGGAAGTGTTTCTGGTGCGCACTAGAAAGTTTCTCGTGCGCACCAGAAACTTTCTCGTGCGCACTAGAAACGTTTCTCGTGCGCACCAGAAACTTTCTCGTGCGCACCAGAAACTTTCTCGTGAGCACCAGAAACTTTCTCGTGCGCACCAGAAACTTTCTCGTGCGCACCAGAAACTTTCTCGTGCGCACCAGAAAGCAGACCAACTGCAGGTAACTGTCCAACTGAAGGTAACTGTTCAGGTAGACCATACAAACATGACTGTTCATGAACTAGTGCGTCTTTATTTTGATCTAGGGCTTCATTACAAAGACATTGTTGCATTACTTGCAAGTCGCCATGGTTATATCTTGTCTGAAAGACATCTTAAACGAATTTTGAAGTTTCATGGTCTGTTTCGACGCAAGGGATACTCCACATTGGATCGTGTTGTTAATTTCATTCATGAACAGTTACAAACATCTGGCCAGCTCTGTGGGTACAGGTGGATGTACACAAAATGCAAAGAGAATGGACTACACATCAAGAAGGAAACAATACGCTTAATCCTTAAAGAACTTGACCCAAGAGGAGTTGAACTAAGAGGAAGGAGACGACTCCATCGCCGCAGCTATTTTGCAAAAGGACCCAATTACATTTGGCATTTGGATTCATACGACAAACTGAAACCCTTTGGTATCTGCATTAACGGCTGCATTGATGGGTTTTCCCGAAAAATAATTTGGATGAATGCATATACCACCAGCAGTGATCCAAAAGTCATTGGAGGCTACTACATGGAGTCAGTCCAGAGATTAGGTGGGTGTCCACGGATTGTCAGAGGTGACCGTGGCACAGAGAATGTTAAAGTCAGAGACTTTCAACGTTTTCTCTGTCGAAACATCCACGATGGCTCTGGTATTGACAGCTACATTGAAGGGGCAAGCACAGCGAATCAAAGGATAGAGAGTTGGTGGGGCTTCCTCAGAAGAGAATCAATGGAATTCTACATCTCCCTCTTTACTGACCTGAAAGACCGTGGTTTGTTCAGTGGTACATATTTGGACAGAAATCTAATTCAGTTCTGCTTCATGGGCATCATTCAGGTAATCTAGAATTGTCATAATATTGTGTTAAGCCTATTTTAATCATACAAAATTTTCTTTACATAATATCCAACAAGCAGGTTACACTGTAGCCTATGTCAATACTGCATGTTCCTGCGTGTCCGGTCATGTTGCTGTCCTGTTCTAACCACTGTCATCCATATGGAGATTTTGTTAAATAGCTGTCAACAGTCTCAGTGACAAAGGCTAGGCATCTAACTTTCTGCTGTTCAATATTTTACTTCCAATAATTTCTCTTAGAACTTCATCCAGAATGTAAACATTCATCATAATTAAGTCATCTCATCTCATAACTTACCTAAGACCAACATGGAAAAAAATGCTCATCACTTCAGTTGTTTTCTTACTCTGTAATATATACCCCTTTTCCAGGACGAATTAGATGAAACCATTGATGTATGGGATTCACATGTCATCAGACCATCAAAGAATGAAAGGGTACCCAGTGGTCGGCCCCGAATCATGTACATGTTCCCAGAACTCTACGGGAGTGATGACTGTGTTTCACCAGTGGACAGAGCCGATCTGCAGTTGTGTCGGCATGATTGCACATTTCGACAAACAGTGCCATGTGACCCAGACATCTACAACATCTGCAACTTTCTGATGGTAGAGTCACAGCTGCATCTTCCAGATGATGCTTATCAAGCATTGGATTTGTACCTGCATTTAAGGAATGACATAACATCGGCTCTCTAATTTGAGATGGACTCTTTGAGTCTATCCAAAGTGAATACATGATCCAGTGATTACATAAATGTTCTGCAGTCCACCATGCTTTATTTTACCATTTAAGTTGTAATGTTTTTTTTCCAGGAACTAAGACATTTTGCATTTACAACAGTATACAAAATAAGGCAGGAAAAGGAACTGAATCAACACAATACTGTGCTCTGACAGTAACTGTTACAATATGTTTTCTACATGAGGCTTCAACAAAAACAGCCATTTGCAGTTGTACTGTGTATAACAAAAGGGGTGTTCAGCTATGAGACCCAACCTTTCCGACTTTTTAAAATCAATAAAGTTCACTTTTTTGTTGAACGAAAGCAAGATATACTCAAGATATATAGCAAGCTATGCTGACATTATAGGTTAAAGCAACATCTTAAGCACTGAAAAAAAGAATAAGATAGATGAGTAAAGAAAATTTAACTATTGTGGTAGGAGTTACTGTTAACTGGACTTCTTTCAAGCAAGTTGGTTCATTTTTTACAGAAAATAAGAAAATAACAAGAACAGCAAGAACCTGAAACTGTTAAAAGAAAAAAAAAACTGTACATTCACTACACTATATCCATGGTGAAGCAGTCACCACACAGGAGATTGTCAAACTCTTGACGAAACTCAGGGTAAGAGCTGTAGGTGCACGGCAATTCAAGCACTGCTCCACATGTGTGTGCAACTGGCCTCCGACTCAAACCAGAGAGTTTGTTAAAGGTGAATTCAATTGTGTTTTCGCACAGCACAGTGGATCCAGTGCAGAACCGCAAGAAGGTCTCCAGCTTTCTTTGATCAATGCTTCTTACATACCGAAGCAGGTGGTTAAGGGCTGTCTGCTCTTGGGGAGTAAGGCTTTCACATGGCTTAATCATCTGGGCCACCTTCCTGTTTGTTGGCCTTTTAGATTTGTAGACCTCGATTATACTGTCCTTTGATTTAAGTTCTGGAACAGCATTGTGAAGAACTGAGTGTAAACAGTCAATTATGAATTTTTGCTCTTGAAGAAGAGCTTTGTGTGCAATTTTTACAATAGTGGCCCGTAAGTTGCTTTTAGGCGGCAAGCAGTGTGAGCCCATTCTTACAAAGACATCCAGTAGGTCCTCTTCCACAGTTTCATCAATGCTGCCCTGTAGTGCTTTTTCAAGTGATGCACGCTCATTCTGTGAAATAAATCTGGAAAAAGACATAATCAAGAGTTCTTCATCCACTGAATCAAGTCCTTGACAACAGGCAAGAACAAAAGCTGGAGACAATCTGATGGGTAGAATTTTGTGGTCCTGGTATCCTTTCAACCACACCCTTCCAAGAGCTTCCCACTTCCTTTGAGAAAAGTCTGGCCGTAGTCTGGGCACTCGCTCATCTTCCCCCTCACACTGTTCCAAGAAACATTCCCAGAATGCAGAGTATGCTTCTCTTGACACCCCATTACTGTCCACAGCTTTTTCATTTGCAAACTCAATTTGTAGATCACTGTGTAGTACTGTTGGTTCCATGAAAACCTGAAGCATGTCATCCACTATGTTTACTCGTCTTAATGTCACAAATAGTTTGTTGTCCTTAGGGTCTGGTGATGGTGGAAGGCTGCTTGACAATTCGTCATTCAGTGTAGAATGCTGAAATATTTTTTAAAAAGGATTAATCAGTTAATCAGTTACAATTGATTTTTTAACTATTAAAATAATCAAAAAAATATTTTATTTACAAATATACTTATATGAATGTATTTATATTTACATTTACTCAATATATTAGCTACCATGCATTACCATACATTTTCATTTTGAAATTTTTGAATAAAAAATAATAACAAAATATATGTTAGACAGAATTTAAGGTGGCAATTTGACACTGTTTTGGTACATTTTATAGAGAGAACAGTGAATGGGAAAAATATCAACATAAATCAATAATGGCAGTGATGTTTTTCTTACTATACCTGAATACTGTTTAAGTGATGTGGATTCCAGGGAAGGGTGTCATCTTCGTTATCACCATCATCGCCAAAACCAGGACCAAACTGCACTTCAAAGTCCTCATAAGATAATTGGATAGCAAGGGCAACATCAGACTCGCCACTTAACACTTGGACAGTTTCTTGACTTGACACAGACGCCGAACATTCAGTTCCTGATTGTGAATCATGACTGCCAAGGTCATTGTCAGATGGGGGATGCAGGACATCTGTGATACTGATGTCAGGGGTTGCTGGTCTTGAATGGCTAATTGGTTCTCCTCTCTGTTGACAAAAAACAAACAAATAATAATTATTATCTTATCTTTAGATACTTCTTTATATGCATAACAAACTTCAAGCAATCATGTAAACTATTGCATTCATGTATAGAAATGTACTGACACCAAAGATATAATGCATTACCTTTGTTCTCTCATCTGTGGACTCGACATCTGATGCGTCGGAGAGAGCAATCACAGTTTTGGAGGTGGTGTAGACACGGATCATCCGAAGTTTAGTCTGATCGTAGAGCTGGCCCACAGTGATCTCTGAGGGCATTATATTGTGAGTGTAGTCACGAATGTCAAACTCGAAATCTTCAATGGGTCCTTTGGACGAACGTCCATTTGGAAAGAACAAGGTTTTCCCAATCTCTAACAGTTCCCCCATAGTTACTGATTTTTCTACTGTTAAGTTCCGTGTTCCACCTCCATGTCTTGTTCTGATTTGATGATATATGCCGCTCTGTGTAGAAAAGTGGAGCCATCCCATTTCAACTCGGCGAGTAACTTTGGCAGCATGTTTATTGCCGATACGGTGGCCTTCCATGTCTGGAGTTCTGGCAGGAGTTCTCTGTTGTTCCCCTAGCCTGTCTCTTACTTTCTGCATTAGAGCAGACCTCACTGTCTCCACTCCTCCGGAGGTTTCATTTGCCACTGCTCTTTGACGACAAAATGCTCTCAGTGCAAGTCGGTCCCCATATCTTACGATATACTTTCCTAATTCTTCATCTGTCATGATGCCTATGACGGTGATGTCGATCTGTAGAAGCAATGCAAACATCTTACCTCAACCTACATTAAACTTAAACTACATTAAAATGACATACCTATCAAGAAAGATAGCAATGTATGCTATAAGATAGACAACACTAGCAATGTAACGTAGCCCACACCTATACAGAAAGATAGCAATGTAGGCTATAAGATAGACAACACTAGCAATGTAACGTAGCCCACTTTAAGGCTTACTTTAAGACTGAAAGAATGTCTAATGTTAACAGTTAATCTTCACCTTATCATCCTGGAGTTGTTTAATTACACTCTCAGCAATGTCCCTACTCCTGAGAAAAGCAAACACATCCTCTGCTGCCATGTTTCACGTGACGTGTGCAGCCGACTGCTTCCAGTTTGAGGACCAGAACGTTTCTCGTGCGCACCAGAAACCTTTTGGTGCGCACCAGAAAAGTTTCTGGTGCGCACGAGAAAGTTTCTGGTGCTCACGAGAAAGTTTCTGGTGCGCACGAGAAAGTTTCTGGTGCGCACGAGAAACTTTTCTGGTGCTCACGAGAAAGTTTCTGGTGCGCACGAGAAACTTTCTAGTGCGCACCAGAAACACTTCCAATTTTTTTTCTTTCACCATGTCCCTTTAGGGGCTCCGTACACATGTCCCCAAACGTGTGAAAATAAAAAGACATCTGTCACAGCCAGGCCACGAGCCGAGGGTGCAGATAGCAAAAAAAGCCAAAATGAACAAAAATATCAAAATGAACAGAGTCTGTCAGGTTTTTACTCCAGATATTTCCTCGTTCCCAAACGGGGGGGAAGAGGAATCCGCCCTATTCTGGACCTGCGGGCCCTGAACAAGTTTCTGCGGAAATACAAATTCAGGATGCTGACACATGCGGCACTGTTGCGTCTAGTAAGACCGAACGATTGGTTTTCGTCCGTGGATCTGAAAGACGCGTATTTCCACATTCCCATTTACCCCCCTCACAGACGATATCTCCGATTCGCCTTTCGGGGGGTGTGCTACGAATATCGTGTGCTCCCATTCGGCCTGTCTCTCAGCCCGAGGGTTTTCATACGGTGCACAGAGGCCGCCGTGGCCCCGCTCAGACGCCGGGGCATACGGCTGGCCACATATTTGGACGACTGGCTCCTGCTGGCGCAGCCAGAACAGGAGGCCAGGGTTCACACACGCATTGTCACGGAACACCTAATAAATTTGGGGTTTGTGATAAATATGGAGAAGAGCCAACTCTCTCCGACGCAGGAGATATGCTTTCTAGGATTATCCCTGCGCTCCGTGCCATTCACTGCTCGCCTCTCGGAGGAGAGAGTGAAAGCTTTCAAAGCGTGCCTCGCGCGCTTCCGTCGACGCAGGTCTGTCCAGTTCAGACTGTGTCTTCGGCTGCTGGGTCTGATGGCTTCAGCCATCCTCGTGACCCGCCTCAGTCGTCTTCACATGCGGAAATTTCAGCGCTGGGTCGCTTCGCTCAGGCTGGATCCCGTGCGTCATGGCGCACGGTGGATAACCGTCACAGCAGACTGCGTGACGGCTCTGCGCCACTGGCGGGCCCCATCTTTCCTGACTCAGGGGGTGTCCATGGGCACTGTCTCGTCCAGAAAGGTGGTCACCACAGACGCCAGCCTATCCGGCTGGGGTGGCATTTTCGAGGGCAGAGGTGTGAGAGGACGCTGGAGCCAGGCTCTCCAACGCCTTCATATAAACGTTCTCGAGCTCTCAGCTGTGTTTCTGTCTCTGAAACACTTCCTTCCGTTCCTCTCGGGCCGCCACGTCCTGGTGAGGACAGACAACACGACGACAGTAGCGTATATAAACCGTCAAGGGGGGTTACGCTCTCGTGTGTTGCACACTCTGGCACGCAAACTGATCCTCTAGGGCAGTCTGCACTTTCTTTCCCTGAGGGCGACTCACGTCCTGGGGACCCTGAACGCAGGTGCCGACCTGCTGTCCAGGGGCGCGCCGATGTACGGAGAATGGGTGCTGCACCCGCAGGTCATGGAGCAGATATGGGCGCGCTACAGCCGCGCCAGAGTAGATCTGTTCGCATCCAGAGAAAACGCTCAGTGCGAGCTGTTCTTCTCTCTACGCACTCTGGACGCTCCCCTGGGCGTAGACGCACTAGCGCACGCTTGGCCGCACGAGCTGCTCTACGCGTTTCCTCCACTGGCCCTAATACCCCCCACCCTCGCCAGGGTGAGGGGGCACAATCACAGGCTGATCCTGATAGCTCCACACTGGCCAGCGCTGCACTGGCTAGCGGAGATACATCAGATGCTGTGCGCCCAGCCTTGGCAGCTGCCGGTGCGCAGGACTGCTCTCGCAGGGGGGGGGGGGCGGTGTTCCACCCGCACCCGGAGTGACTGCAACTGTGGGCCTGGCCCGTGGGTGGATCAATTTGACCACTGCTGGTCTTCCGCAGAGTGTGGTTAACACTATACAAAACGCCAGAGCTCCATCCACTAGGTCTCTGTACGACTCTAAGTGGAGAGTGTTTGAGCGGTGGTGTCTCGAACGAGACCACATCCCTTTTCAGTGTTCTGTGCCAGCGATACTGTCGTTTTTGCAGGACCTGATTGATAAAGGAAAAGCCTTTTCCACGGTTAAGGTTTATCTGACGGCTATAGCGGCCTGCCATATAGGCCAACACCCTTTGGTGTGCCGGTTTATGAGGGGCGCGCGTAGGCTTCTCCCTGTCTCCAGACCACTAATACCTCCGTGGGATTTAGCGGTGGTTCTGGAGGGGCTTAAAGGCCCCCCATTTGAGCCATTGCTGGGAGCGAGTCTCAAACACCTGTCCCTTAAGACGGTGCTGTTGCTGGCTCTCGCCTCTGCGAAGCGAGTGAGTGATATCCATGCGCTCTCTGTGAGCCCAGCGTGCGCTCAGTTCGCCCCGGGGAACACACGTATGGTTCTGAAGCCCAACCCGGTATTTGTACCTAAGGTGGTGGTGGGCTCATGTTCCCCGATTGAGCTCGCAGCGTTCGCCGCTTCTCCTGGAGAGCAGCGAGCGCACATGCTGTGTCCGGTTCGAGCTGTGCGCTCTTATATGGACAGAACGCAAAACATCAGGAGGAGCGATCAGCTGTTCGTCTCCTGGGCTGAACCCCGAAAGGGACAGCCGGTCACAAAGCAGCGCCTCGCCCACTGGGTGGTGGAGGCTATAGCTTTGGCGTATACGAGCAGGGGACTGCAGCCGCCGGCGGGTGTGCGTGCGCACTCTACCCGCGGGATGGCCGCATCCTGGGCTTTATTTAGGGGAGTGTCTGTTCAGGACATTTGTTCAGCAGCGAGTTGGTCCTCGCCTCTGACTTTTGTCCGGTTCTACATGCTTGACGTGTCAGGGCCGTGCGTGGCTAGCGCGGTCCTGGAGTCCTAACTGGAACCCATGGACCCTCCCCACTGGCTGGTACTTGTTTGATAAGCTGTCTGGCAATACGGGAGCTACCATATCCCATAGCGAGACACCGAGTGAATATTATGAAGAAGAACGTTTGGTTATCTAACATAACCTCAGTTCTTAGAATAATATGAGCGAGGTGTCTCGCCAGACGACCCTTCTTGCTGGGCGGTGAGAAGAGGTTTGCTTATTGAATTAGGGGAATGTTATCCGCGCACACTATATATAGTAGATGGGACTACTGGGTGCGGCGCGGATGAACACATTCACCGGCCAATCAGGATTGGCGGATTGAGATAAATGCTTCTATCAGGGCTGCAGGAGGCTGCATCCCATAGCGAGACACCTCGCTCATATTATTCTAAGAACTGAGGTTATGTTAGATAACCAAACGTTTTGTGCTTTTTACTATATATTACTATATTTAAGGAAGTGATTCCTTCAACATTGAATTCAATGCCATGTCTAACTGTAACAGAGGACTTGTCTTCTTCCTTTAGCCACTCACAAATAGACCATCTTGTTGATAGTATTACAGGCTCATTACGGACAACTCTAGACTCTATTGCACCTCTGATAAACAAGACAATTAAACAAAGAAGGCTAGCACCATGGTATAGCCAGCAGACTCGTAAATTTAAGCAAGAGGCACGTAAATCTGAACGCAAATGGCGTGCCACTAAACTGGAAGAATCTCATCTAGTCTGGCAGGATAATCTCAGAACATACAGGAAGGCTCTCCGTAATGCCAGAGCAGCTTACTACTCTTCTTTAATTGAGGAGAATAAAAACAACCCTAGGTTTCTCTTCAGCACTGTAGCCAGGCTAACAGAGAATCACTACTGAACCATCTATTTCCTTAGGTTTAAGTAGCAATGACTTCATGAGCTTCTTTAATGATAATAATATAACTATTAGAGACAAAATCCATCACCTCCTGCCCTCAAAAGGCATTGATCTCCATTCTGATACAGCAAGTTTGGAAACAGCTGTAAAACCTGATATGTATTTAGACTGTTTCTCTCCCATCGACCTTCATCAAATAACTTTTATCTTTTCTGCAGCTAAGCCGTCAACCTGTCTCTTAGACCCCATCCCAACCAGGCTGCTCAAGGATGTTTTACCTCTAGTCAGTCATTCTTTATTGGATACGATTAATCTGTCTTTATTATCGGGATATGTACAACAGTCCTTTAAGGTAGCTGTAATTAAACCTCTTCTTAAAAAGCCCACCCTAGACCCAGAGGTCTTAGCCAACTACAGACCGAAATCAAACCTTCCCTTTCTGTCTAAGATACTTGAGAAAACTGTAGCTAATCAGCTGTGTGACTTTCTCCATAACAATAGTCTATTTGAGGATTTTCAGTCAGGCTTTAGAGTGCATCATAGCATAGAGACCGCATTAGTCAAAGTTACAAATGACCTCCTAATGGCATTAGACAAAGGACTCATCTCTGTACTTGTCCTGTTAGATCTTAGTGCTGCATTTGACACCATTGACCATCAAATTGTTTTACAGAGACTGGAACATCAAATTGGCATCAAAGGAACCGCCCCAAGCTGGTTTAAATCGTATTTCTTAGATCGATCTCAGTTTGTTCACGTCAATGATGACTCCTCCATGCATACCAAAGTTTGTCATGGAGTCCCATAAGGTTCTGTACTAGGACCACTTCTATTTAGTTTATATATGATTCCTTTAGGGAACATTATTAGGAATCACTCTATCAATTTTCATTGTTATGCTGACGACACCCAATTATATTTATCGATCAAGCCTGATGCAACCAATCAGTTAACTAAACTCCAAGCATGCCTAAAGGATATAAAAAAATTGGATGACCTACATTTTTTTTTATGTTAAATTCAGACAAAACTGAAGATCTTGTAATTGGACCCAAACACCTCAGAAACTCTCTTTCTAGAGACTTAGATACTTTAGATGGGATCACCCTGGCCTCCTTTAATGTCCATATGAAACAAATTTCGAGGACTTACGTAACATCGCTAAAATCAGACGCGTTGTCTCTCAAGTGGATGCAGAAAAACTAGTCCACGCATTTGTTACTTCAAGGCTGGACTATTGTAACTCTTTGTTATCAGGCTGCTCTAATAAGTCTCTTAGGACTTTGCAGTTAATTCAGAATGCTGCTGCACGTGTTCTGACAGGAACCAAGATCAGAGATCACATCTCTCCCATTTTGGCTTCCTTGCACCGGCTACCTAGCTATCTAGAATAGAATTTAAAATTCTTCTCCTTACTTACAAATCTCTTCATGGTCAGGCACCATCATATCTAAAAGAGTTCATAATACCTTACTACCCCTCTAGAACACTGCGCTCTCAGGGTGCTGGGTTCCTTGTGGTTCCTATAGTATCCAAAAGTAGATTGGGAGCCAGAGCTTTCAGCTATCAGGCTCCTCTCCTGTGGAACAAACTACCATTCTGGCTTCCATACTTGGCTGGCATCAGACCGGTTTGAGCAGTTACCGCTCATGTTGACTAGATGCAGACCGCATAGATAAAGGTTTATGAATGCCTGAGCTTAATGACCAAATGAAAAAACAACAGAGGTGAACAGACTTGTTCGTACCCTGCAGCTAAGTAAGTACTGATTCAAGAACGATTTTTTTACTGAGAAAGCCTACATAGGTTTGTTATGACAATATTAGATTTTTTTTAATTACATATTTACCTCAAGTTATTGTTAATTTATAAACGTTTTTTCTCTGCACTTTTTACTTTAAACTAAAACCATGTCTTTGGTGATAGCCACTTTCATATTTCTTCTTATTACACATTTCTTTATTTTCAAATACCACTAAATTAATCTCTGTGTATACTAATAGCTTGCAAAACATTTGTCATTTGTCAAAACATAATGTAATGTATAAACTGTTATTTTACAACCCAAATGATTGTTTAATACACTGTATTATATGTAATATAATAGATGGATGTATAGAGTTTTAGTAAGTATAATTCATTTAGAAAGTGTAATTTGTTGATAAGTACTTCCTTCATACCATGTGTAAATTTGGCTGTCGACTCACCTTTCCAGGAAAGGTTGCAGTTTCCTTGTTAGCGGTTGGACTTTTCATCATATTCCGTGAAAAAACATTCTCACAACCAACACACCTACTTGTGACAGGTGAGGTGGAACACAAAGGATCCACTTTTCTTTCTGTTGTCCTGTCACCAAATCCCAAATGTCCAGGTGGCTTTTACACTGAAGAGGAGCTGAAGCCTTACCTCCAGAGGCCTATCCAAGATCTCAGTGCACCAGGCGCAAATGGTAAACCCTTTGTGTCAAACCATATGTCTCTTAAAGAGCTGAAAGAGAAACAAAATGGGTTTAAGAAAAACCAGTTTAACCAATTTGCCAGTGATCGTATCTCCCTTCACCGTGATCTGGGGAATGATACACGCCACCCAGAGTGAGTATGCCATTTCTTCATATCAATAGAGGGTCAAAACCCATTCACATGATCACAAAACAACTTGCTGCATGTCTAAATTTTAGTTTTGCTCTGACAGCTGCTTGGCACAGAAATGTAGGCGTTGTCCTGGCCTCCCTAGTACCAGTGTAATCATAGTGTTTCACAATGAGGCCTGGTCCACTCTGCTTAGGACGGTCTACAGTGTCTTACACACAGCTCCTGCAGTCCTGCTCAAAGAGATCTTACTGGTGGATGATGCCAGCACAGACGGTGTGTATCTGCACGTCAGGATGAATCCAAATTAATTGACAGATATATTTCTACTTCATATTGCACAACATGATTCCTTAAACATCCTTCAAATCTTATATTGTATGTCTCTCTGTATGTCATTGGTATAGGTAGTGTTCACATACATGACGTAAGTAAAAGTAGCAACACCACACTTTTAAAGTTAGTTGTTCATGATTAAGCTAATTATAATTTTAATATTAAAGAATGTTTTATGGTTGAACCTATAAGCAAAGTAACTTGTTATACAAATGTAAAACAGGATAAAAGTATGCAATAAAGTGTCATCATTGACGTACACAAGTAAAGAATAAGCAGTAGTGTAGTGCAGGATATACAAATATTTTATACAGAATATAAGTGGGTATACTCACTTCTAAATCTACTCTGAGTACCATTCAAAATCTGCACCTCCTCTGTGGCTAATATTGCATAATGATCCTCACTCCCTGAAGTCAAGTAGCAGAAGTTGAGTGTCAATAGTAAGAGTAGTATTCCATGTCACTGTTTATAAAAGAGATTATCTTTTGCTGGATAAATATTGAGAGCATCTTTACCTCTCCAGGCACCACTACACTGGTACTTCAAATTTTACCTAAAGAAGCTATGGACATTGACTCATTCTGCAGCCAGTCTCATGTGGCCATTTAAGGAACTGCAGTTAAGGTTGGCATTTGGTTGGAACACAGGACTAATGTTTATATTTATTATATTACATTCTGTTTACCTTTCAGCCCTGTGTTTAGCTGTGTCAGGCCTGGACTTAAAAGAGGACTCAGATGCAGAGATTTCACCAGCTGGGTGGAACTTTATTAGAAATACTCCAACACTGAGAGACTCAAAGAAAAGACTATGAAAATTATCCTAGAGTCAAAATAAAGATACTATTCAAGTATTCAATTAATTCTACAAAGCAAAACCACTCCGAAGAGGGAAAAAACATAAAAAGCAAAGAGGAAAAGGTAACAGAAAATCACTCCACAAGGGAGGACAAAAGCCAAATCCGCTATAAGGCTGAACAGAAAACAATAACCATGAACTATGACATTTACAACAAAAAAATCACTCACATGGAGGCAAAAACAACAAACACACATTACGTGGGGAAGCAAGGCAGATCGAGGACTGTGGAAACGACTGGCTGGAGTGAACGAAAGGAACGAAACACTGTGGCACAAGAGGGTACACAGGGTAATGGGGAACAGGTGGAAACAATCAGGGCGGGGAAGACAATCAGACCGGTGACACATGAGGAAGAGCAAGTGACCTGAAACGAGAGGAGAGTTATCTTTCAAAATAAAACAGGAAATGACAAGACAAGACAAAAACCCAGCTTGACCTCACCGTGTGACAAGCTGATTTTCAGGCCCAGCCAGCTCTAGGCTAAAGTTGTAGTTTGCCAACTTTGGAATGTGCTGGGATTGTGTCAGCTCCATTAGACTGTTGCGGAGAATGCTTTTAGCCCTTCTAGGTTACTGCAGGTTTAACAAATGCAAGTAATCTTTTCTGTACTACCATGAATATCTGAGTTAGCAACATCAGTGAAATAACTTTCCTTCCCTTAATATACTTGTTGATTCTTTAGCACACCTTAAGACTCCTCTGGATAACTATGTGCAGGATCTGAAAATAGTCCGTGTGTTACGACAGAAGACAAGGAAAGGTTTAATCTCAGCCAGATTGTTGGGAACACGGGCCGCACAAGGAGAAGTCCTCACGTTCCTGGATTCCCACTGTATGTATCCCATAATGCAACACTCAATTTGGATTCATGCTGGATTAAGTTGGTTGTTTTGTGTCTGTTGATCTGAATAATGAAGGTAGTGGCAAAAACAAGCATCTACTCATGACCAATGTTGCACCTATCTCCTATAACCCTGCTTATAGGTGAATGCTTCCCTGGATGGCTGGAGCCTCTTCTAGCACGGATAGTAGAGGAGCCTACTACTGTGGTGATCCCCAAAATCGCCAGTATTGACCAATATAACCTAAAGTTCAGTAAGCCAATCCCAAAACCACTTATTCACAGTCGCGGGAATTTTAACTGGAATCTCAAGTTTGGATGGGAGCTCCTCCCGAAAGAGGAGAAGAAACGAAGAAGGAACGAGACTAGTCCCATCAGGTACCATACATACGTGAGAGTGGTGTTGATTTACTCATCTCACTTCCAGCAAGAAAGCAAATTTAAATTAAATAATCATTGATGGTGACTGATTTATGCCTGATTTTATAGAACTCCTACTTTTGCTGGCGGCCTGTTTTCCATATCTAAATCATACTTTGAGCATCTTGGGCTGTATGATGACCAAATGGAGTTCTGGGGAGGTGAGAATTTGGAAATTCAATTTCAATTCAATTCAATTCAATTCAAGTTTTTATTTGTCACATGCCTAAAAGTACAGGTACAGTGGCAGTGAAATGAAGGTGACTGTCGCGACTGTGCAAAAAAACACTCAAAAGGATAAAAAGAAAATAAGATAGAAAAGAAGAATAAATAAAATGTAAGATAGAAATAGCAAAACTAGAAAAATAAATAAACTAGAAAATAGATATACACCACTATGTTACTATATTTACAACTATGTACATGAAATGTCCTTCAGGGTAAGAAGGTTTTTCTACATATATACATATATTTACATAGTGTTAACAGCTTCAGTCTTACTTTTGCTGTGTTGCCTCTCTACTGCAGGTCTGGCAATGTGGAGGTCAGCTGGAGATTATTCCTTGTTCTGTTGTAGGGCACATTTTCCACACTCATAGCCCCCACACATACCCAAACGGCAAGGCTGTAATTGCCCGCAACCTGGTCCGCCTGGCTGAGGTCTGGATGGTCGACTTCAAATGGGTTTTCTATCGTAGACACAGAAAGGCTGGTTTGATTTTTAAACAGGTTAGTAGAAAATGTATTGTAACCCAGGAAGTTTGTCATTTATATTACAATGCTGCATGCCCTTCCTCAACATAAGTTGCTTTCATTTTGTCACTTTGGCAGAATTTATTTGGAGACGTTACCAAACGTCATGAACTCAGGGAGAGATTAAAGTGCAAGAACTTTTCATGGTATCTTAAAAACATTTATCCAGAGGTCTACATGCCTGACATCAGACCAGTCATGCATGGAAAGGTAAGTTTAACTTCATCATTTATCAACATTTGGTAATCTTTAATGGGATTTAAGGTTTTAATAAGTTTTTCTATTTATGTAGTATATAATTTATTCAGTTTTACATTTTGTTTGCTGACATAAATTACATGCATTAATGTCTTAAATATCCAGTGTATAAGATTTAGGGGGCTCTATTCACAGAATTTGTCAGAAATGGAATATAAAAATGAGTCATGAATCATCCATCATGTTTAAATGGCATGATCCTATAGTAGCCCATGCTACACACTGGCTCTAGATTGGGCCTTACTAGATTGTTTCTTACATGAATGACCTCATACAGGCATATGTTACCTCCTGACCGCTGCGCTGCCACCTGTACAGTCAGGGCAATGCAAACTTTTGTATTGGAAACCATTGGTGAAACGTCCTTCTCTACCTTCAAAAAACTCTTCAGGACCCAGCTCTTCAGAGAATACCTCCTCTCCTAGCACTACCAACAACTGGACAAGCTAATTATATCCCCCTTCTACAGCCTTGTTGCACTGTGCCTTGATTGTGTCTAAATGTAAATGTTTCATGGCCACTGTAGTTTCTTCTTCATGCTAGGAAGGAGAGTGCAAGGTGACAGGGTAGCAATTGGCACTAAATCCTACACACTGGTCCTTTAACTTTGCCCACAAGGTGTTTTGTATAGAATATATTATTTTATCTATATCTATATTATTTATCTAAACCACAAGACAAAAGTTTAAAATTAGATTCAGGACATCCAGTAAATAATGTATCTGGAATATAATTGTGTTTTTGTTTTTTTCTGCAGTTGGAAAACATTGGTTGGGAGTGCTGCCTGGATGTGGTGAACCCAAAAAAGCAACGGCCTGTTCAACATGTCAGATGTAGTATTGAGGATCAGGCACAGGTAACTTCTGTTAGATGTGTGGCTCCCAACCTGTAGTCTGAAAAATGAAAAAATGAAAAGTGTTTTTGCACTTTTAATAAAATCTCTTCAGGAATCTAAAATCCTTTAAATTAAGCAACCTAAAAAGAATAACTCACTATATATTCAGATATAATTCCATTTTTACTCATTTTAAAAACACTATTTGTCTGTGTGACTTGCAGTATTTTGAGTATACATCACTGAAAGAGATACGGCTCAGCAGCGGCACTGAGATGTGTCTACATGCAACTCCTGGAAGAATTAATGTGACACTTAGGCACTGTCATCTGAAGGGAAAACAAACCAGAACAGCACCTGAGCAAGTGTGGATCTTCACACAGGTAAAACTAACTAAAATGTATTTCTACATAAACTCAAACTCTGCTGAAGCTCATGTTACAAAACTTCTCCAAGCTTCATAGGGAAGGTTTGATTTTCTTCATTCTTGTCAGTCTACAGTACCTGTCTAAATTTAAATGGAATGCTCCTAAACACATTTTGTTGTTGTTATTTTCAGGACAACCAACTGAGAAACCCGTCAACAGGAAAATGTTTGTCAGTCTCAGAAGAAAATGTGATTATAACTTCCTGCATATCCACCAGACCCAGCCAAAACTGGCTCTTCATCTGACTTTTGTCATGGATTTGTACAACGTTGGTTCTATCACTGCTGTATAAAAAAAACAAAAACTTTTTTGACATACATTTAATTTATGGCTTTGTACTGTATTCTATTGACTACTGATTAAAAGAAAAGAATTTTAAAAATCTTAAAATCCTTGTTTATATTATTTGTTCTTGTATTACAGAGTTTTACAGTTTTTTGTCAAAAGTTTTCTTCAAAAACTAATTGAAAAATAATAATCAAATATTATTTCTCGTTCTGATTCTGATGAACTAGAAAACTCTAAAAGGACTAAAGTCTGACACCCTCTTATTTCTGAAGACAATGTGCATACTCAATGTGTTTCCACTACGCAGTAGTGTAGTAGTAGCCAGGTTTATGCATTTAGCATTAATAAAGCCAACTTTTTATTTGTCAAAATCCAACAGTAAAAATGACTGCAGTCATTTTGAGTGTATTAGTTGTACGACTACATAAATCTAAATACTTGCTTCACATTAGGTTGTTGTTAGTTAATTTATATTAAAACTATGCATATCAATTGCATTTAATTGCAATTGAAATGCATGAAAACCTATTACCTGACGAGCTGCAATTCCATCAGTACATTTAAAACCAAATTTAAAAAGTCTGCTAAAAGATATTCAGCTCTGTAGCCACTGACATTGTGGCTGTATGTTATGTGCTATTGTGTGTAACTTTGTATTTTGTATTATGTGTCCTGTGTGTTTTTTGCTTTGTACTGTTTGTTATTGTGCTGTAATGTGTTTTAATTGTGTCTGCCGAAGGGACTGCAGATGAAAAGGAGCTGTAGGCTAACACTCTGGAGCAGTACATCAAATATAATCGTTTATGTTTAACACTGTACATGGTCCCATTAAATAAATAAATGAAATGTTAAAGGTTGGGTGAGGGGTGGGTGAGGTGGGTACAGTTAAGTCACGCCCACACATACAGTACCCGTGACGTCAGTCGACAGCGTGATGGGATCTCGAGCGAGCGCTGGTGAGTTTCTCTCTAAACCAATAAAATCTCACAATTCCTCTTTTGTCACAACGAGGAAGTAGGCAGGACTCAAACAGACACCAACACCACCAACACCAGCAGCTCTCGCTTGTTACCGCTCTGTTTTACGAAAGTCTGCATCCTGCCGTCGGGTTTAGTAGTCAAGGGGGGTTAACTCATCATCTCGTTAACCGACGCGTGAGTAACTGTTGCTACGTGTGAAGCTAATTTGCAGTTAGCCTGTTTTAAAGTTGTTTTTTTCTGCTGGTGTTGTCATAAACAGCATGTGGAGCTAATAGGCTGATGACAGGGCGATTTTCACTGCATGTACAGTCACTAACAGGTTTAATGAAGCTGTCTTAACACTTGCTTTGTTGGGTAACTGTCCAACGTAAGAGCATCAACATTGTGTGTGTGAATATATTTAGCTGTACGCGCAGCGAGGTTAAGCACCTTTCACAGAGGATTTGACTAATTTCATTACAGGTGTGTGTGTGTGTGTGTGTGTGTGTGTGTGTGAGAGAGAGAGAGACAGACAGACAGACAGACAGACTATTTCTGGGAGCTAATAATCTGACAGAAATACACGTGCTGACCCTGCTTGTGTTGTTTTATGTCAGGGCTGATATGCAGCCTGCAGACTTTATTAAAGAAGTCAGTGATGAAATGGCTTCCTAGTTTGGTCACTTGAAATAAGTCACAAGGTTTTTTTTGTCTGTGAAATATGCAGCTTCTTATCTTTGAATCTTGTGTAATGGAGGAAGTATGCATGTTTTTTATTGTAATAGCTCATTAATAGTTGAAATAGTTTAATTTCTTAGAACAGTTTTATTTAAATCCCACCAGGTACATTTTAAAAGTATATTTATTTACATGTACTGCTACTCGATGCTTGAATTTCCCTCAGGATAAATAAAATATGTATCTGTTTGTAAACAGAGAATTTGGATAGTTTTTGTCTATCTATCATTTTAACTAGGTGGAGTGTGCAGGTTCATAGATCTAGATCCAAGTCAATAAATTTCATATCAAAAGTATTCCAAAATATTTTTTTTATCGATTAATCGTTTAGCTGTACAGCTGTCAGTTTTTATTTTGTGATGTTCAATGTGTCAGAACATGGTAAAAAAACACTGAAATAATGAATCCATATTTCATTTAGAACTCTTGAAGATGAAATTTCCATATAAATAATATATATATATAATATAATATAATATAATATATATAATATATTAATCACATATTGTTGAATTGCTTCCGCATTGTTTATTGTCACATGTTATAATATTCTTTTCACATATGCTTGAAACTTTCTGCAGTTGTGTAATCCTAAATTCTCAATAGCCGCTAAGGTCGTCAATAAATACTCAATACACTTTTTCAATAAAATTTTTAACGGTGAAGACGTGTGCACACAACATAGTGTTTATTTTATGTGCACGAACAGCAACAGTAAACCGTAAATGGCAGGCTGAGCAAGTTAAAGTAGTTTTTGAGTAAACATTAAAATAAGATGGAGAGAAATGTACATACATTACATACAGCTCGTCCTCAATACATGTTCATTAACTTCCTGAACTTTGTGTTACCTGAACTTTTCTCTTTTCCCCGTGGCATCGAGTGTTGTAATACTAGTATGTATTGAAGTTTGATATTCTGGTTTTGTCACAACTTTATTATCCACAATGTTCAGCTACAGCATTTACACAAAGATACCAATGTTTCCAGGTAGTGACCTCCGTGGCTGGGAAGTGAAGCCGATGTTGAAGTGCCAAAAACTCAATGGCCACTCTCTAGAGCTAATGTTCCCGTTAATGACAACTGTACTGGCACCATATACTGCATTTAACCATAGCAGATTTGCAGATAATGGTCATATTGTAATACTGAACTCAAGCAAAGGGAGGCTCTACTCACTGCTGTTGCATTTAGTCTTGTTAAACCAGCCAGAAACAAAATTGAATTTACATATTAGGTGAGCGCGATCGCATATTTCTTTTTATTAAATTCACTGCCAAACAGTCTATGTCAGTCTTTGGTATATGTGTGAGGTGCAGTATGTATTTGTTTTATTGTAGTTGGTTTAAGTTTTTTTTTTTTTTCTTTCTGTTATGCTTTTTAGAGAAAATGACGAACATCCCGCTCTCTCGCTCGGAGGTTTTTGGTGAGCTGAGGAAGGAGCTGCATGATGATAAAGAGTTCCACCAGTCCGACGCTCACGTCTTCATCATCATGGGAGCATCGGTGAGAGCAGGGCGGGGGCAGAGGGGGAAATGATAATGCAACCTACACTTGTGAAATGAAATGAAAAGCCTTTTTATATCTGAAGCAATTTACTGTGCAACTTAAATAATAATTAATCTCAACCATGCAACATGTCATGTCACTTCTCCTTTTTTGATGTATTATTATTTTTGGCACAATGTAGGCGACTGAGGCAAGAACTGTTGGCCATAATTTCAAAGAAAGTATGTTGAAATCTTTAAAAAAATCATGCAATAATAGCACACGGAGTGATTAAGGAAATGTTGAAACTGATTTCACCAAGCTCTTGCAAACAAACACCACTCTGAGCTTTCAAAAGCTAAAATTGAGACAGTGAAAACCTCAACGTTCCTCTTTTTCTTATCATTTCAGTGATGTGTAATACCTCTGACTGGGTTTAATACCTTACTTTGCTTATCATTAACATATTTCTAATGGAAACCTTTTCTTATTTATTAAGTGGTTGTTTGTCTCTATGTGCCCTGGGATGAACTGGTGTACCAAAGTCAGCTGGGATTAACCCCAGCCTACCGTGACCCTGATGAGTAGTTACAAAAAAATGGGTAGAAATTAACTCCTAATTGTAATTAAAAGAAAGAATAAAGAGTAACTAGAAAATTTCTAAAGAAATTTTGAGTGTGCGTCATTCTGGCCCCGTCGTCCCCATGCATTATTATATAGCATGTCTTTCTCTGCTGTCCCTGTCTGCCATTTAAGACAGACAAGTTCACATTAAGTGCCAAGAACTACTAAAATGCTAAAAAGTTACTGCACCTGTTAGAATGTTACTTAGAAAATGAGAGAAAATGCTGAGACCTCCTCTCGAACAGAAAGGATTTCTGGCCAAAACCGTATTTCCAATCATTGAACTGGCTTAACTTTGAGCATCTTGAGCCCTTCCTGATCGTCTACATAGCCGTTTTGTGTCGCTAAATGAAGAAATGTGCCCTCAGGAGCAAGAGAGAGAAACGTTACTTCCTCTAGAAAATTTCCCGCTTTTTTAACATAGAAGTATATGAGGCTGTGGGGGGGGGGTAGTCGATCGATTAACACGTAGGAAGCCAAAACTATAACAGAGACAGCTTCAACATTAGTATCACTGCGACCGCCTCGAATTTTCCTACGTTTCTATGTATAAATCATGTCTGTAGCTGTGCATTTGCGGCCACAGTCGCAGTTTACAAATTTATTTTTCGACGACTTTTTCTCTCCCCCTTGTTGTGGAGAAATTGCTGAAGTCAAAGGTCAATGGTGAGGTCAGGAGGGAAGAAAGTGTTCAAGAGCCTCTGATGTCTTATGCTGTATTATTTATTGACGCTTGATCAAGGAGAACTAGAGACACTCTCAAAGTACACCTGAAGTGCTTGAGTCGGTCTCGTGTTCTGACGAACTTGTGATGGTGCATATACTTTAAACCCAAAGATCACACCCCAAATACTATACGCCCCAGAATAAGTCAAAGAGAATGTCTTTACTCTTGGAGGTGTTATTGTCAACACATCCTAGTCTGGGGACACAGATGTCCGCTTACGCAGATTGGAAGGGCAACAACAAGCTATCTATTATGACTAGGAAGGCAGCAACAGGTCTCTTCGACGCTGGCCACCACAGTGAGATATGGTGGCACCTAGTCATAAGACAAACAGTTAATACTGCCGTGGATCACAAGGCTCACACGTGACCTTGTGTAACCCAAAAAGAGAAAATTCCATAACACCCCTCCTCTGTAGCGATGACATCACTCACTCTAGCTCTGGAAAGTTCTCGCAATACACACCTTTTCATTTTTTTGGCGGCAAAACCGTTTGCCGAAACTCTTAGAAAAGTCATAGCACACATGTGCCGGCCGAGCCGCACGTTTTGATACCCGTTTCGTGTATGTGCGACAAAAACTCTGGGAAGAGTAGCGAACCAAAAAACGTGCGTAAGATTAATAATAATAAGCAAAAGAATAAGCACCATAACATATAGTGTGTGCCTTGCACACACACTCAATAAGTTGATCCTTCCCAATAATGTATCAGGAAACATCTCTTTTCGCTTTCACTATCTCCTCAAACCTTATCAGGTGTTGAGTTCAGGAAGTAAAAACCATGTCAGGAATCTTTTAGACACGTTTCTTCATTCCTTTGTTGCGTAAACTCTTTTCCCTCTCTTTGCCTTCTGCATCTCTGTCAGAGCCTTGGTCTTCCTTTTTCTGTTTCTGTAATTTAAATATGATGTGCTTAACGCGCTTGTACCTAAGAGAGCACAGAAGAGGAACTCACATTGCTTGCAAAGCTGTAGCTTTCACCATTTCCTTGTATTTTTGAATTCCTCTCAGATGCTTAAAAAGAGCAAAAAGCATAATAAAGATGTTCTAGTAGTCACATTAGAGTTATTCATTTGCGTCTTTCTTCTCCTGCACTGTTTACTCTTGGCAGAGGAGAGCGGCGCTGTCGCTGATTTTTGCAGTGTCACTGACTGTCAGCGTTTTCGTTCAGGCAGGTCAGAGGAAGGGCTCGGCAGTGTGCGGTATCACTCTGCTGTGTGTGTGTGTGTGTGTGTGTGTGTGTGTGTGTGTGTGTGTGTGTGTGTGTGTGTGTGTGTGTGTGTGTGTGTGTGTGTGTGTGTGTGTGTGTGTGTGTGTGTGTGTGTGTGTGTGTGTGTGTGTGTGTGTGTGTGTGTGTGTGTGTGTGTGTGTGTGTGTGTGTGTGTCAGCTAGTTTATCACGCACTAATCCAGTAGTTACTGCAGCTTCATGATGATATGACATTTTTGACTTCAACAAGTTTGTCCTGTTAGTTGTGTAGCTCAAATTAATTACAGGCTTTTTAGTGTGACATTAAAGATTACCGCATTTGTAACACATTTCTTTTTAGTTCCTCTTGTCTAGAGTTGTTATTTTAAACACTCACACTCTTAAACAAAGTAACACTTTTGCAGCTGATGAAATGTTTTGAAGTGAGATGTCAGGTTGTAATGTAAGGCTATACTTTGTGGGAATCACTTTTAATCAACTCGATTCTTCTAATGTCCTGTCCTGTCTTTATTATTGATGTTTGCCCCCTGTTTGTCTGAGTGCCAACACCGACATACAAGGCCTTGTATTGTCTTGTGAAACACGTCAAACACGTTCAGAACTTGATTCTCTTACATTACATCTTATAGTTCTTCAACAGGTTTTTCCAGTGTGATTTCAGGCTTTAGTCTGCTGACCTGTGTTGGTCCTTGGCATTTGTTTTCAGTGGGATTATAAAGGTTGGGCAATTCTCACATAGGCTGAGGCAGCTTAACCAGATAGCCAGATGGTGTGACCTGAAGTTCTGCAGCATCTGGAGACCACTGGTAGAGAGCGAAGGCTAAACAGGAAGAACAGAACTCCAAAACGGCACCAACACTTTTTTTTACAATATTCAACAATTAATTACTTTATTAATCACAGTTTCCGCAAAACATTTTACAAACTTCACACTTTTTAACAAAACAGATACAATAAAACACTCACACTATGCCACTTGTTCTCCAAGATAAAGTGACCAGCCTCCTCAGCTGCTGGAGTCCAAAGTCAATTAGAGTTGACTGTTTAGGACTCACCATAAAGATCTGTGGATATCTATGAAGTACATATGATTCTGCTTTATGAGGCAGCCTCACTCCAACAGTCTCAGAACAACTGCTTTAATACAAGGACATCAGGTGACCAACAGTTTAGTTTGACTGGCATAATATACGTTTCTCATTAACCGTTTGTATTGTAATAACATTCTTGAATGAATGGATTGTTTTTTGGCCTCTTTCACAATCAGCCTTTTGTATTCCTGTAGTCTGTGCATGGTTATCATATGGCGTCAAAGCTGTAATGAATAAAGGAATCTGTCTCCTCCTTGTTTAGGTGTAGAAGTATGAGGTTATGTTTTGATGTTACAAAGCTGATTGTGTGTTTGTATCTGCAGGGAGATTTGGCCAAGAAGAAAATCTACCCAACTATTTGGTGAGTCAATTTCTGACCACAACATCATCTGAGGAAAAATACTCTGCTAATCTGGACCTTGGATCGTCTGTCATCACATGTAATGAATCATGTGTTTCTCTGTTTTATTCCAGGTGGTTGTTCAGAGATGGCCTCCTTCCAGAGCAGACATACTTTGTGGGCTTTGCCCGCTCTGACTTGACAGTTGATGCCATTCGGGCTGCTTGCATGCCATACCTGAAGGTAAAACTGGACCTAAAACAACACACTCATACTTATTTTGATCCTTTTCTTCTCATTTAATGTCCTCATTTTTAAAGATTCTTCACCTTTTGTAAATGTTCACGCCCTCTGACTCAGGTGACAGACACGGAAACGGAGCGCTTGTCAGATTTCTTCAAGAGGAACACGTACATCAGTGGGAATTATGCAGATGACAGTTCCTTCAGCAAACTCAACACACACATCCTGTCTCTGCCCGGAGGAGCCGACGCGAACCGTCTCTTCTACCTGGCAGTGCCTCCCACCGTCTACCACGATGTTACCAAGAACATCAAGCACTGCTGTATGAGCACAAAGTCAGTACATACACTTTTTACTTCACTGCTTTGTCGCACTGTTTAATCACTTGTCCGCTGTCCTCGGGGCTTGTCTTAAAGCTGCTGCAGTAATCTCCTCTTGATGGACAAATAGTGTGCCAAAACATTCATGCAAAGCCTCATTTTGCATTTAGAGTAGTCACTCGGGTGTTTCTGTTATTTTATCCTTCCCATTTCTGTCAATGAGGGTAGACAAACGTGTGAAAGGAGTGCAAAGAGGCTTCATGGAATATCATGATTTTAGTGTCCCACTGATATGTTTATTTTCTTCTCTGTGTGTGTTGTGTAGAGGCTGGAACAGGGTGGTCGTAGAGAAACCATTCGGACATGACCTTCAGAGCTCTGAAGAGCTGTCCACTCACCTCTCATCCCTCTTCACTGAAGACCAGATCTATCGTATCGATCACTACCTGGGCAAGGAAATGGTGCAGAACCTCATGGTGCTGAGGTGAGAAAACCATCTTCAGATAATTTTTACTTCCAGCTATTTATTATATGATACCTCGTAAAGATTATATATATTGTCAAATGCAGTAAATTGCACTGAGTGTAAAATGGAGATGATAAATGAGAGGATTGAGTGATTAGATAACTTGTTTGAAATAAGATGAATTGAAAGTCTAATGAAAGGCACTATTCAGTTGCATTATGTGAATTGTAAGAGCCAATGCTTTTGGACTTGGGCTCATACTAAAGACTAAAAGTTAAGCTATAGTACACAGGAACTCGTCTGTAGAAAATGTACAACAGACTTTGTGCTCATACAGCAGTGCTTGATGTTCTTGGTAACATCGTGGTAGACGGTGGGAGGCACTGTCAGGTAGAAGAGATGGTTCGCGTCGGCTCCTCCGGGCAGAGACAGGATGTGTGTGTTGAGTTTGCTGAAGGAACTGTCATCTGCATAATTCCCACTGATGTACGTGTTCCTCTTGAAGAAATCTGACAAGCGCTCCGTTTCCGTGTCTGTCACCTGAGTCAGAGGGCGGGAACATTTACAAAAGGTGAAGGATCTTTAAAAATGAGGACATTAAATAAGAAGAAAAGGATCAAAATAGGTATGAGTGTGTTGTTTTAGGTCCAGTTTTACCTTCAGGTATGGCATGCAAGCAGCCCGAATGGCATCAACTGTCAAGTCAGAGCGGGCAAAGCCTACAAAGTACGTCTGCTCTGGAAGGAGGCCATCTCTGAACAACCACCTGGAATAAAACAGAGAAACACATGATTCATTACATGTGATGACAGACGATCCAAGGTCCAGATTAGCAGAGTATTTTTCCTCAGATGATGTTGTGGTCAGAAATTGACACACCAAAGAGTTGGGTAGATTTTCTTCTTGGCCAAATCTCCCTGCAGATACAAACACACAATCAGATTGAAAACACAAGTCAAGCTTTGTAACATCAAAACATATATATCTATTTACTTTTTTGAAACAGACATAGTTTTTGATTTCTTGTAAGTAAGTACTGTTATGGGTAAATTAAATATACAATATACCAGCACGTAAACATTTCAATTCAATTTTATTTGTATAGCCCAAAGTCACAAAGTACATTTGCCTCGGAGGGCTTTACAATCTGTACAGGGAATGACACCCTCTGTCCTTAGACCCTCGGTTCGAGTGAGGAAAAACTTGCCCACAAAAACCCTTTAACAGGGAAAAAATGTGGAAGAAACCTCAGGAAGAGCCACAGAGGAGGGATCCCTCTCCCAGGACGTACAGACGTGCAATGGATGTCACGTGTACAGTACAATCAACATAAACATTTTGTACAGTTACAATGACTGACAGAATGACAATGAATGATAAAGTGACCACAGTAGCAGATATGGTAGTAATAATGACAGTAGTAATATGTGTAGTGGGCGTCGTGCAGGATCACAGCAGCAGCCACGATCCACGAAAACCTGCTGGACGACAGAGCACAGAAACTCCGGGGTAGTTTGGTTATTAACATGCAACATGACATGTATGTCCACAGATGGAGAGACAGACAGACAGACAGACAGACAGACAGACAGACAGACAGACAGACAGACAGACAGACTATAAGCTTTATCAAAAAGGAAGGTTTTAAGTCTACTCTTAAAAGTGTTGACCGTGTCTGCCTCCCGAACCCAGATTGGTACTTTGTTCCACAGAGGAGGAGCCTGATAGCTGAAAGCTCTGGCTCCCAATCTACTTTTGGAGACTATAGGAACCACAAGGAACCCAGCGTCCTGAGAGCGCAGTGTTCTAGAGGGGTAGTAAGGTACTATGAGCTCTTTTAGATATGATGGTGCCTGACCATGAACACGTGCAGGAGCATTCTGAATTAACTGTAAAGTCAAGTCCTAAGAGACTTATTAGAGCAGCCTGATAACAAAGAGTTACAATAGTCCAGCCTTGAAGTAACAAATGGGTGGACTAGTTTTTCTGCATCTGCTTGAGAAACAGTGCGTCTGATTTTAGCGATGTTACGTAAGTGGAAGAATGCAGTCCTCGAAATTTGTTTTATGTGGACATTAAAGGACAGATCCTGATCAAAAACAACTCCATTTCTCTCTGTGCACTGTAATTCTTTGAGTGGACAAAACCTTTTTACATTTTTACTCTAAAACAAAGATCCCATGGTGATTTGAATTATATAACATTTCCCTTTTAGCTGTTTTTTGGTTCATTAATATAAAGACAACACAAACTGACCTCTGATTAAGAACAAATGGAGGAAATACTGTTATGCATGTTGTCATAAACATCTGTGTTTTTTACGCTGTGTGTGCCACTGAGCGGGGAATAATTACAAAACGTTCATTGCAGGTTTGGGAATCGCATCTTCGGGCCAATCTGGAACAGGGAAAGCGTGGCCTGTGTCGTTCTCACCTTTAAAGAACCGTTTGGCACTCAGGGACGTGGAGGATACTTTGATGACTTTGGCATCATCCGGTGAGGAGGAAACAAATAAATCTGTACAGAAATATTGAAAGTGAAGTTAGCAGAGGACAATCACTATACTTGTAAACTATTTGCATTAGTAATACTTTTGTTTAACCCCTCTTAGCTGTTTTAAGCAATATATATATACAATAATTCACATGTCATACTCAAGGCCTGTGTGTCACATCCGGCCTTTTTATGCAACATAACTAAACATGATATAACATACAACAAAGAAGAATGTAGCCTACCTACCGTAGCCTTTTTCTTTTACACTTTATCCAAAAACACACTATATTCTAGTTGTAAGCAGATATACTGTAAGTGTAAGTATGTGTTTATTGATGTATTTGTCAACAACTATAATGCCTCCTGCAGGCACCCAGAAGAGGAAGCTGGTCTACAAACAGATAATGAATGATAATAATAATAGTTCTAACAATATAAAATACAATTAAGAAACTATCTATCTCTCTATCTAAAATATCCTTGTATCTGTGTACGACTAAATTATAGTGAGTTATAAACCAGTTTATTACCATTTTATTGCATCTACTGCTTGTAAATGCTAAATTGGGGGTTAAAATTAGTGTAAATAATTAGCGCTGCTTGTTATTGCTCTATAGATGGATAGATGTGACCAGTTTTAACAGAACATCAGTACCAACCTATGATCAGTTTTAATGATTATGTTCACAGCCATCACGTTCTCCTCTCTGTCTTTTAAGTGACCACCTGTTCTCTTTTTGTTTTGATCAGAGATGTCATGCAGAACCACTTGCTCCAGATGCTCTGCCTGGTTGCCATGGAGAAACCAGCATCCACCAGCTCTGATGATGTCAGGGATGAAAAAGTAGAAAATAGTCTCTGAGAGAGACAACGCTTTCTGTTTGAACAAGTTCTTTATTGGTCTTTACATCACAAAATGTCGGCTGACCTCTACGCCACTGTTTGCTGTCCATCCTAGACATTATCTTATTTCCCTCCACTCCCACAAACCCATGATGTTTATAATAACATATTACCACCCAAATGTAAACTCATACATCGAAAACACAAACTAAAAAAGGGTGTGGGTGAGGTGAGAGTTGAGGATGAATGGACTTAGAGTTGGACCATCATTAAACCATCATTATCCACTTGGTCTTGTTTAATAAGTGGCGCGTGTATGACCTTGTAGTTTTGTCTAAAAGGGGTCCACGTCTTCATAAAATCGTTGTGTGGTCCCTCTGAGTGAGTTTTATATTTTTTCTAACTCAAGAAAACACGGTGTCTCTTCTAAATCTGCCATTTAGCCTTACACCGAGGGCAAGCACAGAGCTTTAGGGTATATATATCTGCTAGTCTCACATTGGTGAAATGGAATTTTAAAACAATGTTAAGCTGTATCAGGGCGTGGTGAGCGCATGCAGAGGAAGTATGTATTCGTTTAAGAGATGCACCCCAGCAGTCCTCACTCAACTCATCACCCAGGTGCATTTTTCAATTGTTTCCTAATTTCTTCAAGTGATGGTAGAAAATATGACGAAGCACAAAGTGTCTAATCTAAAGAGCTGAGACCTGACATCTCCTCTAGTGTTACAAAATATTATAGAGACACTTATGTTGGTTTATGATCTCTGTTCTCTCGTGTTGCTTCTTGTAGGTGAAGGTGCTGAAGTGCATCGCTCCAGTGTCCATGTCCGATGTGGTGCTGGGTCAGTATGAAGGCGATCCAAGCGGTGAGGGAGACGCCAAACTGGGTTATCTTGATGATCCCACGGTTCCTAAAGGATCAACGCAGGCCACCTTCACCACCGCTGTACTCTATGTGCACAACGAACGCTGGGATGGTAAACACACACTGTGTCCTCTAGAAAACAAATCCCACTGATCTCGCAGTTTCCCGTGCGCTTCCATAACATGAAAATTCTCGCTCCTCAGGTGTTCCTTTCATCCTTCGCTGTGGAAAAGCTCTGAACGAGAGGAAGGCTGAAGTGCGTCTGCAGTTCACAGACGTCCCGGGGGACATTTTTGGAAATCAGTGTCACAGGAATGAGCTGGTGGTGCGCGTGCAGCCCAACGAAGCCGTCTACGCCAAGATGATGAGCAAGAAACCCGGCGTTTACTTTAGCCCCGAGGAAACTGAGCTGGACCTCACCTACAAGAGCAGATACAAGGCAGGTTCAAGTTCATGTGTGCATGCAGCACGTACTTTATAATTATATTTATAACAGGACAAAGCTACATAAAATTAGTGATAGCTATAATCAAGTTCTGTTTTCTAATCAATTAAAAAATGGTGTAAAATCTTTTTTCCAGGATGTGAAGCTTCCAGACGCTTATGAGCGTCTCATCCTGGATGTCTTCTGTGGGAGTCAGATGCACTTTGTACGCAGGTCTGTCTTTGTTTTCCACTCCTGTTGTCTCATGTTTCCACTTGTAAACTAAACTTGTCTGTTGGAACATGTTGCATGTGCTTTATGTGAGCTTTTAGCTCTTCACACTAGATGGCGACATTACACATCTTTTCATGAGTTGTGAAAAGCTTTTATACTTTACATCTTACATGTCAGCTCTGTTATATCATCCACCACATGTTTGTCTCTGCAGTGATGAACTAAGGGAAGCATGGAGGATCTTCACACCTCTTCTTCATCAAATAGACAGAGAGAAGCCCAAACCTATTCCTTACAAATACGGAAGGTAGGAAATGAGTTGTTGGAGTCTTTCAGTGCACATCTTACCCTTTTTTCCTAATGAAGCGTGTAAACATCTTAAAGGCAGGGACTGCTATGTTCTTCCATGAAGTGAGATTTCTTTGCTGTTATGAAACCAAATGAGAGAAAGTGCTGCTGTGTCGCATTTAGTTCTCTGAAAGACTCAGATGTTACAACAACGAGCAGAGGCTCCAGTTTAATAAAAGTATTAGTTGTTTAAATCTTTTTTTTTTTTGACAAAATAACTTTTTAGTATACAGTTTATGGGTTTATTAATTTTACAGTTGTTTTATTCCATTAAGGATCGGACAGGTCAAATAGATTTTAAATTAAAAATTGTTGGCAAAACAAATAAATAACAAAATAATAAACACATTTAAATTAATAAAAATTTTTGTAGAAGAAAAACATTCATCAAAAGTTTAAAACGAATTTGGGAAAAGTTATTTTAATCAATTAATTCATGTCCGTGTTCTCTTCCCTGACCTCTTCCGGTTTTTGTTCCTCTTCTGCTCAGATCCATGTTTCCAACCTGATATCTATCAGGTATAGCTCACTCTATCTCGTGATTTTCCAGCGTGTTAAAAATTAAGACATCTAAACAATGTATGTTGCTAGGCAACAGGACATGTAGTTTCTATGAGAAGTAAAAAAAATACCCATTGTTGGTTCTGGGTATAAATGATCCCACGTCCTTCATAATTCATTACAGATAGATTGTCACCACAGACTGTACATAGCTTTCAGACATGCATACATAGATACAGGATACATAGGGACACCACAACATAACAACGCACATATTTAGCACATTTAACCCTCCCTGTCCTGTGCGTAGCACCCACCACCCACAGCTAATGTTAATTGTTTCTCTTTCCTTCACAGCCGCGGCCCGGCAGAAGCAGACGACCTCGCAAAGAGAGTCGGATTTCGCTACGAAGGCACTTACAAATGGGTCAGTCCTCAAAAACTGTGAATTGCAATGAGATGAGGGAGGAGAAGAGGAAACGATAGTGGGAGGGGTGCAGCAGAGTAAGTGAGCCGAATCAGGTTTCCAGTGTCCTACAGGAAGGAGGGAAAGAAGAAATGAAGAAAGGAGGTGTTTCCACTATGTGGATCTATCTCTGAAGCAGCAAAGAAGAAAGAAGCTATTTAAAAAATTGAGTATGTCTCAGGTATAGAAATTATTCCTTGGAGCTAGATCATCACACATACAAAACCACTGGTAGTTTAATATTGGACCAAGACAAAACAAGTCTGAACCAGGATATTTGTGTAAACAAACTAAATGTCTGATGAACTAGCTCCGCGTCCCCTGTCGCCATTAATTAGCTTTCAATTTGTCAGGATTGTAAACGGAAACACTTGAGTATTAAGAACAGAGCAGAGCAATAACAAACCACTCAGCTGAGTCACGCTCACCCGGTGTAAGCATTGTACCAAAGATGGTAACAAAACACTGCAAGAGACGAGGAGCAACAGGATCGATTGTTCACCAGCTGTTACTCTTATAACCATCGTGATTGTAATACTGTTACACTTTAACTGCATTTATTAATTATTAATTAGTAGGGTTTTCTTTTTACAACTTGCCTCCTCTGCCTCAGACCAAGGACGTCATGGCTGTTTAAGATAAACATACCATGTGGTGTACAGTTTCTCTTCAAAGCATTCATACTGGAATAGTCTTAAGTGTCCTTATGGACAAGCAAAACGAGCTCTCTGTGCTGTTTAGTCACCTTAGCTGAGCTTCATTCCCCTTTTTTTGTTTACATTTTTTTGTTTTATTTAAGATACAGATGTTGATTCCATATTTTCAAATGTAGACCGCAGCAGCGTCTACCACAGGTCAATAGTGAATGTCTCAGTGATGACGTACTGTATACTTCTGTCGACTGCATACTCACATGTAAAGCTAGCTACGACTTCACCACTTGGAATAAACTAGTTTTTCTTCTCTGTTAATGGGTTTGTGATTTTATGGTTTATTGCTTCATGCTCTTAAGTCACTAAAATATGATTTACACTGTTAGGTGCCATTAAATCCTACACACTTGATATTTTAAATGAAAATCTTAAAGTTTTGGGAAGTGCTTGCTTGCTGAGTTAAATAAGATCAATATTACTCGTGTTTACGTGAGCTGAGCATAAAGATTTGAAGACTCTGTCCAAAGATTGAAAGAAAAAAGTTCACAAATTGGTAAATTATATTTTACAACTTAAATGTATACAAAATAAATAAGCATGCGTGGTTTCATGAGGACACTTTTGTTGACCAGGTGTGGCGACATGCTCAAGTCCTCTTGTAATGTAAAATCCCTTTACATATAACTAGTTTTACAACATACTTATTTGCCAGCAGTCTACTCCTTCCTTTGCTGCCTTTGTTGACACATTGCTATGTTTCTTGGCGTGTTATCGCCATCATGCATGTGAACGTGCAGGTTATGTGCATGCATTAGAAACAAAGCCGGGACCTACTCATAGGAACAGCTCTATAACTGTTGTGGAGAAATCGCTGAAGTCAAAGGTCAATGGTGAGGTCAGGAAGGAAGAAAGTGTTCAGGAGCCTCTGATGTCTTATGCTGTATTATTTATTGACGCTTGATCAAGGAGAACTAGAGACACTCTCAAAGTACATCTGAAGTGCTTGAGTCGGTCTCGCATTCTGACGAACATGTGATGGTGCATATACTTTAAACCCAAAGATCACACCCCAAATACTATACGCCCCAGAATTAGTAAAAGAGAATGTCTTTACTCTTGGTTATTGTTATTGTCAACACATCCTAGTCTGGAGACACAGATGTCCGCTTACGCAGATTGGAACGGCAACAACAAGCTATCTATTATGACTAGGAAGGCAGCAACAGGTCTCTTCGACCCTGGCCACCACAGTGAGATATGGTGGCACCTAGTCATAAGACAAACAGTTAATACTGCTGTGGATCACAAGGCTCACACGTGGCCTCGTGTAACCTAAAAAGAGAAAATTCCATAACAATAACACTCCACAAGGAAACTTTAAGGCTGTACTAAGATCAGTATGAAAATTAGATCTACAGTCAGGTCCATAAATGTTGGGACATCAACACAATTTTAATCTTTTTGGCTCTATACACCACCACAATAGATTTGAAATAAAACGAACAAGATGTGCTTTAACTGACTTTCAGCTTTCATTTGAGGGTATTTACATCCAAATCAGGTGATCGGTGTAGGAATTACAACAGTTTGTATATGAGCCTCCCACTTTTTAAGGGACAAAAAGTAATGGGACAAACTATCAATCATAAATCAAACTTTTACTTTTTAATACTTGGTTGCAAATCCTTTGCAGTCAATTACAGCCTGAAGTCTGGAACGCATAGACATCACCAGAAGCTGGGTTTCATCCCTGGTGATGCTCTGCCAGGCCTCTACTGCAACTGTCTTCAGTTCCTGCTTGTTCTTGGGGCATTTGTTTTGTCTTTAGCAAGTGAAATGTATGCTCAATCGGATTTAGGTCAGGTGATTGACTTAGCCATTGCATAACATTCCACTTCTTTGCCTTAAAAAACTGGTTGCTTTTGCAGTATGCTTCGGGTCATTGTCCATCTGCACTGTGAAGTGCCGTACAATGGCTTCTGAAGCATTTGGCTGAATATAAGCAGATAATATTGCCCAAAACACTTCAGAATTCATCCTGCTGCTTTTGTCAGCATTCACCATCAATAAAGTCATCATCAATAAATACAAGAGAACCAGTTCCATTGGCAGCCATACATGCACGCCATGACACCACCACCACCATGCTTCACTGATGAAGTGGTATGCTTTGGATCATGAGCAACCTTTCCTTCTCCATACTCTTCTCTTCCGATCACTCTGGTACAAGCTGATCTTTGTCTCATCTGTCCATAGGATGTTGTTCCAGAACTGTGAAGGCTTTTTTAGATGTTGTTTGGCAAACTCTTATCTGGCCTTCCTGTTTTTGAGGCTCCCCAATGGTTTACATCTTGTGAAGAACCCTCTGTATTCACTCTGGTGAAGTCTTCTCTTGATTGTTTGCTTTAACACACATACACCTACCTACTGGAGAGTGTTCTTGATCTGGCCAACAGTTGTGAAGGGTGTTTTCTTCACCAGGGAAAGAATTCTTTGGTCATCCACCACAGTTGTTTCCGGTGGTCTTCCCGGTCTTTTGGTGCTGCTGAGCTCACAGTTAATTTGGCTACACCTTATGTTTTTGCTATCTCTCTGATGGATTTGTTTTGATTTTTCAGCCTAATGATGGCTTGCTTCACTGATAGTGACAGCTCTTTAGATCTCATTGAGAGTTGACAGCAACAGATTCCAAATGCAAGTAGCACACTTGAAATTAACTCTAGACTTTTTATCTGCTTCTTGTAAATTGGATAATGAGGGAAAAAACACACACCTGGCCATGGAACAGCTGAGCAGCCAATTGTCCCATTACTTTTGGTCCCTTAAAAAGTGGGAGGCTCATATACAAACTGTTGTAATTCCTACACCGATGACCTGATTTGGATGTAAATACCCTCAAATGAAAGCTGAAAGTCTGCAGTTAAAGCACATTTTGTTAGTTTTATTTAAAATCTATTGTGGTGGTGTATAGAGCCAAGAAGATTAGAATTGTGTCGATGTCCCAATATTTATGGTCCTAACTGTATATTTGTATCTATAGATATATCTACATCAAGCTATCTACCTCTAGACATCCATCTATTTTCTGTAACCGCTCATCCTCATCAGGGTCCAGAGATGTATAAAGTACTGGAGTAAAGGAGTGGAGTAGAAGTACAAGTGCTATATCAAAACTGACTTGAGTAGAAGTTGAAGTATTCTTTAAACACTGTAGTTAAGTAAAAGTACTAAAGTATTTAAAATGTTTTGTACTTAAGTATTGCAAGTAGAAGTATGTAAAACATTGCTACTCAAGTACTGAAAGTTAAAATGTACAAGTAAAAGTACAAGTAGTGTTGTTTATATTATTATTTTAAATATTTATTAAAGGCACAACTTTTTTAGAGTGTTACAATGTTCATGGTAGAGTTCCATGATTTCCCATAGTCTGTGAATGCGTCTGAATGAATGCAAGAGCGAGGGGGCGGGGCAGCAGGTGAGAGAGCGCACCTGGGTGAGTCAGGTGTATGACGTACAGCGCACGAGCGAGGTTGATGTGTGAGACCGGGACTGTTCTGTTGGTTTTTTAGCGTGGTTCCGGCCGACAGTCACCGAGTCCTGGAACCAAACTGTTCAGCAATAAATGCAGTTTGTTGAATAACAGCTTGACGCTACAATAGTAACGAGTAACGATTCAACACATGAAAAATGTATCAGGGTAAAAGTATTAAATTCATCAAAAATATGTAGTGGAGTAAAAGTAGAAGTTGGGGGAAAAAAATAATACTCCATAAAATTACAGATACTGCATTTTAGTACTTAAGTACAGTACTTAAGTAGTTCCACTTCGTTACTATACATCTCTGTCAGGGTCACAGGGGGCTGGAGCTGATCCCTCTCACTGGTTGCCATTTTAGGTGACGGATATTAAATAAATACCTGATAATCTTTGATAAGCCCAGAAAGTAGTTTAAACCAAAGTCCACAAAGACTCTTCAAACCATCTGTATGAAAAAAATGTAAAGGAGATATTTAACCCCAGTTGTGACTGTTTCCCAATCCAAACATGGATGATGGCTGGAAATGACATGTCTTAGCACAATTTGTACTAAAACATGTCAGAATTATTATTTGTCTAATCTTGCCATGAGGCAACAGTGAGCACTCTCTGTAGATGGAAGAAAATTAAAGATAAAAATGTCTGATACAAATTTTTAGTAAAAATAATAGTTTGATTTGTTAATTTACTTATTTACTTGAATTATTTACTTATAATTTAAAAATAAGGTGGTTATCTTTCTAATGTGAGATCAAAAAATGATTCCAGCCATGATTTGATGACTGAATTAATTTATTCACAGACAAACGCTGAGATAACTTCCAAAACACGTTAGCCATAACAAGGGTCAGGCAGAGTCACAATAACAAATGGCATATTGGGCGGATGTTGTTAAGTCTTTGGTTTGACAAAAAAAAAAAATAATAATGGTCAAGACTTAGCAACCATGCATTTTAAGGCACTTGCATTTATGTTTAAAAACAGTTGCTGTGCATTCGACAGTCTGTTAACATACAGTACAAGACAGGAAATGTCATAGTGAATTATTTAAGACACGTTCGAGCATACAAAGACATAACGAAAGTGAGGTATTACATCTAAAATTGAACAACTTGTGATGGACAGGCATTCACTGGACGGCAACATAACTATACTTCCCTCTACAGAAGACTGTCAGTAGGTCTTTGCCCTGAGTGGTTGGCCCTGCCAAAATCCGAATGCATGATGTAGTGTTGTGTAAACGTTGTACAAACGTGTTAGGAACTGAAATGTATCTGAAATTGATATCGAATTATGATTATGAATTATGATGAACTCCACCAGTCATGTCGTGGCCACAACGTTGTTTTGGTCCATTATCCATGTACCTTCAAACCCCACCAGTCCGCCAGATTTTGTTAACTGGTAATTTTTCCTCTTTACATGCTTCAAAAAATGTAAATATGCTATCAAATCAAATTGTTTCCTTTTTCGCTGTTTGTAAGTTTGTGCAGGGTGTTTTATTTTAAAAATTAACATGTTTCTTTATGCCATTTCTGTCTGACTTCTGACTGACAGCTGTACTGAGGATGAATTTTCTTAAACTCGCCTGTTGAAATTATTTTAAGGCCTAAAAGGTTATACATAATCAAGATCATGGTTGCTTTGATCGACAGGTAGGTGCCGTTACAGGTGGCTTATTTAAGCACCCAGGCGTCATTCAGCTCACCTCAGGTCAAACGATGATCCACATCTTTGCTCATTTTTTAGATTAGCCAGAAGATGGAAGAAGCAGTACAAAGATAGGGATGGATAGATCTACCACACTCTGAGCTCCTTCTGGCTCTCCTGTGGTTGATGTCACACAAACGCCGTCTATTCTTCATACTGTTAGTGGTGAAACCGGCGCTTCTGGTGGGGTTTAAAAAAATATATAATTTAACTTGGACGGACGCATTGCCCGGTGGAATTTGCCTGTTAGCAGCTGCTGTAGAAAGTGACACCATGCATTCTAATTTGATCTGGCAAAAAGAGCTATCTGACTATCACATGAGGAAAGAACTGCCCCCCAACAAGTACCAGAAACAGAACATTAAGGATAAAGTGGTTGAACTAGAACACAAATGTTGCGCAACCTCTTCACTCACCGGCTGTGCGACAGCTGTGGAGTGACTGGTCAAACCAGGTGAGGCGTGATAAATGTTCTTCATTTAGAAGGCACTTGGTCAGTTTGTTGTTTTTACATATGCTCAGGGTGATTCTGCAAACAGCTGATGAACTCTGTGACTGGATGGCCCTGATAGCAGATCTGATACACTGCAGTGAACAGTGGGAACCTGGAGGAAGGAGGGGGAGCAGGTGTTGTTGAGTGCAAACATAATAACGCTGGAGGACTGACACTCTAATATGTGGAAACAGGGTCTTGATTCAGCGTTGTGTTGCTGCTTGACTTACTTGTCGATTAGGTTTTTGTGCTTGAGGATGAGATAAACCTCGGCTGCCGTCGCTGGTCCCTGCAGCTTCTGACCGTTCAGCATCTCTTTCTCCAGATCCTCAATGGACTGAGCAAGACAAGAAACACATCATAAGGACGAGTTATTATTTGTCCTTTTAATTATGACATACAGCTGCGTTATTATAAAAATAAAAAAAAAAGCTCTCACCTTCCCTGTCTTCACAAAAGCTTCGGCTACTTTGCGGTTGCGGCCACCGTAGCAGGTCGTGATGAGGTCGGCCACACCGCAGCTCTCCAGGAAGGTAGCAGAGGACACGTGCCCGGGAGTGCAGAAAATACGGGCAAAGGCTATCATCTCCATCAGGCCCAACCTGATCACGGCTGCCTTTGTGTTGTCCCCGAAGCCAAGACCGTCACAGAAACCTGCCCCAACTGCAACAATGTTCTGAAGGAGGGACAAAGATAAACAGAACTATGGGGAAAACCTGGATACTTTATACAGGATGCAGACTATCTGGAGGACAATTAATTAATTAACTTCATGCACGACTTTATAATTCAATTTGAAGTGTTAATCACAGTGCATGCCTTTAAGCATTTTAGAGTTTAATGAAGCAGCTCTGCTGAATAACACTAGTTCAGAAGTGGGTGGTGGTGTCTGGGTGTCTGATTTTCAATCAATTATTGTTTGGTACACAGATATTAGGGACAAGTTCTATCTAATTTACGGTGTGATGTCTATATGATGACAAATGTCTTAATACACACACATCAAATTAAACATAAATCTGTAAAGACTGGCCTAAATGACTGTGGAGGCAGATACAAACTTAACAGCTTTTATAGAAGACCAAAAAAAAAGTGCCTATAAATATTTCACCGTAAGTGCACTGTTGTATATTTTATTAAATATTTGGAGTCTGACATGTGTCCCAGAGGCAGATTTATTTAGTCAATGTTACTGCTTAGAAACCTACACGTCACTTTCTGTTATTTGTCAAAATTCTTTTATTTGCAGTATAATCTTGTGCTTATAATCAAATAGTTTTACCTTTACAATGATGCTTTTAAATTTGATAGATGTGTCAGGACCGCAGAGGTGGAATGTGACTAAGTGCATTTGTATTTTGGCTTCTTTTGACTTCTTGCCCAGTGTATAAAGACAGAGCCTAGAGACTACAAACTGCATCACGTCCAGGTTTAAAGACTACAAACTGCATTACGTCCAAGATTAAAGACTACAAACTGCATCACGTCCAGGTTTAAAGACTACAAACTGCATTACGTCCAGGTTTAAAGACTACAAACTGCATTACGTCCAGGTTTAAAGACTACAAACTGCATTACGTCCAAGATTAAAGACTACAAACTGCATCACGTCCAGGTTTAAAGACTACAAACTGCATCACGTCCAGGTTTAAAGACTACAAACTGCATCATGTCCAAGATTAATGTCTACAAACTGCATCACGTCCAAGATTAATGTCTACAAACTGCATCACGTCCAAGATTAATGTCTACAAACTGCATCACGTCCAAGAATATTGTCTACAAACTGCATCTCGTCTAGGTTTAAAGACTACAAACTGCATTACGTCCAAGATTAATGTCTACAAACTGCATCACGTCCCAGATTAATGTCTACAAACTGCATCACGTCCCAGATTAATGTCTACAAACTGCATCACGTCCCAGATTAATGTCTACAAACTGCATCACGTCCAGGTTTAAAGACTACAAACAGCAATGCGTCCAAGATTAATGTCTACAAACTGCATCACGTCCAGGTTTAAAGACTACAAACTGCATCACGTCCAGGTTTAAAGACTACAAACTGCATCACGTCCAGGTTTAAAGACTACAAACTGCAGCACGTCCAAGATTAAAGACTACAAACTGCATCACGTCCAAGAATAATGTCTACAAACTGCATCACGTCCAAGATTAATGTCTACAAACTGCATCACGTTCAAGATTAATGTCTACAAACTGCATCACGTCCAGGTTTAAAGACTACAAACTGCATCACGTCCAAGATTAATGTCTACAAACTGCATCACGTCCAGGTTTAAAGACTACAAACTGCATCACGTCCAAGATTAATGTCTACAAACTGCATCACGTCCAAGATTAATGTCGACAAACTGCATCACGTCCCAGATTAATGTCTACAAACTGCATCACGTCCCAGATTAATGTCTACAAACTGCATCACGTCCCAGATTAATGTCTACAAACTGCATCACGTCCAAGATTAATGTCTACAAACTGCAGCACGTCCAAGATTAAAGACTACAAACTGCAGCACGTCCAAGATTAAAGACTACAAACTGCATCACGTCCAAGAATAATGTCTACAAACTGCAGCACGTCCAAGATTAAAGACTACAAACTGGAGCACGTCCAAGATTAAAGACTACAAACTGCAGCACTTTCAAGATTAATGTCTACAAACTGCATCACGTCCAAGATTAAAAACTACAAAATACACCACGTCCAGGTTTAAAGACTACAAACAGCAATGCGTCCAAGTTGGACAGTTAGACATGCAGCTTTTTTTCCATGTTGCATAATAGTAACATTACCAAACTGATATAACATGCACTCTTCCAGCATGCTGTTGTGTAATAAAAACTCACCTTAAGGGCTCCACAGATTTCCACCACATCAGACTCCTCTACTACAGTAACTCTGAAGTTATTGGTCTGCATGAGTTCCTTCAGGAGAGAGCCGTGGTTTTTATTCTTACACCCTGTAAGCAGAAACAAGAACCTGGTTTATTATTATAATTATTATTACTCAAGAGTTGTGACTTAGCATTTTCACAGTACAGCTGTAATGCAAGGCATCAAACAAGTTACATTTCCAACAAATAATAATCCTGTCAAAACAGTGTGCCGTTCCAACGGTACATTAATGGTAAATCACATGAAGTATGCCGTGCACGTCAAGCAAATGTCAAACTGAACCAACCCACTCTGTTATTCACACAGGAATTACAAAGCAGATTAAACTTTTACCCTCATGCTGTTTCACAAACTGAAACAAACTCACTTCCTACTTCAAGACTATAAACTTGAAAAAAAAAAAAAAAACCTTTGTCCTTTCTTTCAAAACAACAATCTTTTTCTAAGCAATCATAAAAATAAAAAAAACATGCAACACAGCGATCGGACTAACCAATGGTGGTCTCACAAAACTTCTCATCAGCAACCTCATTGGCAATGTTGGCGCCCATCAGCACACTCATGCAGATACCGAGCTTCTCCTGGATCACGTCTGAGATGAGTTTAAGTCCATCAGGACCCTCGTCTACACCCTGGAAGTACACACGCACGCACGCGCACACACACACGGTACATTTACATAAGGTCACACCATGCTGGGATTCGGGTTATAATAACGCAGCATGAAGAGCAAAGTCAAACCTTGATGAGAGATATTCCCAATGCATCACTCTTTATCTTGCTCTTAATGGTGTCACACACTTTCCCAACAAACTGGTGCGGGATAACAAACACCAGGATGTCTGCATCCTTGGACGCCTCCACCAGGTCTGGGACGGCCAGCTGAGGAGGGAAGCATGACATTGCAAGACATTTATTAGTCTGATGCAACCTATATTAAAGCTGGTGTAACACTGATATTAAAGTATATATTAAGTAATATATATGGAGGCTGTGATGGAGGAAACAAAGACGGACACCCATACAAAGCATAATGTGTCTGTACACATTAAAGAGAAACATCAAGTTTCTTACCACGTTAGCTGGTAGCTTGTGTCCAGGCAGGTACTTCACATTTTCATGGTCAGTGTTGATTATTTCAGTCAGTTTGCGCCCGTTCACCGTCTCCTCAAACACCCACATGTTCACAGTGGTGTCAAACTTTAAACTGTGAGCGGCATTGGCACCCACGATCTTGGCGATGGCAGAACCCCTGTAGTGTTAATGGTTAGAGGTCAGTGTTTAATCATGCTACAAAGTAACATGACAAGAAAACAGTGAGCATATGTCCAGAGGAAATACACTTAAGATAGCTGAGGTGATTTTTTTTTGTCTGTGAAGTCTTGATCTTAAACACTTCAGAGTTGTAACAATCACATGACTTCTTGTGTTGATCACCAGATCTTCACTAATCATGTCCCCTCATGTGGTTTCTGTTGGTTCACTTTAATCATTAGCCGACATGTTGGACTCAAGATAAGCTGAAACAAGGTCACCTAACCCTTGATGCTTTGCAATAACTCGATAACAGTCTGCCGAACTCAAATTGAGAAATCTGCTGGTTTTATATTTACACAACAGTGGTGTTATGTAAGGGTTGAACATGATTATGAGGCATTATTTTAATAATGTCTGTCACAATGGGGGCACCGGGAGAGCCTACTATTTTAGGACGTGGTATAAATAGTTTGAGAAACCCTGTTTTAAAATCAAGAAGACACTGCTTTGGTGGAAAGTACTGTACTCGAGGACAACCTTGTACTTTACTGAAGTTTACCCTACTCACTTATACTCTTACTTTCTATTCCACTGTATTTATTTAAAGTAGCCAAAGTTACTAGTTACTTTACAGATTAAGATTTAACGAACAAAACTCATGACCTACATATGATAGTATAATATTTGTTAAGCTCTAACTGCTCCCAATAAATAACAGAGTCTGCTGTGGTTTAAAGGACCAGCATGGAGGATTTAGTGGCATCTAGCAATGTAGTCTGCCAAAACTCCATCGAGAAATCTGCTGATTGTATGTTCATGTTTAACACAACAGTGAGGTTAAATAAGGGTTGAGCATGATTATGAGGCATTATTCTAACAACATCATAATTGGGTTACTAGGAAAGCCTAAGATTATCTGCAAAACACTGGTTTGTAGGGATGTAACGATACATCGTGACACGATTAAAATCGGTACAAATGCGTGACGACTCGCACCGGTTTACAGAAAAAATGAATCGCGATTCTTGGCGAATGCGAGAGTACGTTTTTTTAATTAGAAATAGGTTACGTTGTGGCTGCAGCTTCCACTGCCGCGTCTGTCTTTCTGTGTCTCACACACACACACACACACCTACACACATGCGCAGTAGTGGTAGTCGGCGTCAGGCCTGACTGTACCGTAAATGATACCATAACACAGACCCTCCAGGAATTCACCATGTTGCGATTTGCAACTTCAACGCAACTTCAGTGAATCCCCGTGAATTCAGGGCGGTGTTGCAATTTTAACCAATCACCGCAACTTCTCCGCAACTTCCGCGCAGTCTGCACGGGGGAACTAAGCACGGGTCAGGGACGGCCGCACGGTGCGGGAGGATCCCCTCGTGGGACCTCTCCCCGGCGCTGGCTGGCCCCCGCCGGGCGCATTTCCTCCGAGGCGGTGCGCCGCGACCGGCTCTGCGTTTACAGCGCCCGGACCTCGCCGTTTCCCGGGGCCGTGGATTCTCATCAAAGGGTTAACAAGCTATCATCTTAATTGTTGTTATTTTCAGTTAGCTCATACTTCAAGCTGAAAGGTAATGGTCAGATCAGCTGCTTGCTGGCAGCCCTAATAAGAACACAAACAGTTTGAGAGTTTCTGTAAAGAGAGTTTTTTTTCCTACAAATAAAAAGATAATTTTATTTTGTCAGAATTTTTCTGTAGCTCATTTTGATTTTAAAAAATAGTGAAAAAAATCGTATCGTGAACAAAAAATCGTGACTCGAATCGAGTCGTGAGTTGAGTGTATCGTTACATCCCTACTGGTTTGTATCAAGAAGTTATTCACACTGCTTCACTCAAGTACAATACTTATACTTTACTTTAAGTATATCGTACTTTATACTCCACTGTATTTAACTTTTACAGATTAATATTAATGTTTTTTAAACTCTAACTGCTCCCAACAAACAAACACAGTCTGCTCTGCTGTGCTTTAAAAAAGGACCAGTGTGTAAGTTTTAGTGGCATCTATCAATCAATGGTTTGTATCAAAGACGTTATTTTACTCAGACTGTAATCTTTTACTTTACTGAAGTAGTACTTTATACTACTACATCTGAGAGGGAAATAATTCTGCTAATTTAAAAACAAGACTACTTTACAGATTAATATTAATATTTTCTAAGCTCTAATTGCTTCTGCAGTGTAGTAGTCTGCCAAACTCCACTGAGAAATCTGCTGATTTTATATTAGTTTGTACAACGGTGGTTTAATATAAAGCTTGAACATTATGAGATTATTCTAATAAATCACAGCCAACACTTTAATTCGGCATATTAAATAAAAGCATAAATCCTTAATGATTTTTATTAAGGTTTAGATTTATTTATTCCCAACAACGTGCTGCGTATAAAAACATGTTTTAACAAACATAATCTTACAATCTGTTTAATTGATTAACTAAAGCTGTATGCCGAATTGACTAGAGATAAATATTAATTAAAGACATTAAATTGTGTGTGGGCACTGTGATATTTGTTAAATCAATAAGCACACTTTAATTAATTAGACTTTTAAATGGAGTTTGGTAAAGGAGAGCTAACATGTTGCTGACAAAAAATGACCATAAATCCCATTAGTCGTGACTGACATGTTAGTTTTTGCGTAGACTGAGGAAGATCACACTGTGTGACCTTATCAAAGCTAAAACCGGCTTGCGTTAACGTTATATAACCGCATAAATCCCGCAAATCAAACTTAACGTTGCCATGGAGAATGCGGCTATTGAACGTTAGCTGGTGATGCTAAGTTGGTTAGCAGCAGTGCACCGGCTGCACGCACGGAGCAATCTGTAACAAACAGGTTAAACACATTAATGACAGGGTAAACTTACCAGTTGCCAGAGCCAACGATGCAGACTTTCTTCGGAGCTGCCATTGTGAAGAGGTAAACCGATGAGCGGAAGTGAGCCTGCACTGAGCGCCGCCGTGTACCTGCAGTGTGATTATGTAACGCGGACACCGAGCCCCACACCGAGCGCTCCTGTTTTATTGGCCGGTCCGAGGGCAGATACTGGCCCGCCCATCGAAAGCAGCGCACAGAGGGGTGGAGGAAGTCATTCATCGACCAGAGGTTAGTAGGATCAAAGTAACTCGGACAAAGGTCTCCATGTGAACTCTGTGCACTTTATTAATATGTGCCACTGCTTCTCAGATTATGGTACAGCTACCTCTCTGCAGTGGTACTAATTAATAGCACCATCAAAATAAAACAACATTATGAATGGAATGTAATACGTCCATTTAAAGACAACAAACTTCATTTATTCCAGGTTAAAAGACTACAAACTGCATGAAGTCTATGTGTAAAGACTACAAACTGCATGAAGTCCATGTGTAAAGACTACAAACTGCATGAAGTCCATGTTTAAAGACTACTTGCATGAAGTCCATGTTTAAAGAGTACAAACTGCATGAAGTCCATGTTTAAAGACTACTTGCATGAAGTCCATGTTTAAAGAACCGGAGTCAAATTCCTCATATCTGTGTACACACACCTGGCCAATAAAGTGATTCTGATTCAGATTTGGATATAATGTCCATGATGGACAGCCCTTGGGGGCTCTGGCATTCAGCAGTGGAGTGGATGAGGTGTCTGAAATCTGTTTGCAAGGAAGTCCAGTTACAGTGTGTTACAGTGTGGTACTTAAACCAGAGTGCCGAGCTCACCAATTATCTTCATGGAGGTTATTGTGTTAAATAAACAAACAGCATACTGGTCATTTACTACCTTTAATAACACTCTTTTAGTGCTAAAGATGGTCCAATAACCAGACAGGAGTTCTTCTAATATAATAATATACATATATTTATTAAGATGGTCATATAGTTTCTAATATAGCAGCACTGTAATTACTCCCATCTTTGTGAATGTTTTAATATTCTGTTTTAGAGACGTGTTAGAGGTGTTGTCTGCCCCATTTATATCAATAGGGGCAGATTTCATATGAGAAAACACCTCTCATGAATAAAAACTTCAGATGACATTAATGCAAAATACTAATTCTAAATGCAGAACTTTTACTTGGGGTTACTTGTGGATTTGCACACTACGGACCTAAATGTCTTCTTTGCTTTCCACACAGTACACTCACAAGATATAGGTTGTATTGACGTGCACAATATACCCAGCGCATTAAAAGTCATGAGAGCAACCACAGTCTGGGGGGTTAAAACAAAAGAGGACATTGTTGCGTAACAAGTGGAACAAAACTAAGATTAAGAGAAAATCAGGAAGGAACCAAACAACAGATTCAGCAGTGTGGTTTCTATGTGCAAGTACAAACTGAGAAAATCCAGCTTACTATACTGGAAAGTGTCTTTTCGTGTTTTTATGTCTACCACTTTAGTATCATAAAGTCACAAGTCTTTCCTCGTGATTAGATCTAAATACTTCTCTAATTCACAAATACAATGTTTAGCACTAAAAACAAAGTGCAGCTGGGGCTGATACAAATATCTACAAGTTATTTTTTTCAGTATTAGACAAATTGTAACCTAAATAAAGAGTAAGGGGGATCACCAGCATGACTGGCTGTGTCTAGTTTGCTCTTCTCTTTGCAGGTTCATGTAACTGGCTGGCGGGGCCGTCCACTTGGGCCCAAATGAAACATTGTGATAATGACAAATTGGGCCGTCTCGCCTACTAATTACATGATCCTGCAGGAGAAGACCAAACAAGGCACCAAAGTGTCAAGACGGATGTTGCACCAACATTATTGCAATTCATCCTGAGGGGAACTGAGGGGTGTGTACTAAATGTTGCAGCAATCCATCTAGTAGTTACTCCAGAGTCACAAATGTGAACCTCATGGTGGCGCTAAAGGAAAAGTATATGTATTAATAACTAGTAATAACAACACATAATCAGGAAACCATGGATACCTGTAGAGTTCATGAAAATAGTTCATGGAAATTGTTCAAAAGGTTAATTTATGAACGGGACTGACATGATATTGACGTTATTAGAGCCAGATCTGTACAGAAAATGATATATGGTGTAAATTAAGACTGTAGTATGATCCAATTTGTATTTCTACATAATCATTTCTATTTGTATTTCACATCCGAAGATGTCTCAGAGCCACAAAGTGAAGACTGTCCTTTCAAAAACTGTGGCTCTGTTCCAAAGTATAAATGATGACACAGGACACCTTGAAGTGAAAAAAAGTCACACAAAGTTAGCACTTAATCTTTAATATAACAACTGCTTCAACTTCAGTATTTATCTATACATTACCAGACTAAAATAACCATTCTTTAGTATCTCAAAAAATGAAAATGGAAATTTTAAAAAATAGAGGCAGAAATCTAATAAAACCTGAATGCATGGCGGACATTGCTTTGAGATGCATGTACTCATGCAGTGGAAACTGAAAAACGACAATCCAGCTTTTCATTTACTGATGAACATAGTATAAGCTGCTGTGACTGTAGCAATATATACAAAAAAGAAATCACCTCATACTTTAATATAGTCTTTGATAAATATATGTACAGAAAAAGTTTAGACACAGCTAGTATATTATTAATACTAAATAAATACAAGTACAATATTAGACCGATCAGTCTATTCCAATACAATAAGATTATTACGACTGCACTATTTACATTACATTACAGTTGATGGTATGATTGTGCTTGATAAGTTGCACGCTATACAGTTCCATTTCCTGTTAAGAATAACATAGAGCTCGTTGGGAATAAGTGCAAATCGATTAACTTCAACAAAATTTGTAGAATGGTTTTGTAAACAGAGTATGAGACAAACCCTTAAACATGCACGTTACATGTTTACAGCCTAACCGATAACAGATACAGTTTTTTTGATACGAGGGCGACGTTTTCAAATCTTTTTCCTTCATCAGCATCTGAATGAACGTGCAAGAATAAACACATGCTCACCACACACAACCAAACACACGGACAGATGATGACACAGATTGTAGTCCGACGTGCGGATTAACTGTTCATCGATGGACCACTTTTTAGACACCTACTGTACAGTGCTACATGCAACTTAGAGCCCTAGAAGATTGTAAAAGACATTCAACATAGTTATACTCAATAATTTTGTTTTCTTGTCATGTTAACAAACCCCTTAAATGGGATGAACAGCATCTACCCTTGAATTAACATATTGAAGTCTGATTTTTTTTACCCTAGCCAGGAAATACATCTTTAAATTTTTTGATTGGTACTGAAGGGACATTATACAGGATGCACCTGCACCATTTTTGTTGCTGTGTATCCATCCGTTCCTCTTTTTTTTTAGCTCAAAATACTGTTTGTGTTTTAAGTAAAAGTTCAAAATTTGGGGAAATGCAGTTAGCTTAGCATAAAGACTGGAAACATCTAGCCTAGCTCTTTCCAAGGGTAATTCCAATTAAAGAGTGAAATAATCCTTAAAATGCTGCATTGTTGTTCCACACTTTTGCAGCACTTTATGCAGATTAAATGAGCGACATGAGCTTTAATTTTGTTATCATTAATGCGGACAAGCTGGCTGTTTTCCAATATTTACACTAAGATAACTAAGCTAACCATCTACGTCACATCATTATTTATTTTTTATTTTTTTGTTTGTGTACAGATTAAACAAATTATATAAAACATGTTATTAATGATACAGCCAAGCTAGCTGTTCTCTAGGTGTTGTTGTAGCTTCATATAATTTACAGACAGATAGTTAATGATAAAGTCAATAGAAAGTCAAGCTTATTTCCCAATTTTTTAAACTATTCTCAGTTGAATTCAGTAAAATTTCCCTGCTACAGCCGTACAAACAGCAAACTTAAGTTACTCTGTAATGGCTGTATAAATAAGCGAGTCAGTTTTCTGTCTTTAGGACTGTCCTACTACTGTCCTAAAACAAAAGGGGGGCACAAATAGCAATGGCTACAACAATGGCTCTGTGGTATTCATGTGTGTGTATGTGGTTTCCTAGAGTGATGACATCATCAGCTAGAGTGTGAAGATGACAAAACGATCAGTAAAAAAATAAAACGTCTTCGGCTATGGTGGCCTCAAATGCCCAGCTACAGACATGATTATACCATCAAAACGTAGGAAAATTTGTGATGTGATACCACTGTTGAAGCTGTCTCTATTATTGTTTTGGCTCTCTACGTGTTAATTGATCGACTACTCCCCCCTAGAGCTTCATAGACTCCCATGTTATTCGGAGCAGAGAATTTTCCGGAAGGAGCACGGAGCACCTGTGCTTTCTCTGACTCCTACGGCCAAAGTTTATGCAATTTCCGCCTGAAACTTGGCACAGACATGATCCACTAGACAAGCATTCTTCTGGTCATTTCAGATTTTGGTTTTAAGGCATACCTTATAGGTTTTTTTGGCCCTCTTCGAGGGGGATCATTCAGACATATACTGTGCATTTCAGTGGCACAGACAGGCTGCATGGAGCACCTGTGTCTAATAAATCTGACCTGCAGCTCAACCTGGTTGGCAACCTCAAGCATGCCTTTGACTAACTTTATTGAAGTCTGTGTATGATATCAGACTATCAAGACTACATTTTTAATGTCGCCCATTTTTTCCTTGTCTCTCACAAACACAAACACATAGATAGAGAGACAGACACACCACACACAGGCAGACAGACAGGCAGATGCACACACACACACACACACACACACACACACACAGAACAAGCACACACACAGTTTTTCAAAATAAGAGTCCCTTCAAAATAAGAGCCCAGTAAAAAGGCAATGATGACACAGCTTGTATTAATACTGAATTTTCTCTTCGAGGGACTTCATTTGAAACTTTTGTGTCAGAGGGTCAGAGGGAGAGGGACTGAGCATGCACAACTGTCACAAGCATGCACACACACACACACACACACACACACACACGCACGCACGCACGCACGCACGCACACACACAGTGTTAAAAAGGAGGGAAATTTTCTGGAGGAAACGTTTCTCTCTCTTGCTCCTAGGGGCACATTTCTTTATTTATCGACTAGGGATGGGACATGATTTTCGAATAGTCGAATATTCGTGACGAGTTCGAATATTGAATAGTAATTTCGAATGCCGTTTTGGATTACGTTGCATTCCACTAAAAAAAAAGAGCACGGAAAGGCGTTTCCTAGTTCCTAACATACTCTGTTTCATTAATTCGGCCAGAGGGTGCCGCTATCGTACAGTAAACGTAGTCAATATAACAGAAGAAGAATAGCGACCCGAAACATTCCCGAAAGGATGGCCCGTTGACCGCAGCAATTGCCGTCATATTTGGCGAGGATTACCGCACACAGAGCGCAACATGCGTGACTGAATTGACTCAGTACTGCCAGGATACATGCCCACCACTTCACACTGACCCGATGACATGGTGGAAAGACAATAAACAGAAATACCCTCGCCTGGCAAAGTTGGCCAGCGCCTACCTGTGTGTGCCAGCAACGTCCGTGCCATCGGAACGTGTGTTCTCCGCAGCCGGTCTGATTGTCAATAGGCTGCGTACCCGTCTCCATCCCGACCACGTCGACATGTTAATTTTTACAAAATATGTCTTAGGTTTATTCTACTCTGTTCGAGTGCTTTCAATATCGTTCCCTAAACGGGCAGTTTCACCCGCGGTTGCTTCTAACAGACGTAAATAGGAATAGTAAATATAAATAATAAAATTGGAAGCCTATATTATTGTTTGAGACTGTTGGCTATGTGATGTGAATGGAAGTTTATTGTGTATTTGTTTATCATTGTTTATTGACTCATAAAACCGTTACCGCTTTCACCCTGTCTGTCATGTGTGCGCGCGTTTGGGTGTGTGTGTATGTGTGTGTGTGTGTGTGTGTGTGTGTGTGTGTGGGGGGGGGGGGGGGGTGGGGGGTGTCGATTTTCGAATCGAATATCGAATAGTGTTTAGCGAATTTCGAATAGTGTTTTTGATCAAAAGTCACATCCCTATTATCGACACCAAACTAGTATGTAAAACGATCAGGAAGGTCTCATCTTGCTTGTGGTTAAGCCAGTTCAATGATTGGAATTACGGTTTTGGCCAGAAATCCTTCCTGTTCGAGAGGAGGTCTCAGCATTTTCTCTCAGTCTCTAAGTGACATTCTAACAGGTGCTCCCCTGATTACAGTTGGTCCTGGTTGCTTGGCAACCTCAGCCTGCTTGAAGGAAAAGAGTGGTGAGGGACCAGCAGAAGCTGAGCGGCAGCCATTTTAGTAGTTCTTGGCACTTAATTTGAACTCGTCTGTGTAAAATGGCAGACAGAGACAGCAGAGCAAGACATGCTATTTGCTAACATTAGCGACCAATGCTAAAAATTAGTGCCAATTAACATTAGCCACTAGGAATTATATACATGTTAATTACTAACATGCTAATGTCAACATGCTAATGTTAATTGCTAACACGTCAGCGCATCAGCAATAATATGCTAATGTTAACATGCTTATGTTAAATCTAACAGGTGCAGATTAGCTGCTGCTGATTAGGTCCTGGTTGCTTGGCTACCTCAGCATGCTCGAAGGAGGAGAGGGGGGAGGGGCCAGCAGAAGCCAAGTGGCAGCCATTTTAGTAGTTCTTGGCACTTAATTTGAACTTGTCTGTGTAAAATGACAGACAGAGACAGCAGAGCAGCTAGCGCGTTAACATGCTAATGATAATTAGCATTAGCCACTAAGAATTAAATACATGCTAATGTTAGCATGGTAATGCCAACATGCTAATGTTAATTGCTAGTGCATCAGCGTTAACATGGTAATGCTAACATGCTAATGTTAATTTGCTAATGCTAACATGCTAATTCTAACATGTTAATGCTAACATGCTAATTCTGACATGTTAATGCTAACTGCTAGCGCATCAACATTAACATGCTAATGTTAACATGTTAATGCTAACATGCTAATGTTAACATGCTAATGCTAACATGCTAATGTTAACATGCTAATGTTAACTGCTAACGCATCAGCGTTAACATGCTAATGTTAACATGCTAATGTTAACATGGTAATGTTAATTGCTAGCACGTAAGCGCTGGCTGCTCCTGTGTCTAAACATAGTAAAAAGTTTAGTTTGTGGCTTCTTTCAACCCGCTCTACTGATTTTTCAATACATGAAAATGACCTTTTTGTTGATAATTTGCTTGGCTTGTAAATTCTTAATGGTGCTATCACCCTTGCAAGATGAGGTAGTACAGTGTAATAGCAAAATACTTGGGTTTTCTAACAAGGGAAGATATATGATGTCATAAGATGAGGTTGCATGACGTGAATAGAATTGATGATAATGAATTGATGTGAGAAAAAAAGGGGCAAAGTCAAGAATAAAAGAGCAAAGATGAAAGCAAACATCAAAGGAGAATGTTGAAAAGACTGTGTAGTACTTACATGCAAATTACTTAAATAATAATAAACATTTTGTAACTGGAAATGAACCATGAAATGAATGAATGAAATTGTCACATCAATTATTTTACAAAAACTCACCATCACACAGCTGGGATTTCTAATCTGATTGACTGAACACATATTGAACCTTAGGTCGTGCCCCCCATTCACTGTATCTCTTACTGTGTCTTGAACAGCTGTTTTACATTTGGCCATGCAGTTATTGATTTTTTAACTCATCACAACATGTTGATCACTTCTTTCTGCCATCCTGCTGTCTGTGTGGCATCTTCGGAATTCACCTCGTTGCTTGCAAACCTTAAACTAGGCACAGTTTCTCTGTTGTTCCCGCAGTCCGACAAAACCTGCAATGAACAAAGTCCACGAAATGTCGCACGGAGACAAGAGAGTGGCAGTGGCTCCCTCTCGCTCCTCAAGGCTGCAGAAGCCTAGTGAAAGTTACTGACGTGACATTTGACATCGTCTAAACTCAGCACCGTTCCCTGGTCGTTGTTGCTGTTGTGCTTGTCCTTCTTATTGGAGCAGCGACACAGCTTGTACTTTATTACCTGTGGTAGATCAAAAACACAGGAGAAGGTCATCATGATCAGCAACCATTTCTGGCTCAGCAAGGATTGCAGGAAAAGAAAGACGTGTTTTCTGGTGGAATACTGAGGTCAAGTCTGTGTGATGAAATTTGAAATGTTATATTATTCACTTAAAGGTCCAGTGTGTCAGATTTAGGAGGTTCTATTAGCAGAATATGGAAGAAACTAATTATAATATGCATAAGTATTATTTTTAAGGTTAAGTCTGGGAAACTTGACTTGGTTGTAGATCCGTGAAGATGTTTCAGGTTCGTCATCCAGGTCTTAGAGACAAGGGACACTCTTTTAGTGACAATGATGTTCACATGTTTGTACAGGGAAGACAGATAGTTTGAAAGGTTGACACATGCTGTGAAGGAGGCTGTTTGTGTAAGAGTAGACGAGTCCTCAAGCACCATTTATCCTCCACCTACCATGGAGTGGACTGGTCAACAGTTCACACTTGGCCTCATGTGACTCCAATGACCATCGTCTCCCACCGACGATGACCTCAGCTGAGTGTTATCCACACCAGACCACAGGAGACCTTATCAACAAATCCTGCCAAGGCTAAATGCTTAGGGTCCCCACGGATCTACAACCAAGTCCAGTTGCCCCAGATTCAACTTCTCGAAAAAAGATGACTTGTATGACTGAGAACCTTCACAGACTTCTATGTATAATCATGTTTTCATCCATGTATAATCACCTGAAAATAAGTATTGATATGTTTTTATTTCCTTAGAATGAAATTTTTATATCTACAGACAGCGTGGGTCCCCTTCCTGGACCCACAAGGCTGCTCCTTGTGTGTGTTTTTAAACTAATATGTTCATCTTGTTACAATATAATATGATGATAGATGGTGTAACATTAATGTTGTTGTTAACGGTTGTTAGCACACCTGTGAAGCAGAGTGATCCATACAGTTCAAAGTCTCAGTGCTGTTAAACACCTCTTGTCCGATCAAATAACTTGGTTGTAACTGTTGCATAATAAATACTTTTAAAGTTTTATTTTCTAACATTACTGAAATGCTGTTTTAAAATCTTTTCCAATGCCTGAAATAAAACTGCTGTGGGAAATTACTGTCCTACATCTAGTAGAATTTAAACATATTGAGTCTAACACTAGTGGAATCTGTGCACAAAATACCAGCATGTGTACATTTTGTACATTTTGTAGCTCCCCTAAGGTTGCTAAAACACCCACATTTCGCAGAAAAAATACATGACCTGTGTGTCCTCTGAGCTACAGCTCTGTATGAAGTAAATGCTTAAATAGATACAGCAGAAATATTTTAAACCAGTGTTTCTCAAACTTTTTACACCACGTACCTCCTCAGAAAATATCACACTCTACAAGAAGATGTTAAAATACAGCAGCATAGGCCGAACCTTTTCAGCTATGGGCAGTTTAGGTACGTTTATTTTTAATTTTAAGATTATTTAGAGTTGACGGCTGTTTCGTCGTGAACATTGTGCACTTGTCATTCTAATATTTCCCAGTTTGCAGCCATGATTGAAGTTTGAAGGGCTTAACGTCACATTTTAGCCTGTTACCAATCATGGATGTATGTATCCATGTGCATGAACGTGACGTGATAGCCAAAGAAAATATTTCAGAAAAACTTATTTAAAGAACCAGTGTGTAGGAGTTATTAAAGAAACACGTGGTTTAATTATTAAATTTGTTCCACTACATGGAGGCTGTGTATCACCAGTGGTAGGAGTTTGAGAACCAGCGTTATCCTATCCAACCACTTTACTAAAGGAGTCTCACCTCATAAAGGTAGTCAAATATCTCCAGGATGGTGAGTATGCTTGCTCCAATAAAAAGTCCCATCTGACCACCAATATCACCTGGAATAAGAAAACCATTAAACATTGTGAGAAACACAATCTACTATACTTTAAAAATATCTACAATATATAGTGTAACTCAATAAATACGTACCTAAAAGTCCGGCCACTTCATATGCCTTTTTCTGTTCAATAGTTTCGTAGTTGAGAGCCTCAAAGAAGATGTCTAAAACCATGATGTTCTCCCTGTGGAGAAGTCAAAACATTCAGATTCAATTTTAGGTAACACTGTGTTTTAAGTCACCTTATTCAGCATTAATAAGCAGCATATAAACATTTAGGTACATTCAGACAGAATCCATGAGCTGGAGCCAACTTTTGGGAAAAACTAAACAGTTTTACTGAATCTGAGACTATCCAGGTGGATTCATGGACTAAACTCTGATACCTGTTGTGTTCTGACTTTGTTTATTTCATGTACCCATCTTCTAAATCTGTGTCTGACTCTGACACAAAGAGAGAGCAGTGGTTGAGTGACACAGACAGTGAATGAGTGAGGGAGCGCCGGCATCGATAAAGCCGATTAATGAGAGAAATAAAAAGTTATTTCCTGGCTGTTTCACAGTGGTAACCTACAGGCACCGCTGGACAGTCGCTGCAGCATGAGAACCTGTCTGAATGTGGCCTAAATGGTTTATAACACATCAGATATAAGTGTTTTATAATGTGTCAATAAGTCTATTCAACCATAAGTGGAGGCTTGTGTATGAAAAGACAATTTGACAAGAAGAAGAAGTTATAAATGATCCTTGTGTCTGCTTATAACTACATTATAATGAGTTAAAAAATAAACTTTTAGATGTTTATACACCGCTTAATAGAAGGACTTACCACATTTTAAATTGGTTTTAATTAAAGACTGTATTATAATTTATATTCTCATTTTCTTTTTGGTAATAACTTTGCATTGTTATGATGTCATATATGACATAATATCATATACATGTACAACATGTAGATATAATGTATTTTTCCTTATAGTTATGGTTAAGCTAAACATATAAAATATTTAAAATATTTATAAATTACAGAAGTAACTTATCATGTGCACTCTTGTAATAAAGTATAAAATGCAGTAAAGTATGCTTGATTCTTACTTAATATACTGCTCGGATTTGTTGTATTTCTTTGCCAGATATTTAGCCGAGGCCTTGCTGGGAATCTTGACGAAGGAGAGCTCTTTGCTGTATCTGGTCATGTTGCACGGCGTCTCACACACACAGAAATCATTGTCTCGCTCCACAAGGAAATCTAGAGAGAATAAAAACCAGAGCTCAGCTTGACCTTTCGAACAGACCAGTGCAGCTATGACTTAAAACATGTCATGGGATGAAGTGTGTTTGAATGTGTGTCTGTGTTGTATCAGTTCAGATAGATTAAATATTCAGATAGGACAAAGCCTTTTTCTTACCAAGAGCTGGGTCAGCACATTCTTTGTAGAGCTCGGGGGTGCAGTAGGGTGCATCGCCTAAAGCAAAAGCAACACTCACGTCAATTAAATGTAGATGCTCTCCTCCTTTTGAAGTGCTCGAAGTAATTTTACACTGCAGCATCTTTGATGTAACTCTGATACAACACACAGCAAGAGCTGCTTCCTTACCGGGCATGTGCACCATGCGGCAGTTGCAGTTGTCCACCAGATAGCGTGTTTCACAGTCAATGCGACAAGCTGTGATGCTGTAACTGTCAAAGAAGTCTGAATCCATTGCCGTCACCTTACAGTCTCCCCAGGGTGGAGGAAGATATATAAGCTGCAACAACCACACGTCACACATCCCATCAATTAGCTTAAATGTCCACACTTATAAATAGTAATACCGACATGTTTTAGTAAGTGTATTATGTGTGTCCACATGAATCAAATGTGGCTTTAGTCTACTAAAGTGATTTAAAAGGAAGTTTTGGTTTGTTTAGTCTAGTTTGGCCTTCACTCCTTTCAGTAATAATAACATTTAATTCTCTCTGTCACAATCATTTTATTAGACGAGGTAAAAAATATTTGATTCCAACTTTATGGGCAACAGTGTATTTGAGAGTTGTGCGGTTCAGAAGTAAATATAATGTTTGTTTGTTAGGTTTTAATTCAGTAAAAACATATTTACAATGGTTACACGGTTAACTATTTACATATTTATGTTACACATTTATTATTACATGTTTAAATCTTTAAAACTGCGTCTGCAACAGTTACATATCTTACAAGTCTTAGTCTTAGCTTCTCATTGGTTAGTTCAGTCACGTGGTGTGTAAATCAGTAAAAGTGCTGCTTGAGAAAGTTATATGTCTCCATCATGCTGTTTCTCCTCATCAAGAGTGATCTAACCACCACATCAGACCCTCCAATTCACTACAAAGATGTCCGTCTAGGAAAGACACTCAAACAGTCGGACGGTCGTACAGGTTATAGACAAATCCAGGTTAGGAAAACTCAAGAGAAAATAAAGATGAATATTAAAAATTTTACATAAAATTATAGTTGCAACAATATTTTGGTAGCATTCTATGATAGGACATGAAAAATCCTGAGTATTTACTAAGAAATGAGTGAGAAACAAATCAGGAGTGACCTGACAATTAAGTTAAATAGTAGATAATAAGTTACCAGAGAACACACTTGGAGATACTATATCAGTGAATCATGAGGTAATGATTTGTTAATAGATACTTGATTGTCTGACTGCTCATGTTTCTTGCCCTGGGAGTCTTTGTTGCAGCAGTGTTGCCTTATCTCAGTAATTACTTACTAATGAGTACACTGTTCACATAAGCACTATAAATGATGGCCGTGGAGTTGTAATAACATGATTTGTACCCTCTGTTCCTGGCAGGAAACAAAGGTCTGAAACCCAGGTGCCACTCCAAACCCGAGCTGATCGATGAAGGACGGCTCGTCCTGACTGTGGATCTGAACTTTGATCCCAGCTTCAAATGACGTCTCATCTGCAGCAAGCCAAACAATGTTGGATCAGAGGAACATGTTGTGAAAATGTGTCTCACTAATGAATCCAGACACTTAAAAGAGAATCTTGTCTTTGAGGTATTAACACCCACACACACTGTTAAGAATGACAGATCTGAAGTGAACGATGTCCTCCCACGCCTCACCTGTTTCTCCCCAGACAGGCAGGTATTCATCCTGTTGAATGTCCAGCATGAGCTCGAGTCCATTACCCATACCTCCCTTGGTGGTGATGAGAGGAGGGCGTCCATCACCGCCAGCATTAAAGGTGTAACACTTCCCATAGCGAGTAAAGACCTAAGAGACACACGAGAAAGCTTTTTTTAAGCTTTCTTAATGATTCTTTTCCACTGGGGGTCAGTGTTTGACTCGATTTCTGATATGTGTGTGTGAACATGTGTGTACACGACAGAGATAGTATGACGAGGTGAAACGAGGAGAGTGGAAGAGAAAAAGGGAGAAGAAGAAGAACAGGGAGAGGAGGTCTTCCCGTGTGGGTTTGTGGGTTACACAATTTAATCCAGTGAAGTGATGAGGACTGGCAGATTGGTGATTTAACATTCCCTAGCATGCTCTTTATGGCACTTATAATGGACTTGATGTTACCATGGAGACCAAGCGTTCCAGCCAGGAAGAATGCAGCCTTAATTTTTTAAGAAAAAGCCACCAAGACACAGATGTTAGACTGAAGGCTGCGTGAGAAAAAGCACACATGACATGTTTAAAGAGCCATGAATGAACGCTGGTAAGCACACAGAAAAGTATCAATATGAAGCTTCCTTTGGCAAAGAGTTAATGTTGCCTTAGAGCATTTAGTGTTGTGTGTGTAAGTCACATAACGCATGCAGGGAGATCAAGTGAGAGAGTCAGAGAGCAAGGATGCAAAGTGAAAGAGACCGATAGAGAGAGAGTTTAGCTGCTAACGCTTGGAGCAGGCTATTGTTCAGCGTTATGGCACAGAATGACATATCTATGATTAGAAAGAACAAACCAACCAAGTACTTGTTGAGAAAGAGTTTGGGTTCTGCCAAGGGCAGTTTAAACATTTCGGCCATCTATCAAGCAAGCAGCGAGAGACCGCTGGTTTGCAGAAGCAGACATCAATCTGAGGGTGTGGAGAGAAAAACATTAAGCGCTATCAAGAAAGGCAAATGAAAGGCAGGGCAAGCCATAAACTGTTGTGTACACACACTGACAGACCTTGAGAGGAAATGTTTTTTTCACGTGAGCAAGACTTAAAAGTTTACTCTGGCAGCTCAGTGAAACTCTACCTGAGGCACCTGTACCTGCTTGAACAGTTTTCCGTAACTCCTTCACAACACCTCTTTTTCCACAGTCGGATTTACCTTTCACCCCATTTCTGTGACTTTCCAACATTCACACTCATTTTACATGGCGTTAGGCAGCTCCGCAGAGGTAAGAAAAGAGGCTTCTCTGTCAAGCTGTCACTTTTCATCTGAACAACCGTGAGCAACTATCAATGAAAATAGGTAAGGTTTAAACAGTACTGTGTCTCTCTTATGACGGCTGGCTTTTTACTCCACCTTTCAGTGCAACCATTTGGAATAACTTTTGATTCTGTGTGAGCATAGCCTGACCCTTAGGCAGTTTTAGCTAAATGTTATTTATATCACATCACATCCATCTCATGTTTAGGTGTATCTTGTTCAACATCTTTGCTAATCTGCACTAAACACAAAGTACAGCTGAGGCTTTTCGGACATAAAAGTGCTGGACAAACCCAGGTTGGGATATTTCAGTCTGGGTCAAAGTGGTGGATCAACTGATAGACCGACCAACAATCCGAGAGTAGCTATCAAGGAATTTAATAGTCCAGTGTGTAAGACTTCGCATTTAGCCTTAACCAAGTGAGCACACCTTGGCCTTCCAAGTGGCCATGAAACTAGCACGAAAGGCCAGTTTTTGGTCTGTCAGTTTTGGGCTACTTTGGACATGTAAAGGACTCATTCTAAGATAAGGAAAATATAAATATTCTTATTTTCAGGTGATTATACACTAATAAAAATATATGTATGAATGTTATATTCCTTTTTCTGCCAATAAATCCAGCTAAATCTTGAACTCTGGACCTTTAACATGTGTAGGAAGTAACATTGCTGTCAGAACAACGCTTCCTTTTAGTCACAAATGAAAGCATGAATGCGTGGCTCATGCAGTGGCTGCACTTACTGTACTTCATAAATAAATAAATCATTACATAAAAGTTAAATCCATGCGTATGATGGGCACATGTTGTTCATCAGCATCTTTATCGATATACAAAAGTGAAGCAGTTAGGTAACATTTGTTCTCTGCCTCCTGTGAATAGTTGATGTTGTAACAATGGTGGTAAGAATAAAAAAACATCAAACATCTATAATGCACAAAGTCCACACAGCATGCTGCTGCTTATCCTGCTTGTTCTGATGAATGAATAAATGATTGTGCACATATGAAAAAGGTTCTCTGCAGCAGAGATCATATGAAACATGACAGAGGAGAAGTGTCAGGACAAAGAGTTCAGTTTTTATTATGAAGTTTGACATGTGTACACTTTCAGTACTCTTACGCTACGTCAAAAAATGAATATATCTTTTTTTTCTCCACAGAACTGAATACATTACTTACCGCGTGCAGTTTACACGAGCTATAATCTTCAGAGCTCTGTGATCAATAATGCTGTCACTCACACATAATTTCTCATGTATTGAAAAGCACTCAGCAGAGCTGTGCTGTAATTAATCATTATGCACGTAATTATGCATATCTGGTCTTAAAGCCACATCAGATTTGGATGGGATCTCTAAATCACAAAGCCATACTCTTTCCCCATCCATTTAGCGAGGTCTCCAGCCTTTACACTCTGTGAAAAGCTAAAAGACATCTCAGCAGGATAAGTTCAGTCCATTAGTGCTCTGTTGTTTTATGGGAGTGTTTATAAAGACTTTAAAGCCGACTTAGTTAAGTGCAAACACTTTCACTCTTATTATGTTTGTATGCTTAAATAGCTTTCTCAAATCCTATTTAAATGCAACAGTGAGCAGACAGCAGCCCACGGTGACCAACACTAAAATATATCCGCATGTGTTGCATCCTGTTGTGCAGATTGTGTAATTAAGGACTGTAATCCGATTTCAGTTGACCTGAAAAAACGAGTCTACAGCCATGCTAGCGGCTCCATGAAACTCTGCTTAGACCATTGACAATATATAATTAGTGGACAGAGCTTCTGGGTCTGTGAAGTCAAGCCAGTGCTGAGTGTTGAAACCTGCTTTCATTCTAATGGACAGCAGGGGGCAACAAAACAGACTGTATTAAGTCTTCTGGAGAAATGACCCTACTCTTCACCTGATTTACCTCAGTAAACAGTTTCCTCATGAATTTAAGGTCTCTAGTTTCAAATCTTCTCATATACAGCATGATGTTCTTTGTGTAAATTATGTTCCCATTTTAAGTACAACAGATGATAAAGCAGGTTATGCTTGTCAATAAAAAGGTACCCACCTATTTATTGACAAGTCTTTCTCAGTGAGTCTGATCGAACTGTCAGACAAGGCATTGCTAATCAATATGAATCAAGGTTCTGTTGTTGCATTGACTATTTCAGAAACATGTTTAAATGTGTTTATCCTGATCTGGACGAGATCTTACAGGTCCTTCGGTTGATGCGCATCTGAGTTACATCTGAAGTAAGTTGTGCTGGAATGAGATTGCAGAATGGGCTTCCTAAGACAAAATAAAATGCAATGAAACTCACTCCTTTACTCTCCTTTTAAGACTTTACAAGGTGAAATGTGAGCAGTGACAAGCAAACTCTATCTAAAAATATATAATAAAACCTCACTTGACTGTAGCAAAGCCAGAGGTGTGTGTTGGATTTTCAAAGAATGTAGTTCAGGTCTAATTTATTCACTTAACCCTTCTTGTCCTGATCTAACACAGTTGAGGAAAGCGTGGGTGTAGACAAACAGTCCTCTGCAGCTCTGTATTGCACCATATTTCCATTTTAATGGCAATACTTCCAACAGAGAGATGTAGCAGTTCATCCAATAGTTGTTGAGATATTTCAGTCTGGACCAAAAGTCGTGGACAGAGACTGCCACTAACATGGCAGCTAATTATTTAGAAAGCCAACAAGTTAGACTGGAGCTTTCTGAGAAGGTGACTGATGACTCAGTTTAACATTTGCAGTACAAGAGATTGAAAAGAATAATTTAGGAATAAAAGCATCAAAGCTGAACAGTCTCCCTCCTCCTTTTGGTTCTTAATGAACAGTTGACTCACCACGCTAATAACCAGTCTTGGGTAGAACAGAGAGCCACTCCAAAGAGAAAATAAACTGTAAGCAGGGGATTTGAAGCCGGAGGCATAGTGTGCTTGTGTGTGTAATAATGATGCCCTAAACATGAAATGAAACTCTGAGTCACTCTGAGAAGTGAATCTTAGGGCTCCTTGGGGTGTGTGGATTAATAAAAACAGAAACTCCTTTTTTTAATTAGAGAGAGAAAACCAGAGAACAACACTCCCAAAACACTACAGCCCTGCTTTACATTTATATTTATATTTTATTTGTGTTTTATTGCCTATTTATATACTATTTTGGTCCAGGCTGAAATGTCTCAACTACTACTGGATGAATTGTCATTAAACATTCATTTATTCTCTGCCCAGAGGACGAAGACTTGTGATCTCATTTCCCGAAATTTCCCCAAACACCAACAGGTCAGATCTGATTGGCACAAAATTAAGATTTTCTTTGATCTCTGACTTTTTCTGTTGAAATCTTTTTTAATAAACATGCATCCATGATTCCCAGAGGATAAACTGTAACAACTTAGGCAGGGAAGCGGTCTCCTTCCCACAACTACTACTCTGTGCTCCATTACACCTTTGTCAGCTTATGTCCTCTGTAAGTCGCTTTGGATAAAAGTGTCTGCTAAATGCAATGTAATGTAATGTAATGTAACTTTGATGCTCTGACTTTTCATGAGAGGGTTAGAGTTAGGTCTGCGATGAGGTCAAAATGTCTATTTGTTCAACACTTTATGACAAAATATCTCCAAAATAAATGACATTCCTGTCATCCTCAACTTGTTAAGCACTAATTAGCAAATTTTAAAACTAAGACTTGGCCTGCTACATTAGCAATTAGCTCAAGCATAATAGACAATAAAGCAGGATGTGCTTCAGGCCGTGGTTATCTTGTGAATGACATAGTGATAAAACCTAAATCAAGATTCTGTTAGTGCATTGCCTATCATCTGAGTTTAAAAGTTATAAACCAAAGTACTGCAGATATTAAAATGTTTGACATGATAATAGTGTAAATATTAAGGGATCACTGAGGTTAAAAGACTGATCCTAAGGGGAATATCCATTTTCCATAACCATGTATCCTCATCAGGGTCGCAAGGAGCTGGAGCCAATCCTAGCTGGCATTGGGCAAGACACCAGTTCATCACAGGGCTGACACATGGAAACAAACAACCTCACAATCACATTCACACCTACGGGCAATTACCCTGTATGTCTTTGGCCAGCATACCCAGAGAGAACATGCAAACTCAACACAGAAAGGCCGAGCGGAGGTTCGAACCAGAAACTACATTTTATAGCAATTGATCCAATATTTGTTGAGATGTGACTTAAAATAAAAAGTCAATGATTTATCAGCTTATTAGGATTCATCCTCCTGTAAATGTCTCTACAGATTTTTTGCAAGGCCATCCAAATGCCCACACCACCTGCTAACTACAAAGGCTGGGGATATAAATAGAAATAGCTGCAACACACATACCCGAACAAGGAGTAAAAATTGCATTTGTTGGGGATTATTTTCAGGAGTGGGGATTATTTTCAGGAGTGAGCGTGTCAGGCTTTGTCCACACAAGCAATACTTGATAGCATCACTCAATCACCCAGTTTTTCCTTTGGATATTGACCCGTTTTGTGCAAAACTCTGAAGAGGCTGAACCATTGTGTTTCTCCTGAAGGTCAGAGATGGAATAATGAGTGAGAATTGATCATGCAAATCAAGACCATCATGCAGAGTGCACTGAATGTTGGATGACACCTTGGGGCAGTGCAGGTTGTAGGGCAGGGCCATGTAATGACCACCTAATCGGTTCGGATGGACGGTTGTCCTGACGTTATTGACAACAGAGGAGAAAACAGGGGACAGGAACCTTTCCGGTGCTTGAGCAGAGGGAGTGTGTATGAGATCACTTCAAATGTCACAATTCAATATTTCCAGGAAAGCATCATTAGCCTCCATCCCACTTTAACTGCTGCCTTATGAATGAAATATCATAAAACCTCCTCTGCTGTTGTGAAGGGAATTTTGATCTATCATATGTGCAATTTTAACAACCAGCTCACACAATAAAAATATTTCTCTCCCTCCTATGTTTCCTTCCTCCCAGGTCTGCATCACTCTTCCCTTGTTCCCTTGTGTCTCCTGAACTATGATGTTCATTCCTCTGTGGACTCCCCTCTATCTCCTGCCGCACTTCCCCACCCAGCCCTGCTTCATTTGATGAATATTTCACAGGCCAGTAGAGACAGTCCTCCTCCTGCCTTCCCAGACACCGTCCGTGCTCTCAGTACCTATCACCTTCAGAGACGATAGCATCATAGTGCTGGGTAAGGTGCACCTCAGGAGACCAGAGGAGAGCCGGGAGCATAACATATGAAGAAAAATGGAAGTGTGTATTCACTTAAGTTATATATGCCTCAGAGTGCTGCTGCTATCTAAAATCAGGACACCTGCTGACCTGACCACTATCACAACATGACAGAGTGAATTTGAGATAAATCAGGGAGGTGTAAAAATATCAGACCACAGATGAGAAGAGGTAAGGACGTTGTTTATAGACGGTATGGATGCATTAAGATACTGTCCAGTGCTCACATCCATTTTTAAAGTGACTATTAATGCACATATACCCTAGAGGATATTATTAGATTGCTTTCATATGTAAGCAGCTGTTAAGGAGGAACTATTTTATGTAGGAGATAATGTACAGCGAGCAGGTCAATGCCTTCAGAGGTGATTCAAGACCTGTATCACCCTGTCAGGGTTTATTTCACAATAATGGCCTGCAGGCTGTACTTTATCCTGCTTATTACATGACCACTTCACTTTATTTTTTTACAGATATTTTTGGCATTTTTTGCTATTTTTTATTTGATAGTGACAGCTAGAAAGGAAATTCAGGGCAGAGAAAGAGAGAGAGGGGATGACATGCAGCAAAGGACCCAGCCTGGAAGCAATCTGAGTGCCTGCAGCAAGGACATTTGCCCTGATACTTGGTGCGAGCGCTCAACCAGGAGCTACCCCAGCTACTTTGCTTTAAATCGATATATTGTGTCAAATTATTGCTGATTTTATTGATTTTCATTTAATTGCGGTAACAGCGGTCCAGAGTCTATGATCAGAAATGCATCCGTGGCAGCAGATGATGATGTGAAGAAAGAACAAACTTTTGTCATACAAATATGTGAAATTTTGTATAATTTGAACTTTTTAGGCCTCAAGTTCAGAGGCGATGTTTCTCTTTCTTTTTTAATATTAAAATATGTTGTGGGCTTTTTCACCTTTATTTCACAGACAAAGGCTGAAGGCAGACTGGAAGGATGCAAAGGGCCTCAGGTTGGAATTGAGCCATGGTCGCTGCAACAAGGACTTTTAGCCTTGGTACAAGGTGTACACGAGAAATGTTTTCTTTAGTGGAATTCTTAACAATACATAGGTATCAGAATTCAGAATCTGTTTGTTTCTTTTATTATGTTTTGATTGAGCACACACATAGACGAATGTGCCCACATGCACCCATGCATAGATGCATGTACGTTGTAAACTATTGTCCAGATTCTTAGTACAACGCATACTACTCTGTAAGTAAATAAAAATGTAACCTTTATCATGATCCTTCCTAATTCTTAAACCTCAGCAAAATATTATTTTGTTTATTGTCTTGAAATGGTTAATATTTGTGCTTTCTTTGAAATGTAAGGGACTGATAATGAAACTAGAAGAGAGGTTTGATGTTCAGAAACAGTGAACAGACCAAATAATAAATAAAAATCGAGAAAATAATAGGCTGATAATCAAGAATGAAAAGAATCTAATATTATCAGAAACTTTCATATCATTTTAGTAGATGTGGCACGATGGGATCTGAAGAAAATTAACGCAAGACCCTTCCTGAGGACAAAAGAGCATGAATAATCAAGCAGAGGCAGCAGAGTCTGCGAGCCGCTATCTGTCTCTGAGGACAACAAATTGTTGGTGTAATGCAATCCCTGGTCTACATGGTGGATGGACTTGCAGTGCTACCACACACTGAGAGGAAATAACACCCTGAGGGAAGGTTCCTCCCACCGATGTCTGCTGTTCACCGAAATAAAGAGAAGGACATCTTTTTGCAGAAAAGCTAAATAACTACTGAAAAATGTGTCTTTTAAATTCCTCCCGTGCCGAAGCTTCTTAGCGAATAATGAAAATGGTCTTGTGAATTTAAACGGGAGACATAAATGTCTTAAAAATGTCAGTTCACATTCATTCTGTTATGTTCAATTTTCTGTAGAGAGTCTTGCAGTTAGCGGGCAACCTCTTACAGTATTCTCCCCAAGGGAGCTAGAGCGGGATGGCAAATGGAGGAAGGAGGAATAAAACATTCACTATCAGGCAGCCAGGCTTTTATCAGCCATCACAGTTATATAGCAGTGACACGGTAGATTTTTATGATAGAATTATATAAAATTAAAGTTATATGGCAACTTAAAGGTGCTTGCATATTATGACATGTAACATCCACCCCCTCCCTTTCATCCCTCTCCATCCCTTGATATGTAGCACATCCATATGGGATGTTAAAACCTCCTCTGCCTGCCTTTTCCCCTGAATGTTGCAGTCATTACTGTCGCCTACAAATCTCCTGCCTTCCCGCTTTCACCAGCCATGTGTAGAGCCTACGCTGGCTCACTGCTGTGAGAGAAATGGCAGGCAGCGAGAAAGGAAACGTCATCATGTGACAGCATCAGCTAGCAGTTAGCCGAGCTACCACTCCAGTGTGCACCGCTGCCCTCTTCTTGTCACACTGAGTAAACATCGAGGGACAAACAGCCCAGTCAGAGGGACAGAGACTGATATATATATATATATATATATTTATATATTTATATACCACCAAGTTTAAGGAGCATTCTCGTACCTTCACTCTCGGCCATTCATTATTATTGCAATTAATCACACCCTAAAAATATTCAAATGTAAAGTAACTTGTGCTTTGAGTAATCTGTCCATGTATCTGTCTAAGCAAACTGACCATACCGGACAGCACAGCACAGATACGTCTCTATGAATTGTGACTCAGTGGAGCCTAATAATGACGGGTCATTTGTCTGATGATTGCGTGTCCGTCTAGCTGCAGAGACCAAGAGAAAAGGTTGTGAATTACATATGATTAGCTGTAATACGTGGTGATGATATACTTATGTCTTCCAGCGGGTGGATGTTAATTGATAGGTACAGTAAGAGTGTCTGTATGTGGGTGATTATTTGAATATGTATGTCTTCTGGGTGCATGTCTAATAATATGCAATGTATAACAATGCAACATAATCACCTTCCAGCAGGATGGAGGAAAATAATTTAGGAAAGCCAAAAGGCTGTCACCGAGCATTTCACCTGACACCTGACTTGAACTCACTAATAGCCTCAGAAGGCTCTTGAAATTGCATGTTTCACTTTGCATGCTTTTCTCATAATTTACACTGACTTAAATCGATACTGTCTTCACTCGCGTAATTAAATTGTGTAGTTTTAATTACTTTTTCTATGACACATGAATTGGACAAAATAAAGTCCCCACAAACACTTTCCTTCCTCATGGCGCTGCTGTATGGGGTGCCCTTTGTAAAGCATCTCGCTCTGCAAATAACAGCAACATTTTGTCACATTTAGCTAAAAACGATGTTTAAAAAACTGGTTTGAATTTTTGAGAGTCACTTTTTTGCACATTTAGAACAATATTTGCGAACTTAGAGATATTTTAAATATTTAAATCCAAATGTTAAATGTAAGATCTAAATGCTAAATAAAAATCTAAATGTTAAATATAAATCTAAATGTTAATATAAATATAAATGTTAAATCTAAATCTAAATCTAAATGTTGAAGCTAAATGTTAAATATATATCTAAATGTTAAATATAAATATAAATATAAATATAAATGTTGAAGCTAAATGTTAAATATATGTCTAAATGTTAGATATAAATATAAATCTAAATGTTGAAGCTAAATGTTTCGGGTGAAACTAAATATTTAGCTAAAATGCAAATTTAAATGACGGTAACAGGAAGTGCCAAAACACGTTTGGAGAAACTTTATTTGAAGAGTACTTTGAGTTTTTAGTGTCACTATTATGAAGGGTGCGGGACTTATAACCTGTAGCCACTATGGCCAGCCACAAGGGGGCTCACTTTGACTTGACTCATTTATTGACATGTTTGCAGAGGTATGTCCGACAGTAGAGTTTACCGGGGTTGTTACGACCGCTGGCCTGTGTTATTGTTTGTGTTCGCCTTCTTTTTCTCCTCTCCTCCTCCCCTCTAGGTTCTGCCCCTTTTCCTTGCGCACATGACTGATCTGGGTTACCTGTGGCCATTTAAGCGGGTGGGGCATATATAGGCAGGAGGTGGAGCCCTCATTATGCTGTGAATGCCTCGCGACAGTCAGGCAGCTTCCAAGAAAAAAAGCCATATAAATAAGTAAAAGACAATATGTTCTGTGGTGAGATGAAGATTGTGGCTAAGTACGGACATACTGTATGGTAATATGTAAGAGAATAACTGCACACGCAGAAATGCACGCTGGCGGATCATGCGTGACATACATGCATCTCCATTCCCTCTGGACAACCCTCGTAAAACACACACACGCGCACACACACACACACACACACACACTCACACACAGCCCAGGTGCACGATAGAGTACTCATAGATTTATTTTAGGAATAGCTCAATGATTCAACATCTGAGTGGCTGAAATAAAGCATTTGAGCTCCTGAGGGGGAAGATGAGCTAGAACCAGCTCGTACACTAGATCTGCCCTGAGATGGAGGCTGGTCAGCAGGAAGAGTCATTGCAGCCAACCTCAGGCTTTTGTTTACCAGCCAATTTGATCACTGGAGACTACATAAGAGAGGAAGGAGGAAGCCATCACCCTCATTAGTAAGAAAACAGATCAATACCCTGCTGGAGTAAACTTTCTTGCTGGAGAAGAGCACCTTTCTGCTTGTGTGCACCTATTTTGTCAACTTTTGTCCTATTTCCCAGAATAAAATAAAATAGTAAAAAAAATAATGAATGCATTTATTACATTGACTCCTGTCTCTCTCTCGATTTTTTTTTGGTGCAGTTTAGAGGGCGGGAGAAATGTCAGAAGGGAAAAAAGGGCTCTGAAGCTCTTCTTCCCCTGGAGTGAACCTCTTCCGTGTGACAAATTTCACACTCTGCTGAGAGAAATCCGCTGAGGCTTTAGATTTCCCAGCCTGTCACACGCTGTTGCTGAATACCAAGAGATTAATTCATTTCGCAGATGGTGCATGTAAGCAACTCCCGACTACCAAACATGCAGCGTTCACGCCATCACTACCTGTCCCATCTTAAAAGTGACAACAAGGGAAGATTCAAGCTGGCAGGCAAGATAACAGACACACACACACACACACACACACAAATGGCAACGTGTCTAACAAAATATCCTGTTTGTTCAATGAATCCAGTACAATATTGAGTATGCCCTCAAGAAGAGGTTCAAACTAATGTATCAACTTCAAAGTTCAATTAAATGGATGAAAAAATGCTTTAAAGTGGCTAGAATCGATGGTTTTATAAGAATATTTACATTTACATTTTGAAAACAACAATGCAACAAAGTAAAAGAAGTCCTCATCACCCTACAGATAAGCCTTAGCTGTTATCTTATTCAAAGTACACAGTACTGAAAGTTACAGTCTCCCATGAAGTAGATTAGCCCAGGCTGTGTTGCTCTTTCACATCATAAGTCTTACCTTTGTGTTACTTTTAAAAGTTTGTTTTTCAAGTGTGGAATAAGCTCAATCTGCATCTCACACTCTATGTGTGGCTGTTGCGTGGGGGAAACACCCATGCTTCACTGCTGTGAAGTTGGACATTTAACATAGGGCCTTATGGAGAGTGACTTCTGTAGCCAGCCTCAGGTGGCTGTTTGAGGAACTGCAAACTGCATTTCACAGCCACAGAGGTTGCTGCTTGGTGGGAACCAAAAATGGGTAGATGAGCTTCTTGTCTGAGCAATCAGGCGTCTTTCAGCCCCTCACAGGTCCACAGGAGGTGAAAGAGGCAGGACTACCAACATGGCGGTGGCCAAAGCCACCACGCTGAGCTTCAAAACAGCTCTTTGGTAGCCTGTGGGTGACGTCACAGATACAATGTCTATTCTTTATACTGCCAGTGGTTCTCACACACTAACTGACAGTGGATGTTTTCTCCTCTCTGGCTTCAGGAGGCATTACTGACACAATGAGAAGATGATATACCAAAAAACTAAAGCCCTGTTTTCATCAAGCACTTTGGTTCAGTTTGTTCAACATATTTTGCGTTTCCCTTGCCAGAAATTGTCGATGATAATCCATTTTTTTCATTACCTTTCCGTTGAGGAACCTGCACACTAAACCAGGACGGTGAGGCACAGCTAGAAACTCTGCAGACTACAGTCTTGTCTCATCGTCTGCACTCTGATTCAGGGTTTCCCACACTTTTTCCACAAGTCTTGTACATTTACCACCTGTGGCTGGAAGCAGACTGAAACAGACAACACTCCATAACTGCAACAGCAACAGTTCGCCATATCAATAAATAACATGATGTTTTGTTGCACAAAATCTGTTACAGCAGGTTTAGGTTTACTATTTTTAATACTCTTATGAGTCCTCCCATTTGGATAGCAGAGCCATGCAAACTACATGAGGATACATTTTTAAAGTCTTAGGTGAATGTTGCTTATTTTTAAAGATACATCAGATTTTTTTTTTGGTTAATTCTCTTTTGTAAGAAGAAGAAGTTTTGCTGTAGTACTTTTGATAAAAGGAATGAGCCAGCATTGGTTTTTCTGTTGTGCACAGTGTTTCAAAGAATCAATCCTCTTTTTATTTGCCTCACGCTGCGTGTGTTTCTTTGGTTTGGCTGGATGGATGTGAGTCTGTGTATATCAGGAGGGTAGTGGGGTTTCGTGTGTTTGCCGTGAGGACTCTGAATGCACTCAAAGAAATAAACACCCCGCTGTGCACTGTGAAAGAGAAAAGGACAGCAAGACACGAGCACCACAGCAAATATATGCACACACTCACACACTCAGTTTATTAATATTTGTAGGTAAGATTATTGACTGTATCCATTTCAAAGTGTTTGTGTCATTGCCTGCTTTCCTTTTCTGTCTATCAGTACAAAGCAAGGTCCATAGTTTCAGCATTGACGAAGCACTACAACTCCCTGTCTACACTGGACGTGTGAACGTGTTGCTTTGTGTACATTGACATCTGTTGCTTGTGATCACCTCACGCTTGCATATTAGTAAACATCTTACCAGTTTTCTAATATACAGCGTGCAGAACTGTCAGAGCTGGAAGAAAATTACAGGCTGTCTTCTATAGCAGTGTCACAAACACTGACTGCTATTTACATAGGTGTGCTTATTAAATCAGTTCTCCCACACATACTGTACATATGATAATTCACATGATTTAAATCAGATTCCAGGTTTAGGGATAGTTTGTGAAGATTTTTCAAATCATGTTAATGACCTGCAGCTTCAGAGCTCTTTAAATTGTTCACCATTGTTGAAACAGTTAAAGGTCCAGTGTGTAAGATTTAGAAGTATTTATTGGCAGTAATGAAATACAATATTAATTAGTATGTTTTTCATCAGTGTATAATCACCTGAAAATAAGAATAATTGTGTTTTCGATGTCTCAAAATGAATCCTTTTGATCTACAGTGTGAACGGGTCCTCTTCCATGGAGTCCTGCCATTTTTGTACAGTAGCCCAGAACAGACAAACCAAAAACTAATCTAAATATGGCCTTTTGTTTTTATTGTAAATTTGCCAGCCAGACTTTTTCTTACATGCTTGAAAGGAAGAGGTTGTGATGTAGTATGGAGTATTTGCAATGCAGCCACATAAATGCAATCTGCAATGCAACACAATGTGATCTAGTATGCTGTGACACATTTTGTGTCTCTATCTGTGGTAAATATGGTGTTGTCAGACTTTGAGAAATGTGAAGCAGGTTGTGAATCAGAACGGTGCCTTATAACAGCCAGAAATAACAACCAGAAGTTAAGGAGCAAAACTAGAAATGGAAAAAAAAACTGCTACATAATATGCTGCAGCTGACCAAATTGACCTCAGCATCTTAGCTTGTTACCGCCACTTCACGAGCTAAGATGCTAAGGTCAATTTGCAATTTGCAAGACAAGACGTGTTCATGTTTGTGAGGATGTGTTTGTGTTAAGATGTATGTGACAAAGGTTTTCTGTCCTCTGTATAAGTATGTTTGTATTCCTATATCTGTCTGACATGCACACATCTTGCATAAAGGTTGACAGATAAATTGTTGTCCATGAAACTCTAGGAATAAATAAAGGATCTGGGTCAGAAGGGAATCCTAAATGCTGATTAGAGTGACAATGAAAGGGTCAAGAGATGTAAAAAGTTTCCCGGAGTTTGCTCAAATATATTACGGATATATCTTTCTATGTTGAGCAAGATTGACTGTAATCGACTGCTTTGTCTCTTTGTCCAAAAGATTCAACCTATCAGTGTTTGTAAGTCAAGACAGAAGAAGACTTTAGCTAATGCGGCTCTTGTGGCAGCTCTTGTGTGAAGCAGGCTGCTGTCTGGTTCCGTGTGACCATCTGCACTGCTTGTGATATGCTGACATCACTGCTTTATGCAAAGGCTTTGGCTGTACAAGTCGATTGAGTACTCGGTATTCTGCCAAAATTGTGGGCGCTGTCATGAAATTAAAAAAATATAAAAAAGAAATTTCTCCCTCCTCCTTACTGCATTTTTTTTCCTGAGAGGAGAGCAGAAGCCATGTGATTTACACAGATAAAAAACTACCACTTTTTAAAGTTGCACAACCAGTTTCATACATATAGAAGGCTGGCTGCTTTCAGGCTAACAATCCTATCTGCACTGTCAAATCAGTCACAAAGAAAGTCAAAATAGCTGCGATGGCTGGTGGCTAAAAGCCTGGAAATGGCCCTGATGTGAAAGTTACACTAACAAGACAGAGAGTGTGAAAGACTGAGTGCAAAATGAAATGGCAGAACTATCTGGCCAATTTGCAAAACATTCAAAAATAATTGGGGGCCGCTAAAAATAAGGAAAAGCATTTCAAACAATATTTCACACGACCAGTAAATGATAGAACGAAGCAATTATAAACAGAAGCGCACCAATCTGTGACAAATGGATATGAAATTGATTTGCATCTGTAAACGCTTGACTCCTTTAAATTATCTCTAGAAATTATTATTACGGGCTTCAATTCTTTTCTTATCAGTTAGAAATGGTGGATAAAAAAATGCTTTCGGCCGACTGCGGTGCTTTCCTTTCCCTTTTTTGGTTCACTTAAGAAATCCCACTGAGTTTACAGCAAGTGAGCACAAAGTTGAGGGTCAGGTCTGTGCAGCCCTCTTAACAGGCTGAGGTTGCCATGGTGACCTAAAAAAGAGGACAGCGGGAGGCTAACAGCTTGTTTGGACAGATATTCACTGTAATCTTAACCACATGCTACTACAGGTGTCTTCTTCTTCTTCTGGGGACTTGGGAGTGTTTATTTGTTCATTTTCTGTGAGTAAAAATGTTTTTGCAGCATCATACGAGGACAAAAAGAAAGAAAAGAAAAACAAATGCTGCAGTCGTCTTCCTTGTCTTGAAAGGAACAGCACAGGTCTGAGGCGTAGCTAATGAGAGGCATCATTCAAGGTGATGGCATATTTTTTTTATCCTAAAATACACGATGCAATCAATTGATGACTTGATGAGCGCTTCGCTGCTGCTGCTGTTCAAATTAGCGAGAAAGCCAAAGACAGAAAATACACGGCACTCTTTCAGAAGCTGCATCTGCATATTGGCATTTTGCAACTGCTCGTGACGCACTAACTTAAACTGAGGCACGTCAGAAACACAGGGGAAGTTTAACGTCAGCTTTTACTGACTGTTAATGCCTGCAGTGTGAAAACTAGCAGGATACTTCTAAAGCATTGGATGAAATCTCTTGAGGCTAAATAAGAAGGAATGCAGAGATATTTTTAGCTGTTGTCCATCAATGATTTTATAACCCCTGATGCATATAAATGACTCCTTGAGTCCTACATATATCCTTAAGTTGTACTGTCATTGATATTCTGTGAGCATTCAAGAGCAGCTGTGCACATATGTCCTTCTTTTTGTACAAACCCTCCTGCCGAGCTGGCCATGAGCTGGTTTTTTACAGGACTCAAAAGAATCAGAAACTTTTCAGAAGAAAGATGAAAAGTCCAGCTCCAGCTTTATCTTTTCTGGACTACTGCTAGGTGTTTCTTTGAAGTGTTTCTGTAATACATCATCTTCTGTGCAGTATGAAGGTCCTCAGGGTATTCTGATGTATGCTGGGGTATAGATCCTGCCTCCTCTGCGACCCTGAATAAGATCAAGCTGCGTGGATATACTCACTTACTTCAGTTTAACCCTGCGGTTTTATTTTAATTTAAAAGGCCCTACACGCCTACACATGGTTTTTGCTTATTCTGGTTGGTTACATCTCATCTGCTCTAGTTGAAAATAGGTGCAGGGGACACACCAGTACTAATGGAGTTGCAAAGTGGGAGAAGCTATTTCAGGCACTGGAAGCCCAATTTATTTTCTCCACAGACAATGTTAGGTGACCCACAGATGGGGAATCATCAGTACAAACAGTGAACAGCAGTAGAAAATGTTGAGTTGTGGTGTAAGAGGAAAGTTAAGGTGGTACGTACCCTTGGTACCTCTGGGTGGAAGAGAAAACTAAAAATACAGTCTTGCAGCTTAAATAAATTCACTTTCAGATTCTGGGTCAACTTTGGATGAATTTAGCAACTGTGTGTGTGCAACATGGAAGATAACGTGAACAGAAGCATACAAAATAAGGAAAAATACTTCCTTAGCCCACCTTCTGATTAAATCCATAATGTTGCAGACTAAAATTCAGTTTCCAGTCATTTCTGTGTTGAACAGGAGATTGCTTCTTGTCGTGAATTGACCTTCACACACAGCTCAGTCTGCCTGCAAATGCACATGACGATCTGATATACAGACTATTAGAGAAGAAGGGGCAGTGTAGGAGCTAAAATGTGTGTATAGATTGCGGCTTCCGGTATGCGGTGTGCGGAGTAGACGTGTGCGCAGCTCGCTCCCACAATAAGCTTTTTCTTTACCTTTTTATCTAGTATATTTCTTAAACTATTCTTTTGAAAACGGTTTTACATCGACTGTTGTTCATTGTGGCAAGCTCAAAATGTCCAAGACTAACAAGAAACCCGATAAACAGAACTCTGCTTCGGCCAGCGCTAGCATCAGCATGGCTGAAATTAGCTCCCTACTGGAGGAACACAGGGATGCTCTTGCTGCTGACTTCAAGTCATCATTTGACTCCTTATCTTCTACATTGGACACCCTCCACAATATGGTTACAGACCATGGTCAAAGAATTTCTTCTTTGGAGGACAATGCCACCGACATGGACGACCGCATACAACAATTGGAGTCTGCATGCTCTGCTATTAAACGTGACAACGAGTATCTTAGAACCAAGGTGGCAGATCTAGAGGGTCGAAGTAGACGACAAAACATAAGGATAATCGGCCTACCTGAGAACATCGAAGGCAACCGCCCGTCCACTTTCTTTTCCCAACTCCTCGTTGACGTCTTTGGCTCGGACGTGCTAGCCTCTCTCCCTGAGCTGGACCGAGCCCACAGAAGCCTTGCTCCTAAACCTGCTGCGGGTGAGCGGCCACGACCAGTGATCATACGGTTCCATCGTTTCCAAGTCAAGGACCAGGTTATTCGTGAGGCACGCAAGCGAGGTGAACTGCTCTACAAAGGCCACAAGATTCGCCTCTACGATGACTACAGCCCGGACCTGTTGAAACAGCGCGCCGAGTACAAAACCTGCATGGCTGAACTCTACCAGCGCGGATACAAGCCGGCTCTTCTCTATCCTGCCAAGCTGCGCATCACCCTGCCTAACGGAGAGAGGGCATGGCTCCTGTCTGTCGCAGAGGCTACTAAGTTTGTTCGCAATCTGTAGGTGGATAACAGTGTGACTGAAAGTGACTGAACTTTGCATTCAGTGCCATGAGCGTAAGTGTCCTTTTTGGTGTGTGTGTGTGTGTGCGTATTTGGCAGCGCTAACGTTAATGTAGTATTTTTCTCTTTGTCTCGTTAGCCAAACAGACTATGCTACCGTTGAGCTCCTCGACGTTGCCCCAGGTGTCAATGTTTCACAACGAGAATGATGTTCTTTGCTTGGCCTGCTACGTGCTCAGATGCAGATGCACTGTTTTGTTTCCCTCCATGTTTTATGCGAGGTTGGTTGGTTTGAGTTTGAACAATGTTATGCCTAGTTGGCGTGTTATTAGTGTTAAATGTGAGCCTGCCTATGCAGAAACCGTTTTCTGCTATAGTATCACCATGCAATAGAATACGAGTTTTTTTTTTGTGTGTGTGTGGGAGCAGCGCGTTACATTAGGAAGTGTGGAAAATATGCTGATCATAGAATCAGAGTGCTCCATGTTGCTGCTCTTTAGTGCAGTACCTGGATGTACGGGATTTGGGAGGGGGGTGGGTGGGTCTTGGGTTAATGTATTCTCAGTTAGATTTTCTGTGTTTTATGTGCATTTTATTTTCTCTTGCATGCATGTCGCTTTTGCTCTATATAGGCCTACTCAAGGTAGCCAAGTGCTTTATCTCTCATATCTGGTGCTTGGGTGGGGCCAGGTGCAATTATTTTTGGTGGACGAATCAACTATTGGTAGAATTCTAGGCCTTCATTGTCACTCCATCACATAATGGCGCACACAAACACACTGCGTACACCGGGTGGCGCTCTAAGATTTGTTAGTTGGAATGTTAAGGGTATGAACTCTCCTGTCAAGCGCAATAAAGTGTTTGACCATCTTAAACACCTAAATACTAAAATTGCCTTTTTACAAGAGACTCACCTTCTGCCTTCGGATCACCCTAGGCTCCGCAGGGGGTGGGTGGGTCAATTTTTTCACTCCACCTTTTCAAGTAAGGCCCGGGGGGTAGCAATTCTTATTCATAAATCCATACCATTCTCTGTGACCAAAGTGGTGTCTGACACAAATGGGCGCTATGTCATTATCATAGGTAAAATGGGAAGTAATAACCTGATTTTAGCAAATGTATATGGCCCAAACTGGGATAATGATAATTTTTTCAAAAACTTTTTTTTCTCTCTCCCCAACTTGAACTCCCACCAACTTATTCTTGGCGGTGATTTCAATTGCTGTCTTGACCCTTCACTTGATCGCTCATCCAGTAAACCTTGTAGTTTATCTAAATCCTCAAAAGTAATTCAGTTGTTTATGGAGCAGTATGCAGTTGTAGATGCCTGGCGCTTCCTCAACCCCAGTTCTAAACAGTTTTCTTTCTTTTCTCCTGTTCATGGTACATTCTCCCGCATTGATTACTTTCTCATTGACAGCAAACTTCTCCCATCTGTCAGTTCATGTTCCTACAATCCTATTGTGATATCAGACCATGCACCAGTGGCGTTGGACATCTCCCTTCCTGGTAGATCTATGACGCGTTCCCCCTGGCGCTTTAACTCTTTTTTGCTTTCTGACCCAAACTTTGTTTCTACTATTAAGAACTCCATTGAGCTCTATGTCTCTACCAATGCCAACACTGATACATCAGCAGCAGCCATCTGGGAGGCATGCAAAGCCTACCTAAGAGGAGAAATCATATCTTACTCAGCTTATCAGAAAAAGATCTCCTCAGAGGCGAGGGTTGGCCTTTCTGGAGATATATCAGAACTCCAATCTAAATGTGTGGGTTCACCTGATGCAGATCTTTCAAAAGAATTGCTTATGAAAAAGGCTGAATTTGACCTCTTGGCTTCCAATGATGCTGCAGAGTCATTGTTAAAATCACGCCATAAATACTATGAGTTTGGAGATAAGCCTAGTAAACTCCTTGCACATCAAATCCGGCAAGCATCTTCACCACAACATATTACTCAGATCAGTACTACAAATGGGCCAACTATTGATCCACAGTTAATAAACAAACAGTTTAGAGACTTCTATGCTGAATTATACACCTCTGAATGCGTGGCTGATGAGAGTCAGTATGATAGTTTCTTTGACTCTTTAGATATTCCCTCTTTAGACAATGCAACATCATCTGGTTTAGATGAACCCTTCTCAGTAGATGAGCTCAGAAGTGCCTTAATGCTCATGCAGAATGGCAAATGCCCGGGCCCTGATGGGCTTCCTGCTGAATTTTATAAGTCATTCTCAGATCAGTTAGCTCCAATTTTACTTAACATGTTCAATGAATCTTTACAAAGTGGTTGTCTCCCCCCCACACTAAGACAGGCCACCATTTCCCTCCTTTTAAAAAAGGACAAAGATCCACTCTCTTGTGGTAACTACCGCCCCATATCTCTGCTCTGTGCAGATGTTAAGTTATTGGCCAAAATGTTAGCTAGGCGTCTGGAGAAGGTTCTACCAACCATTGTGGCTTCTGATCAGACAGGGTTTGTTAAAAACAGACACTCTTTTCATAATGTTAGACGTTTATTTGATATAATTTATGCTCCAACTTCCTCTGACACCCCTGAGGTGGTAGTCTCCATGGATGCAGAAAAGGCATTTGATCGTGTCGAATGGCCTTACCTGTTCTATGCGTTGAAACGTTTTGGTTTTGGTCATACCTTCATATCATGGATTAGGCTTCTTTATACGTCTCCCCAAGCTTGTGTTCGCACAAACAATGATTATTCTGACTACTTCTCCCTTAAGCGTGGGACACGGCAGGGCTGCCCGCTCTCTCCACTATTATTTGCCATTGCCATTGAGCCACTGGCAGTGGCCCTAAGGTCCAGCCAGATACCTGGAATTTTAAGGGGTGGTGTTGAACATAAGGTCTCCCTATATGCCGATGACCTCCTTCTCTTTGTGTCAGACTTGGACAGGGCTGTCCCTCTTGTGTTAAATTTGCTGCAGGTATTTGGTCAGATTTCAGGCTACAAACTAAACTTTCATAAAAGTGAGGTAATGCCAATTAATGCAGCAGCCAGGGCATATCCATTATCTGACTTGCCTTTCAAAACATCTCTAGAATGTTTCAAGTACCTGGGTGTTTGTATAACCAAAAATTACTCAGATTTATTTAAATGTAATTTCTCCCCACTTCTGTCCAGGCTGTCTCTGGATCTCCAGCGATGGTCTCTCTTGCCTCTCTCTCTTGCAGGACGGATAAACTGTGTTAAAATGAATGTGCTCCCCAAATTCTTATATCTCTTCCAATGCATACCTATCTTTCTTAGTAAACGTTTCTTTCACTCACTGGATCAAACCATCTCCCACTTCTTATGGAATAAAAAGGCCCCTAGAATTAAAAAAGACACCTTGCAAAAACCTAAAGAGCTGGGTGGTCTGGCTCTCCCCAGCTTCTTACTTTATTATTGGGCAGCAAATATTAGAGCCTTGTTACACTGCTATTATTCTAGTGACCAACCTCCACCTTGGCTACAAGTTGAGGAGGCCTCATGTGGTCCATCATCTCTATTTTCCCTTCTGTGCTTTCCCGCAGCTTCATCACCGTCTGTGCATTCAGATAGTGTAGTTGTTAAAAACTGTCTTAAAATCTGGACTCAATTTAAGCAACACTTTGCATTACAGTCTCTGCCTGCTCTGTCTCCTGTGTACTCTAATCCCCTGTTCACTCCATCTAGCATTGATAACGCTTTCTTAATCTGGAGAGATAAGGGAATTATATCATTTAACCATCTTTATATTGATGGTAAATTTGCTTCTTTTGGTCAGTTAGCACAGGCCTATGACCTGCCTTCAACCCACTTTTTCAGATACTTGCAGATAAGAGATTTTGTACGTAAACATTTTTCTGAATTTCCCACTAAACCCCCTCCTACACTCATAGACACCATTCTCAAAATCAATCCTTACATGAAAGGCAGTGTATCAAGGATTTATTGCACTCTCCTTGCGCACCACTCCTCAGCCTCCGATGCTCTACGCACTGCATGGTCGACTGGTCTTAATACAGAGATAGACCCTGTGAAGTGGGATCATGCTTTGAAATGGGTGCATTCATCCTCTGTCTGTGCCCGGCATGGAGTCTTACAATGTAAAGTAGTGCATAGGGTCCATTGGTCCAAAAGTAAACTGGCCCGTGTATATCCAGGGGTAGACTCCAGCTGTGACCGGTGCCATTTAGGACCAGCCACTCTTGGCCATATGTTCTGGGCTTGTCCTGCTCTTGGGCCCTTCTGGCAGGGTGTGTTTGACACTCTGTCTGCTATCACATCCACTAACATCTGTCCGTCACCAATTACTGCGTTGTTTGGTGTCCTACCTGTTGGCAATAAACTACCACCCTACTTTTGTGAACTGGTGGCCTTTCTATCACTTTTAGCAAGACGTATCATATTGCTGCACTGGAAAGACTCCCACCCCCCCTCCCTTTCTCAATGGATTAGGGATGCCCTTCATTTCATGACACTGGAGAAAGTCAAATACTCTCTGCGTGGTATCTCATCCAAATTCTGTAGGGTCTGGGATCCCTTCTTAGATTATGTCAACTCCTTTCAACTAGATGTCGCCACCATTGATTAAGTAACCCCCTCCAATGCACCATAGCCCAGTACCATGAGAGCCTATAATAACAGTAAGTTAGATTAGCAGCATGCAAGATTCCCTTTTTTTTTTTTTTTTTTTTTTTTTTTTGTTTGTTTGTTTGTTTGTTTGGTTGGTTTTTTTTTGTTTGCTTTTTGTTGTTTCTTTCTTTCCATATGCTTCCTATAAGCTACTCACTTAATGCAATTGGAGGAGCCTGTGTGTGTCTGTGTGTGTGTGTGTGTGTGTGTGTGTATGTGTATCCTTATGGATGTGAGTGGAAGTGAGTGTGTGGTGTGAATGTGAGTGGCTGGATTGATGTTGAATGAACATGGGCTACAATACAGTATGAGCCTCTAAGCTCCCAACTGCCATTGGTACAGGTTCTTTGTATTTGTATTTTTATTTTATTTTTTATTTTTTTTTATTGGGGAGGGTGGGGGTGGGGGTTTATTGGATAGTGTGTCTTCACTATTTGGTTGTCTGATACATACTGTAGCTACATAACTATTTGTGAAGACTGTTGTGCATATTGTCTTGTATAACTTTTATAAATAAATCATACATAAAAAAAAAAAAATGTGTGTATAGATTGTGTTTATTTGTTCGGATCACACACATTCTCTGGATCACTATTATTTCCGGTAATTGGCAAAGGGGGTGTAGATATTTTACCTGTACCTGGTGGGATTCAGACAAAGACGGTGAGTAGGGCTAGATTATTTTCTGTTAACTGCATTTGACCACACAGTTTCACGTCTGTTCATCTGCCCTTATAGTTATTTTAAATGCGAATGTTGGCTGTAACATATTTGCACTGAAAACAACTCTTTCTTTAAAATGTAACATGTCAGGCTGTGAATATAAGTATTCATGCAGCATGGAGTTTTAAACAGTGTTAAAATAAGTACACTTGTGGTGTGGACATTAATATGAAGACCTTTAGGGTTAACCTGGCTTTTTTTTTTAGGATGCTTCGTCGTTCACTGCTGAGCTTTTAGGTCTTGATCATCCTTTCTTTTTTTCTTTTTTTAAAATCTCTGTGCTTATTCTCCTTATAGGTTTTAGTTTACTTTTAACATTTTATTCATTTATTAATGTAGTTTTTATGTTTCTTGATTTTAATTTTAAATTTTCATGCAATTGTTTTTTGCAATTGGGTTTCTTACTGGCTTTTATTCATTATAAAATTTCACAATTGTGTGGCCACATTTTATTTCTGTTTTATCTATTTTGTTCGATTAATCGTTACATATTTCTGTGTTTATTTGCTCTGTGAAGCACTTTGGGCTGCATGTCTGCATGAAAGGTGCTATTTAAATAAATAAAGTTTGAGTTTGACAACTGTAGTAAATCATTTAGTCTTTTTTTTGCCATCTTTTACACCTCGTACATATGAAAGATTAACTCTATAAGCATGAAACGAAACAAACTTAAAAGCATTAACACTACGAAAGAGTTCACATTGAAATAACTCAAGGTGAGGAGGGATTAACTCCTACAAGAGTTCAGTTTTAACTCCTGAAAGGAGTCAAAATATCAAGTCCCAGAGAGAGAGTGAATTCCCAATTTTGCTGTGTACATTCTTATAACTGCACGGTGAAAGGCAACATGCTGTTGTTTGTTAAGAAGAATTTACAATTGCAGCCTCCTAGCCATGTTAGCTCCTGCAGTCGAGGGGAAAAAGGTCAGACGATGCAAAAAAACAAAAGACCACCCTCTGCTGTTTGTTATGCATCCTCTCTCTCCTGTCTCTGAACCTGTGCGAGCCACTTCCACAAAGTGGAACTCATTTGTCTGTCTTCAAATGCTAATGGCACACATAATGAATGCCACTCACAATTATCTCCACGCTCTGATATTAGGGTATAATTAAAACAACACTGTCCTTAATAAGGTGTCAGAGGTGATAACACAGAGCGCTGATAACTCTTTAAAGACACACACATACACACACGTGCAGCCAATCACTCCCTCGTTACCAAGCAACAATGGAGTTATAATGAGTGGGACCATCAGGCCAAAATTAATTTCCAAGTATAAGGACTAATGCTGTGATTGCTCAGTGGCCTTCCATAAGTAGGTTATTGTCTTTAACTATTTACCATTTTAATTAACCTTTTTTCTCTGCACGCAAAATTTCTCTTAAGCGTACTTTACATTATGTTACAGCTAATTCAAAATGATTTTTACTTTAAGAGTTAAAATCAATATTTTTATATTAAGAAAGAAATCACATGGCTATTTGCAAGCAAACTGTGTCACTCATAATAAATTATTGATTAACTCTGCAGGTCCTCTCTGCCCTGCTGAGCTTTTTAGTGTCTTTCAGCTCATTGTTTTGGTTTCCTGGCAAACAACAGACAGAGTTAGAGACAATATGAGGTGATAGTCGAGCAGTCAGACTAGGGGAGCAGATATTTCGATCAAGCACAAAAGAGAGCTAATAGAAGAGTGATTATTAGGCTTCGACCCCAAATGGATGCTGATGCTGTTTCTTAAACTGCTGGATGTGGAAATAGGCAACTATGGGCTAAAAATAGGGTCACAGCTTGTTTGCATTACCCCAAAAATTTCCCCAAAAAATCAGTTGATGCAGGTTGCAACCAAAATAAAACTGCACATATCATACAGTATTTTTAGACAAGGGTGGTAGTTAAAAAAAAAAAAAGCACAAATGTCTGTTTTTAGCAGCCTTTAATGACCTCCCTGACACTCTCTCACCGTCCCCCCAGTCACTCTCAGTCAGTCAATCTACAAACCCTACGTGCTACATAACGCTCAGCCTTTATTTAACATCTTTTGGACTTCCTTGTTTTGTTTAATACCTGCACAATTGAAATATTCTGCACGCTGTGAACATTTGCACATCACATATAAAGTATACACACTTAATGATTAAGCTTGCCATTCTAATTCAAATCTACTGTATTTACGAACTATTTACAGTACTAGCTAATTTTTATCCCCTCCCACAATGGTATATTTCGACGTGACTTTGCTCGTGATCAACTTCCGCGCAGTCTGCCCGGGGGATTCAACTCGGCGGGTCAGGGACAGCCGCACGGTGTGGGAGGATCCCCTCGTGGGACCTCTCCCCAGCGCTGGCTGGCCTCTGCGGGAGCAGGTGGCTCGCGGCTCCAGCCACGAGCTTTACAGCGCCCTCCTGCCCGGACCTCGCCACTTCCTGGGGCCGTGGACTTGCTCGCTGCGCCCTCTCGGCAGTCGAATCGCAACTTATCGTAACTTTAACTTCCTCCCGCAACAAAATCGCAACAAAAACGTAAAAAGCACCGCAACTTTCACCGCATTTTTTTTTGAAAAACCTCATGCAACATCAGGGATTTGGGCCGCAACTATTTCAAAAAAGGCCCGCAAAATCCTGGTGGGACTGAAATCATTTCCGGTTATAGACTGACAGAAAGGCCCTGTTGTGGCCCCCACCGAAAAAAAGTTTGGGGACCCCTGCTTTACAGCATTATATTTTAAAACATATTGTGCTATATATATTTCTATTGTTGATGTTGATTTCTTCCTTATATTTTTACTTAATGTTTATTATGCACCAATTACACTAGAGACAAATTAGGATTTACAAGACAAATTCCTTGTGTGTGAAAACCTTCTTGGCAATAAATCTGATTCTGATAGGGCGCATAAGCCCTATATCGTTGCAGAGTTAACTGACAGAAGAGCAGAGAATCTCTATAAACAGACATGTTCATATCAGAATCTGTCAGAAGATTTTGGCACTATCTGGTTTCTGTTTACAATCCAAATAGTATTGAACAGTCACGTTTGAGAAGACTTTGGTTGCAACAGTCCACGTGGAGAGTAAAGGAGGCAGAACTCATTGGTCGAAATACAATCTTGAAGCCCATCTCCTATTGTATGATGACGATTTAGCTTTTCATTAGCTTTTTATTTGCATTAATATGCAGATATCTGTTTATAGAGATTAGCAGAAATGTGTTTTTCCTTGTCAATCTCACATATCAAGTTTAATTTTGGACTGCAGTGGAAGTCTTGACAGACGATGGGTTTAGAAATTAGGTTAGACATGTTTGCAATGACAGCAGGACAGAAAGGGGAGGAGTGAACACTGTAGAAGTTTTTAGACAGCAGAGGTTACAGCTAGGAAAGTTTGTGAATTTAATTGAGATGCAATGACTTTAAGGACAGACAGCGCCACACTGTTTAATGTTTGCTTTAGCAGACACCGATTTGTCTTAGAGTATAGAAGGTGAACTCCAGAAACAGGTTTCATCTTTCCAGGAAGGCAGACGAAAGAAATGCCAAATGTTTGAACAGAGGTCGCACGTGACGTCATGACTTCCACTCTAACATCACATCGTCTTGTAAAGTCTACATCTTTGCCGACAAACTCTTCCTCTGCTTTGAAGTTAAAGTCTGCTCACAAGAATTAAAAGCAGAAGCCATGAGTCATGTGAGAAGTTAGAGCCGAAATTCCAACCTGAGGCTGTCTAAGAAGTGACGCACTATTCCCTCAACCTTGTTTTTTCTTTTTTGCTGTTCTGACTGAAAACATATTGCCTGTTCCCTTAATTGAGCACTGAAGTGTCATTGAGGTGGAGAGGTGAAAGAGTAGCTGGACCAGCACGGTCCTGTGGGGCAGACAGCAGCATCTGCACACAGCGGAGGCTGGAGACTGGAGGAGCATAATAAGTTTCTACTGCGCCTTTAAACAGGTGCGTCCCTGTCAACCGGAGGACACGGAGCGGGGGCTAAACAAACACGTTGTCGGTTTCAACTTCAGCTCCTGCTCCACTTATCAGAGCAGCAGAGAAACAATGACCAGCAGAGAGTAAACAACGTACGCAAAGCCAATTTACTTTTTCAGATATACCTGTCATGCTGCACCGTGGCCACACTCTGAAGTGACTGATGCCCTCTATTCTGGGTGGCTGTCTGAACATCACTCACTAAGTGGTAATGTCGTTTTACCTTAAGTTATGCGCAGCGGGATGAGTGATGAGTTTAATTTAATTTCATTGTAAAAAGAGAATAGTTGTATCATATGTACTAGAGTGTGTGGGAGGTTAACTGAGAAAAATGTTAAATTGTTTGATGACGTGTTTGATATTTACAGAAAAGAGGACAAAACTGAACTCTTAGTTTATATCTCGTTTTGATAAAACACTCTTTATCTCTCTGATAAGTCCATTCATTGAGCCCGAATGAGATAATAATGAATTATCTATCCTCAGCACTAACAGCTCTTCACATCTGACACTAGTAGTGTATGAATTCACGGCATGTTGAGCAATACTAGCTTGTTAAAATGTAGTGCACAGGCAGAGGTTAATTGGATTATATTGTGGTTAAACTTTCTGATGCGCATGACGTGATGATGAAACACACAAGCACTTGATCACATGATCAGTAATCATTTTGTGTCACGTAGCCAGACCACACTTTGTTTAAGCACGGTGCCAGCGCTGGAGAAAGGTCTGGCTGAAGCCATTATCTTTCTGGCATAGCTGGGGAAAAAAAAAAACACTGGCTTGTTTGTATTTCTTATATCCAATCACGGTGTTTTTACAAAATAGTCTCAGAAGAAAGCGGAAGCTGAGGTGAATTCTGAATGAATTACAAGCACATAGGCACAGGTTTGAGTCAAAATTTCCAGCTATTAAATCACTTAAATTACTTATATTTTTACAGTCTTAAGTCTATTGTTAAAAGTGTTGACCGTGTCTGCCTCCCGAACCCAGAATGGTAGTTTGTTTTACAGAAGAGGAGCCTGATAGCTGAAAGCTCTGGCTCCCAATCTACTTTTGGAGACTATAGGAACCACAAGGAACCCAGCGTCCTGAGAGCGCAGTGTTCTAGAGGGGTAGTAAGGTATTATGAGCTCTTTTAGATATGATGGTGTCTGACCATGAAGAGATTTGTAAGTAAGGAGGAGAATTTTAAATTCTATTCTAGATTTAATAGGTAGCCAATGCAAGGAAGCCAAAATGGGAGAGATGTGATCTCTGATCTTGGTGTCACGGGTACCGACACTGGCAAGGAGAACCCAAAAGCACGACACTGAAGCAGACAAGTTTGAGGGAAGATCAGTTTACTTAAGTCCAGAAACAGGCAGGGTCAAAACCAGGAGATCAGAAAACAGGCAAACAAATCCGACGGGGGGCAGGCAGGAATCCAAAACAGGCAAAAACAGGATCAGATCAGGTAGTCAGGAAACAGGAATTGCTGGAGAGCTTGGCAAAACAAAACAAGACACTCTGGCAGGGATGAAATGAAACTGGACTAGTATATATACACACTGAGGGGCTAATGAGGAAATGGGCTGCAGGTGTGGAGATGGGCGGGGAAAACCAGGTGAGGGGAATGGGCTGATCAGGGAAGATGGGACCTGAAATGACAGGAGAGTAGTTAAAGAGACAAGGGACCAAATAAAGAAAAACAGGGTGTGACTATGTTACACTTGGTTCCTGTCAGAACACGTGCAGCAGCATTCTGAATTAACTGTAAAGTCCTAAGAGACTTATTAGTGCAGCCTGATAACAAAGAGTTACAATAGTCCAGCCTTGAAGTAACAAATGTGTGGACTAGTTTTTCTGCATCCGCTTGAGAGACAATGCGTCTGATTTTAGCTACGTAAGTGGAAGAATGCAGTCCTCGAAATTTGTTTTATTTGTTTATTTCGATGATTTATGATTTTCAGCTGGCGGGTCACATGCAGCAGCGTTTAATATATGACTTACGATTTGTCAGGTAGAGGTCAGTAGCTGACACAGGTTGAATTCCGCGTTTTTTCCCTGGGAGATGATTTTTAATTGAGTCAGTGAGTGTATTTCAGATATTATGTACAGATATTGACCGGTCTTGTTCTTTTTCTTCTCCCCGTCCTCCCCCCTGTCAGCCTGTAAATGTCTTTCTATCTGTCTCCCAGCGCTCCTGTCATTCTGCATTGTATTCTGTGCTGTAACCACAAAATGTCATAATGATAATCTTTCAAGAAAGTGCAGCATCCACATGAGCCAAGGTCTCAAATAAATCAACAAGCACTACACACACACTACAGACAGACACAAACCCACACATCAGCCGGCGAACAGTTATTTCTGCAGACGTGCCGTTATTTCCCGCAGACACATTAAAAAAAAGGAAGGAAAAAAAAACAGAAAGAAATGTTGCCTAACTCAGGCTGTGGGCCAAGCCAGAGCCATCACTGGTTAACTGATTAGCTCAGTAACTGCGATGGAAATGCCAGTCTGAGGTTGATATAAAAGTGCAAAGGCACATCAAGGAAATACTAATCTGTCTCCCGCCTTCTCCCGGGAGGCTGCTTTTATTGTTGTGAAAGACACTGCTTCCTACTTTATCTCTGTGTAGGTCTGTGTGTGTGTGTGTGTGTACCTGTGTCTAATTTGGAAATTAATATCTCCTGCTTTCCCGATAGTTTCCCCTCAGACAACAATAAAAACTTTTAATATGAGTGGAGTAAATTTGGGCAAGATGTTGCAGCATATTAAAATAAATGACTCATTATGAGTGTCAGTAGGACATGCAGAGAAAGCTTCCCTTGTTCCCATCTCCCACCTCTTTCTCCTTCCACTCCTCATTATAACCTTCTTCTTTTCTTCAAAATAACAAGCCTTTCTCTCTCGCCTTTCTTTCATCAGGTTGTCCTTGCCTTGTTCAGAGTGAGTTTCACACCTACAGCGACTACAACCTACATCCTCACCTGTCACTACAACTGCTTAGATCTGTCCTTTCTCACTTGCTCCTGCCCTGTGTCCTTTCCTACGACCTGGCCACACACCGAGCACCTGTCTGCCCACACAGTTTTCTTGTGTGCAGTTTAGACAAAAAGATAAGAAAAAGCCATCAAAGGCGGTTCTTCCGAAAGACAGTCTGAGCAGAGTGAAAACCCAGGAGCTGCATCACTCTCCTTCTCCCTGCGTGTTTGTCTCTGACAGCTCTGTTTGTACTGTGGCAGGATTATTTGATTGTTTACAGGTTTAGCACTTGTCTGCTATCATTCAGTTGTGTTTACAGAGCATGTTCTCTGACAATGCAAGATTATTAGAAAATGTTGTTTGTGCATTCCTGTGCATCTGACTGAATAATCTGTTTCTAATCCACAAAAACGTTCTCCTCATGTAGCTTCATTTTGTCCACACTCTTTAACAATATCTCAAATATTCTGCATCTGCGTTTCTTTGAAACTATATCACATTGAGGCTGAATGAAATATTAAATTCAACATGTTGCGCTGTAATAGTTATATTACAGTTTTAGGGATGCTAGTTGGCTCACTGACAGGATGAAGAATAGACAAGTGTGATGTTACCCACCGATTCCTTTAAAAGCTGCCATGCTGTCAGTCCTGCCTCCTGGCTAATCGAAAAGTCAGCAAAGACATGGATCATCGGTGGACCTGAGACGGGCTAAATGACACCTGGGTGCTCAAACTAACCATCTGTAACAGCACCTACCTGACAATCAAAACATCCATTAATTGTGCAGAACTTTAAGCTTTTACGTATATAGTTTTAACAGGTGAGTTAAAATACTCAGACTCAGACTCAGTACAGTTGTCATGAACGGGGAGTTAGCTATGTAAACATGTTTATTTCTGCTGTGAAGTTGGACATTTTAACTTGGGGGCTTATGGAGATTGTCTTGTTCTGTAGCCAGCCTTAAGTGAATTGCAGTTTTTGACACTTCAGCATTGACTTCACAAAGGTTGCTGTTTGGTTTTGAGTCCCATGATTGTGATTCAGCCCATAACTCATAATTTCACATAAAGTTTTAATCCTCCTGATCCATCTCATAAAAAAATAAAGTACACAGACGAATATATTGCTAGATGTTACTCAATCCTACAGACTGGACATTTAAAGTATCAGAAGTACTGATTTAGCTGTGTATGATACATTAATACTGATGCATCACTGCAAAAGAAGTATTTCTCTGTTAGGTTGAGGAGCCAGTTTTAACAACTTTACATCTTTACATATACAAAAAAACTAAGTTATTTTTCAGATTTTTCATGTTTTTTTCCCCAAATATTGGATACTTTAACCTTTAAACAGTTATATAAACGAACCTTTCAAAGAGGTTCAGTGGAAAAATGTGAAGAGAAAACAACTTCGAAGACATCTCAAACAAGACAAGAAGTCACAACTGTAACGAGTCACAAGCCAAAACCACTGGCAATAATCTTTTATACGCTGTATTTTATAAACCTATCAAGTTTTTTTTGATCTACAACCTTACTTACTCTCCACCACTGACTCCCCAGCCCCTCAGCCTTTGTGTCTCCCAGCAAACCTCTGGAAACAGACAATTAGCCTGATTTGGGGTCAGGCGAGTACAGAGGAGCACAGCGGCCTGAACTGCGGCATCATCCCTCCTCATTCTCCTCCTACCATCCAACAGTCTGAGTCACAGTTAGCCATTTGCCAGCCTCCCTCCAGCAGCCCACACAGTGCCTGGCCCTCAAGTCACCTGAACTAATCCTCAGGATAAATAAACCATGTGCAGAGCATTGCAGCCAACCCGGGCTATTTTCAGCCCTGTTATTTTCACCGCCTTCCTCTCTAGTCCGAAATGTCTTCATAAAAGGCGTTTCCCCCTCTCCGGCCTGAGCAAATAGAGCGTGCTTGAGCAGCATTACTGATCCGTCTAGAAACCAGCTGGAGTCATGGAGACGCTGTGGGGCCGTCCATCCTTTAACAATAAGAGATAAGATGTCTTGGGGCTTTAAGATGAGCAGGATTGTTCCGGGTTATTAACATGGGTAATACAATTAATTGATTGAAAATAATGATTAGGCTATTAGTATGCTAAAATGACTGGTGATGTTTTGAAGTTCAGTGGTCTTAGGTAATCAATCTCCCTGTGAAGGCTGATTTTCGTCTCTGGCTCCCTTGTGGCAAAAATAAACCGCTCTTTGTTTGTTCCATCTCTTATACCTTCACCTAATGATGCTCTAAAATTTCCCCTTACTCGTCCTAAAACCCCTCAGTGGGTCAGTTTCTCTGTTCTCAAGGGGGATGGATTCTCTAATGGCATGAAACAAAAGTGTTTTTCTGCAATGGGGGGAAACAAAGGGAGCAATTAAGATCAAAATGGAGACAATATGTGTGTCTAAATCCACCTGTTTTATGAGCTTTTCAATTTGCCTATAAAAATAACAAGTGACAAAACTAGAAGTTTCCTGTGTTTACACTTGGCTGAAGTGGAAAGGTTGGTGTGTCAATTAAAAAATGCGACTAAGCGAAGGGAAACAGACTTAGCTAATAAACCGTGTCATACATGAAGCATTTGACTTCACTTTCACTCATCACTGAATACATGAAACAAACATGTCGCATTTCCATCAAGTTTTCTGCATTGTTTTAAACTGTTTGTCGTCACACCCTCTTCTTCTGCAATGGTTCAATGGCACCCAAGTGCAGAATTAGAGCCAGTAACTGTGTCTTTGCAGATTTTTGTAAATTTACATGACTGCTAGCGTCTGTCAGAGTTTTAACACAGCTTTAATCTGCTGGGGCGTGAGCGAGGTGAATGGTTATTAAAGCTCCTGCTTTAAAATATGCTCGATAAAGTTGCACTCCTGCTGTGTTTGGCAACTTCACTGCTGATGGAGACTCCACATTATGAACCCTGAGTATTCACCTGCTGATCGGGGATAATGTGGTTACTCTGTCCCTCAGTCAGTCTTTGGAGGTGGTCAGCAGTGAATACCCTTCGTTCAGCACTGCGGGGTGAATATAAATTGAATCCTCTAAGTCGTCCCTAAATGGTGGAATGACCTACCAACGGCTACAAGAACTGCAACATCCCTTTCTACCTTTAAAAAACTTCTAAAAACCTTTCTGTTTCGAGAATGCTTCCCTGCCTAACAAAACTAACAAAACTAACAACTACTCTGTGCTCTTTTACACCTTTCTCAGCTTATGTCCTCCTCTGTAAGTCGCTTTGGATAAAAGCGTCTGCTAAATGCAATGTAATGTAATGTAATGTAATGTAATGTAAGTGTGTTTGTGTTTATCGCAGTGCTGTTGAGAGATTTGGGAATACATTTAAGAGGCTGCTTAAGCGATTTGCTGTGTTCTTAATACCTGCACCTATCCTCACACCTCTCAAGTTTTTTGTTTTGTTTTGTTTTGTTTAAAAACCCAGGGCGCCTAAATCTGGGAGTGATGGGAGCAGAGAGAACAAAGGAAAGGGCATAAGTGTGAGCAAGGGGAAAGAGAGATAGACAGAGAGAGAGAGGAGAGAGCATGACATGAAAACATAATGAGGACCGTCATGCCCATGGGGGCTGATGTGAGGGATGCACTGCGCAGGGGTTGAGACGAAGGAGGAATGCAGAAAATTGCTTAAGAAAAGGAGGGAGACAGCGAAGGGGGGGGGGGGATAAATACCGTGACCGAGAGGTGACATAACTTTGCTCGCTCAGGATGTGACAGATTCGGGAGTCAGGCTGCGATGCCACAGCTGTGCTGACCCACAAGCCGCTGGGCAGTGTGGGTGGTGGCTGTGCCTCATTTCTGTCGCTTCAGGCCACAAATCCCAGAGGAAATGCAAGCCCATGTATATTCCTGCCAGGGGAAAGATGGGCAGCCCAAACTCCCCACCCTCCCTGCTCCGCACTCCCCCAAAGAGGCTGGTTCTTTTCCAGCTTCAAGCACGGCCTGAGTTGTCAGAGAAATCTAAGCTCATTGTCATCCTCTGGGTTGCTTCTAAAGAGTTCAGGCTGGAGCGAAAGAAAATCACTGCACAAGCTTTACAGTCAGACTGGAAATGAGACAGTAACGTACACTTGATGTGTTTCCAACAGCAACAAAAACATGACAGTGCAGAGATTAAATTTGGGGCTTCAGAAAGGAGCATAGAGGTGATTTTTTATGTCTTATTCCATCCTGAGAAGTAATATTTGACATTACTGCTGACTATTTTCCAATGCATACCACACATTTTAGATTTCCTACCATCCCAGACAGCCATTGGATTCAGTTTGAAAATCGACCTGCTGGAACTTGAAACCTTGAGATAAGTAATCCATCATTGCAAATGTCACCTTTATATTTATTGTGGTTATGCCACTGTGAGCAGCGACTGCTTTTAAAACAGTGATGCTTTGGGAGAAGGAAGGCCATTAGTAATGTAATGATTGATATCAAACATGCAGAAATGGTGTTTTAATGGTTATATAATCATATTTATTAACACATATACAGCTGCACACAGCTTGAAATTAAAAAAAGTGATTGTTATACCACCGAGCTGTCTCTTCTCAGATGCACGGCATGTTTAACATTTTTTCTACAAAATCTACAAATGCATGTTGCCTTCTTGCGACATGACAGCTGCGATCAGAGTACAGAAATTATGACACAACTGTCACGGCAGCAGCATGCAAGGAGCTCGCAAACACACACATCTATTCCCTGGGTAGAGCTGTCAAAAAAAAAAAAAGAAAAAAAGGGGGCCATGCATCAGACCAAGGGAAGTGCTCATCAGTACGGGACTCTCGCTCCGTTCTCCTTTTCTGGAGTTCACTGGTGAGTGTTTAAAAAAAAGAAGAAAAAAAAGCACAGTTTGCTGTCTACTTCAGAAATACCTCTGAGTTCAATTAGCAGAGATGATTCCCCTCCACTGTTGAGGAGCAGCAGCACACCGCTGGGTGCTTTCGATAACTCCATAACAACTGCCGGAGCCATTTATCTGCTTCTCATAGTGCTTCTCTGAGTGAAAGAACACAATAACTTCTCAAATGAGTCTGGTCTTCCTTGTCACAGCCTAATTAAAATCAATTAACAAAGGGAATATCAAGTCAAGAATTACAGAAACAGACAAAATGAGCAATAACAAAAATGATTGTCTCTCTTGCTTTGAAGCTGTAACAAGTTAGATAGTGTTAGAACAACTTTGGCGTTTTGGGGATTTCTTATAGTAAATATGAAGCTGCAAACAGCAGCCGCTGATTAATTGTCATTTTTTGCACTTGGTTTAAGTTACTTAGTTATATTAGAGATTTAGAAGAGCTAGTAGGCTGATTGTGTTATGTTTGGACCACTAACAGTATAAAGAATGGACAGCGTATGCGTGACATCAACCACAGTTTCTAAAGAACCTTAAAATCTGTTGCCCATCGCCATGTTGGCTGTTCACCTCTCAGCTATCGACGGACCTGAGGCAGGCTGAATGACGCCTGAGTGTTCAAACCATAGACATATATACATAGACGCCGCATTGAGCGCTGAATTGTACGTCGACGTCGCCGCCATATTGGATAAGGCAGATCTGCCCGTAAACTAATACAAGGAAATGGACTGAACTTCATAAAGCGCCTTTCTACAAAGTTCTTTAAGTTAATGTCTCTTATACACCCATTCACACACACACTAATATATCTGGGAAACAAACAGGCACCAAAAACAACGTATGTAACTTTTAAAGTGATGATTATAAATGTTTAATCCTTATGTAAGCACCAAACCAACGTATGTATTTTTCTAATGCTGAGTGTTTAAAGCTACTAATGTGTGTAACACTGTTACTGTGATGATAAATCTTGAAATATTTATATTTAACATTTATATTTATAATAACCAGATCCTGAAATGTAGATGTGACATGAGGGTTTTCTGAATAAAGAGCACTAACGTGTACATTACATGTGAACATATATACATATATATAGTATACACACACACACACACACACACACACACACACACACACACACACACACACACACACACACACACACACACACACACACAGACACACACACACATATAGTATAATATATATATATATATATATATATATATATATATATATATATATATATATATATATATATATATATATATATGTGTGTGTGTGTGTGTGTGTGTGTGTGTGTGTGTGTGTGTGTGTGTGTGTGTGTGTGTGTGTTAAATATAAATATTTCAATATTTATCATTACAGTAACAGTGTTACACGCATCAGTAGCTGTAGGTTGGTTTGGTGCTTACATAAGGAGTAAATATTTATAATCGTTTACATTTATAATCATCACTTCAAAAGTGACATATGTTGTTTTTGGTGTCTGTTTGTTTCTCAGATATATTAGTGTGTGTGTGAATGGGTGTATAAGAGGCATTAACTTAAAGAACTTTGTAGAAAGGCGCTTTATGGAGGACAGATCGGCCTTATCCAATATGGCGGACCCGTTGACGTATCGCGACCAACGACCAACCCGGTCAATGCGACGTCTATGTATATATGTCTATGGTTCAAACAAGCCGTCTATAACTCATTGTCGTGTAGCCAGCCTCAAGTGGCCGTTTAATAAACTGCAGTTTTTGGTACTTCCATGTTGGCTTCACTTCACAAACATGGAGGTTGCCGCTTGGTTTTGACAGAGCAAGGCTGTAGCTGTTTCCTGTCCTCCAGCTTTATGGGAAGTTTCAAATTATTGTTCACCTGTCTGCTACAAAACTTTACTGCTTTTTTTCACTCTCACTGCTCTCGGTTTGGGGAACGGCAAGACAACAACTTAAAAGGTGATGAGCGATTTATTGTTTTTCATAACCTTTAAAATGAGAGATAAGATTTATCTTTGTGATTACCTTATTTTTTCTCAGGTTTATTGAGAGATTAGGCATACTTTAAATAATCATAACCTCTTGTAGTCTGTTGCTTCATTCAGAACAGGAACTATATTTTAATGGTACACCTTGACTGTAATGTAAATGTTTCAGTGGACATTAATGTAGTAGGAACATTTTGTAGGAATAAAACAACTTCTGATAAGGAAAAACTCAAAATGTAAAATCTCTCTTGTAAACTGTACAAACACCATACAATTCACTGTTCATCACACTGACTTATTATTGAACAATACCTCAGCAGAGAAGAAAATATTAGCTGCGAAGATGCATAAAATTAACAGGTAACTACATTTATAATTCTGTGACAGGAGACGACGATGATATTGTCAGCTTTCTGTGTGTGTGCCATCAATCGTGAAAATCTCCCCTCGAGGCATCTTCCAGTTGCTGAATGACTCTTTAGTTTTTCACATAGTATGGTATGAAATTATTATACTAAAAAAAAATATATTAAAAAAAGGAGTGTCAGTGTCAGTTCAGTTGACTGATTTTCTTATCACAAACAGCCTGAAATAGTTTCTTATCGGCATCGTCTTTTGATCTGTTCACAAAGAACAGTCAGTTGGGATATACCTCTTTCCTTATTCATCAAGCACTTTGCAATGAAACAATGAAAAGATTAACAGTGCAATGCATCAAAGACGATCTTCAAAGGAAGCGCGTTTTCCAGTTTTCTGCAGCTGTGTGGTGATGTAGGTAACAAAAGGAGGTTGAGAGGAGAGAAAAAAAGGGCCTTAAACCTCTCCAGGGGAAACACCTCTCTGCTGCTCAATTTTCTGAGCACCATACTGCTCTTCAAAGAAAAGAGAAATTGCTCTATCACAGCAGACGCAGTGGAGAGCTAAGAGGCGCTGGGGGGGCAGTTTAAGCAACATTCTTGGACTGGAGAGCTACATAAATTAACTACGACATAAATTATCCATCGCCCTCGAATTAGACGGAAACACGGAAAGGTCAAGAAGATGCTTGAGTGGAAAGACGCACACACACTAAACAACTATTTACATGCTTAATATGTGTATATGTCATGATGAATTATTTGAAGCATCTGGAAACATGTGCTTGCTACCAGAAAGCTGTCTCAAATCAGACAGGGAGAAGTCATGATGCAATGTTTGGGTTTTAAGGAGAAGGGCATTCTGCTCAGCCAACAATTACCATTATCATTAAAGTGCCACAGAACAATAATCTTCATCTCTCAGTTCGAAGGACCGTTTCGTTTAATGGCTTTATTATTTTCTGGTCTTCTTCTGAGCACAACACACTCATTAAAAGGCCTTGTTGTGTTTCTGTGAGCAGTTTGAAGGCAGGTTAAATGGTAAATGGCACTGGCTACCACGCAAGGTGTCAACTACTCATCAGTTTTTAGGACTTTTTCATTCGTACACATTCACACACTGATGGCACAGCATCACAAGCAATTTGGGGTTCAGTATCTTGCTCAAGGACACTTTGAGTTGCAAATCGGAAGAGCTGGGGATTGAACCACCAATCGTCTGATTAGTTCTACCTCCTGAGCCACAGCTAAATGTTAATACCGGCCTCAGTAAGAGTGCTTCTTTTCAAATGTCCCAGCCAATGACCCTGAAACTGAACCAGCTAAATGGAATCAAGCTCTCATTTTTTATTTAAAAGGTACTAAAAAAACCCTAACAAATTGTAAACACTGACAGTAACAATGGAGAGCATATGTGTGATGTCACCAATGAAGCCTGGGTGGTCAAACAAGCCATCTGTAATACACACACCTGTCAAAGTGGCCATAAATTATGCAGAACTTTAAGCCTTAATATAATTTTGTTTTGTTTTTTGGACCAGGCTGTAAACATGTTTATTTCTGCTGTGAAATTGGACATTTTAACATGGGGGCGTATGGAGATTGACTCGTTCTGTAGCCAGCCTTAAATGGACGTTTGAGGAACTGAGGTTTTTGGCACTTCTGTATAGGCTTCACTTCACAGCCACAAGATCTCAGCCCACTCTATCTTAATAGATTTCATTAAACATTGGTTCTATTCAGATGTCCCAGTCAGTGACCCTGAAACTGAACAAGCTAAACAGAATTAAACTGTCATCTTTTATTTAAACCTGTGCTTTTTCCTACTGAGCAGGAAAATTTCTAAGGAGACGACATTTCTGTGCGTTTAAAAAAACACATTCAAACAATGAAAATCTGTGTAATGCCTCACTGCTATGCGTGCAACTTGCTGGGATAAGATAAGATAAATTAAGACTTTTCTAATCGCCAGAGGGGGAAATTAACACATTACAGCAGAGAACACGAAAGTGTCTAAAGAGGAAGAGAAAGCCCTATTTGAAATAATAAATACAATAAGAAATAAAATGACATTCAAAAGATATATATACACTACGTACATCACAAAAAAAGTACGGATAAATGATTTGTGCATTGTACAAATAGCTGTGCAAATATACACTCAGTTGCCATTTTATTAGGAACACACTAATGCATCGTAACAGTCCTGCAATAAACGATCATCATGCAGACAATGTGTTGAGGCTGCAGTTTGTGGTGCCGTTGAGCCGGATTGTATTATGCAAACAGGTATTTCTGTTATTTAAATCAAATCAAATCAATTTTATTTGTATAGCCCAAAGTCACAAAGTACATTTGCATCTGAGGGCTTTACAATCTGTACAGGGAGTGACACCCTCGACCCTTGGTTCGAGTGAGGAAAAACTTGCCCACAAAAACCCCTATTAACAGGGAAAAAATGTGGAAGAAACCACAGAGGAGGGATCCCTCTCCCAGGAAGGACAGACGTGCAATGGATGTCACGTGTACAGGACAAATCAACACAAACATATTGTACAATTACAATGACTGACAAAATGACAATGAATCACAATGAATGGTATAGTGACCACAGTAGCAGATATGGTAGCAATAATGACAGTAATAATATGCGTAGTGGACGTCATGCAGGATCACAGCAGCAGCCACGATCCACAAGAACCTGCTGGACGACAGAGCAAAGAAACTCTGGGGAAGTTTGGTTAGTAACATGCAACATGACATTCATGTCCACAGATGGAAAGAGAGAGAAAGGGAGATGTGAGAGGGGGGGGCAGCAGTCTAATCCTATGGCAGCATAACTAAGGGATGACCTGAGCCATTCCTAACTATGCTAAATAGGCTTTATCAAAAAGGAAAGTCTTAAGTCTATTCTTAAAAGTGTTGACCGTGTCTGCCTCCCGACCCAGATTGGTAGTTTGTTCCACAGAAGAGGAGCCTGATAGCTGAAAGCTATGGCTCCCAATCTACTTTTGGAGACTAAAGGAACCACAAGGAACCCAGCATTCTGAGAGCGCAGTGTTCTAGAGTTCTTTTAGATATAATGGTGCCTAACCATGAAGAGGTTTGTATGTGAGGAGGAGAATTTTAAATGCTATTCTAGATTAAATAGGTAGCCAATGCAAGGAAGCCAAAATGGGAGAGATGTGATCTCTGATCTTGGTTCCTGTCAGGACGCGTGCAGCAGCATTCTGAATTAACTGCAAAGTCCTAAGAGACTTATTGGAGCAGCCTGATAACAAAGAGTAACAACAGTTCAGCCTTGAAGCAACAAATGCATGGACTAGGTTTTCTGCATTCGCTTGAGAGACAAGAGTCTGATTTTAGCGATGTTACGTAAGTGGAAGAATGCAGTCCTCGAAATTTGTTTTATATGAACATTAAAGGACAAATCCTGATCAAAAACAACTTCAAGATTCTTTACAGTGGAGCTGGAGGCCAGGGTGATCCTATCTAAAGTAACTAAGTCTCTAGAAAGAGAGTTTCTGAGGTTTTTAGGTCCAATTACAAGAACTTTAGTTTTGTCTGAATTTAACATCAGGAAGGTCATCCAACTTTTTATGTCCTTTAGGCATGCTTGGAGTTTAGTTAACTGATTGGTTGTATCAGGCTTGATTGATAAATATAATTGGGTGTCATCAGCATAACAATGAAAATTAATAGAGTGATTCCTAATAATGTTCCCTAAAGGAAGCATATATAAACTAAATAGAAGTGGTCCTAGTACAGAACTTTGTGGGACTCCATGACAATCTTTGGTATGCATGGAGGATTCATTTAGACAACCGGTGTACAGGTTAAGATTTTGAATCACTTGCTCACTCAATTCTTTTTATTTATTTCAGTCTAAAGATCTGAGATGACTAACTATGTTTGCATTTCAAAGATAAGTGTAATGTAATTCAGTATGTTGCGGTAAATGTTCAGCACCAAACTGTTTTTGCCAAACCCTGTTCCCAAGGTTAATTATTCAGCAGCCAACTATTCGTGACACTTATCACTTTATGATTGTTTCTGTGGTTCTTGATGTCCTTTAATGAGCTTTTAATGAGGAAGCAATATCCTGTGAATCACAGCTGTGCCGACAGCGGTGCTGCAGAGGGGAGCTCCACTGCTAAAATCTACTGATTCTTTAAAATGACAGTCAGTATAGTTCACTTTGAACATTTGATAGACATGTACTAAACACCTCTACTCCACAGACCTTTGTGAGGTAGAAATGTGACTCATTAAAGGAGTGTACCTGCACATAACTTCTTAATTACACTATGAGAGGTGCATTTCGCTACCCTCAAACTGAGTAATTAACAGTTTCAACGTTTAGAAAACTTAGAGTCGCCTTTAGTTTCAAGCCTGAAGTAAGCGACAACAAACAAGCCCTAAACATCACAAGACATCAGAGACTTAAAGGTGATACAGTACTGTGGTAACTGATGTCTTGTGATGTTTAGGGCTTGTTTGTTGTAAAAGTGGTAAAAGTGATCTTGACTTAAATTCTGAATTTAAACAGGAGCTGTCGTCAAGAAATGAGAGTATGTACGTCAGAGCTGCTAATGGTTAGCAGAGACGTCTCATAATTGAACTGATCTAAAGCTACTCTTCTACTCTTTGAGATCACTGAAATATATTTTAAAGCAAGTTTTGCATTTCCTTTTTATTATTTTGTTTCCATATTAGCCTGCCATATAGCAGTGTTGTAGTACTAGATACTGGTCTTGGCCTCAAGACTGGACTCAAGTCCACTTTTTAAAGGTCTCTTGGTCTCAGACAAAGAGGACTCAGGATTTAATTCTAGTCATGACCATGTCTGATTTATTTATTAACATCACTACCATAATTGAGTCCAAACTAATTTAGTCCAGACTAATTTTCATTTAAAAGATTTGCCCTCATCGCTCTCTACATCCCTTGACATGCATTTAAAGAAAGTGAACGATCTTTGAGAGGAGATGTCCCACAAATCTTCAGTAATAAAATTTTCCTTCCTAAACCACAAAGAAACCTACAAAGCATCGCCCCAAAGAAAACACACAGCAGAAGTAAGCCTGTATGATGTCCGGTCTTGGTCATGACTCGCCCTGCCTTTTCCTACTACATTAGCTCTGGTTCTTCAACAGGTTCAGTTCAGTCTTCCACAACAGTCAGGAATAAATAATCTTATTTGATAGAATAAACCTGCCTCCTGTGTAAACAGTCCATTGCTAAAAAGGATCACCTTACGCTATTCAAATCATCAATTTTATTTGTATAGCTCAAAGTCACAAAGTACATTTGCCTCAGAGGGCTTTACAATCTGTACAGGGAGTGACACCCTCTATCCTTAGACCCTTGGTTCGAGTGAGGAAAAACTTGCCCACAAAAACCCTTTAAACAGGGAAAAAATGTGGAAGAAACCTCAGGAAGAGCCAGCTATTTTAACCTCTGTCACAACTTGAAGAGCCAGATACTTTCTGAGGTGGTACGCTGTGTAACAAATTTGAGCAACACTGATCTAGAGTAATCTCACTACTTCAAATTGCAGGCAGAGACACACAAAAAGGCTTTCAGTGGCTGTAAAAATAGTAAAATTGGCCATAAGCAGAAATATCACTTCAAAGCTACTTGAGTGCAGCTGCTGCAGTAAGGGGCAGTGTGTAGAGCTCCTCTTTGGTGTCATTGTGTATGATTGTGTATATTAATATTACCCGGCCAAAAACAAATCTCTTAGAGAGACACGTTGAGGCTTACACAACTCTCCTGGTTCAATTAAGGCTTCAAAGTTCACACACACATATAACATGTTATTAATCACTTAATAGATAAAATGTACAACTTCTTCCGAAGATAAACAAGAATCTTTCAAGGGGTAAAAAAAATACCATTAAACTTAATCTAATCTAGGCTGCTGTGTGGAATGATCAATGTTCAGTTTCAAATTAAAAATCACATCAGATGCTAGTGAGCGTTGGCATTAGCGTCTGGGTGCGCCAGAGGCAGCGACAGCAGGGATTTATGACAGCCAGGGAGCCCTTACTCTTTGCTGCAGGGGGAAACTCAGAGGCTCAGATATAATGTCAGTGTACTGTTTAAACACACGCATTGTTTGACCAACTTCTTCCACATCTTCTTCTCCATGAGGGTTTGCAGAGGGCGCTGCTCCTCCCTGTTTTTTATAGAATAGAAATAGAAAATACACTACAAAGTTGAAAAGGTAGAAGAAAACAGAGCTGTGGGGATTCAAATAAATAAACAAAAATCTCAAAACAATGTCTGATCATATATTTTAACGAGGACGTGTCAGCGTTCAAGAAGTATTTCATATGCAAAAAGATAACAACACACACGACAAAGGGGAAATCAATCATAGATGTGTTAGACTTGTCTTTGCATTGTTTGCCCTTGTTTCGGCGACAACATGCACTGTGACAAATGTGTCAAACCAGCAAAAAAGAAAAAAAAATATATACACACCCACACGGGATATCCTCGGGTCAGAAAAATACATATCTTTTCCTTTATCACTCAGAGGTTTGCTCTTACTTTGCTGCTGGGGGGTTCATCATTCTTTAACATGCTATAAATAGATAATCCCATGATTTATACAGTGTGTGTTGTCTGCACTCTACACCAAAAAAATGCACTATATATTTTTAAAAAGTACTTTCTTTTTAAAGGATAATGGTGGTGATATTCTAGATTTTTCCTACTGTAAAAATCTAGTTTGTGCAGTAATTTCCTAAAACACTGGGGCCCTTTAGTGCTTTTGTTTGGCACTGTGGGATCGACTCAAAATAAACTATAGTGACCATGTTCATTCATGTATTTTAAGCCGAGCCACAATTAAAATACATTTTGTTTTGTTCGATCAAAAATTGTAATTCGTTGAAAAGAAAAAAAGATGCAAGATTTATGCAGTTTTCCTGCTGTGATAAAAAAATACTTTAATGATCTGAATGTGGGGCCCTTTAGTGCTTTTGTTTGGCACTGTGGGATCGACTCAAAATAAACTATAGTGACCATGTTCATTCATGTATTTTAAGCCGAGCCACAATTAAAATACATTTTGTTTTGTTCGATTGTAATTGAAAAATTGTAATTCGTTGAAAAGAAAAAAAGATGCAAGATTTATGCAGTTTTCCTGCTGTGATAAAAAAATACTTTAATGATCTGAATGTGTGAAGTTTTGGTGCACTGATTCATCATGACTAATATTATCTCAATTCCAGTGGTCACGTAGGCATTGAACCGGCTGCTGGTGGACTGACATTGTCCCAAGCAAGCAGCAACCTGTGGCTGTGAAGTGAAGCCAGTGTGAAACTGCCAAAAACTGCAGTTCTTCAAAAGTCCACTAGATGCTGGTTACAGAACCAGTCAACCTCCATAAGCCCCTATGTTCAAATGTCCAACTTCACAGCAGAAAGAAACATGTTTACAGCCTGGTACAAAAAACTGTTTTGGTCTCTATAGCTAATTTTCTCATTCATGATTCATGATTTTTTTGTTTTAAAGTGGCTCTTCAGAAACATGTGACGCAAAGCATATGGCGTCCATTCTCTTTTCTGTCAGTGTTTTAATTTAATTCATTACATTGTTTATTTCTTTATTAAAAAATTGTAGCTTGGACTACTGATGTACTGACTATTGGATTTATAACATATGAAGTCACACAATACACAAACTTTTACATGGACTTGTTTGAAAAAAGGGTATTCATAAACTTTTCAGGGCTCTGATGAAGGCAGTTGACAGCACATCCCTTAGCAACACCAGCTCTCATGTGTCACTCATCTGTTGCTATGGGAAACCCAGAGGCCTAGCTCAGACACTGTTTCCAAAAAAAGGTTTTACCCTTTGACTTTAATAGTTTTTGGACAAGTTATAAGAGGAAGGAGCTATATCGCGCTTTGGCCTCATATATTTGTTAGAAGGATCATTTCATTGTTGGTCTTGGTATTCACAGGATTGAGGTTGACATTATTATCCTTTAATCATGATCGGATCAAATCGTTTTGGGAGACAACTTACCACTTTGAAGTCTTCTGCTCTGCACTCGGTGCCGTGAAAGTGGCAGGAGAGCAGCATGTCACTGATGTCGTGACCGGTGCGGTCGTAGAATTCCCTCATGTTGAATGGTCGCGGCTTAAAATTATGGAAATCAGCTTTTACTTTTAGGCTCTCCAGAACGCTCTCCTCCACAAGATGTATGTCCCTGATCTCATACCTGAAAAAAAAAGAATATTTCATACATTTCAAATGCAAAGTTTATGGTGTGGACTGATGAATTTCCTTGAACATGAATGATCACTGCATGATGATAAAGTAGACTTAATAAAAAAAAATGATTTTCAGCCTTGAAATATTTTTTGCACACTTCAGAAAGGTTCATGAGTCTTTCTCTGCAAAAAAGAGACAGAAAACAGACAGTGAAAATGTACAGGGATGTTTTTTCTGTGGCATCTTCTGTCCCTGAACTGATAACACTACCAGAGTGTAACAGTTTATTGTGCGGCATGAAATAAATTTCAGAGAAGAGCTGTACGGGCCCATAACGCCAGTCGTCTATTCACTGTCAATGCAGTAGATTCAGGCTATGCAGTACTTCAACTTCAGTTATCTGGATACTTTGAGAAAAATGTGTTTGCGTTTGTGTTGATTGGATTGTTTTGACCAAACTGACTGATCCCATTTTAAAAGTAAGTCTGACTAAAATATTATAGGTATGGCTGACCTTGACTGAGTCTCTGCACGTTGTCTTTGTCAAACTCAGTGAATTCACTTCTCCACATTCAAGATACATTTCCATGAATTGAAAGGACCAGTGTGTAGGAGTTTACTGTTCTCCTTCCTAGCATAAAAACGCAAAAAAAAAATAAAAAAAATCTAGAGCCTTTCTTGGTTTTTCTGTTCTGGGCTTCTGTAGAACCATGGCAGTTCAACCAAGCAGCAACCTCAGTGGCTGTGAAGTGAATCAATGCAGAAGTGCCAAAAACTGCAATTCCTTGTAGGTCCACTTGAGGCTGACTACAGGATGACTGAATCTCCATAAGCTCCCAGTTAAAATGTCCAACTTCACAGCAAAAGTAAACATGTTTTAAAGGCCTAATGTTATGCATAATTAACTGTGTAGCTGCTTTAAATGAGCATCTCAGGTTATAGAATGATCCACGTCTTTGCTGATTTTTAGGTTAGCGGGGAGGCGGCAGAGGCAGGACTACCACCACACTCCTACTACTTCAGAAATTTATGGGTGACGTCACATATATGACGTCCATTCTTTATACTGTCTATGGGTTCAACATGACAGACTCCAAGGAAGAGGACCTATGTCATCTGTATATAACATGCTCATTTTAAGGTAACAAAACATAATGGTTCTTATTTTCTGGTGATTATGCACTAATAAAAACATGGTTATGCATAATCTGGTGGTAGAGTGCGGTAAATCTTACACATTGGACTAAAAATCCCTCATAAAAAGAATAAACGAGAATGTAGAGCATTAGATGTCCTTCTTTATATTTGTTTATTATCATTAGAGACTGATACTCGCTCCAACACACTGATGATCTTGTGATCATCATCCCGCACCACCAGCAGAAGAGAGTTTTCATTCTTAACATCTACTGGACAGATTAGCACAAATATTTGTGCAGACATTTATGTTTCCCAGATGATGTTTTCTAATGACTTTCATGATGCCTTGCCTCTTTTCTTCCTGACATTTGTGTCTCTCAACAATATCTCAGCAGTTATTGGATCTTGGTACAGACGCTTGCAGGCACTTTTACTCCTTTAGCGCTATCATTGGGTCAAATGAGCACTGGTCATTGGCGAGCAGAGGATAGTTTAGGCTGAGATGGTGAACTTGTTGGCAAACAGAAACTTATTTATTTACAGAGCAACATTTTGTTTCATTTGGAGTCGTGTTTCTGTCGTCCTGTCGAGTTTAAGTACAATAATCACTCTCTTTTACCTTGGTTTTTGGTCTCTATAAACTCCTGAGGCAAATACCTGGCCCTTTAACTGATAAATATTCCACTATCTTTACCAGCTAGTTGCTACCTTTGTCTGCTGCTTGGTGCTGAGCAGATATGTATAAAGTATAGGGGATTTTAAGAGGCTTTTTATTATTATTATTATAAAAAACAGCTGTTTGCTCCAGTAAAGGAGAATGCTGTGACAGCAGTGACAGTGATTCAAAACAGTGAAGTTGCTGGATGGAGTTAAGAAAGAGATGAAAACGTTTGGTTATCTAACATAACCTCAGTTCTTAGAATAATATGAGCGAGGTGTCTCGCTATGGGATGCAGCCTCCTGCAGCCCTGATAGAAGCATTTATCTCAATCCGCCAATCCTGATTGGCCGGTGAATGTGTTCATCCGCGCCGCACCCAGTAGTCCCATCTACTATATATAGTGTGCGCGGATAACATTCCCCTAATTCAATAAGCAAACCTCTTCTCACCGCCCAGCAAGAAGGACACCTCGCTCATATTATTCTAAGAACTGAGGTTATGTTAGATAACCAAACGTTCTTCTTCATAATATTCACTCGGTGTCTCGCTATGGGATATGGTAGCTCCCGTATTGCCAGACAGCTTATCGAACAAGTACCAGCCAGTGGGGAGGGTCCATGGGTTCCAGTTAGGACTAGCCACGCACGGCCCTGACACGTCAAGCATGTAGAACCGGACAAAAGTCAGAGGCGAGGACCAACTCGCTGCTGAACAAATGTCCTGAACAGACACTCCCCTAAATAAAGCCCAGGATGCGGCCATCCCGCGGGTAGAGTGCGCACGCACACCCGCCGGCGGCTGCAGTCCCCTGCTCGTATACGCCAAAGCTATAGCCTCCACCACCCAGTGGGCGAGGCGCTGCTTTGTGACCGGCTGTCCCTTTCGGGGTTCAGCCCAGGAGACGAACAGCTGATCGCTCCTCCTGATGTTTTGCGTTCTGTCCATATAAGAGCGCACAGCTCGAACCGGACACAGCATGTGCGCTCGCTGCTCTCCAGGAGAAGCGGCGAACGCTGCGAGCTCAATCGGGGAACATGAGCCCACCACCTTAGGTACAAATACCGGGTTGGGCTTCAGAACCATACGTGTGTTCCCCGGGGCGAACTGAGCGCACGCTGGGCTCACAGAGAGCGCATGGATATCACTCACTCGCTTCGCAGAGGCGAGAGCCAGCAACAGCACTGTCTTAAGGGACAGGTGTTTGAGACTCGCTCCCAGCAATGGCTCAAATGGGGGGCCTTTAAGCCCCTCCAGAACCACCGCTAAATCCCACGGAGGTATTAGTGGTCTGGAGACAGGGAGAAGCCTACGCGCGCCCCTCATAAACCGGCACACCAAAGGGTGTTGGCCCGCTGTTTTGTCCCCAAATCCTATATGGCAGGCCGCTATAGCCGCCAGATAAACCTTAACCGTGGAAAAGGCTTTTCCTTTATCAATCAGGTCCTGCAAAAACGACAGTATCGCTGGCACAGAACACTGAAAAGGGATGTGGTCTCGTTCGAGACACCACCGCTCAAACACTCTCCACTTAGAGTCGTACAGAGACCTAGTGGATGGAGCTCTGGCGTTTTGTATAGTGTTAATCACACTCTGCGGAAGACCAGCAGTGGTCAAATTAATCCACTCACGGGCCAGGCCCACAGTTGCAGTCGCTCCGGGTGCGGGTGGAACACCGTCTCCCTCCCCTGCGAGAGCAAGACCCTGCGCAGCGGCAGCTGCCAAGGCTGGGCGCACAGCATCTGATGTATCTCCGCTAGCCAGTGCAGCGCTGGCCAGTGTGGAGCTATCAGGATCAGCCTGTGATTGTGCCCCCTCACCCTGGCGAGGGTGGGGGGTATTAGGGCCAGTGGAGGAAACGCGTAGAGCAGCTCGTGCGGCCAAGCGTGCGCTAGTGCGTCTACGCCCAGGGGAGCGTCCAGAGTGCGTAGAGAGAAGAACAGCTCGCACTGAGCGTTTTCTCTGGATGCGAACAGATCTACTCTGGCGCGGCTGTAGCGCGCCCATATCTGCTCCATGACCTGCGGGTGCAGCATCCATTCTCCGTACATCGGCGCGCCCCTGGACAGCAGGTCGGCACCTGCGTTCAGGGTCCCCGGGACGCGAGTCGCCCTCAGGGAAAGAAAGTGCAGACTGCCCTAGAGGATCAGTTTGCGTGCCAGAGTGTGCAACACACGAGAGCGTAACCCCCCTTGACGGTTTATATACGCTACTGTCGTCGTGTTGTCCGTCCTCACCAGGACGTGGCGGCCCGAGAGGAACGGAAGGAAGTGTTTCAGAGACAGAAACACAGCTGAGAGCTCGAGAACGTTTATATGAAGGCGTTGGAGAGCCTGGCTCCAGCGTCCTTTCACACCTCTGCCCTCGAAAATGCCACCCCAGCCGGATAGGCTGGCGTCTGTGGTGACCACCTTTCTGGACGAGACAGTGCCCATGGACACCCCCTGAGTCAGGAAAGATGGGGCCCGCCAGTGGCGCAGAGCCGTCACGCAGTCTGCTGTGACGGTTACCAGCAGGAGCCAGTCGTCCAAATATGTGGCCAGCCGTATGTCCCGGCGTCTGAGCGGGGCCACGGCGGCCTCTGTGCACCGTATGAAAACCCTCGGGCTGAGAGACAGGCCGAATGGGAGCACACGATATTCGTAGCACACCCCCCGAAAGGCGAATCGGAGATATCGTCTGTGAGGGGGGTAAATGGGAATGTGGAAATACGCATCTTTCAGATCCACGGACGAAAACCAATCGTTCGGTCTTACTAGACGCAACAGTGCCGCATGTGTCAGCATCCTGAATTTGTATTTCCGCAGAAACTTGTTCAGGGCCCGCAGGTCCAGAATAGGGCGGATTCCTCTTCCCCCCCGTTTGGGAACGAGGAAATATCTGGAGTAAAAACCTGACAGACTCTGTTCGGGAGATACGACAGAAATGGCTCCTTTTTCTAACAGAAAGAGGATTTCCTCCTGTAAGATTCGAGCTAATTCTCCCTGTGCTCGTGACTGTATTACGCCGGAGAAACGGGGAGGGACAGCGGCGAATTGGAGCCGGTATCCCCGAGAAATCGTGCGTAACACCCACGGTGAAGCTGCGGTTGCTTTCCAATTCTCCCACTTGAGAGAAAGAGGAGAAGCGCATTGCAGCCCCTGCTCCATCACAGCGGTGCTGTGGCGCCCCCTTGCGGTAGAGCTGGGAAATAACCCCTGGGCATCGCCGCAGGAGCGGCGGAGCCTGTTGCTCTGCTCCCCGGGGATGGAGATTTCCTTAGTGTTGTTTTGCCTGGTGCTAAGTTTTAATTATTATTACCGGTACTTGGTGTGTGAACTTTTGATTGTTTTTTTATTTGTTTATTTCTTTCTGTGTTAATAAAGTAATCTCTTGATTTGTAAACCGTCTCTTGCCCCGTGGTATCATCGAACCTGTGGCCTTGTACATAATTAGTCAGGGACCAAGAATTTCCTGTGGGTAATAATACCCCAGGTGGCGTTGTCGCAACATCCCCCCTTCCTTAATCACGCCACATTCTGGCGTTGTCGGCAGGATACCACGTTAAAGTAAAAAATATATGTATACAGATAAACAAAGGGGCAGAGATGTGTTTTTTTTTGTTTTGTTTTGTTTGTGTGTGTGGTTGTTGAGCCAAAACAGCAGCGTTCATCCTAGGGACACAATTGTGTATATTATTTGGTGAGGCTTTAGTGCCGTTTTCCCTCGGTCAGTATGGAGGAAGAGGTGCAGCAGCTTAAGGAGCTGGTGTTACAGCTTAAAGCAGACAATGAGCGACTTCGTCAGGAGCGGGCTGTTTCTCCGGGGGGCTCTGGTGGGGCTGCTTTCTCTGCTCCACCCACTCATGCCCCATCGGCAGGTGCAGCTGTTGTCACAGAGCGGTTGGTTGTCGTGCCAAGAGACCGTAGGTGCCCAATGTTCAATGGTAAGACTGGCATTGGTATAGCTGAGTGGGTAGAAGAAGTACAGGCATGTGTGCGTGCTCGCCACCTATCTGCCGCTGGCCAAGCCCTTTTCATTTTTGATCATTTAGAGGGAGAGGCGAAGGAGGAGATTAAGTTTCGCTCTGCTGCAGAGCGCGGAGATCCAGATAAGGTCCTTACCATTTTACAGGAACTTTATGGCTGTGTTCAGCCGTACGTAACTTTGCAGCAGGCTTTCTTTTCTCGGCACCAGCTTGAAGGGGAGACACTGCATGAATTTTCCTTAGCCCTTATGGCTTTAATGGCACAGGTCAAGCAGTGCGCCCCTGATGGGATACCTAATGCTGATGTTCTCCTTCGGGACCAATTTATTGAGCATGTGCTTGACTGTTCTCTCCGACGGGAGCTCAAACAATTTGTTCGCCGCCAGCCAACTGCCACCTTGCTGGAGCTACGTAGCGAGGCAATTCGGTGGGAGAGGGAAGGTCTTCCAGGGGGCGCTAGGGGGCGTAGTGCATCTTTGCCAGCAACTTATGGCCTGCAGTATAAAGTACAGGGCCACACTCAGCCTACCCCTACCAGCACTCCGGTGGGGCCTGGTCTTAGCGATCTGATGGATCTTTTAAAGCGCCAGCAGGAGCAGCTCGATCAGTTGACCCAGACTGTAGCCTCCAGGCCCCTCGTCCCCAAAGTCAGATGTCTCGCAATGGCCCTTTAATTTGTAGAAGGTGTCAGCAGCCTGGCCATTTCGCTCGCGAATGTGATGGCCCACGGATTCCACAGAGACGCCGTGGTAACTCGGTGGCTGGCTTGAATGCCAATGCTGCTGGGTTTGCTCACCTGTCGGAAAACTGAAGCCCACTGAGCTGCCGAGCCACAGTTCAGTTGGGGAGGCCATAGGCTCGCAGGAAGGTGCAGTGGTTGAATTAATTGCTCCTTGTCCAAACATCGATGCCTCCATTGGGGGGGTCTCTGTGTTATGTTTGGTGGACACTGGTTCTATGGTGTCCACAATCACAGAAAGTTTCTTTTTGGAGCAGTTTGCACCTTGGGGTCATGATCACCTTCATTCCTGTCACTGGCTACAGCTGCGAGCAGCTAATGGCCTAGCAATTCCATACATCGGCTATTTGGAGCTTGATGTGGTGCTCTGTGGTAAGGTGAGGCCCCGCTGTGGGATCCTTGTCGTGAAGGACCCCCCTGGCATTGCGTCCTCTGCTTCCGGGATCCTAGGGATGAATGTGCTTCGTCGATGCTATCGTGAACTCTTTGGTATATACGGTCCTGCTCTTTTTGATTCGCCTGTTGTGTCACAAGCCCCTGGTCCAGTCATTGCAGCCTTACAGATGTGCCACCAGTCTACGACCCAAGTTTCCGGGTGCTCTACTGGTACTGTGAGGGTCCGTGGAAAGCGAGCTGTGCGCATTCCTGGTGGGGTTATGAAGCTGGTTGCTAGTACCTGCTCCCAGCAGTTTTCTGGTCAGAGTGTACTGTTCGAACCCCCTGAATCAGGTCTGCCAGCTGGGCTGCTGGCCTCTCCCTGCCTAGTGCAGGTTGTCCGGGGTACAGCGTATGTCCCTATAGTAAATGTTGGGACGACTGAAGTTCTTCTGCACCCACGGACTAGTCTTGGCATCTTGGGTGCTGCCCAGGTTGTCAGCCTGCCTGCAGGTGTGACTGAGGAGCCCACTGTAGTGACTGTCTTCCCAAACTGTTGCCCCCTCGGTATCAGGTCGGATTGAGTCTCTTGATTTGTCCACATTGCCTGAACAGGAGCAGCCGGGCGTAAGGTCTCTGCTCCACCAGTATCAGTCAGTCTTCTCAGCCCATGATGGTGACTTGGGCTGCACCAACCTCATCTCGCATGACATTCCCTTGCTTGACGATGTCCCAGTCAGGCAGAGGTATCGACGCATTCCTCCATCAGAGTATGAGGCAGTGAAGGTGCATATTAACCAGCTTCTTGAGTCCCAGGTCATCAGGGAGAGCAGTAGCCCCTATGCATCCCCCATCGTCTTGGTCCGGAAGAAAGATGGGGGTTTGCGTATGTGTGTGGACTACCGCCCCCTCAATAGCAAGACTAGGAAGGACGCCTTCCCCCTGCCTCGCATTGAGGAGAGCTTGGATGCACTTTCTGGGGCACGCTGGTTCTCTACGATCGATCTGGCCAGTGGCTACAATCAAGTCCCGGTATCAGAGAAGGACCGGCCCAAAACTGCCTTTTGTACACCTTTCGGCCTTTTCGAGTTCAATGGTATGCCTTTCGGCTTGTGTAATGCCCCAGGCACCTTTCAGCGGCTCATGCAGAGGATGTTCGGTGACCAGCAGGGTCAGTCCTTATTGCTTTACTTGGACGACATTGTTGTCTACTCCTCCTCTGTTGAGCAACATCTTCAGCGGCTGGAAATGGTGCTTGGCCGGCTCCAGAAGGAAGGCCTTAAAGCAAAGCTTGAGAAGTGTGCATTTTTCCAACAGGAGGTTGGTTATTTGGGGCATGTCATCTCAAGCCAGGGTGTTGCCACGGACCCCAAAAAGATTGAGGCTGTGGCTAACTGGCGGCGCCCCAGCCATGTTTCTGAGTTGCGTTCCTTCCTAGGCTTTGCCAGCTACTACCGGCGTTTTGTAAGTGGTTTTGCCAAGCTGGCGGGCCCTCTGCACCAGCTGGTAGCTGAGATGACTGGCACAAGGGCACGAAAAGGGCCAGGTCCAGCTTTGGGTGCTGCATGGACGCCACAGTGTGAGGAGAGCTTTGAGGCTTTGAAAGCAAGGTTGGTTTCAGCCCCAGTGCTAACCTATGCTGACTTTTCACGGCCATTTATTCTGGAGATCGACGCCAGCCACAGTGGCCTTGGTGCTGTCCTCTCCCAGGAGACAGACAGTGGTGTGAGGCCGGTAGCCTACGCCAGCAGGGGTCTTCGGCCCACGGAGCGCAATATGTCCAACTACAGCTCTATGAAGCTGGAATTCCTTGCGCTCAAGTGGGCCATGACGGAGAAATTCCGAGAGTATCTGTTGGGACATAAGTGCATTGTCTTTACAGATAATAACCCGCTGAGTTACCTCCAGTCTGCCAAATTGGGAGCCACCGAACACAGGTGGGCTGCCCAACTTGCCGCCTTTGATTTCGATATTAAGTATCGCTCAGGCCGGAGTAACAGAAACGCAGATGCACTGTCGCGGCAGTATGCACCTGGTTCCCATCAACTCTCAGAGTCCGTGCCGGGCACCTCGGTCCCCAACAGTCTTCAGCACGGCCCATCTCCAGCTTTTTTGACATCGGCCACTCAGTCTGTGGTCTCAGTCCTTCTCTCTCACTCTGCGGCTGATCTTTCTTCTATGCAGGGGGCTGATCCCCTTCTGCGGGATGTGCTTGTGTGCTGGCGGCGGAAGGCTCCACCCACCCCTGTGGAGAAACAACAGCTCCCTAAGTCAGCCTTGGCACTTTTCCGTCAATGGGACCGTCTAGTGGAGAAAGACGGTGTCCTCTTTCGCAAGGTCTTCCGTTCAGATGGGGGCGAGGAGTCTCTCCAGCTCGTTTTACCGGCTGCCCTTAAGCAGGAGGTTTTGAGTCAACTGCATCAAGAACATGGCCATCAAGGCATAGAGCGGACCACCGAGTTGGTCCGACAACGCTGTTATTGGCCAGGAATGTCGTCAGACATAAAGCAGTGGGTCCGTAGTTGCCAGCGCTGTCAAGTCGCTAAAGGCTCAGGTCACGGGTCACATAGCTTTATGGGCCACTTGCTTGCTTCTCGACCTAACGAGATCTTGGCCATCGATTTCACACTGTTAGAGCCTTCTCGGAACGGGTATGAGAATGTTATGGTCATGACAGATGTATTTAGTAAATTTACGGTGGCCATCCCAACTCGGGACCAATGGGCCCCCACTGTGGCCCAGGTCTTGGTTTCAGAGTGGTTTTACAAGTTTGGCGTCCCGAGTCGTTTGCATTCAGACCAAGGAAGGAGCTTCGAGAGCTCGCTGATTCATCAGCTCTGCCTTTTGTACGGCGTTGCTAAATCCCGTAGTACCCCTTACCACCCAGCGGGTAATGGTCAATGTGAACGGTTCAACCGAACCCTACATAACCTTCTTCGTACCCTCCCAGTCTCCCAGAAGCGGGATTGGGCTGCCTGTTTGCCGCAGGTGCTCTATTGTTACAACACAACTCCTCATCAGGGCACAGGTGAATCCCCATTCCTCCTTATGTTTGGACAGGAACCTCGTCTGCCAGTCGACTTCCTTTTGGGGCGTGTCCAGGAACCCATGCCAGGCCAGGTACAGGACTGGGTGACTGAGCACCAAGTGAGACTCAGAGTGGCTTTTGAGGGGGCTCGTGAGAGGCTGTTGGCTGCTGCTGGCCGACGGAAAGAGCGCCATGACCAGCATGTCCGGGAGGCACCTCTCCCAGTGGGGCAGCTGGTATATTTGAGGGACCACAGTGTTAGAGGGCGCCAGAAGATCCAAGATCTCTGGAGCTCAGTTGTCTATCAGATTGTGAGGGCCCCTGCTGGGGAGGGAGCAGTTTACACTATTGCACCTGTGACCAACCTACATCAGACCCGAACCGTACATCGTGACAGTCTAAAGGCTATAGTCCAGCCTGAAGCTGCTGACCTTCCATCAAGGAGCCTTTCTCCTGCTGCTCCGGCAGCACTTGATGGTGAGTCCTCCAGTGACAATGAACTATGGTTCTTGGTTGCTGAGGAGCCTTGTCCGCCACCGGTAGCTGTCCCGGCCACCTCTATAGACCCTTCTTTGGGGACTCCCGGGCTGGTCGCTCCTGCTCTGGTGACCTCTCCAGCATGTGGGGGTGTTTTACCAACAGCCTCATCGTCGTCCCCAACTGACCAGCCGTGTACTAGTCAGCAGGCATTGCGGAGAACAGCGCGTGTTACAGCGGGCCATCATTCTAATGTAAATCGTCTCCCTCAGCCTGCCAGCCACCCGAGTAATGCTGTTGGCAGAGGTTTAGGCCCTGTATCTAACGCTCAGATCGCCATTTTTAGGCCTTGGAGTTAGTTGCTGTGCTTTTCTTTTTTTTTTTGGGCCATCATCGAGCCGACGATGCAAAAAGGGGGGGTAGATGTGACAGGTCGTCTCCCTTCCTGCCACTATATGGCACTGTGCCAATGCACGGAGCGGCTTGATGAGGGGTGGTACGATACGCCCTTATATATAGAGGTGCGGGAACAGGTGACTTCCTCTTTCTCCACTTCCTCTTGGTGGTTGTGGCCTGGTGGCGTGGCCATCGTGGTAGCTGTTGCAGGTGTACGGTCCCTCCTCAGGTAATACACTCTGCTAGTCCCCTGTTGTTCTTGGTGTGCGTAAAACCGGCGTTTGGTGATACAATCTCCGCCCGTTATAGCGTGACCGGCTGTTGGGACGTGTCGCTTCGCCAGAAGCCCCCCCCTGAGTGCGTCTGCTCGCTCCTGTCGCTTGGTGATTGATCCGCAGCCTGAGCCCTTTAATCTCCGTCTTTCCGGGGCTCCACTGTAGCTTTGAGGGGTATGTATATGTGTTTTTTTCAATAAATACTAGTATTAATTAATAATCAATTGATTGGCATGTTAAATCCTAGTTCTGCCCTTCTTTAGAGGCTGTGGTAACTTGCTGGCCTACATTTTATGGTTTTCCTGGGACCTATGCTGCTGTTTTGGCTTCGCCAAATCTTGATCAAGTACAGCTGTCGTTTGTTGTGGTGACGTCAGCTGTGGAACGGCGAGAGTTGGTGCACTCAGCTCTCTGCGCCTTCTGGTTTGGCCCGTCAGTGCGCGACTGTGCCCGCAATCAGCTGTTGGACTTAAAGATACGTCACTGTTTTAATGCATTATGTTATGTCTTGTTGAATTGTGTTATATTGCGTTTCTGTCTATTTTGTGTTCTTTCATTTAATAGGTTGTCACGCCGGTCCTGTGTAGCACCTTCGGCAGGGTTTTAACCTTGTTTTCTGTGTTTGGTTAGGTGCTGTGGCCCAGAGGCAGTAATCCAGTCCCTGGTGGTGGTCCCCTTCACGATTATTTTCCCGTTTGGAGTGTGAGTGCTGTGTCACGGGTGTTTTATTTAGTTTTACTTCCGGTTTGCTCCTGCCACCTGGTAAGCCCAGCCCTTTCCTTAGTGTTGTTTTGCCTGGTGCTAAGTTTTAATTATTATTACCGGTACTTGGTGTGTGAACTTTTGATTGTTTTTTTATTTGTTTATTTCTTTCTGTGTTAATAAAGTAATCTCTTGATTTGTAAACCGTCTCTTGCCCCGTGGTATCATCGAACCTGTGGCCTTGTACATAATTAGTCAGGGACCAAGAATTTCCTGTGGGTAATAATACCCCAGGTGGCGTTGTCGCAACATCCCCCCTTCCTTAATCACGCCACACCTGGGATATATTGTGTGTAAGCATTTCATTTAATTTTGTCTGTATCACCACTACATTAGGAATAAAGGCCGGCGACTAACTGAGTAGGGAACTAGACAAACCCACATTACACCCAGCGTTATCGGGAGGCACTGAGAAATTTCCTTTCATTTAATGGAGCTCACAGAAATCTGGCCACGCTGCCTTGTATTAAAAGAGAGCAGAATAGCTTTAAATGCACCTACTCTCTACCCTCGCTGTGATCTCCCACTGTGCTATTATTTAAAATGTCACCATTTTAATGGACTCACCAAAGAGCAGATTGCTTGGAGTTTTTTTCAGGACATCCCCTTAAATGAAATCCCTTTTAGAAATTTCTCATATGAATGTGGCCACTCTTATATGAATATGGTCTTTTACTGATCTTTTGTGCAACATATTGTTGATACACTTTATGTATTTTTATTGTATAACATAAACACAAATGATATTCGGTGGCATAAAACTTGAAACTTGGTGCAGTAATCCTTTTGTTTACATTAAATCAATAACTAGCCTCATTTAAGATTATAAATTACTTCACAGATTTTCTTTGGTGACATTAAGATAAAGCCAAGCCCCATTAGAGACAGAGTGTTTTTGTTTGATTGAAAGAAAACTTAATTGAGGAGAGGCACTTCTCCAAAACTGTTTGTGTAGTGGACAAACCTGCCAAGGAGGCACTTTATGAGATAAAATTCCATAAGAACGAGCCAATGAGATCGGCGAAGGCTGACATATCAGCGTGTGTACAGCTTAAATATCATGCCACAAGACATTTCCCAGACCAGTGACTCCAAACATGGGAGATGGGCGGGAGAACAGTCTTAAATGGATTTCATGCCATGAGCATTTTCATTTCTGGCCCGGGGTATTAGAGCTAAGTGTGCAGTTGCATCGCCTCTCTACCTTGCCAAGGGAGGAAGGGTAATGAGCACTAAACCTTCTTCAGAGTGCGAGAGTTGAGAGGAGTATATGGAGAAGAAAAACTTTGTGGGAAAATCAGCCCCCCTTTTTTAATGCTTTGGTCTCTGACTTTGAAAAGTCTGTCTGGAAATGTGCGATTAGGAGTTGTATTCATGTGAAAAATCATTGACAGTACAGACAATGGACAGCGTATGCGTGACGTCACCCATAAGTGAGGCGAGCTGAATGAGGCCTGGGTGCTCGAACAAGCAATCTCTAATAGCACATACCTGTCAATCATTGTTAATTATGCATAACTCTAAAATTTGATATCATTTGAATGGGTAAATTAAATAAAAATTCACCAGCTGTTTATTTCTGCTGCAAAGTTGGACATTTTAACATAGGGACTAATGGAGATTGACTCACTTTGTTGCATATCTCAGCTGACTTTGGGCAAGAGACGGGGTACACTGTGGACAACATTTACATCTATGGGAAATTTAGGGTGACATTTAACCTGTTAAGTACATGTGTGACTGTGGGCGGAAGCCGAAATACCCGGAGAGAACCCACGCAGACACAGAGAGAAAATACAAACTCCAAGGTCCCAACCTTGGTTCGAACCAGGAACCTCCTTGCTGACAGTGTCCACCACTAAAATTCACTGCAAAAATACTTTATTACAAGTAAAAGCACAAAATATGGGCATAAATACAGAAAACTGCCCCCTGTGAGTGTTTTAGTATCATTATTATTTCAGATGCATTCATCTATATCTAAGTCTTAATATGCAAATTATCTAGGCTGCCAAATGAATCTGGTAGGAGTCAAAAGAAGAATATTTCACTCTCAATTTGACTCACTTCTGTAGCCAGCCGTATGGTTGTCAGAGGAACTGGAGTTTTTGGTACTGCACAGGGTTTACTTCACAACCACCAAGGTTGCCGCTTGGTAATGTCCAGATGGCAAGTGTTTACTATCAGTCACACCAGTGTCACAGAAAGAAAAAAAAATAGCTAATTTTAGCGTTCAGTCTGGGGTCTTAATTAAAGATTTAACACAGAAGTTGGCCGTCCTTGATCTCGTTAACTGACAGCATGTTAGAGGTTCATATCGTGTGCAAGTTTTTGAACTTTTTGATCACTCAGATGACACACACGGGTCAACACACTCCTCTCGTGAAGTATCGTCCACCATCAAATGCGGTGAATGACACCATCTTGCTGTGCTCTGTTTACATTTGGAACAGTATTACAACACCCTGGGGAAGGCAGCAAGTTTATCAAACAGCTTTCAAAAGGCAGGATTAGTCACTGTTTCACTCTGTGAGATCTTTCTTCATTCTCCTCTGCTCCCTGGGCAGCTCTGTGCATGATCTAAATCACTGAAAATGTGCTATTCCTTCAGTCTTTAAAAAGTAAACATATCCTAAGAAGCAAAATCTCTGACAGCCCGGAGCAACGTGGAATTAATGTGCAGGAGTTTCCCACAGACATGAGGATTTAAGTGTATAAATGACAAAAATACCCAAAGCATCTGTTGTTTCACTTGTAATCAAAGGAAGCAGACCCCCTGCATCTTTCCCTCCTGTGCATACAGTACATGCTGTTGCCAGCTCCGGTATCCAGAGCTTTCAGCTGCACCGACAAGACGGCTGCTGTTCTCTGATTATAATGCCTCAGTTAATTCAGGCCTGCTCTCCAAGCACTGAATGACTTAAAAGGTATAAACCATTAGAGCTTGTTATATGAGTGAGACCCAAAAACAAATGGTGGATGACGTATTCAGATCATTTACAAAGGAGAAATACATAAATCCATCCCTGGAGTCAATCCCAGCTGGCATTGGGGGAGAGGTGGGGTATATCCTGGACAAATCACCAGGGCCAACACTTTCGCAACTATCGGCAGTTCAGAGCCACCAACCTTCATGTTTTTGGACTGTGGCAGGAAGACATGACACCTGGAGAGAACCTACGCAGGCATGGGGAGAACCAGAAAGGCGTCAGCAGGGTGTTCAAACCAGGAACCTTCTTGCTGTGAGGCAACAGTGCTAACCACTGCATGACTGCGCTGCCCACAAAGTAGAAATACACTGCAAAAATGCTCCATTACAAGTAAAAGCAATAAAAAATGTATTCAAATCTGTTCCCTATAAGTCTTTTAGTATCATTATTAATACTGATGCATTCATGTATGAGCAGCATTTTACTCGTCTAGAGCTAAAAACTATCCATCCACCTGTCTGTAACGGCTTATCCTCATCAGGGTCGCGGGGGCTGGAGCCTATCCCAGGTGACTGCAAGTTCATCGCAAGGCACACAAACAACCATTAAGTACATGTCTTTGGACTGTAAAAGGAAGACGTACTATCCGGAAAGAAAACATGCAAACTCTACACAGAAAGGTCCAAGCTGAGGTTCAAACGAAGAACCTTCACGCTGTGAGGAGACAGTGTTTACCACTGCATGTCTGCAAAAATACTCCATTACAAGTAAAAGCTTTAAAAAATAGATGTGAATACAGCAAACTGCCCCCTGTTATTGTTTAGTATCATTATTATTAGATGAATTCTTGTATAAGCGACATTTTTACCCTATGAGTCTTAATATGCAAATGATCTAGGCTGTCAAATTAATCAGGGAGGAGTCAAAAGAATAATATTTCACTTTGAAATGTAAGTAAGTATAAAGTGGCATAATGGAAGTAGAAACAGCTTTAGACGTAGAATTATGTTCTTTGCACTTCTTTTTTAGTGGTTACCTCTGGTTGAGCAGGGCCAGCAGCTCCCCTGCGTGGTACAGGTCATTCCTAGTGACCCGGCTGAAGCGGAACGCGTTCAGGTTGCAGAAGGTGACCGCGGGGAACGTCATGATTGGGGTCGTGACCTCATCCAGTTTGGTGACGTGCGGGTACTCGAGGTAGAAGTGGATGCGGTCCACGCACACGTACAACAAGAAGGTCAGAGAGCCCAAGAAAAACACGACCCACAGACAACGTTTGATGCAGAAACGCTCATAGGTGAAAATGTGAGAGATCCCGTGCATGGTCGAGCTGTGCGCAAAAACTTCTATGGGTGGAGGTTGATGTGTGTCCATTTCTTCGGTTTCTACTTTGAGATCCATCGTGGAACAAACTCGATCTGAATGCCAGAGTCAGAAAACAGCTTAGAAACACCCGAACTTAGCCGATATTCATTTACCTGTGGCGTAAACTGTCATTATCCATCCGAACAGACGCAAACGCGTAGATAACCACTCTTGGACTTGGTGCGGTTTGGTCGCCATGCCTCATGCAGACTGACAAGAAAACATCTTTTTTTTTGTAAAAAAAGAAGTCACACGAGCAGGAATTGCCAGCAGAAGTGATGCATTCCAGATAAGCAGATGTGCAAAAGCAGGGCGACTCAGAACCAAACATGAAGGTCCATCATCGCTGCGCTACGGTGATGTTTTGCAGCTTTCTCACTCGGGTTGCAGTAAAGCAAAGAAAAAAGGGGGGTTCATCAGCCTACGATGAAATTTGCATTCAGTCGATTATAAGTCCAGTGAAGCACACATCATTCCTGCACGCCAAGAAGAAGAGGAAGACCGAAGAGGGAGATCCTTTTTTGACACTTCAGCTCATTTATTAGGAGTTCATCTGGAAAGCTCCGCTTTACGCACGTTTTTCGATCAGCAAATTTTTAGGTCAAGTCAGGAAATGTTTCTTTTCTCTACTCGGGAATCTGAAAACGTGTTTTAGAGTCAGACGTCTGGTTGGTGAGTCGTGAGCTTTCCTCTGCACTCGTTGGTGTCTGCCTGGCAGCAGCGGGAGAGGACGGCAGAGGAGAGGAGAGGAGAGGAGAGGAGAGGAGAGGAGAGGAGAGGAGAGGAGAGGAGAGGAGAGGAGAGGAGAGCGGACTGACGCTCTGCCGTTCACCTGTGAGTTACTATAGTTTTACATCTTCACTACACAGGACCCCGGAGAGAGAGAGAGAGAGAGAGAGAGAGAGAGAGAGAGAGAGAGAGAGAGAGAGAGAGCGAGAGAGAGAGAGAGAGAGAGACTTCTTTAGGAATAGTGTAACATGTGATAAATGTCCTAAAAAAGCATCTTTTAACTATATTTCTCCACCCAAGAGGAACAAACAACACATTACAGAAACAAAACTGAGCCACACATTAAAAGAGCAAAATAACAATTTAGTATTACACATTCACAAAGTCACCATGGGACAGATTAGAAAAAGAAACATATCCCTACTTTTAGTTCTCCAAATATGAGTCAAGCTCAGGCATCACCGTCCATGTCTGTGAACAGAAGCCAATGTGGAAGTGCCAAAAACTGCAGTTCCTCAAATAATATTAAATTTCATAAAATAATATTAAAGCATATTTATGCATAATTAACAATGCGGCCACTTCGATTGACAGGTGGGTGCCCTTAGAGGTGGTTTAAACACCAAGGCATCATTCGGCTTGCCTCGGGTCCACCCACGATCTACTTGTCTGCCAATTTTTAGATTAGCCGGGAGGCTGCGGAGGCAGGACTGCCAAAATCCAAGACACTCAAGGGACACAACGGATACAATGCCCATATTTATACTGTTTATGGTCAAGCTCCAAAAGACACTGCAGCCTATAAAGGCATAAAATAAAAGTCGAATGTCAACATTCGACACATTGTTAAATTGAAACATAATTCAGTTATTTACTTGGGGTAAAAACAGTTAATTATGTTATCATAGAATAAAGAGTTTCAGTCACAGACTGAGTGAAAAACAAGACATGAAGCTGCAGTCTGATCTTCTGTTTGATTTTCATTGTTATCACAGCATTGCATTACATATACAGGACCAGTAAAAAGTTTGGACACACCTCCTTATTAAATTCTTTTCTTTATTTTCTTTATTTTTGCTACTTTTTTGGCTGGCAACTTTGAAGAATCTAAAAATAAACATATTTCTTGTTTACTACATAACAAACTGGTCAAGAAGGCCAGCTCTATAGTGTACCATGATAGTCTGCTGTATAGTATAGTGTATTGTTTCTTGGTTTACATGCTGTACTATAGTTTTTTACTTGTTACATTCTGAAAAAATTAAATGCTTGAATTTGGGAAATAGAATCACAAATTTGAGCAGAAGAGGTCCAACTTCATTGCACAAACCTTTAGTTTTAACTTTACTTGTCTGTAAGAAATGGGAAGGGGTGAAAGTGTCTGACAGCTACTCTCAAAAACAAAGCGATTATCAGGCACCAAAAAGAAAAATAATGATATGTGCCATGCTTAGATTGGACCATGAATAAACAATGACATGTAGTCCCCTGCTGGATCCTGGCGTGAAAAATGAATTTGGCTGTGCAACGAGGCTGAATCAAGCTTTGTTAATATGACAAAATATTTATTACTTGTCACAAAAGATGCATTGCTCTTAAATCTTAAATGCATCAGCATGAAAAAATATTCTCAACATTGACATTAAACAAACTACATTCGCTATTGTACCCAGAGGCTGTTTTCAACTCCAGCATAAACAGCTCAACCTAATGTATTTGACATTTGATATATTTATGAAGCTTAAGAAAACTTTTCCTCCAGTATATACAGTGTTGTGTGACTGTGTGATATTGTGTTAAATTAATAATGTCTCTTACCTGTAGGCTAAGGAGAGGAAGGTAAACAAGTAATTTACTCAAGTACTGTAAATTATCTGAATACGTTGTCCTCCTCCATTGCTGTGGAGTAGCACACAGTCATAATGAGACTGCAGAGACCAAAAGCTACTTTTTGGTATCGAACACAAACATGAGTTTGTGGTTTAAGTATTCAGCAACTGCCCTAACCCACAGTCCCCTCATTTGAAACTGACACTTAGTATGGATCCCCATTGCTTTTTGTTTACAGTCAAACAGCAAACATCGACTCTATGTGTGTTTTGAGTGTTTTTAACTTAAATTCCTGAGACAATACGCAGCTGCTGACAGAACACTAAGGCCAGGGTTGTTTTTTTCAGCAACCTGGAGGTAGTTTCCACTCCATACAGTAAAAAAAAAAATACACATGATGAATGTTTTTTAGGCATATTCCGGTATTTTTACTATCTAGTATGACAATATTTTGACTACTTTTACCCAAACTTAATACATAATGGAATAAGTTAAGATAAGATAGACCTTTATAATCCCAGAAAAGGGAAATTCTCTTATCATGGCAGCTCACAATATAGGTGGTTAAGAAATTACTTATAAATAAGAAATATATCAGAAGGAAATGATCAGGAGTACAGGTGGGTCATCACATTTTTCATTGGGATAATCTTAATCAACTTCACATCAACGACAACAAGACAAAGGAGTTGTGATTGACTTCAGGAGGAAGACGCCTCAGACCACACCAGTGAACATCCAGGAATGGGGAGCATACAAATACCTGGTGTTCACTTAACAATAAAGTAAACTGGTTGGACAACGCAGATATCCAGTACAAGAAGTCGTCTCTATTCGCTGAGCAGACTGAGGTCCTTTGTCCTTCTATGACACTGTGGTGGCATCTGCAATATATGCAATTGTCTGCTGGAAGGGAAAGAAAAAGACTAAAAAAACTGGTCAAGAGGGCCAGCTCTGTCCTGGACTGCCCCCTCCTCTCACCCCCTGCATGGAACTGTGGGGGCCTTAAACAGTTCCTTCAGGAACAGATTGCTACTGCCGCCATGTAAGAAAGAGCGCAACCACAGCTTCTTCATTCAGACAGCTGTCAGACTCTTCAACAGCAGCATGACTTCATGACTTTCTTCTAGATATTTCTTATTTATGAGGAATTTCTTATCCACCTTGTGTATATGAGCTGCTGTGATAAGTGACTTTCCCCAATGTTTATAAGATAAGAAGTCTGTCTTATCTTATCTTATAAGCGAATGCAAATGCATAATAATAATATAATATAATAATAATTCTGATAGTTAAGCTATTTTAGTTAGGAGATTAATTAGACGAGTTTATAAACATTTGTTGATTTTCAGAGATCATTGTGACCTCTTAAAAAAATTTAATTCCACCTTTTCACCATCCCATCTTACCAGTATGACTTCAATTCTGGAGATACCAAAAAATGTGCGTGTAATATCTAACCTGTTTACATTCCCTGCGGCACAAATAATTTTTTTTTCTTCTGTCATATTTGGACATTTCCAGTTGAATTATTTCTTTTTATATTAGTTTATGTCCCCTTTCACACACTTCCTAGATAATTTTAAACATGACATATTTAGTATATTCGGCATCTCCACTATTCATTTTAAATAAGGTTCTGTCTGTTTGGCTCAGTGTGTCAGTGTAGTGGTAGTTTAGGTATACAGGTACTAATCAGAAAATTAAAATATCCTGAAAAAGTGCATGTATTTCTGTAACTCAACTTTAAAGGTGAAATGTACATATTATATAGACAAATAGTAGGCAAATCAATATTCAAGCTTTTATTTCTTTTGTTATTTGTACACAGTTTTTTTCCACACTTCTCCCTTACACTTAACTCTCCATTAATGTGCTTTGAGACAGCACTCTGAGAACACCCAGCTTCTTTTGCTATAACTTTTTGCCTCTTACCCACCTTGTGCAGGGTTTTCTGCACAAGTGTCAGATTAGCAGTCTTTCCCATGATTGTGAAATTCTTCTAAATCAAACAAAAAACAGACTTTTTAAAGGCTCGGGACAGGTGTTTTGGATTATTTAACTGATTAGTGTGTGACACTATTGTGAACCTACAATACTGAAGCTTTTCACAGTATTCTAATTTTCTGAGTTTTTGGGTTTGAGGTTTTAATAAGCTCTAAATCATAATCAGCAAAATTACAACACAGAAATACTTGAGATATCTCACTTTGCATGTAGAGTCTATAAAATGTATTGGTTTCACAATTTTATGTTAAATTGCCTGAATAAAACAACTATTACAGTGTAACAGTTGTTTTATTCAGGTATTTTTTGTGTTGGACATAAAGCTGTACTTGGCCTAATTGCATTGAGATTTTTGTTAGTACAGTTCTGTTTTCTACAATGCTGATATTAATGTGAACTTGAATGAAGCTTCAGTGGATAAGCACATAACACTGGATATGATCTGCTTGTTTACCATAAACAAAATACTGTTCTCATAAGTGGAGAATTCCACATTTCTTTCTTTCTTTCTTTCTTTCTTTCTTTCTTTCTTTCTTTCTTTTCTCTTTGTGTTGAAATGAAATTAAAAAAAACTTTGAACTGAAGTTGATGTGTTGAAGTTAATGCGTTGATGTGAAGCTATGGCCTGTTTGATACGCAAGTTATAGTGTTCTTTTGTTGCATTAATTTGAACGTTGGACCAAAGCATTTCATGTTATTCAAATACAATTAGCCCGATTAAAAGGCATCAAGTTGGAAGCACAATCTGGGCTGTATTTTTTTTTAAACGCTTCAATAGGTAGATCTTGCCTCTGACCAAGGTGGAGGTCGGGGATCTTGGCCTAAAAAAGGTTGGAGACCACTGTGTTACACGATATTCTAACTTCCCGAGTAGCACCTGTACGGTGAAACAGTTCTTGACAGTGCCACAATGTCGGCTGCTGTCCGCGGTACTGATGCGTGTCCCCGGTGTTCCTCTCCAGGCCTGCGGGGGGCAGCAGAGCAAGCCGCGGCTACATTTCCCGATAAGTAGAAGGAACTGAAACATGTGAGCAGCAGCAGCAGCAGTAGTAAAGGAAACATGGCGATGCCCGTTTGTGTAGCGCGTCTCTGTCGCCTGGCAGGACCGACTGTCACCTCACTGTCAGGCCGACACAGGCGGGTTGTCAGCTTGCCAGCGAGGAGATGCTACGTGTCGACCTCGACGGGGAACAGTGAGTGAATAGTTTGTTATAGTTAAGTTAACGTTAGAGTCCTAACTGCCGCTCAGAGGTCAGTGTCCCAGAGTCTGACAGTTCATGACAAATGATTGTTACTGTGCTCGACTTCGACCCGTTTTAACCTGCCATTCCGGTTGAGTTAGAACAACAAAGCTAGGTAACGGTAGCCGTAGCCGTTGACACGTCTTCATGACGGTAAAACACGTAAACAAGCGAAGGCGGAGGAAGTCCGAGGAGTTCCCTCGGTGGATACTTCAAATCTCTCCAAACAAACCCGTAGCCGTTTGTATAGTCTGTAATGCGCATGCGTCTTCGCCAAAAACTTTAATTTTATAATTCGATCACAAACCGTTGGCTGGTTTGGTTGTCGTTTACATCGTTTTTACAGTGGTTGATTGTAAATAAGTTTTTGTTTTTAGGGAGTCAGATCATTTAGCTCCCCAAGAAGAGTCTGCGCTTCATTTTAACACTTATGCTATTATTTTTCAATAATTCAGCCAAATTAGCACACTTTTGTCTTATGAACTGTATGTATACGTATATATCATTTTAAATTATTCAATATATACTTTCTACATATTCAAAGGTAAAAATTACATTTTATAATATCAAATTGTTCTAATCAATTGATTTCATTGCATTGTAACTCTCTGAAACCACACAGTGAATGCACTATATGGGCTGAAATATGTGCCACCAGAAACTGAATTTGAATCATTTATATTTGAATGGCTTAACTTGAATAATTGCATTAAAAAACTGAATTTGAATCACATAATTTAAATTTTTTATTTAATTTTAATCATTGCATTTAAAAAAATGAATCTGAATTGTAATTTTAAAATAGAATTTATTAGTTTGGAACTGAACATTCAGTTCTCACAATTCAATTTACTGTATAACAAACTATATATGATAAGCTGATAAAAGGCCTGATCAGCCACCGTCAGTAATCAATATACAACCATTAATCAAACCAATAACTAACAGCAGACAATGTCAGTCAGCCTTAATATAATCCATAAAGCTAAAATCTGTGCACCCACCTTCTGTTAATATTAAACATTTTATCAGAACTTTAAGACAAGAAAAAGACTGATATTTCCACCAAAGCGACTGTTAACACACTCTTATGTCACTGGCTTTAAGCCTGACTCACAGCCATGCTGATCTTCAGTACGACAATAAAATATAATGTTTAGATAAACCAAACTACCCAACAGCAAGTGCAGCTTAACCGATTGACAGATAATTTATTGGCAACTATCACCATGTAATCCAACAGCTGTCAGACCAGCATGACTTAATGCAGCACTATTAAATTACTCAATTACTTTTTGCCGTGTTAATTACATTTACTGTAAATGTGCACAATACAAATGATTTAACATGCATAATGACACACCACTGCTGTACTGACAGTAAACTCGAGAACAAGTAAGCTGCTTTATGTTTTGGTTTAAATGCTTGAAAGGCAGCAAGACAGAAACAAGGAATAGGAACAATAAAAAACATAGAAAGAGCAGAGGAGAATAAAATTACTGCAGTAAAAAATACAAAAATAAAAATACTATGGGTGAAGTTAAAATCTAGTAAAAGTCCAAGATGTGTTTATACCTGTTTTTGTCCGACCAGTGGCCCAAAACCCCAAAGATATTTATTTAGCAATGATGCAAAACAAAGAAAGCAGGAAACTTAACTGAAAGTCATCATGTTAAAGCACACTGTTTTGTTTCTCTGTAGATCTTCAGTTCAGACTTGATGAGCGAACAGCTCACAGCAGTCTGGACCTCTTCAAGAAAGACACCGGTGTCATCTACCGCATTCTGGGTCTGGACCCCAGCCATGTGGAAAACAACCCTGAACGTTTCCGAGACTGGGCTGTCGTGTTTGGCGATGGGAAGATCAACAGTGGACGACACTACTGGGAGGTGACGGTCAAAAAGTCTCAAGAGTTTCGCCTGGGCGTAGCCGAGACGCTGATGTCTCGAGAGGACTGCGTGGGCACCAACAGCTCCTCCTGGGTGTTCGGCTATGCCCAGCGCAAGTGGTTTGTCATGACCAACAATAAGATAGTTCCTGTGACGCTGGTGGGGAAGCCGGACCGTGTAGGCATCCTGCTTGATTATGAAGCGGGCCTTCTGGGGCTGGTGGACATCGAAAAACCCAGGATCATTCACACCATCAGGGCCCAGTTCAAGGTTCCCCTTTGCCCTGCGTTTGGACTTTGGGATGGGGAGCTGCTCACACATTCTGGCCTGGAGGAGCCTGAAGGGCTGAAGTGAAGCCGGATGAACTGTGATGGCGATGATTGTGATGGCCATAAGAGGCCTTGTGTTTGGTACCAAGGCCACATATCAGCAATATCTACATGGGAATCATTTACAGCTACTTGCAGGTGATGGTTAATTTCCCCTGGTCTAGCTGGTTCATTATCGCATTATCTTAATAATGCAAGTTCATACTTCATGTATGTCATTCAGCCTCAGGCAATCACGTCGCAAAAGAGGTTTCTGTTTGTACCTTATGTATTACCTCTCACACTAACTGATGTGAAAAGATTACGTTAACTGCCAAGTTGTTGTTTTACACTGTGTTCTGGTATTATACACAGTTACAAAGCTGAAGTCTCATGTTCATATTGTATATTGTTTAGTAAAATAAGTTCACAGAAACTGCCTTCACTTTTCTCTTTATTTACAGCAAGATAATACATATTTACAATGACGGACTGAAGTCATGCTGGGGAATCATTTCACTACCTGAGTTAAATAAAATGAAATGCATAGTGAATTAAATGCATTAATTTTAAATTATTTAAGTTTAGAATATAACATGACTTAGGAAACATTCAGACAGGATCCGGAGCTGCTGCTGTGTCTTGCTAAATAAAACTGCTGTACAACAATCAGAAAATAACCTTTTATTTCGCTCATTAACCAGCCTTATCAATGTCAGCGCTCACTTACTGTTTATGTCTCTAGACCAATGCTCACTTTCAAACTTATTTGTGTCATTTTGCAGTGTAAATGGCCAGTCAGACACAGATTTACAGGTGGAGTATCAGTTTAGTCCTTGAATCCACCTGGGTAGTCTTAGCTTCAGAGACATTTCGGGCTGACTGTGGAGGATTTGCCTGATCTCAAAGTCTGATTGGCAGCTGCAGAGTAAAGTTGGATCAACTTCTCCGCTGCAAGTCGCTGCATTTTCTTGGTGGACAGCCCTGCATCCCACAGCAAGAACACACTACCTCAGAGTAACCCAAATGTGCACTTTCCATTGCCTGAGACATGCAGATTCAAGTAACTAATAAAGAAGCTCAATGATGAAGCAAGATTAATTCCTCCAAAAATAATATAACCACATAAACACGAGGTATCAGCAGTGAATAAACTGACCTTTGCGCCTTGATGAACTGGCATAAACTACAAATCCTTCCAGTGTTACAGGCACAAATGCCACTGAATCACCTCCTGTTGAGGCAGAATAATTAATGAAGCAACTTTGCAAATGTTTACACGGGGCGCAGTATAAGGTCCCCTGATTACATGATGTACTGATGAAGCAAAATATATTTCAATATTTTAAAAATAAATAAGCACAATATATTAGATATTTACATCTCCAGTGGCATTTTCTATTAGAGGCTACCTACAAAAACAGTTAATTAACAATGCAACACAAGCCACATCACAGCTTAAATGAATCAAATTTTTTTATCCACCCAAGAAGCACATTGCCTGTTCAATAGGGCTTTGTTAATACTTAACGTTGTTGAACAGTCCCCCCACTCCTGCAGACATTTCTGTATAGGATTTAAGAAAGGAAAGGAAAGAATTTAATCCTGCACTATATAGCTTTTTCAACAACTTATGGGATGACCCCCCACATTATTATAGCATATATAACATCTATTAACATATCGTGCCTCTCAATCACCCTGTGTTCTTTCCATCCTCTCAGGTGCGTAAAAAAGTTTATTTTAATTACAAACCCTCATGATCCCCTGTGGCTTAAACGATGCTCTTAACTGTATCCAGTGTGGTCTTCTGGTCCTCTGTGTCTCCTGGTGTGTCGCTGTCAGTGTACACGCTCTGGTACTCTTGCAGGACTGAAACAATAACATCATGGCCAAACTGCATGGCGTCATCTACAGCTGTGTTGCCCCATCTGATAGATGACACAATGTAATATGGAGATGGGTGGATTATTATGATTAGTAATATGGAGATGGACATAGTTTTCTATTATTTTTAATCTAATTGAAGATGAATATTTGAAAATAACTACCTGTCTTTCATGTGAGGATTCACTTTACATATTTCAGTCAGGAAGATAACAGCTTCCACATGACCTGAAAAGACAAAAGTGTCATTTAATTTATTCTGGTTTAAATATGAAAGCGGACACTATTGAAGAGCGAATGAAAATAATGGAGTGTCACCTTCTGAAGCAGCGATGTGCAGCGCTGTGCGAGAGTCGTAGTCTCTCTGCTCCATGTTCACAGCTGAAAGGGCAAACCTGGAGGGGTAACAAAGGAGCGAAGGAGGAGAGGGAACACATGACAAAAGGTTAACTCGAGTGATGGCAGAAACTGTGCTGAGTAGCTGTACAATTAGATAGAAGCAAATGTGTTTTAAGAAGCAGTGAATAAACCCTTTTGGTGAATACGCTTATTCACTTTCTTGCCAAGAGTTAGATGAGAAGACTGAAGGCACTCTCACATCTGTATGATAAATATGAAGCTACAGTGGGAGGTGCTTAGCCTAGCTTAGCATAAAGACTGGAAGTTTGGGATACAGCTAGCCTTTTTTTATGTTGTGGAAAAAACTATTTTAAAAAAGAGGTTTTGATTTTATCTGGGGTTCCGACACACAACCCCCTGTAAAACCACAACTTGTCATATTTAAACTCTGTCTCCTGGCTCCAGCTTCTCATCTAACTGAAAGAGAATATGTGTATAAATGTCTAACTGTTGTTTTGAGATTGCATCCAACTGTTGTGTTGGACTGTTCTGTCTGGTTGTTGTGCTTTACCTCCTTAGAGCAGAGACGTCACCACTGTAGGCTGCAAACATTAGGTTCACCACTGACTTGTTCTAATGGATCAAAAGGCAAACATTACTGATGATATTATGGTGTTTCTTAAACGTTTATTTGAGGCATTTAAGTACCTCACTAGAGGAATGAATGAGAATTGTAGCCTCTTTATTTGTACTGAACTTACTGGATCCTCATCTGATCTTCTTCTGGGGTCATACTTCTTAGTGAAGTGTCTCAGGTTGTCATAATTGTGGAAGTTAAAGTGAGACACCAGGTCCTAGTGAATCGAAAGTAGAGTAAGATGGTGCAGACACATTAGATAAAAATAAGTGAATGAAACACTGAGGGTTACAGATTACCTGACAGAAATGAATGCCACGAACACTGTTTCCAAGCCGATCTAAAGGTGGGGACCAACACATCATACCCATGACGTTGGGGACGACCAGCAGTACAGCACCCGCAACGCCTGATTTCGCAGGCAAGCCGACCTGAGCAAGAATAGAAAACAAAAATATCTCATTTTGAAATGGACAACCTGGACTCAGCATCTCATGATGAGCGAAAAACACTGCTTTCAGACAGATCTTTGAATTCCTGGTGACTCACATGGAAGGCAAACTGTCCTGAGAAGTCGTACATGCCACAGGAATGCATGAGACTCAGGGTGTTACGAACGGCTTCAGCACTTAGCACACGCTCGCCTGTGATTGGACAAATACCTCCGTTGGCCAGTGTGGCAGCCATGACACTTCCAGACTCACAGTTCACCTCGATGGAGCACAACTGGCAGAGAAAAATGTTAAACTTTTTCAACTCAAGAGGCATAAAAAACAGTATAGGAATAGTTTGGGGAAATAAACTTTTTTTTTTTACTGTCAAGAGTTACATATTAAGATTGAAAGCAAATATCAATCGCCCACATTGGCTCAGAGCTAGCGCGAGTCGTTTACTAATCAGACGATCAGTGGTTCAATCCCGATCACCTCCAACATGTCGAAGTGTCCCTGGACAAGATACTGAACCCCCAAATTGCTCCCGAAGGCTGTGCCATCGGTGTATGAATGGTTAGCTCCTAAAACTGATCAGCAGTTGGCACCTTGCATGTCAGTCAATGCCATCATCAGTGCCATGGGTGAATGAGATATGTAGTGTAAAAGCACTTGAGTGGTTGGAATAGTAGAAAGGCACTATATAAGTACAGTTCATTTACCATTTCATCACACAAGAGTAGAAGCTGCTTAGCTTAGCTTAAAGACTGGAAACGGGGAAACAGCCAGCCTGGCTCTCTCTAAAGGTAACAAAACCTGTCGACAAGCTCACTAGTAAACATGTTATATCTTGTGTTTTAATGAACAATCATCTTGTTTTGGTTCCCTGGTGCAGTCATCACCAGGCAACCAGTTTACACTTTATGCTAAAGGTTTACTGGCCTACAAGCATGAGACAATCTTCTCATCTAAGTCTTGACAATAAAGCACATTTCTGAGCATTTTTCTTCAAAATTTAATCCTCAGTCTCACCTGAAAGTAAAAGTCAAGGGCTGCTGTCATATCTGCATTATCAGGAAAGCACTGCAAGGACCAAGATCAGAATCAGCACATCTGAGGATATTACATTTTTTTGGTCACTGAACAAGCACTCGAGGTGATTGTAATTTAACATAAAACTCACTTTTTTCTCTTTGAGGTAATAACCTATTGCATAATTCCTATCGCCGGTCTCCCTCTCTGACTGGAAACTGCAAGAACATAACAGGAATTAGAAAGATGCATTTGACTGGACAAAAACATAATTCTTGAGGCACAGTACTCACGTCGCATTGCTGAAGCCCACATATTCAGTACCAGCCATGCTTTTCAAAAACTCCATCACCTGCAATAACATATTTACAGTTTGATCAGTAAGGGGATGAAACAAATACGTGGAATGAGAAAAAAAAGTGAAAATGATGTGAATTTACTTACATAGTCAAACCTTTCTGCTGTATTTGAATGAGGCTGTCAACAAAGAGGGTAAAAAAAATAATTCTGATGACAGTTTAAAGTACGCCAACAGCCAGTGAGTCCCTATAGATGGCAGTGTTTCTGTACTTTGACACCAAAGTGTTGAGCTCAACCATGGGTGTCGAAGTATGATGTGTACATGACGTCCTTGTGCATATCAGTCCATGTGGCAATGTGCACACAGTGGCCTGGGTGCTGTTTATGGCTGTGCTTGAATTTCACAGACCACCGGTGAGGGATCCTTATCAAGTTATAAAGCTCCCAAATAGGGATGGTAGCCACATTCATATTTAATTACTCTACCTATAAAGGTTAAAGATGATATCAAATATTACTGTGAAATGAAGGGATGACCTGAGGCTAAACCTCATACCTAATAAAGGAGTTTATGTCTTTCCAGGTTGTTGCCCCGCCAAATAGTTTTTGAACAAAACATAAATTTCTAGCACTTAAACTTTTGTAGGTACAGCTTTTCCCACTGAGGCATGATTATTGTAGAAAGTCAAGAAAAACTTTTAGCAAGTTATTTTCTTAAAGTCAAATGTATAACCTCCTCAGTGTGTACATAAATTGCATGTAAATATACTGACAAACTGTTCAAACAATTTGTCCCTCTCCGCACACACAAGCCAGAGTGGCTAACACACCTTCTGTTCTGGGGGCTGTAATTGGCCAGAGGCGCACACACGCCCCTGCTGTCAGCCCAAACACTCAGTCCCTCCCTTGCTGTTGAACCTGACCCACATATGATAAAGAGGTTCACAGTATCTCTTCAGTCAGCTGAGGAATTTCAGAAAGTCCACAAAATACACAATTATATGCAACTATGGTCAGTCAGATAGTCATGACCGTAGTCCAGATACCTGAGGCCTGAAGTGACCGGCCAATAGACGAGTTTAGATATGTGATAGCTGACGTCACATTTTAGAGATTTTTGACCAAGACTGTATTAAAATGTTTTCTTGTGAATCGTACAACATCACCAACAATTTAGGCCTTCAGCCCCATAAGTTATATAATTTTTTAAAACCAGAGACCTTAAAGAACTTTCTTTAAACCGTATCCTCTACGGCAAATAGTGCCACAAACCTTGCTTTGCTTTCATTTGCAAGCACTGCTATCTTGTTGGTTGCAAATATTGGTCATGTTTCACAATTATGTTTGCCCTCAGATACCTGTGAGTCATTCAGGGTTCTCACATGCCTGTGCATGAGTCGCACGTGTAACATTCATTTTGTTGAGTGAAATGTGCCAGAAGCTTTTTTGGCACAACTCTTTTTTTGCACATTCTTCCTGCTTCTACTGAAGATGTGGCTAAAAGCTGACATAAAGCATCATTTGTTGGTGAAACATAGAAACATGTCTGACTGTCCTGTTTAGGTTCTTGGTTTTCCTCATTAATTTTGAAGGCCTAACTGACTGTAAGAGACTGCAGCAGAGACGATAAAGGTAAAAAGCACTGTAAGGTCTGGGCCTGTTTATTGGTCTGACTGGATACTTCCTGAGAGTCCCCTCTTTGTTTTGACCTGACATCCTCACTAATGACAATGTAATATGTTTTGTTTGTGTATTCTAAAATGAAAACATCAATATCTACTATCATTATGAGCATATCCACCTTTGATACACCATTAAATATTTACCTTAATTAAAGAACTGATGACGATGGCTCCGGCATTCACCATCGGATTGTGTGGCTTATCTGCACAAGAGACAACATGTTATCACTCATTTGCCCCTAACCACAAGAGCAATAAGCTGCTGAGATTAGAGGGCATATTTCATCAGGAGGAACATCAGCTAATAAACTGAACACGTCCAGTCCTGTTTGCTTCACAGGGGAGTATACATAACAAGTGGCTACAAAGGTGAGGCGATAAAAGGGTTCTCAATTTAGCTGAAAGTCCAAGTTTTTTTAGTAGAAGAAGAAATTTCAGAGTCTGTTGAAAGAGAGTCACCAAGATTTCATGCTGGGGGATAAGGTGTGTTTCATGTAGTTGAATTAATAATATGTACACACAATCCTGTGTAGAGACATTACCAACCAAATCTAAAGGGAAAGTCTCTATTACACTAATCACTTACCTTCCTCATTTAATGACAGTTTGTTAAACCTGAATCCACTGGGTTCTTTGCCCACAAAGTGGTGAACGTGCTCGCTGCCGAGGTTGTGCACAGCGACAGCGTACTCCAGAGGCTTCACACACGACTGCAGACAGAAGGGAACCTTTGTGTCACCAACAGAGTGTCTGTATGACATGAGGATGTAATGGAGACACATGGAAACAAAAAACAACAAACAAAGCAGAAATGGAGGAGTGTTAGTGAGGCAATACACATGGTGGTTTTCAGAATGGAAACATACACTCAAGTAAAGATGTTACTGTACCTCTGTCCATCGATTGTGCACAGAGATACACCCCAGAGATCAGGGCTGAACTTAGCCAGCTGGGGAATGTAATCAGCTACCTGCATGACGACATTAAACACGTGTGAGTGTAACTGTAATGAATGAGCAGACACGGAATTAATATGTATGGCTGTATGTTAATTACTTGTCCTGCTTCCTGCTGTTGCGCACTGTCGTACATCTTATTGATCTGCTCGGTAAATTCAGCAAAGTCCGGGATGATGAACTTTTTTTTGAAAGCTTTAGTTAGCAGCATGATGTTGTTTCCAGCACACCTACAGTACAAGAGGACACATGACTGAACTGACATCAGGAGGCGAAATAACCTCAAATACAGACACTGCATTTATTATATTTTTTTATATATTTTTGATAGTCACAGGATTGAAATGTACGTAAAAAATATATAAAAGCAACATGTCCTTCCAGAAATATTGCCCTGGTTACTTTGAATAATACAATTTTCATTTTAACTGGTTTCTATTGGAAGAAATCGTTAAAAATTATTATAAAACTAGATAGTAACTTGCGTTGATGTGTCTTGTCGGTTATCCAGGGTAACACAGATACTGTTTACGGAAAGACAAAATTCATTCACCTCCTCTGCATCAGGGTGGAAAAATCTCTATAACAGATATCTCAAACTAAAAATAAAACATGCTTTTTATTTTTGGTGAACCAACCATTTTACCAAAAACCTTCTGCCTAAATATATATATATATATATATATATATATATATATATATATATATATATATATATATATATATATATATATATATATATATATATATATATTATGGCATGCCGTTCAGGAAATTAAACCTTTGAATATATTGAATGAAACTTTGAATATATGGAGTGAACCTTGAATATATTGAATGAAGTCTGAATATATGGAATGAAACTCTGAATATATTGAATGAAACCTTGAATATATTGAATGAACTCTGAATATATTGAATGAAACCTTGAATATATTGAACGAACTCTGAATATATGGAATGAAACTCTGAATATATTGAATGAAACCTTGAATATATTGAACGAACTCTGAATATATTGAATGAAACTCTGAATATATTGATTGAAACTTCGCTGACGTCAGACCTAGCGGCAGCCATCTTGTGTAACAGTCTGTAAAAGCGAAAGACAATGAGTCAGGCCGCCCGCAATCTAGTTGCAGCGATATTAAGCAATGAGGACATAATAAATACACTGGCGAATGTGTGTTGAAATCCTCCCGAAACAGTTCGCTAAGTTTTTAACTGTTTTGTTTAAAGTTTCGCCATAATCTCATTATGCATCTGTCTGTCTGTCCGCAGTCCGCTGTGTGAGTAACGTGCCCAAAGCTGACAATGTGTCGCGAATCATAAAATACGTTCAATACTAAACTAAATATTCACCCTGCATTGGTCTATATATGCGGGTGATGCTTGTTGTATCTAAACAATATATGAAGAGCTTCTCTTTCAGTTCATGAAATCCCTGTAGCCGCAGCAGCTTCTCCAGTCCCGGAGAAGTGCCGCGTCAGAGAGCATTACGCACGGCCATTCACTGTTTTACCTTCATTAAATCACCTGTTTTATGTCTACTACGATTAAAAGGGAGCGAACTTCCTTGTCAGGAAAACTGTATTGATCAGGGGTATCGGGGGGATTTTGGCCCGTACACGCAGTGTTAATGATGTCCTCATAGTTCAATATTGCTGCAACCAGATTGTGAGCGGACTGACTCGTTGTCACTCACTTTTAGCTATAGCATCCACACGTTACACAAGACGCCGTGAAGTCTATTTATATTAGTATTGAACGTATTTTATGATTCGCGACACATTGTCAGCTTTGGGCACGTTACTCACACAGCGGACTGCGGACAGACAGACAGATGCATAATGAGATTATGGCGAAACTTTAAACAAAACGGTTAAAAATTGAGCGAACTTTTTCGGGGGGATTTCAACACGCATTCGCCAGTGTATTTATCATGTCCTCATTGCTTAATATCGCTGCAACTAGATTGCGGGCGGCCTGACTCATTGTCTTTCGCTTTTACAGACTGTTACACAAGATGGCTGCAGGCACTGCCGCTAGGTCTGACGTCAGCGAAGTTTCAATCAATATATTCAGAGTTTCATTCAATATATTCAGACTTCGTTCAATATATTCAAGGTTTCATTCAATATATTCAGACTTCGTTCAATATATTCAAGGTTTCATTCAATATATTCAGAGTTTCATTCCATATATTCAGACTTCGTTCAATATATTCAGAGTTCGTTCAATATATTCAAGGTTTCATTCAATATATTCAGACTTCATTCCATATATTCAGAGTTTCATTCCATATATTCAGACTTCGTTCAATATATTCAGAGTTCGTTCAATATATTCAAGGTTTCATTCAATATATTCAGAGTTTCATTCCATATATTCAGAGTTTCATTCCATATATTCAGAGTTCGTTCAATATATTCAAGGTTTCATTCAATATATTCAGAGTTTCATTCCATATATTCAGACTTCATTCAATATATTCAAAGGTTTAATTTCCTTAATTTCCTGAACGGCATGCCATAATATATATATATATATATATATATATATATATATATATATATATATATTTTTTTTTTATAATAAGCAAGATCAGACTGTGTAATCAGTCTCCAGTCAGCCGTTTCTTCTCTGGAATTAGTCATTTGTCAAAAAAGTTTGACAAATTATCCTCATTAAGGTCACTGGGGGCTGGTGCCAATCCCATCTAGTTTAGGCCGAGTGGCGGGGTACACCATGAACTAGTTGCCATCTCATCAGAGGGTACATAGAGACAAATATTCACGCCTACGGGCATTTGTTGTCACCAATTAACCTATTAAGTGCATGTTTGGACTGCGGGAGGAAACCAGAGTACCCGTGAAGAACCCACGCAGACACGGGGGAGAACTTCATACAGAAGGGCCGCAGCCAGGGTTCACATCTAGCTTAAAGGCTAAACAAACACGCTTAGAGCGGTGGATCATATTTTAATTGCTATAACTGTCTACACACTCTCAAGGTATGTATATTCTAACGCAGCTAGTCTAAATTAAAATATCTGACCTCCAGCCCCATACTAATCCAAGGCAATGCTAGCATGAGGTTTCGGGACACTACCAGAAGAAAGTGGGGAGAACTAGCATTATTCATGTGGGTCACTTCCTAAAAAAACATAGCAGATAGCTCTCTCTATTTCTAGTGGCATATTTATAGTGAGCTCTTGAGTATTCTTCAGGAAAGCATAACCCCACAACTTGAAGAAAACAAACGGAGAAAGTTGGACACAGCCAATTAAGTTTGACAACCAGGCTGTGTAACTCTCTGCTATTCTGGGCCAAAGGATGCGATTAAGTGAATTATGTTTACAAATGATCGTGTCTGGACAACAGTCTGCAACTTACAGATTTACTGAGTCTAATATAGCCTAATGTAATTGCCACAGGCTGGCCCTGGAGATCCTTTCTTCATCTATATCTATATCTCTGTGCACTCTGCTTTGGCTGGCATGTGTGCACGTGCATTAAGTTAGCAGCAGCTGTCGGCCATGAAACGCCTGTCTCTGTCAGTCTCTTGGACTTAAATAGCCTTGACCACAGATTACTCCTCCTGTAACTCCTTTACTTACAAAAAGACCCTTAACCTTATCTTAACCTTACACCCCTTTCCACGTGGATTTTTTTGGGAACATCCTCAGATTCATTTTTTATTCTTCACAAACTAATTTGCACATAAAATAAGCGAAGCTCTTTTTGAAACATTACAATTACCATCAGATAAAACTGGTTATGCAACAGGGATAGAAGAAGAGAATCTGCGTGCTGTCCTGAATGTAAAGGTTGAATGCTATCATTTGAAGAATGGTATGCCTCCATAAATAAACATAGCCTTTCTCACCTTCTGAATAGTGTTTTGTCCATCATGACAGGTCCGACAGAGTCACGTGTGGATTTTCGCAACTGATGGACACAGTCACGCATCCGAGGGTCAGACGTCAACAAACCTGTTTTTCTCAAAGCCTGTAGAGGAGAGAGATTACATAGATTTGTGCAAAGGGAGACAATCTGTGTGCCATACTGTTGATGTCAGGCTTTATCAAACACTTTGAGTCATGTACGGTAATGTTTATGTTATCTCAAGCAGGATGTCAAAGTTAGGGCCCTCGTAGGTTTAGGAGTGGCCACATGGGGCTGAAGAGGAAACACAGACGCAGGCCATATCACTGAAACCCCTCTCGTAAGTTACACGTCAGTCTGGCAGTTGCTGTATGAACCATATGTGTCTATTTTTGGGAATGCCATGTGCTCAACCCTACCGACCAGAAAGGCTCTGGTGTTTTTTTTTGAGTTATCTCATCTGAAAACTGATTCAGTGAGCAAACAAGCAAATGGCTGCAAGCTCGCTCTCTGTTGCTGTTATTGAATGTCTGTGAGTGATTCTTAGCTTCCGGGCAGGAAATAAAAAAGTTTGGGCCATGCTCATAGTTTTTTTTTCTTTGACTGTGTGGGAGTGTATTTAATTTTAGGCTTATGAAGAGTTGCACCTTAATAAATTGAATAAAAACACACAGAAAGGCCTTGTAAATGAAATCTCGGCTCACGGGTTTATTAACTGATATCTTGCCTAATGAAATAATTAAGAACCAAATCTGCTTGAGTATTTAAATAATGAATATAAACTGAAGGATTATTTATTTTATTGATTAACAGTTAATGTTTAAGTGTTAAAGTCAATTTATAAACAAACAGATGTGAAGATTTATTGCTTTTCTTAGTCTTCTTTGTCAGTAAACTGAATATCTTTGGACTGTTAAATAAAACTGAACTTTTTAAAATGTTTAAATAATATTTAAATCAATAACATGAGCTTTGATTTGTTATGGTGGACTTTCATCTTCCTGTTTGTAATGGTGCTACTTCTACAAGAAAGCTGCTTCAGTATGAGTCTAACTTGATGTCTACAGGTGAGGATCCTCACACGTTCACCATCGAATGTGTGAGGATGTGTTTGTAGAGGCAACCCAGTTGCCTCTACAAGCCATCTGTGTTGACACACGTCTCATCTTCTAAATGCGTGCTCCTTTAAAAAAAAATCACAGCGTTGCCATAGACACTGAGGTCGCCAGATGTCACTATCTGCCTGTTTTTATGCGACCATCTAAGCCACTTTTGTCAGCAGCTGCTTTCAAACACAAACCTGCAGGTAGGCAGTTATCAGAGCCAGAGAGAGAGAGAGTGAAGAGGGCCCTGCACTCAATATTTACTGGATGCAACTCCAGTTTTAGAAGTACATGCATAACCCTCTAATGTAATTTTCCTAATTAAGATAGAAGAAGAGCATTCTCAAATAACTTTGGGAAATGCTGTCCTAATGTAATGAAGTTGTCATCACATCTGCTGATACAACCTCCAAATTGTGAATTATTTTTGTCATTAAAGTCCAAAAATAATTAGACTTTAAGTAAAAAAAATGCATGCTGGTCTCTGATGATTACCTCAGAGTCACACACCTACTATATTTAGTCCTGTTATATAAGATCGTCCTTAAACACCTTTTAAACTTGACTCTGCATTCAGCCAGTGAGACGCTTTGGATTCCTGCTGTTGGCTCCTGTGTCACTCCCCAAGGTTGATTTAACTAGAGTCATAGGTGCTTTCTGGAAAATGCAATACTGCTGTAAGGGCAGAATGTGTTTGTGTGTAAGTCCTCCACATACGCCACGGAAATTTAAAACAGTCTATGGCATGACAGAGGAAGTGTGAACATGTTGTTGACTCACAGAGATGAATTGGGAGAGGGGGATCATCTCTTTCCCTTCAGTGATGGTATAGAAAAGTAGGTCCTCCATACTGGACATTAGCCTACTTCTGCAAAAAAAAAAAAAAAAAAACAACATCACGGAAAACATACTGTGATCTTTAACTGTGGACAGGTTCCAATGTTTCAACTTCAAACCATGAGCGCTGTGTCGTTTACTGTATGTCAACAGGCTGGAAAAACTCCAGGTATTGACCTAGTTCTTCAAATAAGGTGTGTGTCCCCATTTATTGTTTGGCTCTAGCATACTTTAAAGATACAAACATAATTTTTATAGATTTTTCTGTTAATAAAAATAAATAATAAAATAATTTTTAAATAGTGAAAAATACAACCATAATATAATAGAATCGAATTAGCACCAACCCTTTTTGTGTATTTATTATAAATACACTCAAATTGCTCTATGGTGATCATAATCATAAATATGTGAATAAAATTATTTTAGAAATTAAATTTTTTGGAGGGGGGAGGAAAATGCTTGCTCACTTTCTTGCCAAGAGTAAATGACAAGATTGATACCGTTCTCTTATTTTATCATTATGTTACTTTAGCTTATAGGTAGGTTTAAAAAAATATACCTATGAACACCCACAGCTCACTAATTAACATATTATAACTCTTTAGTTTAAACTTTACAATAAAAGAAGTATAAAACCAACAAATTGTGGTTTTACAGGCAGTAGTTGCCTGGCTGTTTCTTGCCTAGCTTCAGTAACTTGCTAACATCTTGTTAACAGCTTGAAGTTGCTCGGCAACGGGCAGATACTTCCAGGGCCAAAAAGCCCTTTAAAACTTAAATTAAACTTAATTTAACAGGTATGTTTATGAAATTTATGAAATATAATCATATTTATTACTTTAGAGGTGCTGGTAGGTGTTTTTCTTGTTGTATTATCTTTAGATGAACCAGGCTAGATGTTACCGCCAGTAGCGGTTTTAGGTACGGGCGGACAGGGCAGCCGCCCGGGGGGGGGCGGTTTCGCCCAGGTTCGCCCAGGGCGCAAATGTGGCCAGGACCGCCGCTGGTTACCGCCTATCTCAGTCATCGCTAAGCTAAGTGTTTCCGTTTAACAAGTGACCATGTTAACTGGTGACCGGCAAAATTTGATTGTAGTAGTTACAACCAGCTGTCCTCATGAATGTCTTCTTTGTTTATTTAGTTTTTTCTTATTAATGTTTCAATATCAGAAAAAATACCTGATTCAGCTTTAGCGTTTTGTCTGACAGCTATGTTCTCTACCTGTTTCAACTGCCGTAACTACGACAACCACAGACCTTTTTGGCTAACAGTCATCCATTAACAGGGTCACTGATTAAACCAAAACACCAGCTAGCTATTCACATTTTATTTTTCACCTCATTTCTTGCAAAAAAAAGAATACCGTAAGTACATTGAGTACATCTTGTATGCTTGTATGCTTCTTCATGCTAAAAACTGAGATTTCTACTGTTATGTTGTTTTATATTATGTTAGAGGTTAGTATAATAGCTGAGATGACAACAACAACCAGACAACAACTACAGCAGACAGCTCCCTCTGGAATATTATGTGAGAATATTGTGGTCAAATTATGAAGAATAACAATGAATAATATTTTGGCTAATAAATGGTTATTTATTCGTTTAGCAACAGTCTACTGTGACCTACTTTGAGTGTCCTTGGTCCACATCAGGCCCCTTCTGGTGATGAAAGGCTCTGTAGGTGTGAGGTGATGCTGCGGCCCAGCAGGGGAGATGAACAGGTTGCTGCGTCCTGGACAAAACAATGTTGTCAGCTCCAACTCTGGCAGAGCTCCCTGCATTTTTTAATAGCTGCAAGATTCCCGGGTTAGTTTTCCTCAGACTTTTCAGGCAATGCATTGTGATAAGTAGGGCTCGATCTTTAATAATTCAACAGAGTTTTCTTCTTCTCTTCCCCTCAGTATAGTAGCTGATCTAGAGAGATACTTGTAACCACTACCCCCGTGGTCCTCAGAGCTTTAATAGCAGCTGCTGTCTTACAGACTCGACCAAGTACAGGCTGTTGCTCAGGGGTGGGGCTGTGACACTGACAACACGCTGGTGGGGTCAATAACCTGGAGCTACTGAAACCAAACCAGTAGTTGCTTAGTTACATTAACTTTCTCCTGCAGCTGCTGATTATAAAGGGGGGAAATCACCTCCATACTTCATATATATTTATACTTGGACTTAGTCTAGTATCTAATTATAGGGCACTGTGGGTGCTGTCCATATTTAAATATAAAAAAGGACAGATGAATAATGTCAGAATGGACATAAATTACTGAGTGTGCCCCACGTTTGAATGTGGACTGAGTTTAAATTGGGATAAAAGTACGAGAAGGGTTCAAGATTAATATAAAGTGGCCTTGGACAAGTGGACATGTGCCAGAGCACAACAGGAATCATTATACAACCCTCTATGATAAAGTGTGCCAGCTTTATCTGTCATTAGTTACATTTAATATTTTATATATATATATATTTATATAGTAATTTAATCCAACAATGGACTGCTTTAAATGATCAAATGTGTGTTGTTGTTCGGTCTGTTAGATAATGTAAATTTGTAAATAAAGTAAGTAAATCAGGTTGTCACTAGAGAATCCTTACACTGCTGTGAGATGGCGACACCCCATGGTGCGTTTCCCACACTGACACACTGACATCTTACTATCTTGTCCTCTAGGTGGCGTACTAACTCCAGGACTCTCCACTCGGGCCAGTCTCTCTTCTCTGACTCTGTTGTTTTGTTGAGAGGACTCATCACAAGTGTCTGAGATCCTTCCTCTTCACAGGAGTCTTTTTTTTGGCAGGTTTCCTGGTGCTTCAAACACAATTCATTGAATAATTTGTAAATTTCTGGAGTTTTAGGCCTGGCTTCCTGACTTTGATGTCAACTGCTGTGTGAGATCTTCCTCAGTTAGACAATGACCGACTGTGATGGAGTATTTTAAAAGCATATTAGGAAATCAGTTGGATCGTTTGCTATTTATCTTAACAGTTTGAGATACTCTTTTATGAGGAGGTTTTTATGAACTTAATCTTTCATGAGATGGTCGGGGACCCTGATGATCACCCACCACGCCTACATTTCCCAGTTTTCACAGCACTCATTATACCTTTTTAATGCTTGCAGACGTTTAGTATTAATTTCCAAACAGACTCTAGAGCGTGATTTGATATAATCTCTGTTACCAAATAAACAAGGCCTCACTAGGTTCTGGTGGTCTTCCTCTGCATGTGACTTCTCCAAAGGGGTGCATGCTAACCCTTGGCCTGCCTGCACTACCTCTGCCAGTTGTAGCTTCTCTGTTTTCAGGCGAAAATGTTTTCCATTCCTGGGCCAATGAATGCCACCTTTGTCCCTCCATCCTCCATCTTGTGTGAGAAAGCCCCCCTCGCTGCACACACCAAGCCTGCACAAACTTAACCTCTTCCCCCCTCCACCTCACACAGGAAAAGAAACATACCGGGTCTGGTGCTTTGATTCAGGCTCAGTAATCTCGAGGTTTGGATAAAGCCCTGGCTTAGAGACCACTTTGGACAGCCAGTTTTCAGGGAATTTTGGGAAGAAAAAGATGTTATAACTTGAAATTTCATTAGGACTGTGTTTGGATTAATGAGATAAAAAAAATCTACTTTGGGATCATCAAACAAATATGAGATATGGACTGGTTATTAGCATATATGAATTTAAAAAGGAATGTTCAAAGATATGGGCTATCGTTCTTTTTTAGTCCAGTTAATTTAGTACTGCTAGTTAATGCCAGCAAATGCGTGATAATGAACACGCTGAAAGATATTGGTACTAAGGTAATAAAGAAATGGGACACATTTCTTATCCTCATTATCAGCCTGTTCTGGCCACATTACACCAATTACACTGCTATTTTCTCAGGATTGATGCATGCTTTTTCTCCAAATCACCCAAAACCCCTCTGGCTTTTTCCATATTCCTCTCATGCTATCACATACCAATCAACTACGACTGAATGTTTCATTAGCACTAAGACAAAGTGCCTAAAACGCCTTCATTTAACCATTTCCAGTTTCAGTTAAGCGTGAAAATCCGTTCCACTGTAAAATTGCCTGAACGCCTGAACGGTGATAATGTGCTATTAAATATAGAGAACGGTATATGGTGAAGTATATGCATGATAGAGATTTAATTCATCTATCTATCTATATAGCCGCATGGAATAAGAGACAAGACGCATTATATAGACTATATACTCAGTTGTCTTAGTAACAGTATATCAATCTATTCTTGTTCTTTTAGGCGTAAAGCAGATATGTTGAATGTAAAGGTGCTGTTATTTAAAAAAATCTATAATGCACAAGTTAATTAGCTAGTTGATCTATCTGTGGGCAAAGAAATTGCCTTCCTATGTGAGTTTGGTAGCTTATTTTTCAGTATCACAGTAATCCTTCAACAGTCCTTGGCAGGTGGGTCGTAAACACCAAGCTCATTATTCTCGAGGTCGCAACTCTAAAAGGTTGAGAACCATCGGCTCTGTCAGTCCAAAGTGCTGAACTTTGCACTTTGGCACTTTTGCGTAACTCCTGTCAGGCTTAGATGTACTTTTACTTTAAATCCAAGCATAATCAATATTTTCATCATAACAGTGTGGGAGCTGCAGATTTATATGTTTTGGGAGCTTAATAGTGGCTCATTGTTTAGCTGTAAAACAACATCTCACATATCACAAGGTGATGACATGTTGCTGTGTTCACAACTTATTAGTTGTTAGTAGTTAGTTATTGCAGATTTAACGACAGCACAGCATACCATGCTAATGTGAGAAAGCTTAAAGTACACCTGTATGACATATTTTACATACTACACATCTACATGTCATCCGCTGGAAGCTAACAAAGAACAACTGCTGGAAGTTCCCCCCCAGTTTCTCAAACCTATCTGCGCGCCTGGAGCCAAGGCTGAAAAGCTGAGTCTGACAGACTAAGTCTAAGATGTCCTAAATACCCATAAAAAGGATACTAGAGTACCACTAGTGGTACACCACCTCCCTATAATGTTACCTGAAGCGATCTTTGAATATTTAAAGGAAAAAATTAAATTAATCACTTATATGGAAACATATTATACTATTAAAATAAAAAATACTACAATATTTAGAATGAAAATGAACTATGAGATGGCTGAAATGTATGTTTTTAAGTAAGTTTTGCATTTCCTTTTTGTTATATGTTGTCCATATTAGCTTGCTACGTAGTGATAAGTGATAAGTTACAAGCTAAAATTGTGAAATAGTCAGGAAAGGTAAAATCAAATAATTTAAAAATTGCTTTAACAGGTTCAGTTTAGCAACAATATATAATCTTATTATTGGGAGTAAACTTGCCTCCTGTAGGTAAATGGGGTCACCTACAGTACAGTATTTTAACATCCATCATGATGGTGATACTTTCTGAGGTGGTACACGGCATAATAAGTTTAAGAAACACTGATTTAGGTAATAACATGACTCTGCCTTGGCACTGTCCTCAGTCACAGCTTTACATTTATTCCCCAGCAGTAAGACAAGACTAGTTTTCTGGATTTTTTCATTAAAAAAAACAATTTCATTTTCAGATGTGTAATGAGCATTACAGCCTCAAGAGGCTGCTACCATGGCTTGTTGCTTTGGTAATTAAATCACGCTAATTAAATATATTTTTTCTTATCAAAAAGTGGTTTCAATTGATAAAGGTAGCTCTTTAGAGTAAGAGCGCAGTGTGTTAGCTACTACTCTCATCTGTTCTCTGTTGGCTTCCTTTTTGGTGAATTATACCTGAATATACAGATTCAGTCAGTTTTTCATGAACATACATTGTGAGACACTGTCAGCCCTCAGGGCCAGTCTGTCCTCTCCACTCCCCAGGTGGGTGCTGACTACCCCCCCATCATCAGTTTGTGTGTACTCAGAGGACCACAGCCACCCCTCTCTGCTGCGGTCACTCTGCTGAAACCTAGACACCCTCTAGACCCCTGGAGCCTCTGTGCACCCGTACAGTTGTGAGAGGTCAGCCCCCCCATCCACCCTCCGTCCGTCACTGCCATCTCTTCCCCTTCCCTTCCCCTCCCTACCCTCAAACCAACCCCCCTTCTCCTTCATCCTCCAAGCTTCCACACCCTTCCTCACCCACCAACCCCCATCCTCACCATGCAGCTATCCCACTGCCCTGCCATCTCGCAGCATTCCACAGGTCGTGCACACAGAGGCCTATTGTGTGTCATGGTAGACGGCAGAAGGCAGTATACAGTCAGCGCACCGGAGAGAAAAAGGATGTGTAGAGCTGAAATGAACTCAGTATTCCTGCTGCTGTGCATTGATACAGACCTGCAGTTGTGAAGTTGCTCTGGTATTCAGTGACATTGCTGCAACTTTGCTTTAAAGAGAGCAGAGAAATGTTGAATGATGGCTCCACAGCTCTCAGCTGTGCTCTTGTTTCGAGATTTTACATCCTCAGCATTTGTAGGGGTGCTATAAATGGCAGCAGTAATTTCTTCAGCATCTCTAGATTTATCTGGATTTCTGTTGTCCCACAGTGTTGCTTCATTCGTCGAGCCACATTCAACCGATCTTTGTAGTCTCTAGTTTCTTTCTTTCGTACACCTATATAAGATTTCAGGGTGGTTTGCTATTTTTGTGTACCCAAGTCTTGTTTCTTTTCCAAGAGAAACTATTATAGCCTACCTATTTTGACATCTGTAATATAAAGGGCTCTCAGTCATTCATCAAAGTTAAAGCTTCTTCCAAAAGAAGTGCAGCTTTGTCTTTTTTTCCGTGACACAGCAATGACGACTTGACCTGACACAGCAAACTAGACACCATGTTAGAGCAGAATAGCACTCTATTGTTTAAAGTCCACAGATTATTGATTCAGCTGGGTAACTAGCTGTTTAAATTCCTGAAATGTTTTCGTCGCTGGACACCTCAGCACATTAAGCCCTGTTAAACCTGAAATGACTAAAACCAGAAGACTATATCAAACCAAGACCAAGCTGTGCTGATCTGAGCTATGATGATCGCTCTTTATAATTACACAGCACCAACAGGAGATGTCTATTAGTTTCAGCAATCTGATTTTAGTCGATGTTGACTTAAACGTTATTTCAGTACACCAAACGACTCGTGTACCTGGTAGACGAAGGGCGAAGATGGTGGATTCAGATCTTTCTTTCCTGTATGTGGAATGAGGGGGGCTCTCCAGAAGGTCGTGACCCTGGAATTACTGTGCCTCTCCTCGTGACAAAGACCCCCTTTCAATCCCACTCACCTGGGCCTATCTAAAGAGAAGTACATGATAAAGATCACACAGACGTTTCATCACCCTTCTGGCTCAGCTTCACAATAGATAATTCTGGCATATATGTGCTATTTTGTCAGGAATATTGCTATGAGAGCAAATAAATCCTGTTACAGACCTAGTGGACAATTAAACTGCTGAATGTGGGAATCTAGCTCAGGGGAAATTTTGTTTTTTTGTTTGCCACTCTAGGATTGTTTTAACTGGGTCTCACAACCTCTTGTCAATGGTCTTTGACTAAACAGACAAAGATCTCAGAAAGTTTAACTGCAATGTGAACACGACATAACTGCACAGTTGATTCTTCAGCCCAACACTTTAAGGTTGTCCAAGGTCTGCAGATGAATCCATAATCCAAAAAAACTAGACCGAAACAAACAGCTCCAATGACCTTGTTGAGTTCCCAAAACTGGAGAGTTTAAGTGATAGTGGTATTTCCTTATTCTAGAGAAACACCACCATGTCTCTGAAATAAGTCTGACAGTTCTACAGCTATTTGAGGAGTTTAATCCCATAATGCTTTTGTTTTATTGGTCCATATTTGACTTTGCAGGTTAATTTTAGATGTTCTGATTTTGGAAAAGTATAACCTAGGAAAGAGCTACGGCATAGTTTAGCTCATTCAATGAAGACAAGACTAGAGTTAAATTCTAACCAGCTTCCAAATGGGCAAGCACTAGGACATGTATGTGTACACCATGTCATATTTGACAATAGTAATCTGTACTTCAGTTTTTTAGGTTTACCCACAAAACATTTTTTTTATCAAATTAAATATGTGTCATTATAACAGTTATAGAAAGTTGTTTTACCACTTTTCGCTGAGATTTCGAATTCACTGACACGGTGACATGTGTTTGAGTCAGAGCTTGACCTATGCTCCTCTGCTCATAGCTCCCTTTTTAATGTGAAAGTGAAGGTGCATCTCTTGGCCAGGCCAGGCTAAGCAGGTCAAGGGAGGAAGGAGGGCTTGAGTTAAAAAAAAAAATCCCTGGGAGAGTAGATGCTGCTGAATTGAGGGGAGGGAGATGAGGTTCGGGTTTCAGCCTGACAGGGGGTCTGGGGGAAGGACTGGTATTTTGGAATATACGAAGATCCATACAAGGCACAGTGGACATAAAACCGCGGTGCTTGCCCTGACGCGGTGGGTGCAGAGTGCCAACTGGGGCCCCGCGTTGGATTCCACTTAGATTTTGGAGGGTTTGACTGCATGGTGCAATAAGTCTCTGGGAACACACACTTCACACAACTCTGACTGAAAGCCTAGTCTTGTCCGCCGCTTCAATTCTCACCCAAGCTCCTGCATGTCTAATATTTAGACATGTTCAGCTTTGTGGACTCAAGGACTGTTCTGCTACTTGTAGCATCCCAAGTTGTTTTACTATCCGTGGTCAGATGTCAGGAGGAGGATGACCGTAAGTTGCACTGTTTTTCTTGACTTTTTGCCTTTTATATGCATAAAAATGTGGGTTGTTACTGTGATGACATTGTTTTGGTTGCCTTCTCAATCTTCTCTATTTATTGTTTCAGAAAAATAGTGGAACACAAATTAAATGCCAGTGGTGTGATGTCAAATGAAGAGCACAGATTTTTTTGCTATGATATTAATGTTACCTGCTCTTTACAAAGATATAGTTGTGAGTGTATAACATCAAGCAGGCTATTAATGGTATTTCCAAGTTAGTCTGCCCTTTTCTTTCTATAGGATAAGTGAGGCTGTCAAGGCACATCTGTCTGGGATGGAGGACCAGGGGAACAAGTGTCTGCTTGTCCTCACCTGGATCCTGCAGCTCAGCCTCTCCTGTTGTATTTACTCGTACTGAAAGTCTAAAATCTGCTCAACAAAACATATCAAATGCCTTTGAGTGACTTTTTCTACCATTATTATGTAGCAGAAACACTGTAGTCTGTAGATTCTCATACAAACTTTCTTGAAAATAGGTCTTCAGCAAACTGGAGAAAATCTGTAAAATCTGTCACCTACAGGATTAGGCTAGAGCAGAATCAGGCTTTTCATGATGTGAAGTGACAGGTTCAGACTGGGCTAGACCCCAGACTAGCAGGTTCAAAGGGTAGCAGGAAAGGAGTAGGCCAGAGGACAGGGTGCACAGCAGGTAGTCCAACAGATGATGGACACATAGTTGTATTAATAGCAAGATGGACTTCCACTCAAGTCTCCCTTGAAGCATTTATCAACTTTTAGCATAAACTTATAAACTGTAAAAAAAAAAAAAAAAAAACTTATTTATAACCAGGAGCTGAAAACTGCCTTGTAACAAGTATGTGCTAAGCATTGCTTTCACAAATATGCTTAAAAAACAAATAACAGGAATTAGTAGGCCCGGTCTTAAGCTGTATAAATTAAACAAATCACCCATTCTTATTTCCCCAATCTGTTTGCACTAGTGCTTGACACAGCTATGGGATCCAGATGGAGAAATTTAGAAGGACCACCGTGTTTACTTAAGGCAGCAGCTTGTCAATTGGGCACAGTATCCCCGTAAGAGAGGTTTATTCATATGAGCAGGAGAGCAGGCCTGCAGGTTAAATTTACTCAGGCAACGTCGTGAAATACCTCAACTAGGTCTTCCGACAACAACCGTTAACTGTGGCTCTTGTTGACATTACATTTTATGCTTGCTATAAATTCCCCCCTGTATGATAACATGGAGCCTTGTTCTTGTCTACTTCAGGTTATTTTTAAAACTTGTAAATTATAGCTGTGCTCCACAGTTAGTGATAGTGTATTTTTGGGTCAAAGCGCCACCTGTTCATAAGCATCAAAGGCTACTTACTGCCTATTCATTAACGTCATGCAGTCACACTCTTATTACTTAGCCCTGTGTTATGCTGTTTTTGTTTAGTTTGCACTGTTTGATGAAGTGTTCAGAGCTTTTATTTGATACAGGTTAACTTTTATCCTTCTCCTTCTTCCTTCAACGTCCCTCCCCTTCATTGACTCCATCTTACCCCCATGCTGTTACTCCTCTTCCTACTTCTTTGCCTACTTCCCCTTTCATCCTCTTGTTCCCTCCTCTCTTTTAACAATATCTGCTATCAAACTCACAACACTGTACAAACTGCAATACCTTTTCCCCATCTTCTAATTCTCTTTCAAACCAACCTTTCTGTCTCATTGCTCCAATTCCTCCTCCTCGTCTTCCTCCTCCTCCTCCTCTGTCCTGACCTGCCACGTGCCCCCTGCTGGCCACCACAGAGGAGGCGGGTGGCTGCATCCAAGACGGTCATCAGTATAATGATAAGGATGTTTGGAAGCCCGAACCGTGTCGTATCTGTGTGTGCGACAGCGGATCGGTTCTGTGTGATGAGATAATCTGCGAGGAGATCAAAGAGTGTGCCAACCCTATCATCCCATCTGGAGAGTGCTGTCCCATCTGCCCTGCTGATGCCAGTGCCCCCATTGGTTGTAATTTATTTATTCACATACCCATAAATAAATTACTGTTCTAGCTTGCATTTATCTCACCCTGGCTAACACTTTGGAACAGGGAACTGCCTCAGGATGAAGAAGTATTCAGCCTGATCAGAACTGCTGATTACAGTATCTAGATTTTTCTCTAAAACATTTTTAAGTTATGATTTGGTTTTAGTCAGTAACATTAGTTTACTCAATCAGCACCTGATGTTTTCTTTTCCAAAGTGGCCCTCTACATGTGTGGTTTGAATGGAGACCAGAACAACGATACTAGGATGATCTCATTCACCTTGATGAGGAATTAGATGGATCCTCGAACATGTTGTCTGGTTCTCACGTAAACCAGTAGAGATGCTTCTGCTCATTTTAACTCATGACTAAGATGAAGCTTACGTCCATACTGAGCCTAAACACAATTATTTATTTGACCCATTTGGAGGTCTTTCAGAAGTCGGAACAAGGTTTGCTCAACCTTTTATCTATGAGGCCAGACCAGTGAAAGGTTAAAGGACTTGTAAAGAACCACTGTATTCCTGTGGTGTCTTCAGAGACCTCATGTTATGACAATTGCAACGATTTCACAGATTTGTCAAATTAAATTTAACTAGAGAAAATATGTGTTTTTAATTTCATCAATATAAACAACATCTGAGTTCCTGCTCAGTTTGATCAGTTTAAGATCACTTTAATATAAAACAATTCCCACCAAACTCTAAATTCTGTGATGTCCACTTGACACCAGTAGTTACAGTTTGCTTACCTTTCACATTTTACTTCAATGATTGGATATATCATCTCATAGTCTATGCCTGCTTCTGCTTCATCCCTCTCTCTCTCACCATTAATATAATCTGGATGGGTTCTCTGCCTTTTGGTTTGGTGAATGGTATTTGATCACTCTAGTGTCATTAGATTTCCTTACAGGTCTCTTTTCCTAAGAATCACAGACTAGAACTCAGATCAGTGAAATGCCTGACATGTTTACGATTTTTAATGTTTTGTTATGTTTTTTCTTCTCCATTCATCTATCTGCAACATCAGAGACGATTGTCGCCAAGGTGAGGCAGGGGTTTGTGGGAAAACACTAATATTTATTCACTCAAAAGTAACACTTTGAAAACAACACAAAACTACTTTTCTTGTAAAAATCTGGAGCATTAATTAGTTTGGCTCCTCGTTAAGTGTTTCAGGCAACTGATATCACTTCTTTCTTTTATCCATCAGGGCCAGAAAGGTGAACCAGGAGATATCGCTGATGTAAGTATGAAGTATATCCTCTGCAGTTCATCATACTGAAGTAAACCTGAAATAATTGAAAACTCTAAACTGCCTTATACCCAAACTCATTTTTGACCAGACGTTAACGACTGGTCAAAGAAACTTTCTTGCCTTCTTTTTCTTTTCTTTTAAATTAAATGTCCAACACTGTGCCCCATAATCACCTAAACAGTACACATATTTCTTAAGACCATCCTTTATTGAATTGAACATCTCTCTCTTGATTTAGTTATCCACAAAGTTCCTTTGTTTTGTCAGTTTTTTAATTAATCGATTAGCCCAAATTTTCTTGAGTTTGAAACACTTTTGATAATTAGAGCGGCAATTACTCGCTGATAAGAGGCTAAATACAACGTCCAACAATCCCTTGTTGAACTTTCTATTACATAAGGAAGAACCCTGCATTCCTCTGACATAATGAACCCAATCAAATCCTCTTATACCCACTCAGCAACTTTGCTGCAAGTATACATGTCAGGGGAACAAAGCCAGTCAAATTAGAGGTTAAGAGGAGGTGAAGTTTTTAACAAAACATATCCTGTCAAATTAATTCCTTATCAGATTGTGTTTTTTTTAAACTCCTTCAAAGTTGGAATGTTCTTCTTTAATTTTAGCTGATCCCAAACTGCAACATGAAAGATTGGACTTGTAATAAATAGTCATTTATGACAACTTTCTTTTTGACTTTCTGCAGGTTGTAGGACCACAAGGACCACCAGGGCCTATGGTAAATATTATACATATTTATTCATTTTATTGACATTTTAAAAAATAAAAATCTCTTTTCTTATCCGAGCATTGCTTGATGAGATTGTTTAATAGTGCATGATGATACCATTATAGCTCTGAGTTGGAGTTTTAACCATCCTGGGAATCTATTCTGAGACATTTCTGTGTTTTTGCAGGGACCCCCAGGTGAGCAGGGATCGCGTGGAGAAACTGGCGCTAAGGGTGATAAGGTACGAGACAACACACTGAAAAACAGCCAACAAATATTAGTTCAAGCAACTGAACAAAATTCTATATGTAGTTTGAGATTGCAGTGATATACTACTCGAGCATCAGACACATCTAAATCTAATCATCATGCAACAGACATGTGAGAACAAACCAATCTAACGAATAATAATCTGAGAAAACAGCTTCATGCACCTGTGCCTCACCTGAGGGAAGTGCTATCCTGAATCTCTGTGTAATACAATCACAATAAATCTGAGAAAATAACCCTTACTCTTTTTCCCTAGGGAAATCCTGGACCTCGCGGAAGAGATGGTGAGCCTGGCACCCCTGGAAACCCCGGACCCCCCGGCCCACCTGGACCACCAGGACTTGGGGGGGTGAGTCATGGCAGCACTTCTGTAACACAAACAAGAATAGAGCAAATCCTTCCAACCAAAGTCCCAACAGCACAGTTTTACTACCATATCACATTTAACACGGTGATGAAAATCAGCTTGGTTAATCATGATATAAATATGAGACGAGGGCCTTAGCCTCAGTGTCAGCATCATCACTGTCTTTACCATAACTAAATGCTTTTTTTGCTTTATTGAATTGAACTGATGATAAATACATGGAAACGGTTTAAAATGAGTCCTTAAAATCATGGATTTTATTTTTTTATTCAAAGAAGAATTGACTGTCTCAAATGGACTACAGTATTCTTCAGAAATATGACGGGTAAAAACTGTGCTTTTATCCAGCAAGGAGCAGGTGCAGGTTAACTAAACTATCATTAAATCAGCAGTTTAGCTTATGTTGTTTAGGTGTGTGTAATAGCAGGCAGAATAAAGTTCATAAACTGACACTCAGTCTTTGTCTGTTTTGTGTTTTTACAGAACTTTGCTGCTCAGATGGCTGGAGGTTTCGATGAGAAGGCAGGAGGTGCTCAAATGGGTGTGATGCAAGGACCAATGGTAAGCAGCATTGTGTACAGTGGGTTTACCTGACAATAAGAGTCTGTGTATGTTGTCTGTGTGTGTTTTTCAATGTTCACAGAAATGATTGCACTGCTGCCACCTTGTGGTTCAGTAGTTTTACTTCAACACAGAGATTTCAAAGGACTTTTTTTCATGTCATGTGTGAGGTTTGACAATGCATTAAAGCAGAAGTTTACATTTATTTAAAAAGAGTATGTTGAAGTATGAACCACATTAAGACATCATATTTAAGAGATATAATATAATTTAAAAAAATACTTTGGAACTTTGAAAAACATCCAAAGTTTTTTTAAGAGGATTGCAACTCTAAAAACATGTTCATCTTTTAAATGTCTGAGACCAAAATGGAGTATTCACTCTCTGATCACTCTCAATAGCTGTGCTGAAAACAGTATTCAAGCTACCTGTGAAATTTGATTCATTTGTCACATTATGTGTTAAAGAAAATTATCTTGTGTTTCTCTTGTAGGGACCTATGGGCCCTCGTGGTCCCCCTGGACCAACTGGAGCGCCTGTGAGTATATTCATTACAGCATCACATTGTTATATGATTGATCAATATAATCAAACAGCTAATGTAGATATATATTGAGAACAACTGTTGGCATAAATGAATGAATCTCTAATGCTTTGCTTTGTCATTTGCACCTACAGGGACCACAAGGATTTCAAGGTGCCCCTGGAGAGGCTGGAGAGCCTGGTCCAGCTGTAAGTATTATGCCAGAATGCATCTTTGCACCCAGCAGACTTCAGACTGGACCTTTACTTTAAGAAATAATATAAATAGAAATAGAAGCAAGTTCATAATGCTCTGAAAATCAATGATATCATCATCAAATGTTGCAGCTACATCTTTGGTTCAGCAGATGAAGAGTATGAAGGCAGCATGAAAGTCTTTGGAACAATTAGATAACTGTCACTGATGGTTTAATATTGTTTGTTCATATAACAGGGATCAATGGGACCTCGTGGACCACCTGGACCTTCTGGAAAACCTGGAAGCGATGTAAGTGTCAAGGCTTTATCTTCATATGAAAGCCACAACTCATTAAAACAGCACAAAACCCCTAAACACCAAGTTGAGGTCAAAGGTCGAAAGAAACCACAATTATGAGTGAGATCATTTATAATAAAACGTTTTCTCTTGTTCACTTATGCTGCCAATAACAATATTTCACTTTATGGCATTAATATTATTTCTCAGTGATGTTACAGTCACACACACACACACACACACACACACACACACACGCGCGCGCGCGCGCGCGCGCTCTAAACCACATTTAGCACCAGGGGGCGCCGGTACACTCTAAACTCAACAACACTGCTGAAAATGATGACTGCACAAAAAACAGGCTGCATGCATATAGTGCAGCTACTCTACACACTCAACAAATAACTTATCCACTTCCTGTTTGTTTGCAGGGTGAGGCTGGCAAACCTGGAAAATCTGGTGAGCGTGGACCTGCAGGGCCTCAGGTGTGCATTGATTAATTATTTCATCTGTTGCTTACTCCAAGAGTACGCCACATGTCAAAGTCAAGAGAAGAAAATAGAGATGAGTATTCCTCATGTAGATATTTTGTATTTCAGGGAGCTCGTGGCTTCCCTGGAACTCCTGGACTTCCTGGAATCAAAGGACACAGAGTAAGTGTTTCAAGAAGCAGGATAACTTACTGTTTAATATTCACAGACTTGTTGTGTTCATTACACCTGAGGATTTTCTGTGAGTCCTGATGAGCCCTGTCACGTTTCTCTCTAGGGTCACCCTGGTCTGGATGGAGCTAAGGGAGAAACTGGTGCTGCAGGAGCCAAGGTAAGACAGATTATTTAAAAAAATACAGATTTTCATTGTTTTCTGCATACTTTTTCTACATTTTCTGATTTCTCTTCCTCTCAGGGTGAGTCTGGTTCTGCCGGGGAGAACGGTGCCCCTGGACCCATGGTGAGTCTGCCACATTATTCTGGGTTTTTCTAACATAATGTAGCAACAGAATGGGATGCTAAAGAAGACAATAGGTTAATAAATTTCAAGTTATGTTATTCATATTAATCCAAATAAACTGATCAATTGCATTCTGTGTAATAGGGCCCACGTGGTCTGCCTGGTGAGAGAGGACGTTCTGGAGCTGCTGGAGCTGCAGTGAGTAACTTCAATCCACTGAGCACTTATATATATATTTATATATATATATATATATTTACATTGTGACACATGTTACAACTCTGAATCCTATACACAACTCACTATCCTGTCCTTCTACTCCTCAGGGTGCCCGTGGAAATGATGGATTGCCTGGTCCTGCTGGTCCACCTGTACGTATCATTTTACTTTATATCCATTTCATCCAATTGATTTTTCCTTTCCTTTGCGTTATTGGCTTTGATAACACAGTAACAAAGTGATGAGACATGAACCCTAACCTGCAGATTTTTGTTCTGTCTACAGGGGCCTGTTGGCCCTGCTGGAGCTCCCGGTTTCCCAGGATCCCCAGGAGCCAAGGTTTGTCCAGATCACATCAGCTTCAAACATTATTTTCCTGTAGCAGATTTTATGTGTTGAAATAAAGAGGCTGGTGGGTCTCTTCTTGAATCATTTGTGGTTAACTTCATCTTCACTTTCTATTTTATCACTCCCTAAAGTACTTTGGGTCTGTTTATCACTCTTCATTCAGGCTGGTTGGAATAAAAATTCCTTTTCTTGTAGTTAGAATTAGACTGCACTTTACTGATCCCTTTGGGATGACTCCCTCAAGGAAATTGAATCAATATTCATATAAACAGCTGCTAGTTTTCATTAACAAAGTCTTCAGTCTTTTCAAAAAGAAAAAGATGCATTTAATGGTCATGTCATTTTATATTGACATGCTTAGAATAAAGATTTAGATTAAATTTAATTAAACAGAACAGATGCAAAGCACACCATCATCTTCAGCTGTTCACGGGTAAATGAAATGTATGGTACTTTTTTTCCACCTGTGAATAATAGATTTATTGTGTCCTGTCAGGGAGAAGCTGGTCCTACTGGAGCCCGTGGAGCTGAAGGAGCACAGGGACCCCGCGGAGAGGCCGGTACCCCAGGATCTCCTGGACCTGCCGGAGCATCGGTTCGTTTGTCATCTTTTTCTAATTTACTCAAACAGCAGCACTGTTCATACACTATATTTGTTATTCATTTATTTATTGTCTACACGGTGTGATGCATTGCTTCTTTTCTCTGTCTTTTCTGTGCAGGGTAACCCCGGTACTGATGGTATTCCCGGAGCTAAAGGATCTGCTGTAAGTCCACTCTCTGTACTTTAATTTTAGAGCCCTCTATTACTATGTGTTTCTTTATAATTCATATCGTTACTGTGTTACTTTGTTCTGATGTTGTTATTGTTCCTTTCTTCCTTGAAGGGTGCTTCTGGTATTGCTGGTGCTCCTGGATTCCCCGGCCCCCGTGGGCCACCTGGACCACAGGGAGCTACAGGACCTCTTGGGCCAAAGGGACAGTCTGTAAGTCACTTTGGGACTAATACTCTGTAAACATTAATACTTGTATATACTATGATTATTTATTGTTGCGGCTGTCTTTTTTCTTGCCATGTTTAGGGAGACCCTGGTATTCCTGGATTCAAAGGTGAAGCTGGACCCAAAGGAGAGCTTGTGAGTTACTCACTTTTAACTTAATATATACCATAACCACTGTGAAACCTCTTTGATAATTAGACTACAGAGAAGATTTACTGACATATCTTAATTTCCCTCAGGGCCCCGCTGGTCCTCAAGGTGCCCCTGGCCCTGCCGGTGAAGAAGGAAAGAGAGGTGCTAGAGGAGAGCCTGGAGCTGCTGGACCACTCGGACCTCCAGGAGAGAGAGTAAGTACTCAGGATTTACAGTTAACACTGGTGAAAGTGAAATTGTAAATTACTTGTTGCTATATAATCCACAATTTAATGATATCTATCTCTTTGATTCTTTCCAGGGAGCTCCTGGTAACCGTGGTTTCCCAGGTCAGGATGGTCTTGCTGGTGCTAAGGTTAGTAGTTTAAAAATCATAACTGGTATCTGTTCACTGATACCATAAACATAAATACTTAACTAGCTGCCATATTTCTACCAGATTGATATTTAACTGGCCTCCTTGTGTCTCATCTTCTTCAGGGTGCCCCTGGTGATCGCGGTGTTGCTGGTGCTGCCGGGCCTAAAGGAGCTACTGGAGACCCCGGACGCACAGGAGAGTCTGGCCTTCCTGGAGCCAGAGTGAGTCCTTCCTCATCACTCAACCCAGAATCAGTCAGACAGTGTTGCTCACATATCTCAAACCAGATGGATATTTACTGTAGATAGTTTGATCTGATTTGATTTTGTGTAATGGGGAGATGAGTCCCATTTTTTCGGATGATGCTGACAATCTCTCTGATTTTCATAGGGTCTTACTGGTCGTCCCGGAGATGCTGGACCTCAAGGCAAAGTTGGACCCTCTGTGAGTACAGTATTAGTTCTTAGATATTTCTCCTAGTCATGCTTATTAAAGACTGCGGGAGTTCATTAAATCTGAAATAATAGAAGGTGTTTAAAGGGAAGTTTGGATATGTTGGTGTTGATGATGGTTTCCCAGTAGCATTTTAACATAAAAACAGCACTTTAAAATATGACAAAACTGCTGCTTGTGTGCTTAAAAACATAGAAAATGTCAAGCACAACACTAAATTCACACGACTATAGATTGTAGTGTGTGTAGAGGACAGTTAACATCTATTGTAACAGCTTTTTATACTTGAGAAGCCCTTTTTTGTAAGCATAGTGTGTGACCACACACAACCTTCAGCTCCCAGGATAATATCCATAAATTTCTGTGTTTCTGTACTGATTGTGATTTTTACCTTTTGCCTTTGACAGGGTGCTGCTGGTGAGGACGGTCGCCCTGGCCCACCTGGTCCTCAGGGAGCTCGTGGACAGCCAGGAGTGATGGGATTCCCTGGACCAAAAGGAGCCAATGTGAGTTTTTATGAACACTAGAGACATCTTCAATATTACAGATATTACACTGATAATATGCAAATAAAATACATCCATGTCTAGCTTGGACAAATCAGTGATACAAATATTACTACTACTCATTTACCTCCAACTAAAGAGACTCTGTGGATCATTTACTGTGATTTCTCTTCAACAGGGCGAACCTGGAAAACCAGGAGAGAAGGGTCTTGTGGGTCGTTCTGGACTGAGAGTGAGTACATTTTCTACATTAATACTTTACGTTATATCCCATCATCCCAAATAGATTAAGCCTTTTTTTGTCTCCAGATCACTTTTTAATTATTTGAATTCTCTTCTCTGAACAGGGTCTTCCTGGAAAAGATGGTGAGACTGGACCTAGTGGACCTTCTGGCCCTGCTGTGAGTATTTCGGAAACACATCGATCACTCAGCTGTTTTCACTTGCTGCTTGTCTTCGACTCATCACCTGTGTTTGGGTCTATCATAGGGACCTGCTGGAGAGAGAGGAGAACAAGGACAGCCTGGACCTTCTGGCTTCCAGGTGAGTTTATTTTCTCATAGCACACACACACCATACTGGAAAACAAAACATTTAATACAATCTCTCCAAAGTTCAAACTACCTACTGCAAAGTGTTGCACAGATAATCACCCTAGAGTCATTTATTCAGGGAAACAGCAGCAGCCCTATATGTATTGATCTAGTCTATATTTACAGATATCATGTAATTAATCCCTTTGCTGTTGTTGAACAGGGTCTGCCTGGACCAGCTGGTGCCCCTGGAGAGTCTGGAAAACCTGGAGACCAGGTGAGTGTTTACCTGTTACTTGGATTTGTTGCATCTGTAACACCCTTCTGGAACCAAACTAAGTATCCTAGAGTGTGTACAGTACCACATACTTGATGGTGGTATCCCTTTGGGAATAATAAAATATTCTATGTCTGTTTGCTAAGGGTACGAACCTAAATCTAATCTTACTTTTTGTATTTAATTTCTGAGCCCAGAAAAATGACTCCTGTCACATTGAAACATTCTGTATTAAAGTTATATTTAGTCGTAATATTATTCATCTTGACTATTTATACTATGACTGACAATTAAAGCTAAACAGAAGTGTTATAATACAGATATTCAGATGTGAAATAATAAATAAAACAGAAATAAAACTGTGTCTTTTCTTCTGCAGGGAGTTCCTGGAGAGGGCGGAGCTCCTGGTGCTGTTGGACCTAGAGTGAGTTTCCATGTTAAAGCTTCATGTAATACGCACGTTGCCTGTGACACATGGTTCATACATGTACAGTATACAATTTCTCATTTTTCCTATTAATCTGTGTCTTCTGTTTCCTAACAGGGAGAGCGTGGTTTCCCCGGAGAGAGGGGTGGTGCTGGTGCTCAGGGTCTTCAGGGACCTCGTGGACTTCCTGGAACACCAGGAAGTGATGGACCCAAGGTCAGTGGATGACTTTGAGAGAGATTTTGTGGTTAGATTCAAATAGCTGCTTAGCTGCCTTTCTTACTGATCAATGCATCATCTCAATCTAAAGCTATACGACTGCATTTACCAATTCCCAATGTACAGCTTGAAAGAACAAATCTGAGTTCGTTGGATTTATGTTTGTATCTATCCAATTTAATGAAGAAAATAACAGCATGATTATTTATCTTTCTATCACTTAGGATTTTATTGATACGGCTGGCTGACTTCCTGGAGTCTCTGCTGGTTGCCTGGCAACCTCACAGTGCCAACCAGACTCCAGGAAGTTACTGTGACCAGCCAAAACACGATGTTTCTAACACTCACACTGATTTGTGTAGGGATTAAATAAACAATATATGACATGTGACTCAGTGAGCTTTAGATGTGCTGGTAGGCAAATTTTATAACATTTCAGAGAGCAAAGCCACTATAGATGTTTCCCCTTGCTGCAGCCTGTAGCTTCATATTTACTGTATGGACGTAAGAGTGGTACTGAATCTTGGAATTGAAATTGATGAATTTAAATATGAAGAAATCTGAATGTGTTGAACATGAAACTGCAACCTTTTCTGAGAAATGATGACGTATTGTGTCACTTATTATGACGTAGTGTGTCCTCACTCAGGCTCAGTTAGTTCATAGGAAACTAGTAGACATGAATCAATTTGACTGACCAGTTATTTTCCAACTCCAACTCAGGGAGCCATTGGACCAGCTGGTGCTGGTGGACCCCAGGGACCCCCTGGCCTGCAGGGTATGCCCGGAGAGAGAGGAACTGGTGGTATCCCAGGACCCAAGGGAGACAGAGTAAGTGAAGAGATTTTTTTAGAAATAGTCCAAATGGACACTTATTTTAATAATATGGATATCATGAATAAAAAGGTACATTTAATGAAGAAAATGTAATGTAATGTAATTTTATTTTCCTGTGCATTTAACATGCATCCATCCTCTTTGTCCTACAGGGTGACAACGGACAGAAAGGACCTGAGGGAGCTCCTGGAAAGGACGGTGCTAGAGTGAGTTCAACAGTCATAAAAAAAAACCATTCAATCACACCCAAACTTTTTTTCCTTCCTCTAATCTCTCCATCCTCCTCTTCCCTCAGGGCTTGACTGGTCCCATTGGTCCTCCTGGCCCATCTGGACCCAATGGTGCCAAGGTGAGAATAGCTGTTACTCTTTAGATTGTTCAAGAGAAATATTATCAGTTGAGTCTGGATGTAACTAGATGTCACTGATGTGTGTGTGTATTAACTTTTGTACAGTTTGTTTGTTCGTTTGGTTGGTTTGACTAACTGGGTCTCTCTCTCCATCTATCCAGGGTGAGACTGGACTTGTTGGCCCTACTGGTGCTTCTGGCGCTCGTGGTGCTCCTGTAAGTACCTCTTTTTGTCATATGCACAGTAACCAGTACACAGCAGAGTTGATCAGCTGGTGCTGGTGTGTGTCTCGGACTGTAATAATGAATCCCCCTTCTTAATAAAATATCTAGCTGCAGACAGAAGATCTCAAATGAAACAGCTTTCTCTGGATGTAGTATGATGCATTTTCTCACAAATGAATAGCATTACAATAACAAGGGGGTCACTTAGCTGTGTAGAGACATTATAAACCCACATGAGACAGGACTATGAGGTTTTTTGCCTCTTTCAATTCATAATGTTAAGAGACTGTTTGACCTTTGAAAAACTGATTTATTTAGTAAAATTGAGGGTTTTTATATGACTTGAATCAATGCTTACAATCAGACAAGGACTGGTGCTACTGTTGTCACTTTCAAGGTTGTCTGCCATGAGTAAGAGCAAAATTGGTTGTGAATATGTAAAACGAATAGGATGATGACAGGATTTCACATTCTTCTGAGATGTACTACATATTTATTCATCTTATTTATCGACTTTAACATTAAATTGTCCTTCTGTTGTTACTTATTAATGTTTAATATTCTTGTAAATGTTTGGAAGTGTTCTAAACATAGTGCTAACTGATCATAAAACCAGTATCAATCGATATCTCATCTCAGCTTGTCCTGACCTACACTCTCCTCTGTCTTCTTGCAGGGTGACCGTGGTGAGGTTGGTCCTCCTGGTCCTGCTGGCTTTGCTGGACCTCCTGTAAGTAATGTTACCACGATACATTCATAAATGATTAATAATTTTTCTTTTTCGTCAACGTTCTGTCAATATTCATGTTCTGATTAAAATATCCAGGGTGCAGATGGTCAGCCTGGTGCTAAGGGAGAGCTTGGTGAGACTGGACAGAAGGGAGAAGGTGGTGCTCCCGGACCTCAGGGACCATCTGGAGCTCCTGGACCCGTGGTAAGTATCAAAATAAAGTCCTAGAACCAGATCTATATATTTTAGGTCAGATTTCTGGTTCTTTAAAGTCACTGTTGTGTAATATCAACATGATTAATCATTGTTTCTCTTTTTAAGGGACCTACTGGTGTAACTGGACCTAAAGGAGCACGTGGTGCTCAGGGAGCTCCTGTAAGTATCTCCTATTTTTACTACAGTCCATCGCACAATACTCTACAGATACAGACTATATGCATTACACGACATATACAGTGTATTTTTATCAGAGTGAAACAAATTATAACTCAACAATCTTCATGTGCGTGAGTCCAGGAGTTTAGAGCTAAAATGTTTAGTCGACTAATTGATAAATTGATCCTAATTGTAATAAATTGACAAATATTTTGATAATCCATCGGTGCTTTAAATCATCTTCTTATTTGTGTTGTGTGATAATAAAGCAGTCATTTGAAGGCTCGTCTGTCATCACAACTTTACACATACCATATTGAGGGTAGCTGAGTTGGATATAATACATACAGTAGATAAAATTAAGTCCATTACAAGTTAATTTCCTGTAACTGCTTATCCTTATCAGCTGACAATGGTACACACTGGACAAATCGCTGTTCACCACAGGGTGGACACACAGAGACAAACAATCAGGAGACAAACACACCTACGGGCAATTTAGAGTGACCAATTAGCCTGTGCATGTCTATACGGGATGCAGCCACAGAAGAGGGAGAACATGCAAACTCCACACAGAAAGGGCCCCAGTTCAAACCAGGCGACAGTGAGGCAACAGTGCTAACCGCTGCATCTCTGTGCTGCCCAGAAGTTAATAATGCTTAAAAAGGTCTATTAACATTAGCAAAGTTACAGCAAAGTGAGCTCTAACAGTAAGAATCTCTGCAGGGATGCCTCTGATGAGCAGGTCATCCATCAGACAACAGTGACTCCATGTGTATAACCTGACATTTATTTCGTATGACCCAATATCACACACTGTGCAGCGTGTCATTGGGCTTTACAGGTGCACAGCGGCAAAAGTTTCAGACTCATCCTTAGATGAGGGAAAACCTTAGCACCTAAAAAAAAAAAATGACATCAGATGAATACACAGGAGGAGAACTGCACAATCAGCTCTGGCCTATATTCTCTGCATAGCAGCCTTTTTTTCAATTTTTGACTAGAAAAACAAGTTTGTTTTCCATTTTATGGAGGTGACATGTTAAAAGACTTAAGATTCAGAGCTATTCCTTAAAAGTATATAAAGTTTTTTTTTTTTGTTGTTGTTTTTTTTACTTTGGTATATTCACATACAGGGACAAGAGATGTTCCACAGACCAGAGCTCTGGTCTGAGATGCCCAGTTTATCTTGCTTGCTATGCTGAATCCTTCCTCATAACATCCTACACCTTAATTATTGATAAGAGAGTGATGGATATATCACAGGTTGGGTTTGTTTAATGAATTATTTTTCTCTTTGACAGGGTGCTACTGGTTTCCCTGGTGCTGCTGGCAGAGTTGGATCTCCTGGCCCTAATGTGAGTGTTTCATTAATACCAAATACCAAGGAGGGAAATTATTTAATGATTTGTGTGTTTCTGCTCTTACCCACTGAAATTCTCTTGCTTTCCATCACAGGGTAACCCTGGCCCTGCTGGTCCTGCTGGAAGCGTTGGTAAAGATGGACCAAAGGGTGCTCGTGGTGATGCCGGACCCCCCGGAAGACAGGGAGACACTGGACTCCGTGGACCTGCTGGCGCACCAGGAGAGAAGGGAGAGGCTGGAGAGGATGGACCACCTGTGAGTTTTATTTTGCACCCCACAAGAACCCATGAGTGCCTGTCTCTGGAGACATCCAGCCTCAGTCACCTGCTATATCATCTTCTTATTTAGAAATAAACTGAATGAAACATACACCTTACTGACATGAGAAGATGGTCTGTACACAAGAACATTTCACAACTTCTCTTTCCTGACTCTGTAGGGTGCTGATGGTCCTTCAGGTCCTCAGGGTCTAGGTGGATCTCGTGGTATTGTTGGTTTGCCTGGACAGCGTGGAGAGAGAGGCTTCCCTGGTCTCCCTGGACCTTCTGTAAGTCCTGTTGTCAATAGATGTACAAATATAAGTACTTTAGTTTCCATGTAAACTAAAAACATCAGCTATTTTTACTGATTCACACATAGAACTTACTGTAATCTTACAATCTTAATCTAATCTTACTGTAAATTTGTCTTAGATTTTTCTTACCAGTACACAATTATTTTGTGCCTTCAGTGTCAAAGGAGCTACTGAAATGTATGGCTAATATATTCTTTGTGTTTAGGGAGAGCCTGGTAAACAAGGAGCTTCTGGTTCTTCTGGTGACCGTGGACCTCCTGGACCTGTTGGACCCCCTGGACTTACTGGACCTGCTGGAGAGACTGGAAGAGAGGTCAGAACTACACAATATGGTTGAAATCACTATGTCAAGACACATTCTCACTATACTTAGGATATAATACTGTCATATCAAATGAATGCCACATCATTAAAGATGTTTCTGTATTTTAGGGTACCCCTGGATCAGATGGACCTCCTGGTAGAGATGGAGCTCCTGGAGTCAAGGTCAGACTTCATCCTTGCATGAAAATCTGAATCACACATCTTGACAGAAATCTACTAGATCAGCTAGTTTTCAGTTGTTATCATGAGTCATCACCTTGTGTCCTCATTTAGGGAGAGCGTGGTAACACCGGCCCTGCTGGCGCCCCTGGAGCTCCTGGTGCCCCTGGTGCCCCCGGACCTGTCGGACCCCTTGGCAAGCAGGGAGACAGAGGAGAGTCTGTAAGTAACACAGCACACTGTAGGGACCAAAGGCAAAGGCATAAAGGGTCCAGACTCTGATTCATATGTGTAATATTAGCATAAGGAAGTGCAGACACTATTGTTTCTTTCTTTAGGGTGCTCAAGGACCTGCAGGACCATCTGGACCCGCTGGCGCTAGAGGAATGGCTGTGAGTATAATCATCTGCAACTGCAACAATACCATTAAGTTTCTTTAGATTTTACTTACATTTAGGTCACTAAAGGTGGTACACATATGCAGCCATGCATTTTAATATGTTTTAAACCTCCAGGGACCTCAAGGACCACGTGGAGACAAGGGAGAGGCTGGTGAGACTGGAGAGAGAGGACAGAAGGGTCACCGTGGATTCACTGGTCTGCAGGGTCTGCCCGGACCTCCCGTAAGTAATCCAAATCTAATAGTTCATCCATGCAGCACAATTTTCCATCTGTCCGTTCTGCTAACCAACCTGTCCTTATCTTTGTCCTGACAGGGTCCCGCTGGAGATGCTGGAGCTTCCGGACCTGCAGGACCAAATGGACCCAAGGTGAGAAAACTGAGCAAAAGCAAAGAGTGAAAGAAAGAGAAGAAAAACTCTCATTCCATTTCATTCCTGCAGCTTTAACATCCCATATCATATATGTGATGTTAATTAAGGGCACAGGTTAGTCTTTTTGTAATTCTCCAATAACCTGACGAAGACGGGGACAGGGACAGCAGGCACGCAGATAGGTTTGAGAAACTGGGGGTTTCGAAGCTGCCCCCAATGCCCTGGATGCGCCGTGTGCCCTGATCAGTCTGTCCGGCTCCCCCTCTACCTCGTCAACCCCCCGCCCACGGGGGCGCCCGCTCCGCTGTCTTAATGAGCGGTATCGAAAATTCGCGAGGTTATTGTCGGGCGCTCGTGGCGCCCCCCACGGAATGGCGCCCCGGGCGGCTGCCCTGTCCGCCCGTACCTAAAACCGCTACTGGCACACACCTCAGTAAACCAAATATTATGTTAATTCATATTTTGGTTTCCTCGTGATGCTTGAATCAGAAGATTTGAAGAAGACAAAGTTTAAAAAACAAACAAAAAAAAAACAAAACGTTAAGCTACATAAAAGTGGGTGGGACGGATCTACGGTCATTCAAAAGTGGGTGTGTCATGACACACCCACTATCTGCGCCCCTGAGGGACAGGGAAGGCCACGTTCTTTAATTACCCGTTGCTCTGATAAGGTGGGCAGCTGAGGCATTTTGTAATTACTCTCTATGAGGAAAAAGAGGCAGACCGACAGGGAGCCACAATTTGTGAAACCACTCCTGCTGAGATCGGAAATTGACTTCAATATCTATTATAGATTAGCTAAGCACTGGGCACGATAAGAAAAATGAAGAGAAATGTCACCATACAAATAATCTTCATGCATAATAAGGGTCTGAAGGTGGTTGGCGTAATGGAGAGAAACTGCTGGTACATTTGAATTTCTTTATCAGATTCTTTGTTCTTATTCAGACTACATGATTTATCTGAAATAAAGAAAACTCTTTGCTTTGAACAGAAAGTCTGGTTTTATATTTACATGTTAGTATTTACTTTTAACACTCTACTATCTCTGTAGGGACCACCTGGACCAGCTGGACCTGCTGGAAAAGATGGATCAAATGGACAGGCTGGCCCCATTGGACCCCCTGGACCTCGTGGACGTTCTGGAGAAGCTGGTCCTGCTGTACGTAACATGTCCTCAAAATTAAATACTATATACTATACTTTTCAGCGCCATCTTGCCTCTCTGATCCATTCCCTGATTTTGCTTTCCTTCAGGGTCCTCCTGGTAATGCCGGACCTCCCGGTCCTCCTGGTCCTCCCGGTCCTGGCATCGACATGTCTGCCTTCGCCGGTCTGGGTCAGACTGAGAAGTCCCCTGATCCTCTTAGGTACATGAGGGCTGATGAGGCCTCCAGCTCCCTGAGACAACACGACGTGGAGGTCGACTCCACACTCAAGTCCCTCAACAACCAGATCGAGAACCTGCGCAGCCCTGACGGCACCCAGAAGAACCCTGCTCGCACCTGCAGAGACCTGAAACTGTGCCACCCTGAGTGGAAGAGCGGTAAGTAGGGAGAACTGGTTGTTACAAATTATTTGGGTTACACTCTGGGTGAAAAAAGAGCTGCTTAAAATCTCACTTTGTCAAAATAATGGCCAAGAGTCTGTAGACCGATGGTCTGATTGACTTGACATTTCCCTGTGCACATAAACTTTGGTGACTTCTCTAATCAGCCATGTTAAAACTTAAACAAAAGGACCTGTTTGTGTGAATATGTTTTATTAATGTAAACTCTGAATAAGACATGGTACTTCTGGATCCTAGTGTTGAATTTTAGTGTTGCTGGTTACCTTGGGCTCCCATTCGATCATATACTGATGAAACTCTGCTCTATGTATATATTATAGAAATTTGATATTGGTATGAGCCATTCAACAAATTTGTCTATTTCAGACGTCACTCCTCATTAACCCACTTTTCTCATCTCTCCAGGTGACTACTTTGTTGATCCCAACCTTGGCAGCACAGCCGATGCCGTCAAGGTGTTCTGTAACATGGAGACTGGAGAGACCTGCGTCTACCCAAGCATTGCCAAGGTGCCACAGAAGAACTGGTGGACCAGCAAGAGCAAGGACCGCAAACATATCTGGTTCGGAGAGACCATGAATGGAGGATTCCACGTGAGTTTACTTTTACAGTGCAGCGCTTAACAACTCATCTTAAAAGATTTAACATGTTAATCAATTCCCCATCCTCTCCTCTGGTTGTACAGTTCAGCTACGCTCAGGACGGTCCTGCTGCCAGCGCTGCTACTGTCCAGCTGAATTTCTTGAGGCTTCTGTCCACTGAAGCATCCCAGAACCTCACTTACCACTGCAAGAACAGTGTTGCCTACATGGATCAGGCCACAGGCAACCTGAAGAAGGCTTTGCTGCTGCAGGGCTCCAACGATGTGGAGATCCGGGCAGAGGGCAACAGTCGCTTCACATACGGCGTGTTGGAGGATGGCTGCAAGGTGAGGGCAGACAGCTGCGAAACAGAGCTAGAAAAAATCTCTCTTTAGTTTTCTATGTGTCTAATTGTTGTTGTATGTTAACGCATTTCTCTACTCTCAACCAACAGAAACATACAGGCCGGTGGGGCAAGACTGTCTTTGAGTACAAAACACAGAAAACCTCCCGTCTGCCAATCGTGGACATTGCTCCTATGGACATCGGAGGAGCGGATCAGGAGTTTGGTGTGGATGTAGGCGCAGTCTGCTTCTTGTAAAGTGGAATATCACAATGGCCCCCCAAAAAACACAGGAAATAAATAAACTCAACCATGAAACATTACACACACACTTCCACAATAAAGAAGACTGGAAATTATAAAAGAAAATTGATACTTTTTCTCTCACAACGAAGTGCTCTCCAAGTTGTACTCCCTGGATGTTAGCACTGAAGGGCACCGGCAATATCTGTACATCACACCAGCATTCTCTGTCAACCCGCTTCCTGAGATCCAGTCATGTTTCCCATGGCCGACTGTTGACAGGAATGAGTCAGAGCCAGGAGGAAGAGGGACCAAGCGAACAAGTTATGGAGAACAGAAACATGACTTGATGTCACTTATTTATTGTCTAACCTGAATGGGCAGAGTTGAGGTAGGACTGGACGGGTTCTCTTTGTAAGTAAAACAAGCCCCCTTTCCACTACAGAACAGCCGCACAACCTCTGTACCAGTCCTACTCCACCTCCCTCCCTGTTTCCCTCCTGACACACAAATACGGCATTTTGAATCAGTGTAGACAAAAATAAAATATTCTCAGTAAGTAAAATCCAATCCAGGTGCTCCAGGCCTGTCCATCGTGAGCGGGAGCAAAACCTTTACTGTGTATTATAAATCCTTGGTTCTATTGTTGTAAAAGTCTGTGTTTATAAACAACCAGATGGTTTTATATATATTTCCACATTATGTGTGTACATGTGTCTATATGCACACCAACACTTTTTGGAAAGTGAGGTTTCATTTGGGATGTATGTTTCAATGTCCTGTACCCCTTGACTGCCCATCAGAGGAAGGCCCAGTTCTCATCCAAAAAAAAAAAAAAATAATAATTTGTTTTGAAGAATTTGAGGGAAATTTGTTCTGCTTTTTTATTGTAGTCATCCAGATTGTTTAAAGCTACCTCACGCTGAAAAACAAAGTGAAAATGTTGAGTTTAAAATCAGAGCTGACCAAAAATTAGCTTTCAGGTGGATCTAGGGCTGAATGGCCATCTTTGCTTTGGGTTGCTCTCTTTTCAGAAGGTGCTATGAGTTTCTGTAATTCAGTTTCCACCAAACGCCGCCCCACCCCCAACCCTAATTCCCACTAGCCTCACGCAACACACTCACACTCCACCCTGGAGGAGGCGTGCAGTCGGGTTAAGACGGGAGACGAGGGGCTACTTTGGAGGCCTCCTCTGGAGTCCAGACCCCCCGAAAAAGCTGAACACGGGACTCCAAGGACGGTCGCTCAAAAACAAACCAGGGTGGGTTGTCTCTGTGTGTGTGAGGGCGTGTACATTTTTTTGAATTAATTTTATTATGATCATTTGTTTTTATTTTGTTACACTTCTAATTGATGTAAATTGGAAAATAAAAGGAAAACCGAATTAAGAATGAAGTTTATTTTTAATTGAGTTTTGAATAAAAACAGAAATGGCGTGGGGACGTATTTCTTCTTTCAACAGAACCGCTCATGTGTGCTTAAATGTTTTTTTTTTCCTTCTGTTTTCACTTTTAATTTCATGAGGTCAGTTACTCTTTGACTGTGAGTGCATAGTCTGTCTGTGTGAGTGTGTGAACGCTTAAGACTGTGATGCAAGTGTGTACTTTGTTAGGAGACAATCTCATAACAAGAAGGAACAAAAGTACCTGTGTGGGAAGGGAGATGAGAAAGGGGAGACATAGCGAGAAAGAGGGTATGGGGGGGTGGGATGTGACAGCGGCATCAGAGAAGGAGGGGAAGGAAAAGGGGGTGCTTAAGTACGCGGAGAACGGAAATTGAACGGGTATGAGGCGTGGCCCTCAATGAGGGTCGGAGGATGAGGGATGGTGGGATGAGGGTCGGAGGATGAGGGATGGTGGGATGAGGGATGAAGGGAGGAAGGAAGGAAGGAGGAAAGGCGAGAGGGATGAAGGGATACGGAAAGGCGAGAGGGATGAGGCGGGACCATCGGCAGAGTGGTCCTGGGGTTGACCGGAGGAGTCCTGGAAGGAACCTGGGGGGATGGAGACTCTTGAGTGGGGGAACCGTCTCTCTGCGACTCTGCAGATTAGAGCCCCAAGAGAAAACTTCATGCTAAGAGAAGTGCGTGTGCATTTCGGATGTCGCTCAGGTCGTTGCGGACGTGGGCTAGGTACGCGGTTGGGGCCCGGCGGCCGAGTATTTGCGTGTTAATGTGGGCGTGAGCCGAGGCGGGGCACAGAGACCCCCAAATATGTTCTAAAGAGGAAGTTAACTTGTACGGTAGATGGTTTGATGTTTCGGATCGAATGGGTGAACGTGGTGGAATTGGTAAAGGCGGGGACGTCTAGTGTAGGGAATAGGAGGTTATGTGAGGCGTGGAAAGCTTTGAAGCGATTCCAGCCGGTTAGGTACGAGGAGAGGGTTTGTGGAGTGACACTGTTGAGGATGGAGTGTCGTGATGCGAGTCGGTTGAAGATGGTGGCTGAATACGGTGGGATCAGAGTTGGAAGGGGATCGGAATCTGGAGCCGAGAGTTTGAATTTCTGGAGGGAGAAGCGGGAGAGAGAGATGGCGATGGCGTTTGTGTGGCCTGGAATGTGCGATGCTCGGATGATGAATCGGTGTTGTGTGGAAACCAGTGTGAGCCTACGGATCTACGGATAAACTGCATGGTCGAGGGAGTGGGACCGGCCGTGGTTTATGGTGTCTACTGCGGCGCTGTTGTCGGAGTATATTGCAATGGTTTTCTTGGACCATTCGCGGCCCCAAAGGATAGCTGCTATGATAACCGGGTATATTTCGTGAATAGTGGAGGAATGAGAGAGGGATGGAAATTCGCGAGGCCACGCGGCTGCGAACCGTTTACCGCTGTAGGAGCAGTCGAAGCCTGCGGAGGACGCTGAAAAATGATATTCCGTTCCATGTAGGAAGGAAGTGAGCGTGATGTGGTCGTGGAGATGGCTATCGAGGGGAGGTGTGAAAGGAAGGATCGACCTTGGGGGATTAGAAACTGCCTGGTTGCGATTTTGTGGGACTGAAGTATGGGATAGCTGTGTGGTGATGGAGCAAGTGGTGGCTGGATGTGGTGGTGCGCGGCACTGATAGCGGTGGAGGGATGGACGAGCTGCGAAGGTGCAGCAGTAGAGCTCGTGATGCGAACGGAATGTGGTAAGAATAGAAACCGTTGCCGCCGAACCGCAAAGCTAGGTCGATAATGAGGGACAGGTAGCCGTCCGGCTCTGACCTGTGGTCGGGGAAGGCTGAACAGATCACGTCGCGGTACGGGGAGAAGGTGAGGGTGAATTTGGGAGCTGTGAGCTCTTTGGAGTTGGTGGTGAGTGGTTGTTTGAGTTGGAATGTGCCCGGGGCTGCAGGTTGCAGTTCCCTGGGGATGTGGGGGTTGTATGAGGATGGGTGAATGAGTTGGGCTAGATCGACGTAACTGCAGGACAGAATCTGCTGTCTGAGGGCGGATGACGCCGGGGATGGTGTTGGAGACGCCGTGGGGCGTGCTGGAGGTGTGGCTGTGGCTAGAGAATGGTTGGAAGCCGGGGGGGGGGGGGGGGGGGGGGGGGGGGGGGGGGATAGAGAGGGAGGGAGCAGGAGCCTGCTGGAGGGGGAGCTGTGGAGAGAAGGGGGGCGTTCAAGGTGGGAACGTTCAAGGTGGGAACGGGAATGCTGTGGAGGGAGGAATAGAAAGGCTAGGATTGAAAGAAGAGGGAGGGATGAGGGATGCATGTGCACAGGAAAAGAGTGGAGCTTGGGGGACAGTAGAGGAGGAGTGAGAGGCGGGAACCGAAGGTGTGCGGTTCGATACAACCTGGCCCTGGGTAAGGGCTGAATGGGGGGACGGAGCCGAAGACCGGGGTGTGGCGTCATCGTCGTGGCGACGGCGACCCGGAAGTGGTGTTCGGCTCGTGGAGTTGTGGGGAAAGTTTCGAAGATGGCGGAAAGGTGTGGCCTTTCTGTCGGAGTGGTGGAAAGGGATGTTGTTGTGGGTGAGATGCCGTTTCAGGCTGGCGACCGTCCAGTCGGCCATGCCTGTGGCTGAAGGGCGCACGGCGTGTTGCCCGAGTGACGTCGCCTCGGGGCGGTTCCGCCGGTCGCTGGCGCGTCTGGATCGGGAGCGGGTCGGAGAGGAGCGTCTGGAGTCGCCGGTGTCTGACGGGCGACGGAGACGGGTTCTCCCCCTGGGCCTGTGAGGTGGAGAGGCCCGATGGCGTTGGAGCTGTCCGGGATGGATGATCTCGGACGCCGGCGGATCTGGACGACGGAGCGGAGCCGTGGTGGCTGCCCGGCAGGGATTGTTTTCGTGTTTCGTCCGTGATGCGGATGTGACAGCGGCATTAGAGAAGGAGGGGAAGGAAAAGGGGGTGCTTAAGTACGCGGAGAACGGAAATTGAACGGATATGAGGCGTGGCCCTCATTCCCGAACCCGGTTTATAAAAACCCCATTCGTTGAAGACTGGAAAAAAACTTAGATTATATCCATCCATTTTCCCAGGGGGGGCTAAAGGCAATCCCAGCTGACTTTGGGCAACAGGCAGGGTACACCCAACTGGACAAGTCGCCAGTTTATCACAGGGACAAAATTCACACCTACGGGCAATTTAGTCACCAGTTCACCTATTAAGTGCATGTCTTTGGACTGTGTGAGGAAGCTGGAGAACCACGCAGACACGGGAAGGCCCAGACAAGGTTCGAACCCGGAACCTTCATGCTGTGATGCGACACAAGTAGTCTAATACACTGCCTCAAGTAACGTCACTTAAGTCAGCATCAGCTGAAGACTACAAGTCTGAAAATTGAAAATCTGGGTGCGTTCAGTTGGAAAGAAGCATCTACTACATGCTGAACTGTCACAAGTCACTGTGGCTCGGGAGGTAGAGCGGATTGCTAATCAGATGAGTGGTGGTTCAATCCCCGGCTCCTCCATTCTGCATGTTGAAGTGTCCTTGAGCAAGATACTGAACCCCAAAATACTCTCCAATGCGTATGAGATGTTAGCTCGCAAAAACTGAAGAACACCTTTAGTGGTCAGAAGACTAGAACAGACCATTACAATATATTATTTTAGCAATTAGTATACAAAATAAGCCCACTTAACTTTATACTGGAAACAGGAAATGATACATGTCACATTGGTTGTCACGCAAACTGTGACTTTGCTGCCGAATAAAATTCACAGCGAGACATCAAAAATATTCTCCAGAAACTACATTTCTCCTACATTTCTGCATTTGGTTCAGCTGCATTGACTTTTAACAAACCGTCCTTTGAGAGCTGAATAGTGTGGAGACAAATCAGAAATAAATAATAGAATATCGAGAACTTTCTACACATTTATTGACAATTCATGATAACAACAATGACTTGAGTGTGTGACTGAGCAGCTGAGGGTCGGTCAAGAGATGAGCTCTGTGAAGAGCGACTGATTGGCAAAGTCTGCAGGCCTTGCTTGAGGGCGTGGCAGTGACGGACTTCCACTGAGGCCCAAATGCGGGACGCCAGCGCTCAAGAAGTAGAAAGGCACGTGCGTAATTATTCCACTGGACCAACACTGAGAACAAAGAGAGAGAGAAGTGTTAGTTTGGAGGACATAGAAGGAGCAAGTATGCATGCATGCGTACATACACACACACACACACATATATATATATATATATATATATATATATATATATATATATATATATATATATATATATATATATATATATATACACACACACACAGGACAGTATGGCTCAGAGTTATTTATTATTAGATCACATTTTTTCATTTAGAACACAGTATGAGAGGAAGAAAATAGGAAGTTAAAGCAGTAAGACTGACCACAGTGAGCTGAGCACCGTGCTGGAAATTTGGGTGGAACTGCATGAGTCTCGGCTCTTCGCCGGGCTCCCCTTGGACAAAACCACTGAACAGAGAAACATAAGAAATATTCAGTACAGGCAGATATATATGTGGTTGAGCTATACAGGGAAATGCAACACTTCTGAGCTAATATATGAATATATTAGCTCACATAAAAAAAGAAAAAAAAGGCACAAACCATGGCAAAAGCTCAAAAATGGGGCTGGTTCTGGTCTTAAACACGGCTATGATTGCAGGCCGGTCGGCTGCCTGAGGATCACCTGAAAAAACAGATAAGATGGAGAGAGAGACGAGTTATTAAAACTTTAACTATTAAAGTATTATTGGGTTCATCAAGGTGAACAAAAGAAACCTTTGAGAAGCACTGCGAGTCTCTCTCCTGTCGGGTCCCAGCATAAAGACTGGATCTCTCCACCAACACTGGCACACAAATGAAATAAAGGTAAGCGTTTGAAGCGTTACATTCAGATACAAAGTCAAGCAGCAGTGAAGACTGCCCACTGCAGGTTTGTGCTCATCACTGTTATTGAGTTAAGCTAAAAGATGGCTAATTAGGGATTTCATTCAGAGCTCTTACATGATGTCTCCATCTGGTGTGTTGAAGGTCGTCTCTGATAGGTCAGCCACCGCTGCTGCCGCCTGTGGCCCCTTTGATGTGCATGTAGTTACGCCTGCTGAATGACAATCAGATCATACAGGTCAACTTCTGCTACAAAATGCTAAATCGTTTAACACATCAAGTTACATCGGTTATCAAAACTCTTTAAAAAGGTGGGGTGAGCGAGATACCATGACAAATACCAAAATATAGAGCTAAGAGTTTTTACCATGCAGCTAACACAAAGAGAGGATTAGATAAAAGTTTCCCGAAGCCAGCACATCACAGCAACACTCACAATTCTCCTGCTACTACAGCGAACATCACACCAATAGCATGTCTTGGAAACTATAAAGGAAGCTGAATGTCTGTGGGTAAGTAATTTAACGTTACCGGACACAAAAATCCTGGCTGAAATAATGAGTAAGTCTTGTGTGGCTCAGTACCAGGTGTACCACTTTAAAAGTTATTATTATATTTGCTCAAGAAGAAAGTATTACATTGCATTACCTATAATTGCTTAACTCACTTTTAAATACTATAATCCCTTTTTATTTACTTTTAGGATCAATTGATTCAAGCTGCAGATGAATATTATGTATAAATAACGAATTATTTTGTGGAAAGACAGACAGATAACCTGGTGCATCGGTGAAGGTCAGAGCGTAGATGACCATCTCTCCCTGTACGGTGAAGAGGAGCCGACTTCCATCTGGACTCCAACAGCCAGACTAACAACACAAATAAAATCATGATTATTTAATACATACATGATTTAGAAAATGTTTTGTTACCTAACTGAACAATAACTTTAAAATAGATGATAAGTTCTCACCTGGCAGCGTCCTTTCACACATGGCCAGCGCTCACAGGTCCACATTCTGGTCTCCCAAACCCTGAAGACCGAAACTTGACTTATCCGTGTGTAAAAACTCTAATTCTTATTATCTCATAACACCTGATAAACTCCACAAATCCCTTACATGTTCATAAATATTCATGAAAGATGAGTGGGCCTTGATTATAACACCGCAAATGGCTATTGACTCCACACACACATTTATTATGAAAGAGACAATTTCACCAGCAGCTTTCATATCTTTCACTTGCTCTTGTAGCTCTAAAGGGAAGGTCAATTTAAAAAACCTACAATCTTTGGAGCGCTCGCTCTAACCTGAAAAGGGCAGACGGTGTAGAAGCCAGGACATGGCTGCCATCGGGGGACCAGGACAGGAAGCTGACCCCACCTCCACCAACACGCTGAAGTGGCACGCAGCTTTCCAAAGCTACATCCCAAACCTGAAAGATACATTAATACCACAGGTTGAATGTCGCGAATACTCAAAAGTATTCTTTGACTTAAAGATGAAGCACTGGCTCGTACCATCATCGCAGTGTCCATGGGCGAGGCCGACACGAGGAGGGATCCGCTTGGAGACCAGGCGATGGAAGTGACGGGAGAGTGACCGGGGTGAGACAAAACTTGAGCACATCCAGACGAAGGCCTGGATGGGTCGAGGGGAAGAAGAGCACAACACAAGAAGATAGTTTCTGCAGTGTTCAGTGAGTTTAATTGAAGACCTTTTAAATGCTTTAAAATGTAATAACTTCAGAGAAAAACCTATAAGCAATTATTTATTTAATAAAAACCCTACAATGTGTTTTAACTGGCTATGATATAATAAAAGCTACATGAACATACATGATAATTAGCAAGAGGATGTGTTATTTCTATATAGTTATTCTTGATGCCTGTCACTTTGTCAGATTCCCCTTGAAATAAACAAAATGAGGCCGTGGAAACACTACCGCTTCTATCTACACAAGCTGCAACAATCAACACAAAAGTTCCTTGTAGCTGCTTTAAATGAATTAATTTATAGACATTTATATCACATGTTGTATTACTTACAAGCTGTAATCAATTATTTCTAGTAATATTCTTAATCAGTTAACTTGGGACTTGAAGTTTACGTACCTGGTGGACAGTGAGCAGGGGTCAACGTGCCAGACCAGTAAACAGTTTTGACAAGCGACAGCGAGGGCAGACGCACACAGCGGCTTCCACTGCACTGCTGCAACACTCCTCTGCAGACGATGCTTCAGTGTGGGAGTCGTGGTGCTGAAAGACGGAGAACAAAAGAGGACTACATGGTCACCGAATGACCGCGAGGTCAAAGGACAAAGCTGCTCTATGAGACAGTCACATTTGTAGCCTGTCCTGGAGACACATGGCTTTGTTATGACTGAGATCAGAGGGTCACTGTTGCATCGAAGTAAGTCTACAGACTAGTACTGACATTCTGCTATCATGAAAAGTGAACAGATAAATAAACATTTAAATATGGTGTACTACAACTCTGCTGTAACTGACTTGGATTATTCCTGCTTTATGCAGTGTAGACTTCATTCTTTATTCAGAGCTTAGTACCTTTTGGGGTTGTAGATCTTAATGGAGTCATCCAGCAGGGCTACAGCAAATTTATCTGTATGAGGATGCCAGGCAAAGGCTCGCACCACGCAGTCAGACCTGGTAAAAGATGCATTTGTGATTAAAATACAGTTTCAGTTTAAAAACAATCAATGCAAAAGCATGTATGTAAAGCTGCAACTAACAGTTTTTACTTGGTTCATTAATGTGACAATTATCTTCCTAATTTGGTTGATAAAATATCGGAAAATGTGTGAAAACATCAGTAAACATGTCTATCAAAAAGTCAATAATTGTATCATTTTATAAAAACCCAAAGATATCCAATTTATTTTAATGCAGAACAAGAAACAGCAGCAGATGGAGTGTCAAATCAGTTCACAGTTTTGCTCGCAAAAAAAGGACTTTAAATTCCAATGAGTGTCAAAACTGTTGATCAAAGAAAAGATTAATCAACTAAGTGTTGCTCTGAAATTATATTAAAATGACAAGATCTTCATCAACATGTCTGCTCACTACCAGGTTCTTCAGAATAATTAATATCTTTAATCATTTGCCCTTTAAAAAATAAACTACACATTACAAAGTTGGCACTTACCAGTTCAGCACCTGTGAGAACTCAGCGATCATGTCCTCGCTGCTCAACTGTAGGACGAATCACAAACAGGTGATATACATTTTGATGAGTCACAACAAACAGCTGGTGATTAAATGTATTGTTGTTGACAGCATATTTTAAATCAGCACAACTTACTGTGAGGTGAGGAAACAGAGAGCCGTGAAAGGAGGAGACCTTTCGGAGCAACGCCAGGATACAACCAGAGCTCACTGACAGCCATGGAGGCACTACAAGAGCACAAGATACAGGAGAGCTCATAAACACACACACACACACACACACACACACACACACACACACACACACACACACACACACACACACACACACACACACACACACACACACACACACACACACACACACACACACACACACACACACACACACACACAGGATATGTAGCTGAAGATTTCTGTGCTGTACATACCCTCTGCATGCGAGTTGGTAATTTCATTGAGAAGCCCTGTGAATCCTCCATCCCGCCTGAAACAGGACAGAGAAAAGTGAGTGATAAGATATAAAAAAGTGATGTGACCTCTCGTGATTACTTGTCCAGAACGCTGCGGCAAGAGAACAACTCACATCACTCACATATTATCTGCTTTACACCGGCTTCCCATCAAGTTCAGGATTCATTTTAAGGTTCTTGTCGTCACATACAGTGGTGGTCAAAAGTTTACATACACTTGTAAAGAACATAATGTCATGGCTGTCTTGAGTTTCCAGTTATTTCTACAACTCTGATTTTTCTCTGATATATTGATTGGAACCGATCCTTCTTTGTCAAAAGAAACATTCATGAAGCTTGATTCTTTTATGACTTTTTTTATGGGTAAACTGAAAATGTGACAAAATCAGCTGGGTCAAAAATATACATACAGAAATGCTAATATTTGGTTACCTGTCCCGTGGCCATTTTTATTTCAATTAGGCGCTTTTGGTAGCCATCCACAAGCTTCTGGCAAGTTTCTGGTTGAATCTTTGACCACTCCTCTTGACAGAATTGGTGCAGTTCAGTTAAATTTGTTGGCTTTCTGGCATGGACTTGTTTCTTCAGCATTATCCACATGTTCTCAATGGGGTTTAAGTCAGGACTTTGGGAAGGCCATTCTAATACCTTAATTCTCGCCTGATTTAGCCATTCCATTACCACTTTTGATGTGTGTTTGGGGTCATTGTCCTGTTGGAACACCCAACTGCGCCCAAGACCCAACCTTCGGGCTGATGACTTTAGGTTTTCCTGAAGAATTTGAAGGTAATCCTCCTTCATCATTGTCCCATTGACTCTCTGTAAAGCACCAGTTCCATTGGCAGCAAAACAGGCCCACAGCATAATACTACAACCACCGTGCTTGACGGTAGGCATGGTGTTCTTGGGGTTACAAACATATTGCTGAGCATTGTGGCCAAACAGCTCCATTTTTGTTTCATCTGACCACAGAACTTTCCTCCAGAAGGTCTTATCTTTGTCCATGTGATCAGCAGCAAACTTTAGTCGAGCCTTAAGGTGCCGCTTTTGGAGCAAGGGCTTCCTTGTTGCACGGCAGCCTCTCAGTCCATGGCGATGCAAAACACGCTTGGCTGTGGACACTGACACCTGTGTTCCAGCAGCATCTAATTCTTGGCAGATCTGCTTTTTGGTGCTCCTGGGTTGACTCTTCACACTCCTGACCAGTTTTCTCTCAGCAGCAGGTGACAGCTTGCGTTTTTTTCCTGATCGTGGCAGTGACAAAACAGTGCCATGCACTTTATACTTACAAACAATTGTTTGCACTGTTGCTCTTGGAACCTGCAGCTGCTTTGAAATGGCTCCAAGTGACTTTCCTGACTTGTTCAAGTCAATGATTCTATTTTTCAGATCTGTGCTGAGCTCCTTTGACTTTCCCATTGTAGCGTTTGTGGGTGTTTTTATCCAATGAGCCCTTTTTAAATGGCCTCAGAGAAGTCACCAGCTGTAGTCACTCATGATCACTCACAGGAAGTTAAGAGGTCATGCTATGAAGCTCATGTCATTGACACAACTTCCTAAGTCTCCAAAATTGCTCATTGCCCATTCATGTTGCTGTATGTATATTTTTGACCCAGCAGATTTGGTCACAATTTCAGTTTACCCATAATAAAGTCATAAAAGAACCAAGCTTCATGAATGTTTTTTGTGACAAAGAAGGATCTGTTCCAATCACTATATCAGAGAAAAGTTGTAGAAATAACTGGAAACTCAAGACAGCCATGACATTATGTTCTTTACAAGTGTATGTAAACTTTTGACCACAAAATGTATAGAGCTCTGCGCGGTCAGGCATCAGAATACATCTCTGATATGCTCCATCTTAACAACACAAGTAAGTCAGTCTAATTCTTACTTCACCAGTATTATGTTTATCCTGCACCAAACATAATAAGTAATTAATAAGTATTAAAAACTTGTACAAATACATTGCAGTTCATAATTTTTTTTTTTTTTAATTCTTGATTTGTGGCTGCTGCTGTGATCCTGCATGACATCCACTACACATATTACATTATTGTTCCCATATCTACATTACAGTTTATAGTTAGTTTACGATTTGCTGCTGCTGTGCATCTGTGTCTCTCTATCTCTATCACAGGCTCCACTGCTACTATAATCATTTTATCGGTCATTGTAATTGTACAATATGTTTGTGTTGATTTGTCCTGTACACGTGACATCTATTGCACGTCTGTCTGTCCTGGGAGAGGGATCCCTCCTCCGTGGCTCTTCCTGAGGTTTCTTCCACATCTCCCTGTTAAAAGTTTTTCCTCACTCAAACCGAGGGGGGAGGACAGAGGACAGACGGTGTCACTCCCTGTTCTCCCTCTGAGGCAAATGTACTTTGTGACTTTGGGCTATACAAATAAAATTGATTTGACTTAATAATAAAAAAAGGCTGCAGTATTGCGATAATACCCGGAACCGTGATACTTTGTCTGGTATAGTATCGTGGTCATTTTGGTATTGTGAAATCTCTAACTAGGGCTTACTGGTTGTCCCTCGAACACAACTGAGAACTAAAGGTGATTGTGCATTTGAAGTGGTGGCTCAACACTATGTGACGCTGTTCCTGTAGACCCAAGTGTCTACTGGCTTTTCTCTCATCTGCTGTATAATGTCTTCATGTTCCATTATTGCTCATGTGTTGTTCAAGAAGGGTTCAATCTGGCTCTAGATTCTTAAACGTGTTTCACCTCACCGGTGATGAGGTCTGATTATCTAGCCAACAACAGCAAGCACTAACGAACCATGTGGAATCCTGTCTCGGCTAAATACTCGGACCTCTTCACCAGTCAGTCGGAAATAACAAAGCTTCCTGGATGAGAGGTGAAACATCCTCATCCAGTTACCTCAGATGTAGCCCTTCTTGAAGAAAGATGACCCACAAACCTTTATGCTGATTCCAAAATTGCAGTCAGTTTTTTTCTAGCACGTCAAGTTTTTTCTCCACAGCTTACCTCCAGATAAGCAAAGTTCCACTCATTAGCTGTAGTAAGACTTGCTAGCTGATTATGATTGGACTCATCTACAGCTACGTGGCAACTTGTTTGTGCAGTCACAATTGAGACAGTGCGGTGAAAGGTATGTGCAGCTCCCAATAGGTCAGTACTATCAATATCTGCAAACAGAGAGCTAGCATAGTAGGAATGAAGAGGATTTGTGCTGGCTTTTCTCTGAACCTTGTACCCATGGGCATACTGTTGTAAGTTCTATTTGGTTTGATGCTGTTTTTGTAGTTTTCAAAGCTTGTAACTATTCCATCTTAGTGTTTTATTTCCATAGGTATATATTTCCTTTGTTCCAGATCATGTCTGCTCTTGCTACTTCTCGTCGTAAATGCCTAAACAACCCTAACTCCTTTTGCTATATTTGTGCTAGTTTCACCATTCCAAGTGAGAGGAAAGCAAACATCAGTGCATTTGTCAAACAAGCCTCCTTGCGCCTTGAATCCTTTTGTTTGTTTAAATAAATACATTAGTTATGTATGATTTGTATCAATGACATGTCACATAAAAACAAACAAATAAATAAAAAAAACAAATCCAACAAATTAAGTGGGTTTTTCATTGTGCTATGTCATTACGTAATGCACCCTTACTGAAGACGGGAGAGGAGGAAAGTTAAAGCGGGGGAAGTGAACATGTCGACGACAAGAGAACGTGACCGATTTTGCAAGCATAAATTGGGCTCTGAGAAAAGGAAAAAAAAATTTAAAAAGGAAGAATTTAACAAGTCACTGCGAGGATGAATTTGTTAGGGCTTCCATCACGCACACCGACACTGTGGCAGAGCCTAGAGGGCTTTTACAACAGCAGGACGGGAAGAAGGGAACTGAGGATGACGGTGAAGTCCAAGGTGAAGAATGAGGATAATAAGTAGGCTATCTGTGGTTGACAAATATTTTATAATCAGGCTTGTGTCCGAGTATTGAAAGCAAAAGTCCCAGATCTCACGGTTAAACCTCTGTCTGCAACAAGGTGGGAATGTCGGGTAGAGAGTGTAAAAGTGATACGCTATCAAACAAGCGACATTAAGGATGCATGTGGCTTGTGCCTGAGTCAGTTGAGCTGGACCACATGATCAATTCACTGTTTTTTTTCTATTACAATTGATCAGAGTTTGCCCTGAAAGACGCGGTCCCCCCAGTCCGACAGTGACGTATCAGCAGCAGCGCATCCTGTGGACCTTAACGATCCCAGCAATTGGCCCGTGCATTTGGATAGCACAAGGGTGGATTTACTGGTGGAAAAGGGCCCGGTCAAGGTCTCCAACTTTGATTTTCCTGTGAATCAGGAAAAAAGACACTTTTCCGATCATTTCTATGTTAGAAAGTTGCCCAACGGTGAAGATGCTCGCAGAGACTGGCTTGTTTATTCTAAGAAAATAGATGCGGTATTTTGCTTGTGTTGCAAACTGTTTAACAACAGTACAAGTCGGCCCAAATTAGCTAATGATGGCAATAATGATTGGAGACATTTGAGTATTCTGCTGAAACAACATGAAACGTCCCATGGTCATATCACACATGCCACAAAATGGATGGAGACAAAACAAAGATTAAATACACACACAGCTCGAGACGAGTCACATTAAAGAGAGATAAACAGAGAAAAGGCACACTGGCAGGACATTTTAACATGCATTTTAGCAGCTGTGCAATATTTGTCTGAGCATAATTTGGCATTTCGAGGAACAAATGCAAAGCTTAATGAAGAGAACAATGGTAACTTTTTGGGATTAATAGAGATGATTGCCAAATTTGATCCCACTATGCAAGAACATGTCAGACGCATAAGAAACAAGGAAACTCATGCACATTATCTGGGACCTCAGATCCAAAATGAGTTAATTTCTCTTATGGCCACAAACGTCAAAAACTCTATTGTGAATGACGCGAAGAGAGCTAAATATTTCTCTGTGCTTCTTGATTGCACGCCAGATATGAGCCATCAGGAGCAAATGTCGCTGTTTCTTCGTTTTGTCAATATGACATCATTAGAAATGAATATAGAAGAACATTTCATTCACTTTATCCCAGTGAACGACCAAACTGGAAAGGGGCTATCAAATGTATCTTGGCGGAACTAGAGGCCCTTGGACTGAACATAAATGACAGTCGGGGCCAGGGATATGATAACGGGGCGAATATGAAAGGACAAAATCAGTTGTGTTGTAAATAAGTTAAATAATAAGTAAAATAAGTTGTGTATAGTTGTAATTAATGAATGTATATAATTAATAGAAAGCGTCCTAATCTGCTTGTATAAAAGAATTGGCTGAAGTGACTTAATGTACTGTCACCACTCGTTGCACTGTTGTTTTTTTCCCTTTAAAATAAATACCAAAAAACCATAGCTGAGAATATGTGCATGATTATGCTATATTATTCTACTTGATAAAACGTATTGCAGCGAGATTATGCGTGCAATAGAACTAGAATAGATGCGTCCGTGTGACTGTTATTCATGCAAAATTACGCATTTGTGTCAAAGAGCAGGGCCTAGCATTTCAAGTTCGCACAGGCCCCCCCCCCCCCCACACACACACACACACACACCCCCCCCCCCCCCACACCCCCGCGACGGCCCTGCATGGGCACCTCACAAAGTGTGCAAGCAGTGTGTCGAGAGTTTACAGATGTGGACCAAAGGAACACGTGAAGAGTTGGCATTTGGTATCCCCATGGTTTGGCGAGAGCAAAAAGATCATTGCACAGACTGTTACTTTGGTTTAGTGAAAACAAGCACATATCTGTTAAGTGCAGTATCTTTCATTTTTAAGAAAACGGGGATCCTATAGTTCAAAAACTTGACAGGATAGAGGAAAAACTGAGATCAGTTTGGTTAAAAACAGCTGTCAGACCTAACTCAACAAAAATGTGTGTCCCCCAGTGTTATCTGTGTGTTTGTGCAACCCACCACGCTGCTGCACTTCTCATCCACAAAGTCTCAGAGTGGTCCAAGAAAGCCGCCTTGCTGCTGCTTTCTGTGCGGCTGTGGAGCTTCAGAGACTCTCGGGGGAAATACAAACTCAGAGGACTGGACTCCTAAATTATAGACACACAAACAGACACATTTAACAATGAATGTCTCCTTGTTAGATGTTCATTTTGGACTTCTGCCCACATCCACGAAAGAGTTAAATAAGCATATAAACATGATCAGATCAATAGTCACATCATAAAGCTGTTCAATAGTGGACACAGACTTGTTTATGCAGGTCCTCGGTGCTGGTCCTCGACAGGAGCTCGTTGTTGGACTCGCACAGAGTGGTCTGTCCGGAGGGCAGCGGAGGAGGAAACAGCGCCAGAGAGCACATCTTCAACCCGGTGAAACTCTGCGAACACACCGTGGGTCATTCAGATAATCTTAGCAGTCGTGTTTACTCGTCAACAGTTGATTATAAACGTCACACACGTGGTAAACAGCTGATTGGCTAACGGTTAAAGTTAGCCAGCTAGCTCGAGCTAACTACCTGCTCTGATATCCACGAGCCGCTCCACGTTTTAAAATGCTTACCGTATAAGTAGTGAAGTTAATTAACACATCCCGCGTCTCCGAACAACAGAATAAAGCCGCATGCTACGTTGTTGTGACACTTTTTTCAGTTCCTCACTTCAAGTCTGTCCCGCCGTCTGTGACTGACGGCGAGCCGGAGAGGACAAACAGCGCGGAGCTCAGCTACAGGGCCGGAATGCTGCTCCCTTCAGGACAGGGAGCGACACTGCACCCACACCGAGCTACACAAGCACCAACTGTTTATTTAACTTGTTTAAACTTATTGTTTTCACATGTTATAAAATTAGGAATGTACTGGGGTGCAGATGTTTTTTGCATGTCTCGTCCACTTCCCTTATTTGGCATGTGTTTACTGAGGCTGGCAGGGAGAGATAATTATAAATCAGTAGTACAAGGACAAGAGAGACAGGTTAAGGAAGTATCATTATTATTATTATTATTATTATTATTATTATTATTATTATTATTATTATTATTATAGATTGCTGTCTTTTGAATACTATCTTCATGTTATGCAATTTTCTATCCTTAGGTTACACGAGGTCACATGTAGGCCTTGAGGTCCTCAGCAGTATTAGTTGTTTGGCTTTGGTTGAGAACAGTAGGTGCCAGTCTATCTCAACACTGTGGTGGCTAGGGTCGAAGAGGCCTGTTGCTGCCTTCCTAGACAAAATATATAGCTTGCTGTTTACCGTTCCAATCTGCATAAACACGTAGACAGTGTCTCCAGATTAGAATGTGTTGACAATAACACCTCCATGGGTAAATTCTGGGGCTTGTAGTATTTAGTAGTATAGGGTGTTATCTTTGGGTTTAAAGTCTATCCACCAGGATGAGTTGGGCAGAATGTGAGACCGACTCAGGCATCATCAGAGGCAGACATCAGAGGCTCCTGAACACTTTCTTCCCTCCTAACCTCACCATTGACCTTTGACTTCAGCAATTTCTCCACAACACTTGACAATATCATACTACTTTATTCATACTTTCAATATCTACTGTATATATCCATATGTAGCACATGTACACACACATCCAGTGGCAGTAGCTCAGTCTGTAGGGACTTGGTTAAGGAACCTGAGCATCCAGCATGGACCAAAGTAGCCACCAAAATCTACTAACTGCTACATGGTAAATGGTCTGTACTTATATAGCGCCTTTCTAGTCTTCCGACCACTCAAAGCGCTCTACACTACATATCTCATTCACCCCATTCACACACATTCATACACTGATGGCCTTGGCTAGTTTGTGGATCTAACCATTCATACACATTCACACGCCGATGGCACAGCCTTCGGGAGCAATTTGGGGTTCAGTGTCTTGCCCAACTTCGACATGCAGACCGCAGGAGCCGGGGATCGAACCGCCGATCATCTGATTAGTGGACGACCCGCTCTGCCTGTGAGCCACAGCCGCCCCCTTATGCACACACATATGCCCATCACTCCATCATCTATCCCTTTGTGTGCGTGTGGTTGTATTTCTGCCCTATATATGAAAATAAATGAATAAATAAACTTGAGTGAAGATTTCCCCTAAAAGGATCGTGATCATTAAAGTATCTATTAAATAATGTCTGTTCTTCTGTTGTTTCAAAACATACTGCACTTTATGTAGCCCTTGCTGTGCATTTTAATGCTCCATGTTTCATGTTTCGTGTAGCGCTATGGTCTGGTTGAAATGACAATAAAACCAATTTGACTTGACTTGACTATCTTGCACATTTCAATTCTTCTACATGCTGAGAAATTTGGCCCATTGGTGGGCAAAGAGCAGTTTTTTTAGGGTCAAAATGAGCATTCAACATAAAACTAAAGTGTATTGATGTGTGTCATTGAGTATTTTATTTTATTCATTCTTAAGTTTGTGAAATGTTTTGTGGAAACCATGACCATCACATTGTACATATATTTATAATATTTCTTGTTCATTTTTCCATTTATATGACTTGTCAATGCTTGTTTCCCCACCATGTTTGTTATGTTATGCTCACCTACATGCCAATAAACCTGATTACTGCCCACATTATGAGCCTATAACAAGCATCTGATTTGGGGTTATGATGAAGGTAAGGCTGTTTTCCCTCCTCACCAGGCAGGCATGGTCAGTTGCACATTAGAATCCCTGGAGCCGACAAAGAGTCAGTGTGTCTTGCTCAAGGACACATTGGCAGCAGCAGTAGATGAGGATGCAGATGCTGGCTGGCTCGTAATCAAACACAGAAATCAGTGAATGAAATGCGCTCATGATGACACACTTTTTTCAGGGGGTGGGATAGAAATGATGGAAAACTGAAATTCCCTCTGTGTGTTTGTGTTTGCAGCTTATGGTTTGCAGAGGATGTCGGTAGCGCCCCCTCTCGGTGCGACTCGCATTTCCGTGACGTCAATTCAGCACTGGGAAGGAGACAGCTCCCTCCCCCCAAAAAACCCAGCGCGCCTCACGTTGCATGGGTCCCCGGTTATTGATAACACAATTTGCCCGCTGGGATCCATCCCAGTAACGTGGAACTCGTGGATATAGGGGACTGGAAACACAACAGACAGCACGGACCGAAGAAAAACAACGATTTGCTCGTTATCACCGACAAATAGAAAAAAGCCGAGCCCACCCCTTCACTTGACAACGCGACATCAACCAGACAGAAAGGTATGGGAATGTCATACTATCCGGTTAAATGCCGATTGAATAAGAAATCAGGCATCACAGGCACGGTTAGGTATGATGCTTGGTTGCTTGGTGCGGTAGCGTTCATGCCGCTCACACTGCACCAATGAACTGATGCTGCCAAAAAACGAATCATCGTCGATGAATGCTGGAAAATCATATTTGTGCAAGCGAGAAAGCTCACAGTACGATATATTTGTCTTGATGCCAACGTTGAGTAAATGTACAGCCCGCTGCGGCAGTTTCACTTGGCATGGACCATAGTAGGCATTGGGCTTGCAATTCATGCACGTCGGCTGTGATGCTGCTGAGTGTCATCATCACATCCTCGGTTATTTAAAGATTGATCTTCCTGCGTTTGTGTGCCTGTGTGCACTGCTGTTCTCGGTGGTTGTTTATTGCCCGTTTTTTTCTTTTCTTTTCACGCTCTCATTTCGGCTCTGTCGGTCATCGTGTCTCTTCTCATGCAGTGGTGCAGTAAAAGAAATGGAGCTGGTGTTATGTGAATTGGATCCATGTGCGCCCTCTCTCTCTCTCTCTCTCTCTCTCTCTCTCTCTCTCTCTCTCTCTCTCTCTCTCTCTCTCTCTCTCTCTCTCTCTCTCTCTGTCTGTCTGTCTGTCTCTCTCTCTCTCTCCCTCTCTCTCTCTCTCTCTCTCTCTCTCTCTCTCACTCTCTCTCTCACACACACACACACACACACACACACACACACACACACACACACACACACACACACACACACACACACTTGCAGGCACGCACGCCATGCACGCACGCACGCAGGCACGGACGGACGTACGTACACATCCACACCGACTGACTGAGGTGGTTATGCAATTCGTCATATTCTTCAGATGCTCGCATTCACTTGATGCATGACGGACGACATATGGGAGCTGCTCCAGCTGCTACTGAGTGACACTGCCGGACACTGATGCGCCTCAGAACAGGTGACAGTCAAGGCTGTGGACTGTACAACCTGCTCTGGTTGATTCATTCATAAAGCTCCTTCTCCACTCACTGGGTAATGTCTCCACTTGGCAACTGGTTCTCCCATTCATAGACACAGAAATGAGGCTTTGCTGCATGATTCAGGCAGGATTTAGTTTGTGGAAATTAGAGTGACCGAGTGATTAGGGACTGGATTCATGCCCGACTCTCAGCACGACTCCACTGTTTTGCATTGTTTGAGTCAGAGGAAAGTAAGTGATCAAAGGAGACAGTGAAGGTAGAAGTTGTTTCAGCACTGGACAGCTCCTTCTTTAAATGACTCTGTCCAGTGCTGAAATTTTTCTAAACTTGTTGTTATCTTGAAAAGCAGTGAATGTACTGTTTATTTACTAACACAAAGATGAAATATGGCTACTCTAACAATAATCAATCTGTTTTCATAAATCTTATCCACCAGGCTTATTTCTCGTCTTTCCACTCTTCATCCACCCTAACCTGTGTTGGGGAAACCCCTGATGAGTGGGACCTGTATCCATGAGCCCCGTGCCCCTTCCCCCTCCCTGTCAGGCTTCAGCACCCCCATCTCAGAACCCCCCTATCGAAGACTCGATGGAGACACCCCTGCCTGCACCCCCGAGACAGACCTGACCCCCACACAGTGTGTCCTCCGTAACGTGCTGTCCATTGACACGGGTGGACAAGTGGTGCCGGGTGGCAGCAGCCCAACTCCAAGTGATGGAACCTCAGCCCACTTTGACAACAGTGTGCTAAAACTACATGAACATGAGGCCTGCCAGTGTGGCGGCGGGGCCGAGGCTGGGCACAGTCCAGAGGCTGGCGCTGTTAGGAGCCAGTCCGAGAACATTCGGCTACAATCAGGAAGTGGAGGTTTTTTGGAGGGACTGTTTGGCTGCCTAAAACCAGTCTGGACCATGATTGGAAAGGCCTACTCCACTGAACACAAACACAGCCACGAAGGTATGTGAAGAGAAACAGTAAACGTTTCACTTCTGTACTTATGTAACTCTCTGCTGTGTCATGGACAGTGTATTTAAATACATAAATAGTCAACTTGTAGATTTATGTCATTACTGTGGTGCCTTTGTAACCAACAATGTATCATAGAAAATATCTGAGTTTGTGCATGATGCTTGAACTTGCGAGTGATGGAAGAAATATTCAGTTTCTTTGAAAGTAAAAGCATCAATAAAACAATTGATCTATTGCAAGTCCTGCATTTAAAATCTTTCCCAAATAAAAGTACAGACATGAGTAAAAGTAAAATCAGTGTGACAGACATATTACTATCATTACACTATAAGATTTTAGTGATGCATTACTGCATAAGCAG